>CM067888.1:12619164-13311134 GCA_034621355.1 Mycalesis mineus
GGTGAGTCCGATTCCATCAGATGGCATGAAAAGCCCTGCACATAGGATCCTCAGTCCAATAGAATCTCCTCGTCTTCCACAAACTCATATAGGCAACCAATCCCTCAAACAAAGAATAAATTCTCTTGTAATTAAGAATTTAGCAGAAAATATGGTTAGGGATAGAGTTAACAACCACTTAAATGCTCGTGCCGCAGAAGAGACCAATGGTATGGCGAGTTTAAGAAATAATATGATGGGTGAGGCTTGGAGGCAAAAGGTATTACAGAGTGCTACTGTCATTGCTAATGTCAGAGAATGTTGTACAGTTGTGGACAGTATCATGAACAACAAACGTACCACTAAGAACATTGTTTCCTTTGATTGTGAAGGTATAAATCTGGGATTAAAAGGAACACTGACGCTGTGTCAAATTGCTACAATGAATGGGGAAGTATACATTCTTGATATCATGGCCTGTCCGGGTATGGTGATAGAAGGAAAAATAAAGGAGTTACTAGAGAGTGAAAATGTTATTAAAATTATTCATGATTGCCGCAATGACTCTGTCAATTTGTATAATCAGTTTGAGATTACTTTGAAAAATGTGTTTGATACTCAGGCAGCTCACGCAGTGTTGCAGCTACAACAACAATGTGTACCAGTGTACAAAGTTAAGAATCTTAGTCTTAATGCATTGTGTGAGTTATACAATGCTCCCATGAATCCAATGAAGGAACAGTTAAAAAATGTCTATCGCAGGGACCAACGTTACTGGGCGAGAAGACCACTAACAAAGGATATGATTATTTATTCAGCATCCGATGTACTTTCCCTTGTGAACCCAGCCATATATGCTTATATGTCGAGTAACATTAAACCTGAGAATCAACAACTCTTTGAGGAATTATCAAATGAACAAGTCTTTATGCATATTCAACCTACAGAAGTAAAATTGAGAAAGAGGCAAAGAAAAATTAATACTGAAGTTGGTGAATTAAAACTAAAACTAGCCGAGTCAACTAAGAACATTGTTCTGAGTAACAGGGAAATTAGACTGCTAAGATATTTAGAACTCACTGAAGATGAAAAGGAAAAGCTAAAAGGCTGTCACAAGATTTCCAAGAAACTAGAAAAACTTGAAGCTATGGGCCAAGATAAGGACAGTGACTCTGATGAGGATGAAAAAGAAAATGAGATGGCCAGCTTAGAATCAAACCCTTCAGATTCCATATCATCACCACACTCGACTCAGCCTCCAAGCCTCACAGAATCCATGCAGATGATGGATGAGATATTGTCGGACACAAATATGGACAAAGTGGAGAAGATCAACCGCTTGGAAGCTATTCTTTCAGCAGTGGCGCCTCTCAGTGGCGAACTTGAAGACAAATTCTCTCAGACGATGGAACAAACCATACCTCTACTTAAAAAAAAGGATTGGTCAAATTTAAGGCAGATATTGAAGATGGAGGATATGGGCAGGAAAAACTGTGGTTGCAAATGCCATAACACAAATTTTGACGATGTCAAATACAATGATCTCAATGACTACAAAACCGCGGACGCTGCGTCGCAAACATTAAGCACGGGGGACATTGTTATCACGAGAATCCACTTCAGGGAGGAAGACAAACTCAACGAGAGAACTCTCGACGCCTCTCCTATAAACAAAAGGATGATTGGTATAAATAACATGTCTTGATGACGCTCAGACAACAAAGATTCTGTTTCCATTTTTCTGAGTGCCACAGTTTAATTTCGTTACTACTTCTGATGTGATCAATTATTTTACGTAGTTTTTAAGTTGAGAAGTCTAGAATCCATAAGTGGGTTTACGGCCTAGTTTACCGGGTCCACGATAGCGGTGTATTTGTTCAAGATTGAATTAATTATGTAGTGAGGACGTGCATTAATCGAGTGTATTGTAAAACGCCCACAGTGCGCTGTCTGCTCATTTGAGCGGAGCTCGCGTGTAGTCGTGTACATTCGAACAGATGCAACGGTATATCGCATATTACGGCTACTTAATTCCTTAATCTGGAATTGTCAATATCTGCTGTTAAATATTTTACTTTTTACTTATAGTTATTTATTTGGCTATTGCCGAACCAATCCGAACTTGTATGTGATAGATTTATGACCTTGATTTTGTCTCGATCTTTTTGCATTGTAAATAAGATAACATTAAACTTGAGATAGGTAGTGTTTTACGGAAATCACAATGATCGAGTAGGTATCCTTACGGCGACGTAATGGAGTTAGTTTTAGCTACTATCTCGAAATCTACTCGTATATCGAAAATGGCAATAATAGTTATACAATAAACGTTTTTATTGTTCAAATATTTAACTAATGTTTAGATTTAGGTGCATTAGTGTTTATTATTATTATTACATAGGTTTAATATCAAAGAGATATACTGAGGCGGTGCTTGGAAAATAACTTATTGTAGATTTATCGAGTTAAGGAACTAACTACGATTTAATGTTTTTGTACAATAGTAAAGGTTTTTAAAATAATTTTGTGCCTTCGAGTCATATCCGACGGATGCCTTCGTAAAATAATATAATGTACTAATTATTTGGACGTGTAGCTTTTATACGTATTTAGAAAATATATCTACACATTCTTTAGATGAAATTTATTTATGAGAATATTTGTTGTGGTATAGTAGGTGTTATACAAACATTTTAAAAAATTATGATGTAGTGTAAATATATACAAGGCTATATATAAAGCTACATCGGTCGATGAGTACCTACTTAGGTGATTTCTAAGGATGTTGAATACTTTCGAATAGTTTATTTTTGTTTTACATATACATACGATACGTTACAAATAAGTGATATGTTATATTACGCTTCATTTACTACTTGCTTATATTTATTTCAGTAGCTTTTTATGTATTAACTCGTCAGTATTGCCTTCAACCAAGTTTTATTTCCATTTTGTTTACTAGTTAAGTGATGTATCAATGAACTTAATATATCGGCGTCCATAGAAAGTCAATAAACTTTTTTTTATTGTTGTTCTACTTGTGCCTAAATATTGCACAATTTTGATGAAAGTTTTTTGCACTTTGTATTTTGCAAGATATTGTCGCAGTGCCACTTAAACTTTTAATTTATAAGGAGCATTTTTAGTCACAATAAGATGAATAACAGTTTGTTATTACTTATTGATCTAATGTTAACAAAAGTTGCGTTATTGTCAAAAGCCTGGGTCGGCAACTGAAATGTAGCAAATTATCCCTTTATTAATTTGCACATTGTTTAAGTTTATTATAAATAAAAGAAGTTGTAAAAGTATTACGTTTTTTATTATCTCACTTTCTATTATGCTAAGCCAGTGATTCTCAACCTTTTTTTGTTGCGGCACATATTTAATGATTTCAAAATTTGGCGGACACAAAGAAAATGATAAAAATTATTTACTTACTACAACACACTGCATAAATAGTTTATGACAGAAATTTTAAATACACCAAGACCGCGCTTTGCGTCGCTAATGTGTTCCTGAAAAATACGACGCAAAGTGAATCACAAATTTGGAAAGCAAATAATAAAATAATATTTTTTTTGTGGATTTAAACATATATTCGTATCAAAAATATTTTTCTTTTTAAATGATATAATTTAATAATATTAACATTATTATATATTTGCAACATTTGGCGGCACACTTTTGAAATTTTGCGGCACACAAAAGTGTCGCGGCACAGTGGTTGAGAATCACTGTGCTAAGCCAATGAAATATTAACCGAGTTTCAACAGATCAAAAGCTACTAGTTGGCCGAAACTGTGAAATTTTCCCATATACACTCAAATTAGTAACATTTAGCCTCAAATAATTTAGAACATGCAACTTGACATAAATAAATAATCAGTTAATGCATACTACTTCTTTGCTAGGTCAAATAGAAGCTGTAAACGATACATTAAATTATTTTTACAACACAATAATCTAATATTGCTTGTTGTATTTTTATTGTGTACGCCCAATGTATATGTAGGTATATTTTATTTTTTTTAATATATATACATTATTGCACTATTCGTTTTCCATAACTTAGAGTATTTCAATGAGGGTTGTCTGGAGGAGATCGCTTTTAGCGATAAGACCGCCTTTGTACATTTAATTTTTGTTTTTGTGTCTCTGTATCTTTTAAAATGTGCAATAAAGAATTTATCTATCTACCTATCTATCCAATAGTTATATCTGATTACCTCCCACTTATTACCAAAGTTCAATTCAAGTTAAATTCCTTCAGGACCTTAAAACGCATTTCGTCAAAAGTATTGTCTCATGTCTGTCGGAAGGAAAAAATGTGTATTAGCTAATTGTATTATAATTAGATATGTGGCACCAGTAACACACTAAAGAGGCTTCAATCACGCTCTAATCCGATTATATTATAATGAGAAGTTTACATTAAATAGTCAGAAGCAGCTATTGCTAGGCAATATTACCATCATCGAGCTGGGCTGATAAAATGCCCATGCCTTCCTCTTTATGGTAGAGGAGATGTGGAATTTGCAGGCAATTTTTTATTTACCGACAAAAATCATAAAGAAATGTCTTTATTGGGTCGGAAAAAAAAAATGGACGACACCACGCTGCTCTAATGCGGCATTTAGATATTTGACACTAGTGGACGCCCGCGACTTCGTCCGCGAGAAATCCTGCTTTGTGCTGGTTCGTAGCCGATATCCTTACTCAAGTTCTAAACTATCTCTGCACCAAATTTTAGTAGTTTTGGCGTGATTGAGCAATAGAGTTATTGTCGCATTTATAATCTAATAGGTATGTATATAAAATTTCCCTGTCACAATGTTAGTTACCGTACTCCTCCGAAACGGCTTTACCGATTTTTACCACATTTTGTATGCGTATTCAGCAGGTCTGATAATCTGCTACTATCTAATTTTCATCTAGTTTTTTTTTTAATTTTTAATGCAAAACAAGGTTTGCCTGGTCAGCTAGTATTAGTATATGTTTTAACCAAAATGTTTAGTCATGAATCATGATACTAATCAGGACCTAAGGCTAAACAATTTTTTTAGGCACGGTTGTGTAACACCAACTTTTCAGTTATCCAAACCAGAACTCGAACTCGGGACCTTGCGATCCAAAGCCACATAGTCATTAACGAGGCACATACAATAATATAAAGGGTTATATAACATTAGAAATGTAACAGTAATAAAAATATGTATCAGGTAGGTACCTACTATAACATTTTTATGTGGGTAGGATTAATCTTTACGTGGAGGTCAACTTGATTCCATTCCAAATGTGTTTACTGCATATTGTATAAATAAGATTTTCCGCTTGTTACTATTGCGCACCAGTGTTACTTATCTAAGAATCTTACACTCGTATGTAAGTACAGTTATATAAAAATAGTTCCTAACCTTTCGTTTATTATTTTGTATTTCTTACGAACTTCAACAAGTCTAAATGTCTGTATTACTTGAGTACATACCCCAAGAAAACAAAAAATACTTGAACGTAAATGGATTCTCGAATTTTAGTTATAAAATAAATGAAAAAAAAACCCCTATTGCGTAACAAATTACTAAAAAGAAAAAAATGTCAAGTCCAGTTGTGTAGTAAGTATTGTACTGCAACAGTCAAAGCATTATACGAACAGTAATTTTTTTTATTTTACAAACCTACCTAGTCAACCGCGTCGTATATTTTGTAAGTATAGAAAAAAAATATCCGCATTCTACATTTTTGGATAAGATATAGATCTACTATTTCGAAATCCTCATGATGAGCCCTTGAATTTGGTGCCCATTGTAATAATCCAAAAAAAAATTATTAAACTATGGCATCTCACAACTGCCATGTTGCCTTTTGTTAACGTCATCTTTCTAAGAACACTTGGGTTATCAAGACAAATCTAACGATATCTAAAATTATAAAAATCCATTCAGCTGTTTCGCAGATATGAGGTATAAATGCAATGCAAGAAACAGCACCCTTTGCACTTGGCAGTAAAAAACAACGATAATATCCCATTTGTTAAGCTTCACCCACCTTTACTAAAGCCAAACTCGATGCAGAATCTTTGTCAACAAACAAATTAAAAATGAAGGTAGAAATCACTAGTCATTTTACTTATCGAGTAATTTAATCGAAATTTTATATGTAGGTACATTCGAGTTAGTATTATAATGACATGGATTAAGTGTCGAAGAAACAGTAGCGAAGGTCACAGCATGGTGTCTATTTCTGTGACATGCTGCGGCCTGATTTCAACCAATCAAATGCCACGTCGGATCAAAAAATCGTGGCAAAGGTAACTAAGTATAATAATTGACCTACTTTTTCATTACGAGAAATTCAAGGATTTTGTACAATTTTGAGGGGAGGTTATGGTGTTTTTATTACAAATTTACATATTTAAATGAACACTCATTTAATAGATACCAAGTCGATTTAGAGATGTTGCGAATATTCGCTTCCGCATCCGCAATAATCGATGCGGAGTTTCATGTGGATGGGAATGCTGCACAAGTTGCTACAAGAAAGAAAATATGCAGCATATAGAACAGATTTCTCGGTAGGTGCTCCCAAGTAAACGGGATCTACGCGCGTAAAGTCGCTGAGCGCAGCTACTCGTATATACACATACATGCTATGTCGATCGAATAGCCTCGACCGGCAAGTAGTTACAATAGATATAATAATATTATATCGAGATACCTTGAACCAAAGTTTCGTACTATAAAATAGATCACCAGGACATCGCCTGTGTTAATTTTACTAGACCTATGCCTAGTTACTAAATAGCTAATATCCACAGATGAATTGGATACTACGTAATATCTATAATATCTGTGTACCTTTACTTACTTACACTTTACAAGGTACCTACTTCATTAAAATCTTCCTGATATGGATAATTAGGTAGGTATAGCTAATTTGCTTTGGCTTGGAATGTCTTGAAAATTTCATGGAAGAATGAAATCTTCAAAATTATAAAGTACGTGATCCGACCCAAGATTCGATCCCGAGAAATCGTGATCAAATCCGCATAGCCTAACTACTAAACCAACGAGGTAGTCAAGTCAGTCGGTCCCCGTCACTATCATTAACATCTGATTCTGGTCGTTGATAAATAAAACATTATCACCTGCCTGCCAACCCGCATTGGAGCAGCGGTGGCTCTACGCTCCATAATAAATAAAAAAATAAAAATAGTTTATTTCAGCAACAAAAGTAGAACACAACAAACAGTAAGCTGCAGCCGTTTTTTAAGAGTACTAAACATACTCCTGTATTAAAAGACTCCGCTCTTCCTCAATAGTAGTTGTAACAAATAACAATATCCGTAATATAATTTAAACATAGTGAAAAGTTCAATATTTATATATATATATATACTTATATAATTATATATACTTATGTCATTAAGTGTTTCTATGTAAATTTTAGTACGTGTATATTGTGTGTGTGTGTGTGTTTGTGTCTAATACTATATAATACGCTTAAGTAGAGATTCCACCATATCACCTCTTCTATAGGGAGGAAAGCCTGGCCCTGTAGTGGGCCGTTAATAGGCTGATAATGATATATATCTAGGTAGCTTAAAAGATCTAAGTTAGTGATAAAAACAAAGAAACACTTTTGTTTGTTTGTTTTATGCTTTGATAATAATTAATGACGGAAACTTTGTTTTATACTATATTAAGAAAAAGCTAAGAAGATAATCAAATAAAACAACAATCTAGGTAAGTAGGTGTATTAGGTAAATTTACTATGACTAATTTACCTACTTTGGGGGTAATTCGTAAAACTGTAGAACAATTTTATGTTTTAGTGTTTATTTGACCTTTGTCACAGATAAGTCAACTACTATAATTAAAATAAAGGTATGTGAAAGTACCTACACAAAATAATCTAACTAACACGTCTACAATAATTAGCATGCAGTTTGCATAATATGTAATGCTTGAAGAATTTCAATATTATGTCTATATGCTAAGTCTGTCATCATTAACGGCTGTCATAGACTTGTTTGCTCTTGGAGTAGGTAGCGTTATCTATCTGTCCAATATTTTCGTAACATTTTCTGAAATCTAACATTTATTTAACTTTTTTTTAATAAATAATCAATATGTTTATAATTTTATATCGAGTTTTCAATTATTATTGATAAAGTCAGCCTAAAAGGGTGGATTATGATATAAAAATGGCTACTGGACGATTGCGAATTAATATTACGGGGCATCTCTTTATATCTAATCAAAGTAGTTTGTCTACACTCTACTTATTTGATCTCAACGGTTCAACTAGTTCTGTTATTATTTTTAATTTTATATTTTGCTTCAAGTTTTGGATTCTAGCACTCTTGTGTTGTAGCAATGAATGAAAGAATATTTTAGGCCTGTGACCACTATGGACTTGTCACACTGACACTGTCAACAAACTACAAAGAAGACGGTTACTGAAATGAATTTTAAAAAGTTTTGAAGCTGACTTTCGTAGTTTTGTAATAAAATTAAAATTCAAACTTAAAATGGAAGATTTTGATGTCTTTACTAATGAAATTGAATTCTCTGGGCCAGCATACAAGCAAATACTGAATAAATATGTTAAGGATATACCTGCTACACCAAACGGACCAAATTATGAAAGTAAGTTATTTGATCACTTTTTATTGAACGAATTAATATAAACATCAACAAAATATTATTAGAATAATAACATGATTAACTAAGAACTTGTTGATTATGAAGCAAGCAATTTTATCTGGATGTAGATTAGATTATTGGATGCATAAGTTATGCTAAGTAAACTTTGACTGGTAAAGTAAAATTGCTTTTGTTACCTTTGTTACCTCGTTGGCCCAGTTAGCCTATGTGGCCACCAAGAACCTTAATAGACCTTTGCATCTTAAGGTATTAGGGTCCTTGCTGAATCCTGGATTGGTCTATGAAATACTGAGTTTCTTTCTTCCATTATATTTGATTTGCGCGGCATCAGAGTCTTAGCTGCATATGCTCTGCTATAAGGAGGGATGCTCTGCTATAAGGAGGGATACCTGACCCTGTAGTGAGCTGTTAAAACAAGTTTACTAAATGATGTTTAACACCTAATAATTTTTTAAGTAACTATAAAGTAACTAATAACTTTAAGTTCCACACACAACAGTTACAGTTTAAGTAAGTAATAACTATAAGTTTAACCTTATGGCACAAAATTAGTTTAAAATAAATTTCCTAATATTAAAATAATTATGTTGCTGATTAGTTGTTTCAGTGATTTTTTCTAGCAATTTGTTATAATATGTAAATGAGAATGAGCATAACAAATATTTGCTTACTGTTTGTCAAAATAAAATATTTCAATTCTAGGTGGCAGGAAACTAGTAGCAGAGGAATGCTTAGCTGATGGTTTGGAGAAGGAGTGCGCCTTTCACTTTAGTGAATCTGTCTCTTCAACAGTTAGGACCCTCGCTGTTTACAGAGATGAGCAAATGAAGATCTTAGGTGAGACACTATCTCTTACATTTTGGTCAGTAGCAATATTCTCTGTGTTATTATTAATAAAACTATTGCAATATTTACAGTGGACCCCATTAATCTAATGTTTTACAGAACAGGTTTTGAGGGACCATCTAATTTGATAGATTATAGAGCACTGCCTAACATGCCCATAGTCAGGAAACTTTTGGGATAAGTTTGTTATATTTTGTTAATTTATGGTGTTGGTGGAATGGACAGGGTAACATTCAAAGCAGTAACAAGTGAGATGTATATGTTGTCATTCCATGGATTCACCTGGGGTGCTGGGTCCATTGCATGGCAGAGCGAAAATCTTCAAACAACTTAACTGAAGTCCTAGACTTGCAACATGGATGGAGGCTTTGATCAACTCACCTTCTCTGCTTGATATCTTGTCCCTGTACACAAATACCATATTGCAAAAGTTGAACTGCAGTGTAGAAGCTCTGTTAAACTGTTAAACACCTCGCACTTCATCAAATCAGTGTGTCATTTAGTCCATTCTGAACATAGATATTTTGCAAATTATACAAGAACATATTATCTTAGCTGAGTTACTTACTGTTACTATGTACTTACTGTACTGTTACTAAGAACCATAACCAGCAATTTATGCGCCCTACAGACTTGTAACTGACTCTAAATAAGGTATTGTTTGTATATGATCTGGTCATTTCTGCGCCCTGTGCCAGCGTGCGCGCCCTACAGACTTGTAACTGACTACTAAATAAGGTATTGTTTGTATATGATCTGGTCATTTCTGCACCCTGTGCCAGCGTGCACGCCCTACAGACTTGTAACTGACTCTTAATAAGGTATTGTTTGTATGTGGTCTGGTCATTTCTGCGCCCTGTGCCAGCGTGCACGCCCTACAGACTTGTAACTGACTCTAAATAAGGTATTGTTTGTTTATGGTCTGGTCATTTCTGTGCCCTGTGCCAGCGTGCACGCCCTACAGACTTGTAACTGACTCTAAATAAGGTATTGTTTGTTTATGGCCTGGTCATTTCTGTGCCCTGTGCCTGGGCACTGCTGGCACTGCCCTAGTTATGCCACTGCTACTACTACTATTACATGACAGACTATACATAAATATTGATAAAACTCTTTATGTTTTCAGAAAACAAAATGAGCAAAGTCACACCATATATAGAACCTGTGAACAATGTAATCTCATCACACACTATGTGAGTATAAATACTTGGTAAATGAACTTGTGTACTTGGGTTCTATGCAGTGACTAAAGTTGAGTAACATATGCTAAGATTGTTAAAACATGTAGCAAGGATGAATGAAACGAGGCTTAGGAAAGCTATTTATAAGGCGATAGTGAGTGGGAATGTTGGAAGGGGAATACCAAGGCGAACACTCCGGGACCAAATTCAGGAAATTATGATTAAAGACCTTTTATACCACCCTGCTCTCTTATAATACTAGAGGAGAGACGAATATCTTAGCATTCCATGGATTCACCGTGCGGGTGCCGGGTCCATCGCGTGGCTGAGAGAAAAACTCCGAACAGAGCCCGAGACTTGTGACTCGGGTTTAGGTTTAAGGGTACCCTTAGTGACGCGCGTCAACACTCACCTCCTCTGTTCAAGTTATTCTCCTTTAATTCTGTAATGATGTGCGTAGTGGTATGCGCGGTGGATTTGTAAGACGGAGGTCCTATGTTCGATTCCCGGGGGGCAGATTGAGATTTTTTTTAATTTGTCTTGGTCTGGCTGGTGGAAAGCATTTGTCGTGGCTAGTTACCACCCTACCAACAATGACGTACCGCCAAGCGATTTAGCGTTCCGGTACGATGTCGTGTAGAAACCGAAAGGATTTTGGATTTCAACCTACTCCTAACTAGGTAGCCCGTTTCCATCTTAGATTGCATTATCACTTAACATCAGGTGTGATAGCAGTCGATATAAAAAAAAATAATTCTACCGCATTCATTTTACTGTGATGCTTCTTCTGCCATACCCAACTTTCACTCCAATATTCCTCTATTTACAGCCAATTTAGCCTTCTTAGACACCTTCTGACTGTTCATAAAGGCATAAAGAGCACCATTCACCATATTCTCACAATTCAGTCTCCTTTCAATAACAAATAAGAAAATTAATATACTGTAAACACCTTATCACTGACTTGTATTAATCTAATAATCGCTTAAATCTTCTTCTTCAGGACTAGAGAAGAAGAGAATCTACTGAAGTTATTACCAAATGATACTGAGGATCACACTAAAAGCTTAAAGAATTTTGTTCCTAAAGAATTACCTTTTCATAAACAGTATATGAGATTTAGCTCTGAGAACAATGTTGACAATTTTCTTAAGATTTTGAAACAACTTCCTAAAGGTAAATAATATATACTAAAGCCAAACTCGATTGAGAATGCTTGTCAACAAACAAATTTAAAATGAAGGTAGAAAATGCAACACATTTTATGCCTAATAAATTTAAAATTATATTTTGTTATTTTAAAAAATCTGATTTAAAAGATATTGAATTTATTGGTTAGTTTTAAGCTTTCTAATCTAATTTATTGTCATGAATTCGTTATTAACTGGTTAATTTAAAAAAAATAGTGTGAAATGACTAGTGATATCTATCTTCATTTTTAATTTGTTTGTTGACAAGCATTCTCAATCGAGTTTGGCTTTAGCATAGGTCTTGGAGGTAATAGATTATTATTTATTTTAAAAGAGTGTCCTGCCAGGTCTTTTTTGGCAAAATGTGCTATCCCAACCAATGGGCGAGTCGCTAATTTGACGGCGTCTGTGGTGCAGTGGTATGCTCAGTGGATTTATAAGATGAAAGGTCCTGCGTTTGATTTACGGCTGGGGTGATTAAGACAATTTCAACTGGAAGTGCATATTCTAAACAATTTCATATCTAGAAATATTTCCGTTTCAACAATACCATTAAAAATATGCATTGTTAGGACCTAGGTCAACCAGAAGTAGCTAAGAATATTCTTCAAACTTTTTCCTCTAAGGATATGTCAATATATCGGCGAACGGCCAAGCCGTTTGGGAGTTATGAGGAAACATTTAAATAGTGTGTACAGATAGACGACAAGAATTTAAAGCATTCTGCAGAAATGCATTAAAAAATTAAATTAATTCTGAATAATTGACTATTTTCAGAATGGACAATAATACAACTTACATCACGTTACAATCCTAATGAAAACCTCAAGCCGTTCACAGAGTACAGGAGTGAAGTCAGCTCCATATACCTGACTGTGATGACTAATGACTACACTGATCATGTGAAGTTTGGACCACTCACTGTGGAAATACCAGCAAATATTACAAAATGTAAGTTTCTGTTCGCCTTCGCCTTATCCCTCTCTATTCGAGGTCGGCTTTTCTAATGATGCGGTGATGATATTCTTTCTTTTGCATCATCTTCTGATAGGCCGATTCTCCTTCATGTCCTTCTGAACCCTCGTCAACCATGTTGTCAACAGTCTCCTCCTCTTCTTGATATTCATGGAAAGGCACTTTCACCACATGAATCATAGTCTGATGTAAAATGAACATAGTTAATAAATAAATTAAGTATTAATTTAATTAGTAAATTAAATTTATTTTTAATCAAATTAGTTTTGTCAATTATAGTGGGCGAAAAGCCGCTTTTTGAAGAGCTGTACTCGTTGCTGGTGGAGAACTACAACACTATTGAGAACGCGCAGATGTTGAACAACAAACGGTTGATACAGAACTATTGGAGCAGACGGGAGGACATTGATTTACGGATAAAGGTATCTTAACATTGATCATTTTCATTTCTTTGGTATGTCGTATATCATCATATTGGACACACAAACCCCCGACAAAAATGTAATTCGTCATTTTTTTGTGGAGGTCATCTTGGATTTAATACCTTCATATTGTAGGTATAATAGTCCATTCTTTAATTTGTTACTGATGTTGAATGAGTTATAAAAAATATGTAATCCGCCATTTTATAGCAGCAGCCATTTAGGACTGATTTTCATCAAAAATAGCTAATAACCTCCATTAGAAAACTTTCAAATGAACTCTTTGGGCACATGTTATGGGCTTAGACAATCGGCGCGCTGGAGTAAACTTATAAAATACAAATAGATTAGATTATAACATAAATAGATTATAGTCAGAATTTAATTCGATTCCAGATTTGACATAAGCTATTGTCATTTTGTGAAATAATGATACCACATATAATAGTGTAGTGATGAACACAAAAATCGATAAACAATCAGTGTGTGTGCTATCAGTGTGCCAATTAAAGACTAAATTATTGATTTTTGTTTAAATAAATACATCATTGTTCAAAATATTTATTTATTAATTAGTAATCGCTGCTTTATTTTATAAAAAGTTAATATTTTTGTTTTTATATTAAAAACAAAACTTATAATGCCTAAATATTTTTCAGTATTGGCTAAAATAAAATTACGGCTGCCGAATGGTCTAAATGCGTATCTCATGTTGTCAAAGAAGAGGAAAAAATGAGTAGCCTAGATATGTTAATTGACAATATCACAGACACATTTATAATAAATGTTACAGAAAGTGACAGCGATAGCGATAGCGATGACGACGACAATTTATAAAATAAATTATTACCATAATACATCTATCTGTTTTATTTGTCATGTTCTTCATGATCAATTTTTTTATTTATTTCACACACAATTATAAAAGAAATGTTTCAGATGGTTAATTAATGGTCAAAACTAAATTATCGGTTCAGAAATATTCAATTTTCTGATATACTTAGTTTACGAGAGTAAAATTATAAACGAGAAGAATCGATCCGGAAATATTCCATTTCCATATCGAATAATTTCGCAACGTCACTATTTCTTACTAGTCGTAACGTTGCAACACTGAAATTGTCAAATCTGGAATCGAATTAAAATTCCGAGTATAGATTTATTGCTCCTGAAACAAAAAATAGAATTTAATTTTTAGTGGTAATAATACATTTAAGAAAGAAAATAAGAAAGAAGAAGAAAATATATTTATTCATATTTAAGAGTTACAGACAGTACAGTAGAGGCACAGTTATAAGTATTTATAAACAGGTATGCATATGCATAAATGTATACCTAGGGAACCTTGGGTAGTCGCCCCATACACCTATCTGTAACCTTAAAAAGAAAAGGTGTACGGCTCAGCATAATGCCGTGTATTGTGACATACATGGCGCTGATTTTCAGCTGTGACCTATGTGACACATAAAATTATTTGGTACACACACTGACAAGAAAACACAAACACAAGAAAAAAAAGAAGGTAAAATTGTATTAAGGTATAATTATGTTCTTTTTCTGAATATTTTCAGAGTGTAATAAACATAATGTATAAAGAGTGGCTCGGTGGTTGGTCGAGTCTCTTAACGGGGAAGTTGCTAGACTCTGCACTGAGGGACAAAGTAGTTCAGTATGTTGACACCGTTATAGCAGATTGGGGGTAAGTTATATCTCTCTCTGTGATTTTTTTTTCATTTCAAGATAACCCTCTCACATGTTGGTTAGTGAAGATGCAATCTAAGATTGAGGCGGGCTAACTTTTTAGGAGTAGGATGAAATCTACACATCATCATCATCATCAGGTGCCTTCTTCAAAGTTAAGTTTGGCAGTCAGGTGGAGAAAATTCTTTCGGTCCTGCGAAGCAGCTTTAAGCTTCGTGTAACTAAGCTCGGTCCACTCTTTTACATCACCAAACCACTTTCTTCGCTGTCTCCCAGGAGCGCGTTTTCCGGGTATCTTGCCTTCTAGAATCAACCTTGGAAATTCGTAGAGAGATCCTCTTTGTAGATGCCCGAAAAACGCAACTTTTCTTTTAATTATAGCTGTCATCAGCTGGCGTTTGCACTTGGCTCGCTCGAGAACTTCCGCATTGGAGACGAAGTCCCTCCATGGAATTTTGAGCATTTTTCTTAGGCCCCACATCTCAAATGCTTGAAGCCGACGACAGCACTCCCTCTTTAGGACCCATGTTTCACAGCCATAAAAGAGTGGACCAAACGTAACACTTAAGCACACGATATCTTGTACCAAATGAGATCTTGGGGTCGCATAATACTTTCGACATTCTACACACCCCTTCGGTTTTTACACCATATCGTACCAGATCGCTAAATCTGTTGGCAGTACGTCGTTGTCGATGGGGTTGCAACTAGCAATTAAGTTTTGTCCTTTTGTATGCTTATTTAACTACCTTCTAAATAAATCGTTTATTCCATGTGGTTTAATTTCTACATAAAAAAGATAAAGTTGGAAAAAAAGAATAACAAAATTATATTTCAGGCTTATTAAGTTAACACCAAAGCAAAGAATACTCCTCTACAATCTGCTTGAGAACAGCAAACAGCTGTCAACACAACAGATCAAATCCTGCATCAGAATGATTCTTACTCAACATGGCAACACTGAGGATGTTCGGAAGGTTTTGAGTAACTTCAAATGTTGCAATAAAGACTTTAAATTCTTAAATGAACTGTGTTTCGAATGTTTGTCGAGATGCTTCGAGGGAATTCATCATTTCTCTATAGTCGATGGTATTAAAGCATTTTTTGAAGCGGCAACACAAATTAAAGATGACGACCAATGGGCGCCGTTGAAGAAGGCGAAACGAAAACCTGTTATACTTATTGTGGATGAGGTAAGCTTTTTTTTATTTCATTTTATTATATTATTTTAACTTTATACTGCCGTGTTTGTTCAGTGGTTGATCGATCATCAAAGTTCTGAGGTTCCAGACCTGGGTTAGCTTGGGAAATAGGTAACAACAAAACCGAAGTGCAACTTTTCGGTTTTTGTGTAAATTGTGTGAATATTGACGGCCAAGTGGCGCAGTGGGTAGTGACCCTGCTTCTGCGTCCTAGGCTGTGGGTTTGATTCCCACATCTGGAAAATGTTTGTGTGATGAGCATGGATGCTTTCCAGTGTCTGGGTGTTTATCTATATATTATAAGTATTTATATATAATATATATAAAAATAGTCATCAGTTATCATAGTACCCATAACACAAGCTACTTACGTACGCTTACTTTGGGGCTATATAGCGATGTGTGTAATTGTCCTATATAATATAATATTAATAATAATGACGTTAATTGTTGGAAGCATTGGAAAAGCTCAGTCGCCTTTCAAGCTTTCATCGAAACCGATGCATGGTAGAATTGTTTATCATAATTAGGACTACTAAAAGTAGACGGAATATGTCTATTTTGAGCATAGCTGTAGTAAATAGAATTGTTTCCACCTTCTAAAATAAATGCTCACAATGATTTTATCTTATTGGTATTATTGGAATATTGCTATATCGCGAACGAAGTAGTAAAAGGTAAACACTTTTAGTTTGTCTAGGGCCCGAGGGGTGCAAATATAGACAACTAGCAGACTGCTAGCCCGCGGCATCGCTCACGAGAATTTTGTTTAGTTATTATTAGATAAAAAAGTAACCTGTATCCTTTCTCAGGCTTGAGACTATCTCTGTACAAAGTTTCATTTAAATCTGTTCAGTAGTAGAGGCATAAATGCGTACACGACCTCCGTGGCGCAGTGGTATGCGCGGTTATAAGACGGAAGTTCTGGGTTCAATTCCCGGCGGGGCAGATTGAGATTTTTCTTAATTTGTCTTGGTCTGGTTGGTGGATGGCTTTCGCCGTGGCTAGATACCATCCTACCGACAAAGACGTATCGCCAAGCGATTTAGGGCTCCGGTACGATGTCGTGTAGAAACCGAAAGGTGAGTGGATTTTCGTCCCACTCTTAACAAGTTAGCCCGCTTCCATCTTAGACTGCATCATCACTTAACATCAGGTGTGATAGTAGTCAAGGGCCAACTTGTAGTCCATAAAAAAAAAATAAAGCAACGGTTATACAAGTGTGACATTAACATTTATATGAAAGAGGAGCGTATGTTAATTTTAGCTCTCACCGCAACAGCAGTCGTGGCCGAGCGGTTAAGGCGTCTGACTAGAAATCAGATTCCCTCTGGGAGCGTAGGTTCGAATCCTACCGACTGCGAACTTTTTTGTTGCTTTTATTTTTTTTTATTTGAATTAAGGTTATATTATCGTTGTGAGATGATAAAAGTTATCGGTTTTTGATGATATTATTTTTTATTATATTTTAATTATAAAGGTTTTCATGTTTGCCAATACCTGCAGTTTTAATTGTTATAATAGTGTTTCTTTATGTATTTTTACCCGACTGCGTCAGAAGGAGGGTTATGTTTTTCGAGCGTATGTATGTATGTATATATGTATGTATGTGTGTCCATTTCTTCGGCACGCGCAACAGCTAAACGGCTGAACGGATTTTGACATGTGAGGTGTCGTTGAATTTGTGAAAATTGTGGTAGTGACATAGGCTATATAAATTTTCAAAATGGCGGCTGTAAATGGGGGAAAAAAGGGAGGATTTGTGTATTTTTTTTCTCTTATCTTAGCAATATGGGTACAAATTGAAAGGTCGTAAAAAGACCATTTCAAAAATATAAAATATCATGTTCATATTACTTTTTTAACAAAAAGTGTACTAAGTATACCGTCTCATTTCTATACCATAAACTAAAACTAAAAAGTCTCAAATAAAATTATTATTATAAAAGCAAAAAACCCGACTGCTTAGAAGTTATGAACTGAAAAGAGAAAAACAAGGATCACTATATCTATATAAAATTCTAAATACTTTATGGTGCTGCAGGCGGGGACAAACATAGTTTTGGTAGATCTTTCTTTCTCCGCAGGTTAAAGTATTTTGTCCCTGTTTGCAGCACCATAAAGTATTTGGAATTTTGTACAGATATAGTGATCCTTGTTTTTCTCTTTTCAGTTCATAACTTCTTAGCAGTCGGGCTTTTTGTTTTTATAATAATAATTTTTGTAATAAAAGTTTGACTGCTGTATTGTGATTGACCACAATCACACCTAACGGTAAATGATGATGAAAGCTGGCCTGGCTGAAAGCTGACTGGGAAATCGTACCGGAACGGTAAATCGCTTGGCGGTAATTTTTTGTCGATATGTAACTAGCCACGGCGACACCTGGACTAATATAGAAAGTCTTAGTCAGCCCAGCTGGGAACCGAACCCAGGACCCTTCTCAAATCCACTCTGCATACCACTGCGCCATGGAGGCCATAAAAATATATAGATAGATAAAATCTTTATTGCACACATATAAAGAATAACAAACAGAATAATATACAGAACAATGATTAAATATGTACAAGGGCGGTCTTATCGCTGAAAGCGATCTCCTCCAGACAACCCGCACAGTTGGAATAAAATAAGGGAAAGCGGATAGTGCAACACAATAATAAATAGACTACATACACTTACATACTAATAATACATAAATAATAATAAAACAAAATATATAGGTAATGTATATATACAGATATATAAACCTACATAAAATAATACATATATACATATTCATAATAGAGATAAGTAGTATTCCCTTAAACGATTTTTGAAGACATTCATTGATTCGGACTGTCTAATGTCCCTTGGCAAATCATTCCACAGTGCTACAGTTTTTACTGTAAAGGAACTACTGTACGCTGAAGTACGACTTACTGGAAATTGCAACTTATTATCGTTTTTGGCCCGCAAGCTGCATTCAGCATTGCTACCCAGAAAATTGAATCGCTCCTTCAAATATTGCGGCGTTGGAGGATAATATAAAATAGAATATAGAAGCGAAAGAGCGTGTAAATTTCTATGAGATCGTATAGGTAGCCACTTTAACTGAGCTCGATACAGAGACACATGGTCGAACTTACGAAGACCAAAGATAAATCTAATACACAGGTTTTGCAATCTTTCTAGCTTATTTAACAAAGTCTCAGAGAGATCCATGTAGCAAGTGTCTGCATAGTCTAATATCGGCAATAATAAAGCATTAGCCAGAAGAATTTTGGTTTTAATGGGCAAAAAGTTTTTCCACCGTCTAAGATACCCAACAGCAGAAAAAATCTTGCGACTTACCTCTGTCACCTGTGGTACCCAAGACATGGAGTCATCTAAGATTAATCCCAGATTTTTGACAGTTTTACTGTATGGAATAATTGTACCATCAAAAAGAATAGGTGGCAAATTATCATAGGAAATGGAGGAAACGAAGTAAGGAGAACCTATGACAATTACTTGTGATTTTCTCGGATTCACATGAACACCAAAAGATCGACACCAAGCGTTAATTTTATTTAATTCTATATTAATAGACTCTATGGCGTCAACAAGGTTATTTACAGGAACTGAGGTATAGATCTGCAGATCATCAGCGTATAAATGGTATGAGGAAGATATAACAGAAGAAATAGAATTTATATAAAGTGAAAAGAGAAGAGGTGAAAGAACTCCACCTTGCGGCACTCCAGACTTAACAGTAATGAAAGAGGATATGCTATTGTCCAAACGCACACACTGCTGTCGATTAGTTAAGTAGGTTTGAAACCAACTTATAACAGATGACGACACACCATTAGTCACTAAGATGGCTAAAAGAAGGTCGAAGTCTACGGTGTTAAACGCGTTGCTAAAGTCCAAGAGAGCAAGTACTGTAAGGAATTTATTGTTAGTAGCAAAGCGAATATCTTCACAGACCTTAACCAAAGCCGTAGTAGTGCTGTGTCCAAATCTAAAACCTGACTGAAATTGAGTGAACATATCATGTCTGATTAAATAGAGGCTAAGTTGCTGATGCACTATTCGCTCGAGGACTTTGGATAGGAAAGGAAGGATAGAGATAGGTCTAAAATCAGACGGATTCGTAGGATTACTTACTTTAGGTATAGGTACCACGAAGGCTTTAGCCCAAGCAGTCGGAAAAGTAGCAGAAGATAATGAAGAGTTAAATATATGAGATAGTATTGGTAGCACACAATCAAGTGAAAGGACTATCATCTTTCGGCTAATCCCATCACAACCAATCGCATCTGATTTAATAGCCATGACATGTTTCCTTATTTCATCACTAGTAACAGAGCCAAACTGAAACTCTGGTCCACTGTGAGCA
This sequence comes from Mycalesis mineus, assembly GCA_034621355.1. Lineage (NCBI taxonomy): Eukaryota > Metazoa > Arthropoda > Insecta > Lepidoptera > Nymphalidae > Mycalesis > Mycalesis mineus. The sequence continues at coordinate 12,639,693 of CM067888.1, forward strand.
GGCAAAGACCTCAGATAATTAAGTGTCCCATGCTTAGTTAATGTATCAAACGTGCATGCAGTTGTAAAGTGACTATTAAGTGTATCCAAATCTGCAAAATATATACGTTGATGACGTCGTCGACCAATACCAAGTGTAGCCAGAAACTGCCAAGTCATTGAAGAGTTATTCTGATCGATCGAAGAATGTATGTATTGTTTTTGAGCATCCTGACAAATTCTGTTACACTTGTTACGAAGTCTTTTATAACTAGTCAAGTTGGCGTCATTTGGACACAGTTTATATTTATTTTTAGCTGCGTTACGTTTAGACATAAGAATCCTAATTTCATTTGTTAGCCAAGGCGCCGGTAGATGTTTAATTTTAATAGGTCGAAGAGGAGCGTGAACGTCAAAAAGGCCAGTCAATAGAGAATTAAAGATGTTAAGTTTATCATCAACAGTGGAAGCCTCAAGAATTGCGTCCCAATCGATATTATAAAGATCAGCCAAAAATGTATCGTTATCGAAATTTCGAAAACTGCGTCTCATAACTACAGTAGGCTTAGCTTTGGGGGGACGAATCCTGAAAGATAAATAAACCAGATCGTGGTAAGAGAAGGCCTCCGCAGGGAGTTGCCCATAAGTGTCAACAAGAGTAGAGGAAGAGACTAACATTAGATCCAATTGAGAAGGTATACAATTTGGAAAGAAATGAGTAGCCTGCGTTGGTAGTAATGTAAGATTGCAGCTATTAATAATTGACATGAGGCGTTTAGAACGGAAATCATTTTTAATAAGACAGGTGTTAAAGTAACCCATAATTATTGTATGATCGACTGTGGAGGAATGATGCTCAAGCAATGTTTCAAAAGTGTCAAAGTAATTTATATGAAGTGACGGACTATAGAATACCCCGAGTAGAAGAGTTTTTTGACCAAATTTAACCTCAATAAATAAATGTTCAGAGGATTCGGAGTACAAAGATGGAGATTTATCGAGAATACGAAAAGGTATGTGACTACGCAAGTAGATGCACACACCGCCTCCACCCTTGCCTGTACGATCATTTCTAATTAAATGAAAACCGGGTAAACTGTAGGAGGTTGAGGGAAGACAGGGTTTCAGAAAAGTTTCCGACACTAAGATCGCATGTATGTTGTTGCTGTCAAATGTTGTCAACAAGTCCGAATAATGAGATGGAATGCTCTGTGCATTTATGTGCACTACATTAAAATTCTTATGTAATAATGAAAATGTATCACTAAGCGCAGAACACAGCGGTATAGCTGCACTGTGAAAGCTACCATCGGACTCCGACGAACCCGAAACATGAATATCCTCAATATCAACTGAATTACTATCATTGTGATCGCTATCACTTAAAGTCATTACTACTATCAATTAAATAATACATATATAACGTATATATAATATATAGATATATACAATTTTACTAATACTAGGTATATAAAATTTTACTAATATTCCCTTTTACTATATCAAGGAACATGTACAGACCTACCAACATATTGAAGGAAATCGCTTTCTTATGACTTAAACAAAGAAAAACATGTAAATATACGCAAAATAAATAAACATTAATAATTAATCTCGCATATATATAAGTATTATCTGAATCTCTGGAACGGCTAACACGATTTCCGTGAAATTTTGTATGCAGGGCGTTTCGAGGGCGATATACTGAACTAGCTAGGTTTCATTTTTAGAAATCGGATAGTTCAAAAAAAAAATACCAAGCAAAGCTCGGTCAACCAGATCCTAACTAATATTACAAATGCGAAAGTAACTCTGTCTGTCTGTGTCGCAAAACTACTAAACTAATTTTAATGAAATTTGGTACACATACTCTAGGATATTAATAAATATGACATTCAAAGTTTAGAAAAATTAAGCTGCCGTAATAATTAATTCCACGTGGACGGAGTCGCGGGCAAAAGCTAGAACTAATATAAGTGTAATGAAGATGTATCAATTGCAGAGAGTGTTGATGGCTATTTCACAACTAATATAAGTAATGAAGATGTATCCATTGCAGCTGCTGGACACGTTTCCATGGGAGAGCCTGCCCCTCCTGCAGCAGCAGCCCGTCTCTCGCATAGAGAGCATCCACTTCCTGCACAGTCTGTACCGGGCGCATCGACACAGAGTCGTTGATGGCTTTAAAAATATAAGTAATGAAGATGTATCCATTGCAGCTGCTGGACACGTTTCCATGGGAGAGCCTGCCCCTCCTGCAGCAGCAGCCCGTCTCTCGCATAGAGAGCATCCACTTCCTGCACAGTCTGTACCGGGCGCATCGACACAGAGTCGTTGATGGCTATTTCACAACTAATATAAGTAATGAAGATGTATCCATTGCAGCTGCTGGACACGTTTCCATGGGAGAGCCTGCCCCTCCTGCAGCAGCAGCCCGTCTCTCGCATAGAGAGCATCCACTTCCTGCACAGTCTGTACCGGGCGCATCGACACAGAGTCGTTGATGGCTATTTCACAACTAATATAAGTAATGAAGATGTATCCATTGCAGCTGCTGGACACGTTTCCATGGGAGAGCCTGCCCCTCCTGCAGCAGCAGCCCGTCTCTCGCATAGAGAGCATCCACTTCCTGCACAGTCTGTACCGGGCGCATCGACACAGAGTCGTTGATGGCTATTTCACAACTAATATAAGTAATGAAGATGTATCCATTGCAGCTGCTGGACACGTTTCCATGGGAGAGCCTGCCCCTCCTGCAGCAGCAGCCCGTCTCTCGCATAGAGAGCATCCACTTCCTGCACAGTCTGTACCGGGCGCATCGACACAGAGTCGTTGATGGCTATTTCACAACTAATATAAGTAATGAAGATGTATCCATTGCAGCTGCTGGACACGTTTCCATGGGAGAGCCTGCCCCTCCTGCAGCAGCAGCCCGTCTCTCGCATAGAGAGCATCCACTTCCTGCACAGTCTGTACCGGGCGCATCGACACAGAGTCGTTGATGGCTATTTCACAACTAATATAAGTAATGAAGATGTATCCATTGCAGCTGCTGGACACGTTTCCATGGGAGAGCCTGCCCCTCCTGCAGCAGCAGCCCGTCTCTCGCATAGAGAGCATCCACTTCCTGCACAGTCTGTACCGGGCGCATCGACACAGAGTCGTTGATGGCTATTTCACAACTAATATAAGTAATGAAGATGTATCCATTGCAGCTGCTGGACACGTTTCCATGGGAGAGCCTGCCCCTCCTGCAGCAGCAGCCCGTCTCTCGCATAGAGAGCATCCACTTCCTGCACAGTCTGTACCGGGCGCATCGACACAGAGTCGTTGATGGCTATTTCACAACTAATATAAGTAATGAAGATGTATCCATTGCAGCTGCTGGACACGTTTCCATGGGAGAGCCTGCCCCTCCTGCAGCAGCAGCCCGTCTCTCGCATAGAGAGCATCCACTTCCTGCACAGTCTGTACCGGGCGCATCGACACAGAGTCGTTGATGGCTATTTCACAACTAATATAAGTAATGAAGATGTATCCATTGCAGCTGCTGGACACGTTTCCATGGGAGAGCCTGCCCCTCCTGCAGCAGCAGCCCGTCTCTCGCATAGAGAGCATCCACTTCCTGCACAGTCTGTACCGGGCGCATCGACACAGAGTCGTTGATGGCTATTTCACAACTAATATAAGTAATGAAGATGTATCCATTGCAGCTGCTGGACACGTTTCCATGGGAGAGCCTGCCCCTCCTGCAGCAGCAGCCCGTCTCTCGCATAGAGAGCATCCACTTCCTGCACAGTCTGTACCGGGCGCATCGACACAGAGTCGTTGATGGCTATTTCACAACTAATATAAGTAATGAAGATGTATCCATTGCAGCTGCTGGACACGTTTCCATGGGAGAGCCTGCCCCTCCTGCAGCAGCAGCCCGTCTCTCGCATAGAGAGCATCCACTTCCTGCACAGTCTAGAGAGCATCCACTTCCTGCACAGTCTGTACCGGGCGCATCGACACAGAGTCGTTGATGGCTATTTCACAACTAATATAAGTAATGAAGATGTATCCATTGCAGCTGCTGGACACGTTTCCATGGGAGAGCCTGCCCCTCCTGCAGCAGCAGCCCGTCTCTCGCATAGAGAGCATCCACTTCCTGCACAGTCTGTACCGGGCGCATCGACACAGAGTCGTTGATGGCTATTTCACAACTAATATAAGTAATGAAGATGTATCCATTGCAGCTGCTGGACACGTTTCCATGGGAGAGCCTGCCCCTCCTGCAGCAGCAGCCCGTCTCTCGCATAGAGAGCATCCACTTCCTGCACAGTCTGTACCGGGCGCATCGACACAGAGTCGTTGATGGCTATTTCACAACTAATATAAGTAATGAAGATGTATCCATTGCAGCTGCTGGACACGTTTCCATGGGAGAGCCTGCCCCTCCTGCAGCAGCAGCCCGTCTCTCGCATAGAGAGCATCCACTTCCTGCACAGTCTGTAGAGAGCATCCACTTCCTGCACAGTCTGTACCGGGCGCATCGACACAGAGTCGTTGATGGCTATTTCACAACTAATATAAGTAATGAAGATGTATCCATTGCAGCTGCTGGACACGTTTCCATGGGAGAGCCTGCCCCTCCTGCAGCAGCAGCCCGTCTCTCGCATAGAGAGCATCCACTTCCTGCACAGTCTGTACCGGGCGCATCGACACAGAGTCGTTGATGGCTATTTCACAACTAATATAAGTAATGAAGATGTATCCATTGCAGCTGCTGGACACGTTTCCATGGGAGAGCCTGCCCCTCCTGCAGCAGCAGCCCGTCTCTCGCATAGAGAGCATCCACTTCCTGCACAGTCTGTACCGGGCGCATCGACACAGAGTCGTTGATGGCTATTTCACAACTAATATAAGTAATGAAGATGTATCCATTGCAGCTGCTGGACACGTTTCCATGGGAGAGCCTGCCCCTCCTGCAGCAGCAGCCCGTCTCTCGCATAGAGAGCATCCACTTCCTGCACAGTCTGTACCGGGCGCATCGACACAGAGTCGTTGATGGCTATTTCACAACTAATATAAGTAATGAAGATGTATCCATTGCAGCTGCTGGACAATGAAGATGTATCCATTGCAGCTGCTGGACACGTTTCCATGGGAGAGCCTGCCCCTCCTGCAGCAGCAGCCCGTCTCTCGCATAGAGAGCATCCACTTCCTGCACAGTCTGTACCGGGCGCATCGACACAGAGTCGTTGATGGCTATTTCACAACTAATATAAGTAATGAAGATGTATCCATTGCAGCTGCTGGACACGTTTCCATGGGAGAGCCTGCCCCCCTGCAGCAGCAGCCCGTCTCTCGCATAGAGAGCATCCACTTCCTGCACAGTCTGTACCGGGCGCATCGACACAGAGTCGTTGATGGCTATTTCACAACTAATATAAGTAATGAAGATGTATCCATTGCAGCTGCTGGACACGTTTCCATGGGAGAGCCTGCCCCTCCTGCAGCAGCAGCCCGTCTCTCGCATAGAGAGCATCCACTTCCTGCACAGTCTGTACCGGGCGCATCGACACAGAGTCGTTGATGGCTATTTCACAACTAATATAAGTAATGAAGATGTATCCATTGCAGCTGCTGGACACGTTTCCATGGGAGAGCCTGCCCCTCCTGCAGCAGCAGCCCGTCTCTCGCATAGAGAGCATCCACTTCCTGCACAGTCTGTACCGGGCGCATCGACACAGAGTCGTTGATGGCTATTTCACAACTAATATAAGTAATGAAGATGTATCCATTGCAGCTGCTGGACACGTTTCCATGGGAGAGCCTGCCCCTCCTGCAGCAGCAGCCCGTCTCTCGCATAGAGAGCATCCACTTCCTGCACAGTCTGTACCAGGCGCATCGACACAGAGTCGTTGATGGCTATTTCACGTCAGAACTTAATGTCGGCCGATATGTCATCAATCCAGGTTTGTAACATTTGTTACAGGTATGAATGAATGCCAGACTCGTGTTTTTAGGATTCCGTACCTTGAAAAAAAAAAACGGAACCATCGGATCGCTTTGTTGTCTGTCCATGTGTCAAAATCCTTTTGCTCAGGTGTACTGTCCCTTGGGGCAGTGAAAAAATAAAACTTCTAAGCCAACACAGTCAAAACATACAACCGTTTATGCTGCAAATATTCGATACTCGTTGGGAGAAAAACTCAGAACAGAGCCCGAGATTTGGGACACGAGTGTAGATTTAAAAGGGATCCCTTAGTGACGTGCGTCAACACTCACCTCTGTTTACGTTATTCTGCCTGCTGAGCCACATTTGTAAAGATCCTACTAGAGCAGCTTTGGATAATTCTAATATGGAGCTTACTGTAATTCTATACAAAAGCCAAACTCGGTTGTGAATGCTTGTCAACAAACAAATTAAAAATGGAGGTAGAAATCGCTAGTCATTTTACAACTAATTTTTTTAATTAACTTGTTACTGACGAGTTCATGACAATAAACTAGATTATACTCGAATTGCTGTAAGAAAGTGCGGCTGACAGTTGTCAGTATGACGTTGACGTCAGTGACTAGGGATGTGACGCTTAGAAATTCATGTTTATCGCTGACGATACTCGCAGCATAAATCTAGCTATTTTTAATGTTGTAAAAAATTAGCTTAAAAGGCAAATTATTATTTGATCGTTATTTATGAGGAGACATTGTTATCGCGGTTATACTAATGCATAGTTTCTAGAGATTAAACTTTTATTGACTATAGTCTCTGCGATAATTTTTTTAACAACTATAAGTTGGCAATTGACTGCTATCACACCTGATGTGTGATGCAGTCTAAGATGGATGCGGGCTAACTTGTTAGGTGTAGAATGAAACAACATCGTATCGGAACACTAAATCGCTTGGCGGTATGTCTTTGTCGGTAGGGTGGTAACTAGCCACGGCGATATCCTTCCTCCAGCCAGACCAAGACAAATTAAGAAAATCTCAATCTGCCCCGCTGTACCATTTGGTACAGGTTAATAAACCCCAAACCAATCCAACCGCAACAGCGAGTTGATGAAGTGGAAAACGGAGTAGATATAAAAATGTTAAAGTTGGAGCTTATTGCCTTAGTCCGGCGTCAAGAGGCACCAACTTCTACCTGTGCTCTAGAAGAGATGACAATAGGTCTGACCTCGGTCCTTAGATATAATGTTATTGGGCCCAAATAACATGTATGCTTTTAATTTCAATTCCTATTTTGAAGCTTTATAAAATCAGCATTTATAACATCAGCGTTGCGAACGCAGCATTACCTATGAAATAATTGATTATTTGATTGAATGATTTGATTGATTGAATTTAAATACTTTTTGCCATATTGCCATTTAATTTTCAGTCACGCCGCAAAAATTAATACCTACTTCACCGCCATTAATGGCAAATAACATGTTGGCACTTTTTTTTTTAATACCTACGTCAAAAGGTACTGTTACAAGAGGCCATCAACAAAGATTAACCTGAAGGCTGGTCGAAGGTCGTGAATAAAAAGGGATATTATGTCTGATTGGGATCGTGACGTCCATTTTAACAACATGATTAATTCATCTATGCATATACATAAAATTGCAGTGTCTGTTTGTGCATATATGCATACCGTACATACACCAAAATAACATTTTTTTTCAATTATTGTCTGTCTGTCTGTTTATTTGTTTTGCAACCTTTTGAGTAAACTTTCCCTGATGTTCTGTTGTTGTATAAAATTATAGACTTTTTAAAAATAAAAATTGTACTACAATATACGTTTATTATTAAAAAAATATCGAATATTCATCGTAGAAGTACGTCCCATCACTAGACACGTCTATGGCGTTACGTTATACGTTACAACACTTTGCTTAATTTTTCTTTTAATTTGATTTTATTTGTAGACTAGAATATTCTGGCTGGGTTTAACGGTTTTAAATTTAAGTTACTACAGCTATTAACGATTTAATATATTACGAATTTGGAACAGCTGAAATACTAAATCATAATTTGTAAATCGCTTCAACTTTCAAGAGTGAAACGGAAAGTTAATGACATATGTCACAGGCACCATGTTAGAGCGCAGGCACTATAGTGAGCTTACAACTAATTAATATATTCAATATCTTATAAATAAGATTTTTTAAAATAACTAAACATAATTTTAAATTTATTAGGCATAAAATGTGTCGTATTTTCTACCTTCATTTTAATTTGTTTATTGACAATCATTCTCAATCGAGTTTGGCTTTAGTATAGTAAGGTCTTTTAGTAGCTTATAGAGAGATTTCGAAAACTTTCAATTGCTAACTAACAAATTTTTTCCCAATTTCTTTATTCAAGATTTTTTAAAACTATTGAAAAATTAAAGATTTGTAATTTTTCAATAGTTTTAAAAAATCATAATTAACAAATTAATTAACTTTTATGAAAAATTACGGCAGGAAAAGTACATACATCAAAAGGGCTCCACGAAGTTTAAAATTTTTAGGCCAATTATTTATACCTTTCATTCCATTGTTTATGCCAATTACCCCAGTGCAATTAGCCTTAAAATTAACAAAAAGTACAAGAAAATCGCAGTAGAATGAAACCCATCAGAAAATGAAGAGAATATCATAAAAATGAAAGGAAAAATAAATTACGGGCGATCTGAGGTCGGGAAGTAGTAAAGGGTGAGGTTTAGGGGTAAAAAACGGATTTTCTCGATTTCCGGCAAAACTAAAAGTCCTATGGAAAAGAGTTGAATGGCAAAGTTGTAGGTAATAAAAAAATGTAAAACTTTTATTTCTACACTTTTTTCACATAACCTCAAAATTTGTGTGAAAAATTCAAAAACCAAGTTTTTAGTTTTTTATTTTTATCTTTTACAAATAAAATTTTATTTTCATATTTGGTGAAAGCTTGCCTTCTTGTGTCCTAAACACGCTATAATTTATTTGATTTGAAATATTTATTTTTTCACCTTATTTTGAATGAATATCGAAGAAATAGCCTAATTTTATCTCTATTTTTCACGTTTTTGAACTGATTGACTAGAGTATATGGTGGCTGCCCCTTTTACGCTGTTTGTACTTAACTTGTAAAAAAGGGTTAACGACTAATAAAAGACAAACTAACTTCGTTAAAGCAGGCTCAAGTACAAATTCCACCAGCAAGCCTTATTCAATTCTGGGCTCTGCTCCTGATTGGACTATATTAATGGACACGTATGAAAAGCACTATAAAATCCCAGAAGACTTAGCTATTACGACATCTAGACCGGACATATTTCTTTTTTCCCAACAAACCAAACGTATAGTACTTGTTGAGCTTACAGTGCCGTGGGAAACAAACATCCCTAAAGACCATGTATTCAAAGTGAATAAATATTATGACCTTACTAATGAACTAACCAAAAATGGCTATGTGGTTAGTTTATACGCGGTAGAAGTGGGTGCGAGGGGTATACCAGCGAAGTCTCTCTACAACCTGCTAAAAGACCTTGGCCTTACTAGAAGTGCAGTAAGTCCATATTGGAACGAGTGTCCAAAGCTGCTCTAGTAGGGTCCTTCCAAATATGGCTGGGCAGGGAGAATAACTTGAACAGAGGAGGTGAGTGTTGACGCGCGTCACTAAGGGTACCCTTAAATCTACACCCTTGTCACAAGTCTCGGGCTCTGTTCGGAGTTTTTCTCTCAGCCACGCGATGGACCCGGCACCCGCACGGTGAATCCATGGAATGCTAAGACATTCGTCTCTCTTGTAGACAAGAGTCTGGAGCGCATGGAGCACCGCATGAGCTCGTTCATCAAGTACTGGTGCGGGGCGTGGCGCGGACACGTCGGGGTGCCGCCACCGCCAGATGACTTCCTGGACTATCTGTCCTCCTCCGATATGTATTTGTGAGTTATGTTATCAGTACAAAGACACTTATTGAACTAATTCTTAAAAAATTCTGAAAAAAACTCAAATCTACGCGTATATTTTTTTATTGTTATTTTATCTATTTATTTATAATTAAATTTTGATCATTTCTTTTATAAATCCCAACGCTACCCAAGCTTTCTACTTTAGAGACGTTACAACTTAAAAGTACTTTGCTATTTTGTTAAACAAACTTTCATTAAACTTAGATGACACCTCCTTTTTATATACATACATATGTATTAAGCAAGTAAATTGAAACAAACTAAATGACACAATCATTTTTTACTTTAAAAGTGCATTTTGAAGTCTTGTCTTTTATGAGTACCTCGACCGCTATAAAATGAAAAAGGTTTCATTCGTAAAGCCCCTTTACGGGTCAATAGAGCCCCTAACATAATCTACTATCATCGTAGATACTGCGGTCACGGCGACGGTTGCCATTTCGCGAAAGGTGCAGCCAACGGTGCCGGCGTGGAGGGCGCCGCCGGGCACTCCGCCGTGCTGCTGTCGGGCTGCGGCTCCGTGCGCCTCGGCCGCGCGCCCGGCAGGACTCCGCCCTCGGGGGCGCACCACGGCCTGCACATTGCCGAGTGGTGAGTGCAAACACTCCGCCGTGCTGCTGTCGGGCTGCGGCTCCGTGCGCCTCGGCCGCGCGCCCGGCAGGACTCCGCCCTCGGGGGCGCACCACGGCCTGCACATTGCCGAGTGGTGAGTGCAAACACTCCGCCGTGCTGCTGTCGGGCTGCGGCTCCGTGCGCCTCGGCCGCGCGCCCGGCAGGACTCCGCCCTCGGGGGCGCACCACGGCCTGCACATTGCCGAGTGGTGAGTGCAAACACTCCGCCGTGCTGCTGTCGGGCTGCGGCTCCGTGCGCCTCGGCCGCGCGCCCGGCAGGACTCCGCCCTCGGGGGCGCACCACGGCCTGCACATTGCCGAGTGGTGAGTGCAAACACTCCGCCGTGCTGCTGTCGGGCTGCGGCTCCGTGCGCCTCGGCCGCGCGCCCGGCAGGACTCCGCCCTCGGGGGCGCACCACGGCCTGCACATTGCCGAGTGGTGAGTGCAAACACTCCGCCGTGCTGCTGTCGGGCTGCGGCTCCGTGCGCCTCGGCCGCGCGCCCGGCAGGACTCCGCCCTCGGGGGCGCACCACGGCCTGCACATTGCCGAGTGGTGAGTGCAAACACTCCGCCGTGCTGCTGTCGGGCTGCGGCTCCGTGCGCCTCGGCCGCGCGCCCGGCAGGACTCCGCCCTCGGGGGCGCACCACGGCCTGCACATTGCCGAGTGGTGAGTGCAAACACTCCGCCGTGCTGCTGTCGGGCTGCGGCTCCGTGCGCCTCGGCCGCGCGCCCGGCAGGACTCCGCCCTCGGGGGCGCACCACGGCCTGCACATTGCCGAGTGGTGAGTGCAAACACTCCGCCGTGCTGCTGTCGGGCTGCGGCTCCGTGCGCCTCGGCCGCGCGCCCGGCAGGACTCCGCCCTCGGGGGCGCACCACGGCCTGCACATTGCCGAGTGGTGAGTGCAAACACTCCGCCGTGCTGCTGTCGGGCTGCGGCTCCGTGCGCCTCGGCCGCGCGCCCGGCAGGACTCCGCCCTCGGGGGCGCACCACGGCCTGCACATTGCCGAGTGGTGAGTGCAAACACTCCGCCGTGCTGCTGTCGGGCTGCGGCTCCGTGCGCCTCGGCCGCGCGCCCGGCAGGACTCCGCCCTCGGGGGCGCACCACGGCCTGCACATTGCCGAGTGGTGAGTGCAAACACTCCGCCGATAGATTCGCTCTAAATTTATCAAGGTCATTATTGAAAGAGATCTTAAGTATCGACTATAAACTTAATTACACAGACTATAAGAATAGCGTTGAATATAGAACTATATATAATAAACCGCTCTTAAAAAGTGACAAAACAACTCAGACCGAAACTGTAAATAGTGACCCTATCATACAAGTTCGTCGGCTTAACAATCACTGGTCAGCGCGCTTTTCGAGGCACGAGGGTGTAATCAGCACCAACTTCACCACCCGGGCATAGAATTTACTGTAAAATGTTTAGACGAAAGTAGATCTCAGTATTATTTCACGAATATTGAAAATAAAAATGAGTTGCCTACTTTAATTTCAGTCCAATCGTGATCGGCATGCTGTGGGAGGTGACGGACCTGGAGGTGGACAAGGTGGTGACCACTCTGCTCTCGCTGTACGTGCCCTCCGACGCGCCGGTGGACTGGAAGAGCGTGGGCAAGGCCAAGTGGAGCCAGGGGATCATCGGTGAGCTACTCCTTACTAATATTACGCAAAAACTAATGACTTTTTATCCCCAATTTTTTTACGGGAACGCGAACTACGTGGATTACATGATTATAAATTGTTTTTTTTACATTTTTAACCGACGAAAAAAAACGGAGGAGGTTCTCAATTCGACACGTATATTTTTTTTTTTTTTTATATGTATGACCACGCATAACTTTTTACAGAGTTGTCCGATTTTGATAATTCTTTTTTTATTAGAAAGGGCATACTTCCAAGGTGGTCCCATTGTCACCATGTTAGGATCTGATGATGATATCCTGGGGAAATTAAAGGAACTCTTCGAATTTTGGAGGCACGCTTACAGCGATTTCAGTTTTTGTCTCGTTATCGGTAGTTTTTTGGCTACTAGTGCCGTATAATATACTATGACAGTATAGTACGAGTACGTTACGTGGCGATAAATCACTAAAAAGTAAGAAATAAAAATTTTTAACAAAAACTAGAACCGACTCAAAACGCACTAAAAAGTAAAAAATAATTGTGTCATTTAGTTGCTTTAATTTACTTAAGTATATCTAGGAGTCGGTGCCAGCCAAGGTTTCTACTTTAAGGACGTTACCTAGAACCCACAAACTGCTTTACTACGTAAAATAAATGTTAATTAAACTTGGCTGGCACCGACTTCATAGATATACTTAAGTAAATTAAAGCAACTAAATGACACAATTATTTTTTACTTTTTAGTGCGTTTTGAGTCGGTTCTAGTTTTTGTTAAAAATTTTTACATGCACAAATCAGCTGTTCTAAGAATTCAATGTATTGTACACTACTAAGTACCAACACAAACGGCGCGCGATGCGAGGCTACATCGCCGGCAGCGGTTACATATAGATAAAATGCCCCCTTAAAAGTGACCCCCCATTTCCGATATAAGTGGTATTCACTATAACATCATAGACATTCAGTATAGTCTCTTTACAAAATTTCCTTTAATATGACACTATTTATAACAGAGACATATTAGCAGTATTAAATAGACTGGTACAAAAGACGGTCTTATCTAGTGATAAGACCGCCTTTTGTACCAGTCTATTTAATTTAACAGCGATTTCTTCCAGGCAACCTTAGGCTTATGAAAATATTAGGACACTAGAATGCAGGTGCTGAATAATACGTATAATTACATACATTCTAATACAAACGCAATTACACAAAAAAAAATATCTACCGGGTATATTTAAAATTTTTCATCAATAAACAATAAATCTTTCGTCACCAGACACGGGTGTGGAGCAGAAGAGCCCGTTCAGCCCGGAGCGGGACCTGCTGCTGGCGGTGAGCCGAGCCCGCAGCGCTACGAGCTTCACTATGATCGCCAGCAGCCTGGTCGCGCGCGGCCTGCCCGTCAGGATACCAGACAAGTGAGCCACTTGTAAACTTAAACAAAGCTTGGTCACCAGACACGGGTGTGGAGCAGAAGAGCCCGTTCAGCCCGGAGCGGGACCTGCTGCTGGCGGTGAGCCGAGCCCGCAGCGCTACGAGCTTCACTATGATCGCCAGCAGCCTGGTCGCGCGCGGCCTGCCCGTCAGGATACCAGACAAGTGAGCCACTTATAAACTTAAACAAAGCTTGGTCACCAGACACGGGTGTGGAGCAGAAGAGCCCGTTCAGCCCGGAGCGGGACCTGCTGCTGGCGGTGAGCCGAGCCCGCAGCGCTACGAGCTTCACTATGATCGCCAGCAGCCTGGTCGCGCGCGGCCTGCCCGTCAGGATACCAGACAAGTGAGCCACTTGTAAACTTAAACAAAGCTTGGTCACCAGACACGGGTGTGGAGCAGAAGAGCCCGTTCAGCCCGGAGCGGGACCTGCTGCTGGCGGTGAGCCGAGCCCGCAGCGCTACGAGCTTCACTATGATCGCCAGCAGCCTGGTCGCGCGCGGCCTGCCCGTCAGGATACCAGACAAGTGAGCCACTTGTAAACTTAAACAAAGCTTGGTCACCAGACACGGGTGTGGAGCAGAAGAGCCCGTTCAGCCCGGAGCGGGACCTGCTGCTGGCGGTGAGCCGAGCCCGCAGCGCTACGAGCTTCACTATGATCGCCAGCAGCCTGGTCGCGCGCGGCCTGCCCGTCAGGATACCAGACAAGTGAGCCACTTGTAAACTTAAACAAAGCTTGGTCACCAGACACGGGTGTGGAGCAGAAGAGCCCGTTCAGCCCGGAGCGGGACCTGCTGCTGGCGGTGAGCCGAGCCCGCAGCGCTACGAGCTTCACTATGATCGCCAGCAGCCTGGTCGCGCGCGGCCTGCCCGTCAGGATACCAGACAAGTGAGCCACTTGTAAACTTAAACAAAGCTTGGTCACCAGACACGGGTGTGGAGCAGAAGAGCCCGTTCAGCCCGGAGCGGGACCTGCTGCTGGCGGTGAGCCGAGCCCGCAGCGCTACGAGCTTCACTATGATCGCCAGCAGCCTGGTCGCGCGCGGCCTGCCCGTCAGGATACCAGACAAGTGAGCCACTTGTAAACTTAAACAAAGCTTGGTCACCAGACACGGGTGTGGAGCAGAAGAGCCCGTTCAGCCCGGAGCGGGACCTGCTGCTGGCGGTGAGCCGAGCCCGCAGCGCTACGAGCTTCACTATGATCGCCAGCAGCCTGGTCGCGCGCGGCCTGCCCGTCAGGATACCAGACAAGTGAGCCACTTGTAAACTTAAACAAAGCTTGGTCACCAGACACGGGTGTGGAGCAGAAGAGCCCGTTCAGCCCGGAGCGGGACCTGCTGCTGGCGGTGAGCCGAGCCCGCAGCGCTACGAGCTTCACTATGATCGCCAGCAGCCTGGTCGCGCGCGGCCTGCCCGTCAGGATACCAGACAAGTGAGCCACTTGTAAACTTAAACAAAGCTTGGTCACCAGACACGGGTGTGGAGCAGAAGAGCCCGTTCAGCCCGGAGCGGGACCTGCTGCTGGCGGTGAGCCGAGCCCGCAGCGCTACGAGCTTCACTATGATCGCCAGCAGCCTGGTCGCGCGCGGCCTGCCCGTCAGGATACCAGACAAGTGAGCCACTTGTAAACTTAAACAAAGCTTGGTCACCAGACACGGGTGTGGAGCAGAAGAGCCCGTTCAGCCCGGAGCGGGACCTGCTGCTGGCGGTGAGCCGAGCCCGCAGCGCTACGAGCTTCACTATGATCGCCAGCAGCCTGGTCGCGCGCGGCCTGCCCGTCAGGATACCAGACAAGTGAGCCACTTGTAAACTTAAACAAAGCTTGGTCACCAGACACGGGTGTGGAGCAGAAGAGCCCGTTCAGCCCGGAGCGGGACCTGCTGCTGGCGGTGAGCCGAGCCCGCAGCGCTACGAGCTTCACTATGATCGCCAGCAGCCTGGTCGCGCGCGGCCTGCCCGTCAGGATACCAGACAAGTGAGCCACTTATAAACTTAAACAAAGCTTGGTCACCAGACACGGGTGTGGAGCAGAAGAGCCCGTTCAGCCCGGAGCGGGACCTGCTGCTGGCGGTGAGCCGAGCCCGCAGCGCTACGAGCTTCACTATGATCGCCAGCAGCCTGGTCGCGCGCGGCCTGCCCGTCAGGATACCAGACAAGTGAGCCACTTGTAAACTTAAACAAAGCTTGGTCACCAGACACGGGTGTGGAGCAGAAGAGCCCGTTCAGCCCGGAGCGGGACCTGCTGCTGGCGGTGAGCCGAGCCCGCAGCGCTACGAGCTTCACTATGATCGCCAGCAGCCTGGTCGCGCGCGGCCTGCCCGTCAGGATACCAGACAAGTGAGCCACTTATAAACTTAAACAAAGCTTGGTCACCAGACACGGGTGTGGAGCAGAAGAGCCCGTTCAGCCCGGAGCGGGACCTGCTGCTGGCGGTGAGCCGAGCCCGCAGCGCTACGAGCTTCACTATGATCGCCAGCAGCCTGGTCGCGCGCGGCCTGCCCGTCAGGATACCAGACAAGTGAGCCACTTGTAAATTTAAACAAAGCTTGGTCACCAGACACGGGTGTGGAGCAGAAGAGCCCGTTCAGCCCGGAGCGGGACCTGCTGCTGGCGGTGAGCCGAGCCCGCAGCGCTACGAGCTTGTACCGGACTGCAAATAAGGTAGCGCTATCGGTCACGACTAACCGCGGTGTATATTGATACAGCGCCATCTAGATCTGATCATGTTAAACTTTGATTTATATTTATTTTGTAAGTTTTCAAGTGTTAAGCAATGAGTTTCAATGACTCCGTGCTGTGGTATAAATTAATGTTTCTGAATTGATAAGATTATTATGAAAAAAAAAGTATGTAGTAAATTGGTTTTTCTGCCTTTTAAACTTTAAAATTTCCGAAAATTTTCCGTGTCTCGGAGAGCACGTTAAGCGTTCGGTCCTCCAACTGTCTGATAGTGATCTAAAAGTAATGATGATTTTTTTTTTCAGGTAAATCATTTGGAGATTTAATTGTGAATAATAGAAATGTAAATAACAAATAGTTTTAAATAAATAATATAATTATATTTTTAATTTGTTTTATTTTATTGTTGTTGGTTCTATCTTAAATCAGTATATAGTAATTTTTTTACTGTCTTCACGGCTCTGGGTTCTAGATTTTTTTAACAGTACCAGAAACATATCGTACAATGGGTTGCCCTATGCCCGTCATCTGTTTTATGTAGATGGTATTGATTGAAGAAGTTGTATTACTGTTCTGCGGTGCCGTGAATTAGATATCTTATAACACGACACTGTTAAAATACTGAACTAAAAATAAAACTACACGCATTTTGTTCAACCGTTTATTATGATGCATGCTTCCTTAGTAATAAGATATGAACTATAGTGTAGGGTGCACTTGCCTCGAGTTCTAAGGTGGATAGAGGAGCCGAGTCTAAATGTTCTTAATCGAAATGAAGAGCGTGCTAGTATCGCGGGTGCTGGTCGCGGGGAAGAGGTAAGCCTACACTTAACGTTCTTAATTCAAATTAAGAACGTGCTAATATGGCGGGTGCTGGTCGCGGGGAAGAGGTAAGCCTACACTTAACGTTCTTAATTCAAATTAAGAACGTGCTAATATGGCGGGTGCTGGTCGCGGGGAAGGGGTAAGCCTACACTTAACGTTCTTAATTCAAATTAAGAACGTGCTAATATGGCGGGTGCTGGTCGCGGGGAAGAGGTAAGCCTACACTTAACGTTCTTAATTCAAATTAAGAACGTGCTAATATGGCGGGTGCTGGTCGCGGGGAAGAGGTAAGCCTACACTTAACGTTCTTAATTCAAATTAAGAACGTGCTAATATGGCGGGTGCTGGTCGCGGGGAAGAGGTAAGCCTACACTTAACGTTCTTAATTCAAATTAAGAACGTGCTAATATGGCGGGTGCTGGTCGCGGGGAAGAGGTAAGCCTACACTTAACGTTCTTAATTCAAATTAAGAACGTGCTAATATGGCGGGTGCTGGTCGCGGGGAAGAGGTAAGCCTACACTTAACGTTCTTAATTCAAATTAAGAACGTGCTAATATGGCGGGTGCTGGTCGCGGGGAAGAGGTAAGCCTACACTTAACGTTCTTAATTCAAATTAAGAACGTACTAATATGGCGGGTGCTGGTCGCGGGGAAGAGGTAAGCCTACACTTAACGTTCTTAATTCAAATTAAGAACGTGCTAATATGGCGGGTGCTGGTCGCGGGGAAGAGGTAAGCCTACACTTAACGTTCTTAATTCAAATTAAGAACGTGCTAATATGGCGGGTGCTGGTCGCGGGGAAGAGGTAAGCCTACACTTAACGTTCTTAATTCAAATTAAGAACGTGCTAATATGGCGGGTGCTGGTCGCGGGGAAGGCGTAAGCTTACACTTAGGCCCGTGTGCACCAAGATTTCGGTTATCATAACCAACGGTTAACATAACTTTACTATAAATTTACTGTTCACGACAACCCGGTTAAGAACGTAACGAACGCTTGGTTAAGATAACCGCCCGGTTTACGTCCTTAACCGGCGTACGGGTTGTCGTGAACAGTAAATTTTTTCGTTTAGCTTATATTAACCGTTGGTTATGATATCCGAAATCTTGGTGTACCCAGGCCTCAACGTTCTTAATTCAAATTAAGAACGTGCTAATATGGCGGGCGCTGGTCGCGGGGAGGCGGGCGCGCGGCGACGGCGACGCGACGCGGGCGGAGTTCGCTCCTTGCTCTCTGCGCGACGTTGCACTAACTGTAATAAGTGTTATCTATGGTGAGAAAAATAAACTGTTACCTACTAATAGTGAGTATCATAAGTGGCCAGCAGGCACTAACTCGGATATATTGACTATGTATACGGTAAGGTTGTATAGTCTTACCACCGTGTTAATGTTTAGGGCCAATAGTTAAATATTGTCAATAATATTGAGTCTGAGATATTAGGATATAGAGAACGAAATCAACAATTAAGTACTAAAGTAGGGTCAATAAAGTAGCAAAAATATTATTGGGCATTAATGGCACTGATAGGCACTAAGCAAAGCACTTTTTATTTTTATTTTTCATAGGTGATAACATGCATTAGCGAACTGCGGGCTTGAGTAACTTGCTCATATAACTCACTCCGGGTAGAAAATCTGCTTGTTTCAACAAATATTTCAGTAAAAATACCATTTGACTTGGCAATACAAGATAATAAGAATTTAAACCAACGTGAGTATTTTCCATATTATTAAAATAGAAACGGCTGAAACCCACGTCCCTGGAGTATGGCCGACTATACTAAAGCCAAACTCGATTGAGAATGCTTGTCAACAAACAAATTTAAAATGAAGGTAGAAAACGCAACACGTTTTATGCCTAATAAATTTAAAATTACGTTTTGTTATTTTAAAAAATCTTATTTAAAAGATATTGAATATATTAATTACTTTTAAGCTTACTAATCTAATTTATTGTCATGAATTCATCATTAACAAGTTAATTAAAAAAATTAGGTGCAAAATGACTAGTAATCTCTACCTTCATTTTTAATGTGTTTGTTGACAAGCATTCTCAATCGAGTTTGACTTTAGTATAGTTTCAGCCGTTTGATATTTAATATGATAGGTAATAAGAAATACGGAATATGATTTCCCATTAAATAACCACCCGGTACTAGAATATTAGTTATCTGTTCAAGGTTCTTACCCCATCCTACACATCTTAGTAATTATCTAACTTTATAATAATAACTTACCTCATCGAATTTTATAAGGTCAACCATTTCGGTAATCTTTTTTTCCAAGCCTTTAATGTAGAGGCGTGCGTTGGTTGAATTAATGTCCAACGATTTGCCCAACAACTTGAGTAATGGCAATGAGTCACACTCCGATGTCCTGCAAATCAGATAATAGGAAATAAACAGGAAATAATAATTATATTGGGCAAGAAGGATAACATATTCTTTTTTATTAATAAACCAACTCATTTGCGTGGAATTCAGTTGTTTTGGTACTTTTTTATGTTTTTTTTTCAATGCAACGAAATCAGAAGCATGCTTCAAGCTAAACTTGATTTACCCGTTCCTTGAAAACTAAGTAAAAAATTGTTATTATAAAAACAAAAATCCCGACTGCATAGAAGTTATGTACTGAAAAGAGAAAAACAAGGATCACTATATCTATATAAAATTCTAAATACTTTATGGAGATGCAAGCGGGGACAAAATACTTTGTTTTCTGCGGGGAAAGAAAGATCTACCAAAACTACGTTTGTCCGCGCCTGCAGCACCATAAAGTATTTAGAATTTAATATAGATATAGTGATCCTTGTTTTTCTCTTTTCAGTTCATAACTTCTATGCAGTTGGGTTTTTGTTTTTATAATAATAATTTTCTTTGAGACATTTTTCTTTTAGTTTATGGTATAGAAATGACTCGGTACACTTTATGCCATTTTTTGTTAAAACGGCGATATAAACATGATATAATATAAATATCATTATATTTTTGAAATGGTCTTTTTACAACCTTTCATTTGTTACCCATATTGCTAAGATAGAAGAAAGATATACACACATCCCCCCCTTTCCCCCTCATTTATAGCCGCCGTTTTGAAAATTTATATAGCCTATGTCACTACCACAATTTTCACAAATTCAACGACACCTCACATGTCAAAATCTGTTCAGTCGTTTAGGCTGTAGCGCGTGCCACAGAAATGGGCATACATACATACATACATACATACGCTCGAAAAACAGAACCCTCCTTCTGACGCAGTCGGGTAAAAAAGAAACCATCAGACCAGACCAGATCATTCAATTTTAAATACAATAATTTTCTATAAAATCCTTAATTGACTGGAGCTGGGAATAGAACCCAGGACCAGCATAAGCCAAGGTATTTCCAAATACCAATTTTAACAATGTCGAAACTCAGACAGTGACAGGCACAAACCTTGGCCGAGCGCAGAAATAAAAAGATCAAGAAAATTCCTCACATTAGTAGATATAGTCAGTTACAACTAAAACTAGGCTGAGGGACTCTGAGCGCAGTAGTGAAGCTCGCACAGTGCGTATAACAGGCTATTAAGCCTGCGCACCACTAACAGCGCTTAGTTTGCATCTCCTGCAAGAGAATTGTCAGCAGTCTTTTCGTACGACTCCTGCAACTCCATGTTGGCTGTGCGGCGTTCCTACAACGTTACTTCCTACAAGGTTTCAATGCTGTCTTGTTCTCGTTTGACACTGATTGACACTTACAGCGCTAAAGTCTGCACCTCTTGCAAGAGAGTGGTCAGCACCTGGCTAGTCTTCTCGTATGCCTCCTGGAGGTTCACGTTGGCCGCGCGGCGCTCCTCCAACGTCACTTTGAGGGTTTCGATGCTGTCTTGCTGTTTGAATAACTTTGCTTGATGTTTCGCGTGTTCATCCTCTGCAATTAGACGACAATTGGAAAATCTTTACCGTCTAATTAAATTGTGGCAGGACATATCATTAATCTATGAGCAAGTAATCGAAGTATTTTGATATTTTTTCAAATTTTTACGTAAATGACCAATATGCTAATATAGTTGGAGGAGACAAGAGGAATATGTCACAATATGTTTAAAAGACATGACTCATATTTTGAAAAATACGTATCTATGCGCGTTTTCGTTAAAGTTGTTTTACCGTTTTAGTGGTTTCTTATAGGTAAATTGTCTTATTGCGTCCACTCGTAGGTGGAGGTGACCTGCCTTGATCATTTTTATTATCTTACCTACATTACAAATGGTTTTTGTAATGTAGGTAAGATACTAAGGCCTGTGTGCACCAAGATTTCGGTTAGTTATGATAGCTAAAATCTTGGTGCACACAGGAATAAAACGTAAGATGTAGACTATCCGCTTCCGTAAACTGCATAGTTCTTTGCCTAAAATTAGCATATAACATAGTAGCGGACTCCTGCGTCTCCGTCCGAGTGAACATCTAATTTGTACCTCGGCAAAAGTATATTCTTCTCCAAGGTAACAATTCTTACCAAACCCAAATTGCCGTGAGGTGGTATTACTTTCACATGTATAATTTTGACAATAGTTGAAAAATGAGACTTACGAATACTAATCTGCAGCATCTTCACGTTGTCACTCAAATGCTTCAGCTCCGTGTTGACCTCGTTTATATAGTTGAAGAGCGCATAGTTCTCCTCTTCCCGCCGAGTGAACTCCTGGATCAATTTGTCCACATCGTCTTCTCCAGCGTACTCCTACAGAATATTAATGGGAACCTAAATTGCTTAGCAATCTCGTTTTGTCGCTAACTCTGCAAGATGTGCTGCTTTGTCTATATTTCAGCAAATTAATCCTGTACTTGGCTGTATCTGTATAAAACCTATATACTCTCTGCCTCAGGTTTATGAACACAGCAAAGAGCAGCAATTTGTACTATGTTTACTTTGCATGTTCTGTGAAAAGTTGCTCCGTTTATAGGCGATGGTTATCTGCATCAAATGTTTAGTACAATTCTTAGTATGTTTCTTCGTAAATTTATTGAGCTTTGTGTTGATGTGGGGGTTCCACAGTTAACATAAAAGTTGCATTTTCTGGTATATAGGTAGTCTCCACTGCAGAACCTGTCTGCCCTAGCAGCCTTCTTTTCATTTATAAGCATGGTTCACCTCGGTAATTCTATGGTCTGCAATTTAGGTCAGTTTCAACTAAATACTACCCTAATGGCGTCCAGTATGTTGATGTAGTTGTTGTAAGCGCGTATCTCCTGCTCCTGCTGCTCCAACTTCTTTGCCTCTGCTTTGGCGTCGGCGGCGGTGAGGCGAACAGTGCCCTTGGTGCGCAAGAACTCTTCTAGCTTCATGCTGTGGTCTAGCTGCCGTTGGAGCTCGCGCACTTCCTAACAAAAAATTAATGCATTTTCAAAGTAAAACTTATTCCAACACCTAATTTTTTTCCCATCTTCAGCATGTAGCATTTAAGCCGTCCGCGAAGTAGAGAATAAGAGAAAGGCGCTTGGCAAAACAGTCAAGGTCACTGCGGCGGGCAATTTGGCGATGACAGGAATCGTTAAATTTAATTTACGAAAGAAAAAGTTAAATAATAGAAGGAAATATTTGCTGCAAAATCAAGGCTTAAAAAAAAAATTGAGAGGTGTCAAGGGACACCCGGATGGAACGAAGTTCCTTTCGATTAATAAGTGAAGGAATTGTAATAAAATTTTATTTGTTGTTGTACACCGAAACACCAGAGGGCGCCACGAGAGCGCGAGACAGCATACAGCGCGGGCGCCCCCCGCCGCTCACGCGCACACACATCAAAGGCGGCGGCAAGATCCTTTGATCAAAAAGTGTCGTGACAACTTTTCGTACGAATTTTTTCCGTCTAGCCCCCTTTCACAACGCGCGATAAGGAACTTCGTTCCAAAAGATCAGACATAATTTAAGCAATCAAACACCATCATTTTAGCATTTTAAAACAATTTGATAAAAATGATTAATGGCCGATATTGTTTTGAGGACGCTTTGGACCGGAAAGGTACTAGTAATGAAAATCAGTTCCTGGCTCGTGGATCATTATGTCTATTGTCTGTTTAATTACCAAGCAATGCTTCCTATAATCCAAAGCAGCCTTTTCCTTCAGCGCGTCCAGCTTAGAGCACCACTCCTCGCGCTGGTCGTATGTAGTGATAGCTTGTTCAACCAACTCGAGGATCTGCCCCTTGCCCTCCATCAGCCGCTCGATCTGAGCTTTCCACATTGTGTTGAAGAACTGACTGGAAAGTGAGTATAAATCTATGTGAATGACTACGATAATTTTAAGAGAAAAGCTTTTTTGACAGATCTGATTCGGGGAGCTAGTTAATAGTACCATTATGTATTCTGTGGTACTACCGCCATGCTTATTTCTGTTCAAGCACTGTTGGGTTCCGGTTTGAAAGGCATGGTTGATATTACAGTACAACAACTACATACGAGGTATTTATTAATACTTTATTTTTATACACCACATTAAATAAAACAAAAACAAACAGAAATAATATTATGAGGGAAGTAGAGGTACAAAAGGCATTATCACTAAGCGATTTCTTCCAGGCAACCTTGGGCTTAGGAAAATATCAGGACCAAACTGCAGGTGGTGCATTTTATTATAGTTTCACGTTAACCAATATCCTTCATCCCGTCCCGTGTACTAAAGACCTACATTTTTGTTAAACATTGTAGAGTCATTCGGGTCAAGTTCGCGCACTTTACTGTTTTCAGCCTCACAGAGCAGAACTAAAGAAGACAGAGCAGAAAAATGATTCGAAAAGAATGTTTATTAGCCTACAAATTGAAACAGAAAATAAAACATCCTGTTCCATAGTTAACAAAAAAAATCAAAATTTTAATAGTAAGTCGGAATGCTGACACTTGACCCGTATTGCGGGTAAGTGTACGCAGCCCTGTGGGGTAAGTAGACACAATAGGGTAAGTGAGCGCATTCGATAAATAATCAATATATAACAAATAAATTGAAATGAAACTTAGATCATCAAACAAAAAATATAAAGCCATCTTAACGAAATATTTAGTTTTCATTTAAACACAGTCAAAAGTATCTTAAAATCTAAAATTAAGTCTTGCAATGGAGATCTATCTGTTATTAAATCTTCATGAATATTCTTATCTCTAGAACACAAAAAAACAATCAACACTACAAATAAAGTATTTTAACATTAAACCTTGATATGAATGACAATCTCATGTTCAAAAATTTGAAGAATTTTAAATCAAATTGGAAGAATAATCATAAACTACTATTATCACCTTCCTGAGAAACACACAATTCAAGCCATCAATCCTTATTATTTACGCATTGAATTCATTCTTCTGTTGGTCAACATATTTATCTTGACATAGGTAACGGGGAATAATTTTGGGCTAGGTCTAACTTTAAAAGGATTTTTCTTAGTTAAAGCGCGCGGGTAAGTGAGCGCATGCGCACACTTATCCGCGCACACTTTACCCAGAATGCCTGTAATATCAAACGAATGGCCGCCGACTTAGAAACACTGAACTTAATCTTAAATAATGATTTAAAAAAGACAGGAGAATATGCACTTCATAAACTAAAACGTCGCTTACCGTCTTCACATAACAATTTTAGAAGTATCCGTGTTTTCCAACACGCTAAAAAGTTGAAATTAAATCAACAAAAATACTTTTTTGACAATTACTAACAGAGTGCACGTAGTAAGGCGTTTGGGCATATCGAAACTAATTCACCTTACCGGTGCCCCTGATTGACCAAAACAAAGTCCTCACCTCCAGTGCCCCTTCCTGGAGATAGAAGCAGTGCGCTCACTTACCCACTGCGCTCGGTTACCCCGAATGACTCTACGATATTATAATACATTCGACCAAATTTGATTACCATACAAACGGTTCTAGTGAGTTAATCTTAAAAGATAGACATATACTGTCGTGGACATTTTTTTAGATCATTTCAAGAGAAATAACTCTTTCATACATTTATTATCCATTTATATTTTTGGTATCTTGAACCGTTTTCGCCGTACCCGCAACGGAAGCCGTCAAGGATGAATAATTTTCCCCGTTTTTTCACATTTTCCATTATTTCTTCGCTCCAAATAGTTGCAGCGTAATGTTATATAGCCCAAAGCCTTCCTCGATAAATGGTCTATTCAACACAAAAATATTTTTTTTATTCGAACCAGTAGTTCCTGAGATTAGCGCGTTCAAACAAACAAACAAACTCTTCAGCTTTATAATATTAGTATAGAAGTATAGATAAAGAGTTAGTAAGTAATAATAACTTTCGAAATAAAATTATTCAATTTCAAAAGGTAGACAAGGCCAAAAGACTAACAACGAAGGTATTATACTATCTCATCATATTTTATTGACGTAATAATTTCAAACCTTTATATTTTCTTTTTTATGTCGTAGTGAATTGTAATACAATAAGCACGCCTGTAGATGTAAATTAGGTGTTGAAAAACTAAATACCTTAAGGCCAAGTCTTGACATTTAGTACGTATTGAAGGTTTTTGACCTCACTGGACATTGAAGGCAATAGCCTTCCATCTTAAGTTAAATAATGTTGCAAAGTTGACCCACGTCTAAGTGCTATAAAGTTTGATCGAATATTGTAAGTGTAAATTATATTAGTCCTTAAAATTATAATATTATATAGTTTCTGCTAAAAGGCAATGGGTTTTTAGATAAGTGTCTACGTATATTGGTACAGGGAATCCATATCGAGCTACACGATTATCGCATTAGGTGAGGATTAAAATTGTAGGCAAGTAGATAGATACATACATTGTACAGAATATACCTTTCGCATGTAAAAACAGCAGTCTATAAATAATTCAGTTATCATTTTTTAAAGAAATTACCTAATAGAAAGTTAGAGAAATAAAAATTAGTACCTACGACAATTAGGTGAGTTCTTCTATTATATACAAAACAACTCTTTATGGTAGCGCAAAAATAAATGTATCTTGAAATAAGTACATACCTAGTCTCTACCACTTGATCAGTTACTCTTATTTATAGAACACTAATTTTCATCATTAACTCTGAAATTAATTATTAAAATTTTAATATCTAAAAAATTAATATCTGAAAATATTAATGTGTATGGGAATAGGTATTTTTCTAAATCTATTTCACGAGTCAATGTTCGAAAAGCCCTTACTGACCCTACAAGGTAACATATCCATAATTCTAGGCGTATGATAGGTCAGACCTTGAAAACTAACTACTTATAAAATTAATGGTTCTCACCGGTCTCGCAAGAGGCGGTCGATTTCGAGTCTCATAGCGTAGTTGTCGCTGTTGACTGTGTTGAATTTCTTCATAGCAGTGTTCAGTCGGTTCTCCAACTGGCTGATGATTGTTTGATTGGTCAAAGCACCAGCGGTGTCCTTAGGCAACATTTATAAACGGTTATAGAGGCATTAAGGGCTGACTATCATCTTAACTTTCAGCATTTACTAGCATTGAACACTTTTATACCTTTAAAATCTTCCTCTAGTTTATTAGTAGTGACATAAGGGCTGGCTAATTTTTTGCGCGCAGGATTAGCCTGGCCGGTTAAAGTCAAAGCTACTTTAACACGGAAATTCAGTCAGTATTCTGGCTATGGCTATGAGAGCACGAGTTCTATACTTATTAGAATAAGTAAGCTTAAGTTAAAAACTAGTTGGATACTTCGTTAACTGATAAGACTAAGTTAACTTTTAACTGAGGTTAACCTTCTTTTCTATTAACTGATAAGAGTTAATTTTCTTGTACATTAATTACGTTAATTTTAATTAAAACTACTTTTATCAATCATTGTCCACCAAGCTGTTCCCGATCCATTTCTCAACGTTCAAAAATAGAGATATCAGTATTTATCAATTCTGTAAAGTTACAACTCAAAGATTCGGAATATAAGGGTTTTTTTTAAGCTATTGCATAGCTTCTATCGCGGGCCTTGAGCGTGGAGACCGAATCTAGAAAGTCCGTAACGAAAAACCCTAACACCCCCCACCCTTTTTAGTTTTTTCAGATTGTCTAATTCGCATCTTTGTTCGCCAGCATGTTGAATATACTGGTTCTCATCCGATAACTGAAGTTAAGCAACATCGGGCGCGGTCAGTACTTGGATGGGTGACCGCCTGGGAACACATGTTGGCTTTTTTAAATTTGATTGTTTTAGTTTGTTTTATTTTTTATTATTATTTTTTTTATTTAAATTTATAAATATATAATTATAATTGCATAAGTTTTTTATCAACTTACTACTACTTACTAAAAAATTAAAAATAAAAATTTAAAAATGCCAACATCACGCGGTGTTCCCAGGCGGTCACCCATCCAAGTACTGACTGCGCCCGATGTTGCTTAACTTCTATGCAATAGCTTTACCGCGGCAGTCTCCGAGTGCCACACGTCTATTTTTTTAATTTTAGTTTATTCACAATAGCCCTTTAGCGCAAAATAAAGAAAAAGGAAGGTTGACAAACATAAACAATAATACTATCTTAATAGGACGCGAGCATGGAATATAAGGGTTACCTTCTCAAATCCGATTCCTTTAGCTTTCAAAGCCTTGATCTCCTTCTGCACTTGTTTCAAGAGGAAATTCAGCTCGTTGATAGTAGCTCGATGTTCCTTCACATCAGTGGAGCAGGTCTCGTGTTCTTTTAGCAGAGTTATCAGTTTCTGGCGTGTTTTCGCATTATCCAGGAGATTCGATGTGCTTTTTGTTAACTGTAATGAGATTTCGATACTAAAGAAAATTTAATTTCTAACAAATGATTTATTTTGTTCAGCTCTAGAAATTGTTTTCATTTGATAAATAATATGTACAATTTTTATAAATAACAATTTTCTTTTTTACGAATAGTTTTTGCGTAAAAAGTAAATTAGGTTTAAGATTGTTAATAAAAGCTATATTATCTTTTTAATATTTAATATAGGTTCGCTTTGCTAATTAGTAAAGTTACTGGTAATTTCGAGCTTTTCCGAACTTGAACTACAGCAATTATCATAATTTAGATGTACAACATAAATATGTCTGAAATAATAGCACTATGTTGCTTAAGACTTTTAATTAACATATATTTTTTTATTCGTTACAAGTCACCCCATGACTGCAATCACGCTGCCAAGATTCTACTCTTGGCAGCGTGCCTCTTTCGGTTTCTACACGACATCGTACCGTAATGCTATGTCGCTTGGCGGTACCTTTGTCGGCAGTAATTACTTAGGTACCACATGGAAATCTGTTCAGTAGTTACAGATAAAAACTAATTTCAAAATTTGTTTACACTTCTTTAATAGTTTTATTGTACACTCGTATATTTCTGTGGCACTACTGGTTATAAATAAAGATAACACTTAAAACATTCTTAAATACTTAAATCCCACGTTTAAGTTGTACCTGTATCATCTGCATATCGAATCGGCGTCGACTGATTACTTGCCGGTTGGCGGATAGAAACCGAGGAATTTTACACGCTTTCGATACGCGGCAACAATTTACGTTTTGTGAATACTATCTTGAGAATACGGAGACAAAACATACTTAATCAATTTTCTTTCAATTAGCTGTATATATGTGCCTATTTTCAGTGGCGTGCACAAAGTTTTTAACTATGGTAGGCTTGTAGATAATATCTACACGAAATGGAAATTTCCTCCTCAAATTTGTTTTTAATGTGTGTTTAGGGGTGTGTTTTGCATTTATGATTTCCACTACCTATTCTCAAATAAATGTATAGATTATTTTAATATCCGTTAGTTAATTTTAATGATGGGTTGAGGATATTTTTTTTTATCGACTACAAGTTGCCTGCTATCGTATCTGATGTTAAGTGATGATGCAGTCTAAGATGGAAGCGGGCTAACTTGTTAGGAGTGGGGCGGAAATCCACACCCCTTTCGGTTTCTACACGACATCGTACCGGAACGCTAAATCGCTTGGCGGTACGTCTTTGTCGGTAGGGTGGTAACTAGCCACGGCGAAAGCCTTCCACCAGCCAGACCTAGACAAATTAAGAAAAATCTCAATCTGCCCCGCCGGGAATCGAACCCAGGACCTCCGTTTTATAAATCCATCGCGCATACCACTGCGCCACGGAGGTCGTCAAATATAGTAGTAATTTATGGAATTTATATATTTTTTACCTTGTAAGTAATATCTAGATAATTGTACTCCACTAAGATTACGATCTATTTGATTAATAAGTATTTTCTTCAGCTATTAAGTTCAGCTTATACATAAATTATTTAAATCAAAGACTAAGGTCGATTGATTTTATCTTGCAATTAATGTTGTTACAGTAAGAAGGGGACACTTTGTTCTTTTGTTCTGAAGGTTGTAATTTATCAATGGATATGTTATTTTAGGATATTATTTTATTCTTATTAATAGATGGACACCGGCTGCATACACGAAAAAGCATTACTCATTGATGCGATCTGCCAGCGGCCCGAGTCTAGCTTGCAAATGCGTACGCGGAACAAGAGACATAGAGGCATGATTGAAGCGTTCTGCTATTTTCTTATAACGTCTTTACAGACGTATGACGTTTTTAACAACTTTACAAACAACCATTTCTTTTTTCCCAAACGCAAATCCCTTAAGCAACCATGCTCCACTAATGGGATCTCTTGCAGAAGATCAATATGTTTTCCACGTACCCTCAATTCTGTCATGATGTTGTCCAGCTCAGCGGTCAATGACCGTATGATGTTGGCCTGAACTCTGAGGGTCGGCTGCACACAGCTGGTCACGTTCGCGCGATCGATCTCCATCACACGAAACTGGAGAATATATTATTAAATACAAAAGGCAATGTCAATCAGCAAGCACTTCTCTGAACATCTCTGCGTGATATTCAAATTCAAAATTCAAATTCAAAATCGTTTATTTCAAGTAGGCTTATTACAAGCACTTTTGAAACGTCAAATTGGACTATTTGTAGTGACTCTACCACCATTAATATTCAGAAAGAAGGTTAAGGCGGCGACCCGATGGATGTTGGGATGCACAGATCATACTTCTATTATAAAGGCGGCTAGAGCGGCTTAAATAAAATTTTGTATGGAGTTCTGACACCCTGGATGAACACATAGTACGAGAACTACGTACAAACCGCGGCCGTCCTCTAGTTTTTTAACCGACGAACAAAAACGGAGGAGGTTCTCAATTCGACACGTATATATTTTTTTTTATTTTTATATGACCACGCATAACTTTTTACAGAATTGTCCGATTTTGATAATTCTTTTTTTATTAGAAAGGGCACACTTTTAATATGGTCCCATAGTCATCATTTTAGGATAAATCTAATAATGATATCCTGGAAAAATTTAAGGAAGATTTGAGTGGGTTCTGTTAAAATTTTATGATATATGGGGGAAGGCAGCGTTAATCGTCCCCTGATTAGGAATACCGATGATATGCAGAAAACTGTTGGATGCAGGAGGCTCAAGACATCCATCGGCTGATGATTACGAGGATATGATGAACATCACGTATGTAACGCTCGAGGGTTGAGGAGGTAGGTTGACCACGAAACATCTAACGTACTATGAACATCTTTATTATTATTATACTTTTTTATATTTCACATCTGTACTAATATTATAAAGCTGAAGAGTTTGTTTGTTTGTTTGTTTGTTTGTTTGTTTGAACGCGCTAATCTCAGGAACTACTGGTTCGAATTTAAAAATTATTTTTGGTTTGAATAGACCATTCATCGAAGAAGGCTTTAGGCTATATAACATCACGCTGCAACTATTAGGAACGAAGAAATAATGAAAAATGTGAAAAAAAACGGGGAAAATTATTCATCCTTGAGGGCTTCCATTGCGTGCGCTGTGAAAACGGTTCAAGATACCAAAAATATATGTATGAAAGAATTATTCCTCTTGAAATAATCTAAAAAAATGTCCACGACAGTATATGTCTATCACATTTAAAATTAACTCACTAGAACCGTTTTTATGGTAATCAAATTTGGTCGAAACTAATGCATTTGTTAAGAGTTATATCAACGTAATAATATTAATCTTTATCCAAATAAATGTGTTGTTGATTAAGAGTATTTAATGTACTAAAATATCGTACAATGTTTAACAAACATGTAGATCTTTAGTACACGGGACGGGACGAAGGATATTGGTTGACGAGAAACTATAAAAAATTAAATTGAGAGGGGAAGCGGGGAAAGAGCACACTTTATATGAAAGTCTGTCTTTAAAATTAAAAGGGTACCTAAGAGGTTTTCACGCGGACGAAGTCGCGGGCGACTGCTAGTATACAATAAAAATTCAGTACAGAAATTTCTTAAAAAATATCTAAATATAAATCTTGCGATCTATTAGAGTATCAACTTGAACTACGAATGTCCTTAGAAGTTCAAACTGCAGATTGTATTGTTGACGATTTCTCTGACGCATCAGAAAGTACACTAGAAAAATCCTGGGTTCGATACCCAGGATTAATTCACGTTAGTTTTGGCGAATTGCTCAGATCTGTTTAGTAGTAAGATTCTGTCGTGGTTGGTTGACATTCTACAAAGTCAGCTTTAATTCTGTACCAACATTTTTAAAATTGGTTCAGTTTATTAGCCGTGGAATAATATCAGACTAACTTTAAAATATTGGAATGGAAAAATAAAATACTTAGACGAGAATCCGTAACTAGCTTATTTATGTAATTTAGCTCAATATTTCGTTTCATAAAAGACCTTACCTGTCTTTGCAGTTTAGAGAGCTCGTCCTCAGCAATTTTCTCCATTTCCATATCATCGTTGGTTGATGCCATTTTAGCTGGTTTTTAACTTTATCTTCTACGAAATACTTGGTATTTCTTGGTGATAAGTCTGCAGCAAGAAAGGTTAATGTATTAACAAATGCCTTGGTAACGTCGACTGTACCGATTCGACCTTTCATGAAATGTCAGCTCTACACGTCCACCCATCTGAAAATCAATATACTACGAGTACAACACAAACCGTTTTGCCTAGATGTAATATTAATATTAGCGATTATTTTTAGCCCTTGACTGAAATCACACTTGATGGTATGTGATGATGCAATATTATATGGAATCGGACTAATATGTTAGTAGTAAGATGAAATCCACCCCCTTTCGGTTTTTACACGACATCGTACCGGAACGCTAAATCGCTTGTACGCTTGTACGTGTTTGTCGGCAGGTTGGTAACTAGCCACAGCCGAAGCTTCCCGCCAGTCGGACCTGAACCAATTTAAATAATCTTAATCGGTCCAGCCGGAAATCAAACCCAGGACTTCCGTCACAAAAATTTACTAAGCATACAACTGCCGCCGAATTATTGTTGAGACATTTGGTGCTACTTTCATTTATCAAAAAAGTACATGCTTTCATATCTGTAATTAATTATATCGAGGTAATAGAAGTATTAGAGTATGTATCACAAACAAAGAGGATCCCTCTATGAGTCTATGAATTCCCAAGATCGATTCTAGAAGGCAAGATTCTCGGAAAACGTGCACCTGGGAAACAGCATAAAGGAGTGGACCAAGCTTAGCTACACGAAGCTTCGCAGTTTCGCAAGTACGGATGAATTTTCTCCACCTGACTGCCAAACTTCAAACATCAGTTTGAAGAAGTCTCCTGATGAGTATATATTATATTTTAGAGAACGCTTATAATCTACAAAACATAGAAAAAGAAATAAATTGTGGATCAATGCAAGTGCCAATCACTGAAACAAAATTACGTTAAAAAGCAAAATGCAATGCAATGTTGCAATCAAAATGAGTAGCCTATAACAAATAATTGAATTGCATAGGATTACACTTAAGTTTTTAGTGCTATTATGTCTATTTACTCATAACTAGCGTTGATCAATCGTGTAGACGAGACATAACGATTGAATGCGATGACAGTGCACACAATAATAACTCCTATGGTGTTGTGTTTAGGTTTATATTGCAATGTTGTCAATAAATATTATAGATAATTTGATAGATCGATAAAATAACTAAGCGACATAATATTGCTTACTTTGTATAAACTTAACTACTATTTGTTGGTCTTACAAAAGTGGGGTTCTGCTAGTCAACCACGATAAATTACTGTATATAGAAAAATCATATCATTCATGACCTATACAAAAATAATCAAAACTTGAAAGTGCTGGCTGAAGAAAATTTATTCAATATATTTTTACTAAATCAGTATCACTGTAAAATATTTACATTTAAAATATTTCTCTTGATATTGAATTTTAAATGTGCATAATTTTTCAGAGAATTTTATTTTACAAACCTTTATTTAGTTTAGTCACCGTCACGGTGTTTGTCTGTAATCAAGTCCCAGTAACTTGTTTCCGATTTAGCTGATATTTAGCTTGCATTATGTATACCTATCGCGTGTAAATGCAGTTTCGTGATGACATACAGCAGATCTGATGAAAAGATACTTCGCTAATTATCCCCTTAAAACTGCATAGCAACAAAAACTTAAGGGCCAGTTTTTGTTAACTTCGTTAAATGGAACGCAAAAAGTAGAAAATCAGTGAAAAACAAATTGCGAAATTGATAATACCTATTAAGCCTTTGTTTTCAATAACGATTAAATTAAAGTCAAGGTCCGTTTTTGTGCCTCGGATTATTGTAAATGTATTTTTATAGAATCAGTATGAGATCACTTCCTATAAAACCCAATAAAAATAAAAATCTTGCACCAATATGGACTGACCGGCCACTCTCTTTATTACCTTGATGTTATCGCTGTCTCTGTCTAACGTGAAAGATTATCGCTTACCTGTTGTTGCCGTTTCACTTTAACACACGTGTTGTTTTGTCAAAGATTATATCGTATATCCCTGGTCATTAAATACCTACGAAGAAAATTATTTAAGTACACTCTTAAGAGACTGAGAATTTCTTGCAATAACTAATCTTAGCTAGTTTTGTTTTACTTTTTAGTTGTATTGCAATAGTAATTACGCTGTCAGTTTAAATTAGAAGACATCTATAAAATAACTTTATATGCAATGAACAATGATACCATTTTAATAATTACATATGTTATTACCGAAAATGTAGCTTTCAAATGCAATTTGCTAATTACAGTGATAATTACTTGTGACTATTAGTGACGACTGACGACAGGTCATTCATCAAAGATCTTTAAATTATTTTGTTGAATTATTTTTTTTGTACATTACTATTTATGTAGATTAAATTTCAATTTGAAATTGAAATTGTACCGATTAGTTATTTGCTGATATGATATTCGTTGTCTTTAAAATTTTTACTTATACCTGTTGCACCTTTCGTTTCAATAGTCTTTGACGCATTAGGCTCGACCCACCTCGGAGGCTTTGCACCGCTTTGTTGTGTCCGAACCGTCGTCGAGGCAACATCAGTGCTTCGCCCGCGAGTGCGCCGACATAACAATATCGTGTTTCGTGCTTGTGCAGTGCCAGTGACACGGAAATGTTACGCTTGTGATCTCATAAAAATATTATAATGGCATTAAAAAAGGATTTCGACATACCAGTGAACGTTTTTAAACAAATCAAGCTGCCCAAGCCCGTGAAAATACAGCAGGCATTCGAGAAGCTGTTCAAAAAGAACAACTACACGAAAATTGTTCAGAGTTAATTTACTTTGTTCGTTTGTTATAGTTGAAATTAAATGGCCGGTGAATTAAGTGCAAATATTAGTAGAAGTAGTAGAAAAAGCCCCGATTACACAGATAAAGAGCCGCCAGATCGATCGCCCAATTTTATAACTGAGCAAACTGAATTTGTTGGAAAAGGTAGTACTAATACAGTAAAGCATAAACGGAACCGAAGTAGAAGTGGTAACAGGAAGACTCCAGCGCTCCTGAGTCTGTCGGATGAAAACTTTTACGAGGACTTAGAAGATTACGTTAAAACCATGGCTGTGGCAAGAGATGTAGTGAGGGATGGCAGCGAAGATGTGTGGACGCAACTCCAGCAGAAAGAATCTGATTTGCTGCTGGCAGCAGAATTAGGGAAAGCTTTGCTGGAGAAAAACGAGGAATTGAAGAAGGAGCAAGAACGTACGGCGGAAGAATACTCCAAGAAACTAGAGGTGAGTTTTTGATGTTTAGATATAAACAATCTTCCGGTTCAGTGATTGTTTGACTTTGTTTTGAAAACATTTTTTGCAGCAAGTATACAAGTAAATATTTCTCAAGACCCGATAGCCACTTACGTTTCGTAAGGGCACATTATAAAACACTTGGGAGTACAGCCCTTTGCGAATATTATAAAGGATTCTTGTTTATTTCTCAAATTGAAAAGAAGTTTTAATATTTTGTATGTCCACGGTATAACAGCTCTGGATTTAAAGAGTTTTAATTAATCTCCTATAAGAATTTAAGACCTTGAGGTAATAGATAAACCGGTGTCGAATATTTTCTAAAAGGACATTTTCATTGGCGGAGCTTTTGGTACTCAAAAACCTATACAACAGGTACAGTTGACATACAGTAATAATACAGTTTGTATTTTCATTTCGTTATTCTCTTATTTGATGATTTTTTTTTATCTTCATTATCTTACTTGATGAATTTTTGTTTTTTTTTGCAGCTTTAGGATATTTTTTAAAGACTTTACAGATGGATTGATAACTCTCGTAAGTGATCTATATTAAGCTTTCCATGATGTTACCACCATAATAAAATTCAATTTGGAATGCTATTTCTACTTGCATGTTCATTCTTAACATTTCGTTAGTCATTTGTTTTTATCAGTTGTATTTTCGTCAACGGCTGCTAATTTTAGTTACGACCTTTCACTAGCCATTAATAGTTTTACGAATTAGGACTAAGAATAGCTTGTGTTCAAAACATAAACAATTTTAATTTTTGATCTGTTGTCAAATGTCAAAAGTTCTTTTGTCTACGATCTGTTGTACCATAATAAGTTGTATATAATCATGTAACTCAAGATGGCGCATTAAACATTTTAATAATGAAAAGTTATTTCATTAACACAATATCAAAGTTGACCTTCTATAAGGTATCAACAGCTTGGATTGCCACCTTTATATATCACAAAACTATAGTAAAAAACCGTTATAACTCTTTAGGACTAATATTTCACAGTATCCACCTATAACATGTTTAATTTTACAAAATGGCAATTATATAAATCATTACCGCGTCCAATAGTTTCAAGAATTGTTTGGCTATCTGTTCACTACTTCCGCACTTGAGGTTTTAATTGTTAGCAAGAAAAAAAAAACAATTGGTACAGTCCTTCAGTAGGAAACGTTCAACGTAGGAAAGCGAAGGCAGTTATACCTACTTAAGTTAAATCAGAAGTAAACTGACCATAAGGAAAGGTTATACTCTTTAAAAAACTGAGGTACCTATAGTCCAATTAGAATTTAATTCAAACAGCTAGGTGTCGGTTGTAGACAATAATGTAATATGAAGTTTTAAAAGTGTTTATTTTAAAAGCCTACTTGAAATAAACGAATTTAATTTAAAATTAGCTATATTGATGGAACTGGCTAAAGAATTTAGGTAGCCTCTTTGAAATAATAGACTATTAGATGTTAGTTAGGTATGATATTACGAAAATTTTATTTATAACAATGAATCACGCACTTGAAACAACGTTTTCACGTAAACTATAACACTTTCCCGATAAGCTGATAACAGTTTCATTGCATAAATAGAGCACGTATAGCGTGATATACGTGTTGATTTAATGTTGACAATAACCATAACTATGGAATATATTTTGAATTCATGTCTGAAGAAGAACTAATTAATATTTGAAAAGATACTTTACAAAAGCTTTTCTATAGGTGGTGTTTGAAAAGACATAAGAGACTAAATTCGTTAGTTAGTTTCTTTAAACGTCGTCAGTCAACTCTGTAGAAAATACTAATTTTGTAGTACTTCAATATTGCATACTTACTAAGGATACGCATAGTGTATTCCATTGAGTTTAATCGAACTCCCGAAAGTGGTTCTAATTTGGCTTCTACAATATGACCTTAAGAGGGCAAGTTAAATAAATACTGTATTAATGGTTAGTTGATTCCATAAATGACATGAATGTTGTTAAACCTAAAATGAACGCAATAAATAACTTAACAACACATCAAAGAACTATAATGTCACTTAAAATGACATACAAGACATCAAAGACATATTAATAATTTGGTCGAATTTGTCTACTCTAAAATCTTCTTGGCGTGCCGACGTTCACATATTGACATTGTACTTATTAAGTATCGACAAGATCTCACTCATCAGTGCGACATCGCTTAATACACTATTGCGGTGTGTTAATCTGTTGAGGTGTCATGTTGAAATAATCCAGATAATTGTTCTGATTCATACTATGTTATACATAAGAAAATAATTACAATTACATAGATTTTGAAGAAGGATATTGGCTGTGTATTTTGTCAAGGGTGTAAGGGGGAGGGTAGTACCAGTCAGCCTCTCCTAATGTCAACCTCACCTGCTCGCGGTGCACCCTGCAGATGGACCGACGAGGCTCTGGCGACCGATGAATGGCGGTATAACCATTCTAAATAGGCTAGGCTATAAAATGAGGCCAATGTCAGGCAGCAGTGGCACTGGTACGAATAGTCTAGTCCTGCGGTGACCAACCCGCCTGCCCAGCGTGGTCACTATAGGGCATTACTTTTATGGGAGACGGTCCGAAAAAACAGCCCTTAGTCCCCGGCAGCCCCGCTATTCCTGGCTCTGGCCGTGGTCATGGTAACTGCAAGGCAAGAGGTGTCAAGAATCTCCGGCAGAGATTCCACTACCAACCCCGACGACTATGGACGTTGGGGGCCCAAGGTGAAAGCGCAGCGTTGGTCGACCCCCAACCAGGTGGACTGACGACATCAAACGTGTCGCAGGGAGCCGCTGGCAACAGGCGGCTCGGGATCGTTGTGTTTGGAAGTCCCTAAAAAAGGCCTATGTCCAACAGTGGACGTACACCGACTGGTAATGATGATGATTTTGTCAATAATTCTTTTGAAAAAATAGCTGGCTTTGGTGTTATATCCTTAGTTCCTTTCTAATAATATAAAGGCGTTGGTAAACAAATGGATGTTTGTGACTTTTTCACGCAAAAACTGAATGGCAACGCAAACACGCAAAAACTTGATGAAACTTCACAATAATACACCTTACATATCAAAATAACACTTAGGCCACAAGGAGAACTCCACGGGCGACCGGGCGTCCTCAGTCAAGTAAAGTATACGAGTATGTTCTCTAGAAAATATATGATTTATTACAAGATGTAGTGACTAAAATTGAGAAAGGGATGCTTAGATGGTTTGGACATGTAGAGAGAATGGATGAAAGAAGATTAACAAAAGAGATTTACAAGGCGAGGGTGAATGGAAATGTTGGAAGGGGAAGGCCTAGGCGAATGTTCCTGGACCAAATTCAGGACATTTTAAATAATGGCCAGGTCAAGAGTACCCTAAACCGACGAACTTGTATGAAAGGATTAATGAGAGTGGAAGAAGCTAAGGAGGTATGCAAGGACCGTGGCAAATGGAGGGATGTGGTCTCTGCCTACCCCTATGGGAACAAGGCGTGATGTTTATGTATGTATGTATTATTACAATGACCTTCAAAGTTTGATGTGTAGATGAAATTTAGCATCTACTGACGATAAACTTTTTTGTACGTGAAGGTCATTTTCGAACAGAACATGAAACGTACATAGGTAGATAATATTATAGTCGTATCCAGTGTATATGTTTCGATAATAATTCTGATTATTTTAGATATTGAGAGAATTCCGATGTCTGTCACCCTTATCACGATTTCTTATCATGTTCCGTTATCACAGTTTTATATTGCGTATGTATTGTATTGGATGAAGATAATATAAACATTCGCAATTTCAAGTACATAAGTGTAATATGAATCACTTTTTTGTTCTAAGACGATGTAAAGAAATGTGGTCAATTAGCTTATATTATTTTCTGTGATTTGCTACGCTCAAACACAATATTTATTGCGTGGACATCCACCACGTAAGGGTGCCAGTGTTCACGTCGTCTTGCTGTTCTATGGACGTGGAGAGCAGCGGGATCCGAAGCACGGTGCACCGCTGGCCGACCGCAGGTAGTAGGGGGCCCAATTAGTAGGCTAGCTACCTATGAAAGGCTACCCCGCCAACTGGCGAAAAATCCTGGGATGGCTTTCATCGTGCTGATTGGCAACCAGAGAGAGGTCACGATGAAGATTTCCAGAGAGGTTTCGGGCGTACCCGCGGTCTCCAGTTAAGTCTACCATCAGTGTCTTTATGACTAAGGTCATGGTGTCATGAACGTAGCATCTCGTATAACTTCCACATCTCCACCCTATTCACTCCCCCTAATAACTAAATGAAAAGCAAGCAAAGAAAGAAGTGTTTACAGCGGCTGCACCACCTCTCTTTTTCAGTGCACCTCTCCAATATTCGAGGTTTGCACTCTAATCTCGCAGCGGTCCACCACCATCTTAAGACCGAGAAGCCGCATATACTCTTACTCACGGAGACGCAAATTAAATGCCCAGCGGATATAGCATATCTGCAGTATCCCGGATACTCGCTTGAACACAATTTCAAACCTCGCGCAGGGTTCTGTATGAATGTTCGCGACAATATCTGCTTACTAATGGATGCCCAAAGTTTCACCCGCGCAGTTTTCATTCCCGCGGGAATTTCGGGATAAAATATAGCCTATGTGCTATTCTCATATGTAAGCTATATTATTGTGAAGTTTCATCAAAATCCATTCAGTAGTTAGCGTGAAAGAGAAACAACCATCCACCCGTCCATGCCTACAAACTTTCGTCTTTCTAACATTTGCAAGGAGTATTGCAGTAAATAAGCTTGCAAAATGGTTAGGTAAAAGTACAAGTCCTGAAATTCTTTTTCATTTCTCGAATGCGGATTTAGTGTGTTATTTTGTGTGATTTGTTATGCATAAAACACATTATTTTATTACTCATTCAGCTAATAAACTTGCAAAATCGTTTAGTAAAAGTACAGCTTCCAAAATTCGGGTTAAAGAGTTTTAAAAGTCCCGTTATAACGCCTCTTGATTCACAGTAGTCTGACACGAAACTCAACACACACACACATACACACATACAACACCAGTCTGTTGTAGACAAGTTTTTTGGATTTTGAGGTTGTTCTTACTTTAAAGCCAAAAAAACCTGTTGACCATAAAAATTGATTTATTTACTTACTGCGTCTTACTTATCCCTGTAAATTTTGTCCCGTAGATATCGTATAGTCTATGCTTTGGCAACACTATAATCTAGCTCTATCCCTAATTCTATCCAGATCCTTCAAGCGATAGAGTAACAAACATCCAGCCAAGTTTCGACATCATAATACATATTAGTTTGATGACACAAATTAACTAAAAATAAATGATGAAGATACTAATTAGAGACGTTAAAGTCATTTTTCAATCTTTTGTATCAGCAATAAGGTGATCAAGTGGCCACAAAATCTAGTTTTCAAGGCACAAATTCATGTCGAAGGCTGACCGCTCTTGCTCTGACCCTGAGAAGTTTATGATTCAGAATAGAGGAAGCGAAGATTTCGTGTGAATTGGCGGTTTGTCAATGAAATGGAGGTGGAGTTCCTTAGTGTCTGGTACCAAGGCTAGGATTCGGTTTGAATAATGATATTATTTTGTGAAACAAATTTTCTAATCCACGAAACTCAGATTAGGAATCACGCTAGGTCGGGTGGTCGGAAGGGACGTTTTTATAGTTTTGGCCTCGAACATATTCGTTTTAATAACTTCATGCAAAACTATGTTATATATGTATGCTGGAACCACGATATTTTGCGCATCTACTTAACGGATTTTCACTGGTAAATTAAGTCATATCTGGAAGCAACATATAACCTTCCTGTATTTTAAGCTGTTTCATATTAAAAAGAATTTAAAACGTCCTTTCATGCATTGATGTTTGCGTTTGAAAAATAGGAGTGGCTCATTTGGATTTGCCAATGATTTAATTTTTTTTAGTCTATTGTTCCATTAGTGTGTTTTATTTGCGTTCATTTTAAGTTCATTATTCATGAAGAGGAACATAAGTAGAATCTTTACTAACTATAATTACGTCACCAAAATTAACAACTTGAAATTCTCGTATGAGGCCGTGATGTGATGTCATAATGTCATTTCAATTTCAAGATCATGGTAACATTGACCACCTTGATTTGTGTATTGTAAATAAGCCATGAAAAAATGATGGCCTACGTCATGTTGCGATTATGCCAAGTTTTGAGCATTTGTAGACGAAGGTGTGCTGAAATAACACTTTTAAGAAATCTCCTGCGATTTCTAACAAAGCACGGCTATTTCCAAAAGTACTTGTGTTCCGAAATGATACCGTTATGCCATTATTATTGTGTGTTCAGTGATGGGGCTGAGCACACTCAAGAAGTGTCAGCATAGGAATTAGAGGTGCGAGCCCTATTTAACATGATTGGAATCGACCTCTTCTTGTCGGTCGTATATTAGCCAACAACGAAGCTGGTAGCCGGTGTTTAATGACAAAGAAGGAAATAGCCAGGCATAATGAAGAATGTGCGAACAACGGGGGAACTGTGATCATCGTATCGTTCTCTTAACACCTTAGCCCCAGAGAACGAAAATGAGTGCCTCCCGTTGTTTTTAACCGACGAAAATAAAACGGAGGAGGTTGTCAATTTGACATGTATATTTTTTTTATGTATGACCACGCATAACTTTTTACACAGTTGTTCGATTTTAATAATTCTTTTTTTATTAGAAAGGACACACTGCCAAGGTGGTCCCATTGTCATCGTGTTAGGATCTGATTATGATATCCTGGGAAAATTCAAGGAATTCTTCAAATTTTTTAGCTTTTTGGCTACAAGTGCCGTATAATATATTATGACAGTATAGTACGAGTATGGCGATAAATCACTAAAATGTAAGAAATAAAAATTTTTAACAAAAAATAGAACCGACTCAAAACGCACTAAAAAGTAAAAAATAACTGTGTCATTTAGTTGCTTTAATTTACTTAAGCATATCTAGGAGTCGGTGCCAGCCAAGGTTTCTACTTTAAGAACATTAACTAGAACCCACAAACTGCTTTACTACGTTAAATAAATGTTCCTTAAACTTGCTGGCACCGACTTCATAGATATGCTTAAGTAAATTAAAGCAATAAAATGATACAGTTATTTTTTACTTTTTAGTGCGTTTCGAGTCAGTTCTATTTTTGTTAAAATTTTTTATTTAAGTTTTCTTTATGTCCCGTATTTCTCAAATCCTGATTATTCACCATCGCCTAGACTGCGACTTTTAATTGATAACTCGATAAGCATTCATAGTCGTAAATACAAAAGCTGTAAAATTCAGCTTACGGTAGCGGTACACACGACTAATAGACGAATAGTGCGTAACACTAATACATTCGGTCGTTAATTTTTATCTGTGTTCGGAAGTAGCCGAACGACGAGTAGATTAACGTTAATGATCAAAGTCATGGATCAAATTCAAGATCAAATAAACCTCACGAAGTGCATGAGGTATTTAATGGTGTCAGACGGCGACCTCATGGGAACCGGTTCGGAAGCCATGCAATTATGTTTCCGAGTGTCGTTGACCGTGCAATGATATTTGGAGAAGGATTTTGTGACTGAAATAGTAATGAGGGACTGACTGGACAATATAGATTGGAGATTTTTTGTTGGTATTCTTTATTTTTTAAGAAATATTGTAAATCTGTACTTTAAATTGTTCAAAATTCGGTTTCAATGATTCTAATGCAGAGCTTATGCATCAGTAGCTTGTTGTCCATATTACGGGTAAGTTCGCTATAATTTTGTTCGTTGTTATAATATTGAATTAAATTTAATTTTAATTGTTTAAAATGACATTAAAATCAGTTTTACTAGTATGCGAAAACTATAATATAGAAGGAAAAGTAACAAAATTATTTAAAGAACACAATGAAGTTCGCGTTCGTTCGAAGTTCGTTCACAAAATACATAAGTAATTGTGCAAGTATTTTTTGCTAACTTTTAATATAACAAATGTTTAACATTAATTTGTAAAGTTCGCATAATTTAAGGCCCTGACCTACAGAAATCTTGATTTTGACGTCCGGATAACGACCTCGTAATAATTTTAGGTCATTATTGTTTTACCGTGAGATTTCACCGAATTTTTGTCGTTAATATTTTAATTTTAAGCTCTTATATTCCTAGCCCCGTAACGCAGATTACCCGGGTACATGCTCAGAGATTATCAGAATAAAAAGCTAAAACCAGACTTTAATCTATCTGTGTCAAATATCCAGATCTTTTGAGATAAAAAACAGCCTGGTATTCTAATTTATACTTAAGGTACATCTGGGCCAAGTTTTTTTTTTATCGACTGCAAGTTGGCCCTTGACTGCTATCACACCTGATGTTAAGTGATGATGCAATCCAATATGGAAGCGGGCCAACTTGTTAGGAGTAGGACGAAATCCACACCCCTTTCGGTTTCTACACGACATCGTACTGGAATGCTTATCGCTTGGCGGTACGTCTTTGTCGGTAGGGTAGTAACTAGCCACGGCGAAAGCCTCCCACCAGCCAGACCAAGACAAATTAAGGAAAAAACTCAATCTGCCCTGCCGGGAATCGAACCCAGGACCTCCGTCTTATGAATCCACCGCGCATACCACTGCGCCACGAAGGTCGTTATTTACCAGAATCCGTCTTGAAATTTTCAATCATATCAGCGTATCAAACATACAACCATTCGCATTGACAATATTAACCCCATGGTTTCACCCGCGTAATTCGCATTTCCGCGAGAATGTCAGGACTAAAGTCTATATTTTAATTTTTTGCCGTTGAAGGAGTAACCTACACACACACACACATACTCTCGCAAAACAAACAAAAACTTAACAAGTATCTATAATAAATTAGTCATAATGGTTTAATCCTATAATCTTTTTATTGTTCGTTATCTTTACTTTTCACAAGAGAAGTTAACTAAAGATGGCACAGGGAAAACCTCAAGGAGATTTAGTATGAAATCATTGTTAGAGTCATGCAACGGCTGGCGCAGGCTTCGCTGCGAATGTAAAGCAATGATGATTCACCGCAGACCGGTCGTGAAATAACGTAACTGTTGTTTGTAGTTTTCGTGCAACCAACTAGATCGAGTGTTAGCACAATATAACCTTTTATAGTC
Source organism: Mycalesis mineus (assembly GCA_034621355.1). Lineage (NCBI taxonomy): Eukaryota > Metazoa > Arthropoda > Insecta > Lepidoptera > Nymphalidae > Mycalesis > Mycalesis mineus. The sequence continues at coordinate 12,684,007 of CM067888.1, forward strand.
GGTAATGATGCTCGGTGGTTACGAATTAGTCTGATTTATTCGACTGCTGTAAGTATTTTAAACGCTAGTTTCATCAATGATGAATAAATCCATCACGGATCAGGCGTTACTGAAATGTACGTGAAAGCGACATCCGGCTGCCGTTCTAATCCATAAAATAATCTAATAATAAAATAAAACATGTTGACTAAAAATTAAGCGCAAAAATTTACGACTTCCGTGGCGCAGTGGTATGCGCCGTGGATTTATAAAACAGAGGTCCTGGGTTCGATTCCCGGCGGGGCAGATTGAGATTTTTCTTAATTTGTCTTGGTCTGGCTGGTGGGAGGCTTTCGCCGTGGCTACCGACAAAGACGTATCGCCAAGCGATTTAGCGTTCCGTTACGATGTCGTGTAGAAACCGAAAGGGGTGTGGATTTTCGTCCCATTCCTAACAAGTTAGCCCGCTTCCATCTTAGACTGCATCATCACTTAACATCAGGTGTGATAGCAGTCAAGCGCCAACTTGTAGTCGAAAAAAAAGCACTTGTCACAAAATATGACCGTAATAGGACCCCGTAGTATCTATAGGTGGAGATGCGCAGACGAATCAAAATCACTGATATAGTTCCAAACCTAAATTATAAACAGGGCACATAGTTCGAACAACCGTTGAGGCCCGCAAATTGCGACTCCGCACCGGAAAGTGCAGTGGCCGACCACTAGGTGGATTGACAACAACAAGCGAGTCGCAAGGATTCGCTGTCGGGTCGGGTCTGTGGTCTTTGGAAAACGTCTGCAAAAGACCTGCCTTGTAGTTTTACAGTTTGTCCGCTTAGGGACCCTTGAAACCTGTTATTTCACAAAGCCACCACAATCTAAGCTTACCTATGGTAGGAGCATGAGCTAACAAACTTTCACCTTTAGACTGCATTGACTACTTTTTAGACTGTATTGACTACTTTTTAGACTGCATTGACTACTTTTTAGACTGTATTGACTACTTTTTAGACTGCATTGACTACTTTTTAGACTGCATTGACTACTTTTTAGACTGCATTGACTACTTTTTAGACTGCATTGACTACTTTTTAGACTGCATTGACTACTTTTTAGACTGCATTGACTACTTTTTAGACTGCACTGACTACTTTTTAGACTGCACTGACTACTTTTTAGACTGCACTGACTACTTTTTAGACTGCATTGACTACTTTTTAGACTGCATTGACTACTTTTTAGACTGCATTGACTACTTTTTAGACTGCACTGACTACTTTTTAGACTGCACTGACTACTTTTTAGACTGCACTGACTACTTTTTAGACTGCACTGACTATTTTTTAGACTGCACTGACTACTTTTTAGACTGCACTGACTACTTTTTAGAATCACTAAGGTCATGGTTATCATGGGCTCTCAATTTATCCGATATGATTGTTATCAAGCGTCTAACATAAAAAATACATTAGCAAATAAAAACAGCTAAATTATCAGCGAATATTCGTGACTCGTTAGGTGATGTTTCAGCAATTAAGGCCGCGACCTCCAACTGTCTTGGGACCTAACATCATAATGGATATTTAGCAAGAGTTTAGTCCAACAACGGACTATTTGAATTAAGTGTTTAATTGTCGTACATATGGTGTAAAATCTGCTAAATATGTTATAACTAGATACATGGTCTTTGATATAATATGCATTAGAGTCTTGCTGAAGCGGATCGAAATCAATGTACACGGCTTGTGATAAAATCCTTATAATAAAATCTTACAAATCTAATAATTTACTATTTTAATAGCTCTTTAGACCTATTCCATATTCATAATGCCATATTATTTACTATTTAACTGTCTTATTGTATTTTTTTAAAAGAAAACCAACCTATGCCATTACTTGAGAATGTGATCGACTCGTTAGATTCCATATTAAAAAAAAATATCTATATTTAAAAAAAGTCCCAAAACTTTTAGGATATATATACTTCACGGGTATTTTACTAAAGATTACCTACATAAAATTCGGTAATTAAACCGCAAAAAAAATTATACAGCCTCAGAATATCAAGGCGATTCTAGAAAATTATTCCATCAAACGAAAAGTTTGTTCTTCACTTCGTCGTTGTTTTGTATCGGTAATTTTGAAGTTCGGTCATTATTATAACATCGTAGATGATATTCAGGACAGCATATTCAAATAAAGAAGCAAAAAAATGCAAGCTTTGCTTAGTGTTTTCACATTATTTAGACCCTTCAGGTTAATATTTACACTTTCTTTATTAAGTAGATTTCGTTGGTTCACTATAGATTATTTAGTTTATTCTTATGGCATAAACAGAGTTTAACAAGTCTCCATATTTGTTTATCATAAATATACTCGTACATTATACGTAGTTAGAAAAACCTCAGTTGCCTCACGTAGTTCGCTCACGAAGTGAGAGTGCAGGCGATTAAGGCCACGGCCTTGTGTGCTGCCAAACAAACATCGGTAACATCGCGAGGAGTATGCACTGGAGTATGGTTCAACTGCCTGATTTCATTGTTGTTTTCAGACAATTTAATCTAATTTAGATTAATACTATAATGCGGAATAGTTTGTTTATTTAAACGCTGGAACTACCAGATGAAATGTGAAAACTTTTGCTTTTATATAACATATAAAAGCAAAAGTTTTTATATACATATAATACATATAACCAGATTCTTGAAGAGTATTTAATATAAATGCTGTATTTGCGATAATGATTTTTGGCATAGAGTTAGATTATATTCTGAAATAGCTTCTATAAACTACTTTTGATACCATATTTCCCACACATGAAGCTTTTAAAGGGGTAAAAGTTCGGGGTATTTTGTATTCGTTTCGTAGAAAAGGATCACTACAGTTATATTAGTTTACTTACCACACAAATTAAAAAATGTTTTGTGACATAATGATGAAATGAATGTGTGGAGTCACAAACAAATTATCTGCAACCAATTATAACAATTAAATTTACATATATTATTTAAAAAAAACGAATCTTAATAAATAATACCCACCGAATTTAACAATGAAGACTTAGCAGTGACGTATTTTTTATGTGCAAAAAAAAAACTTAACCTAAGTTCACAGTTTATAATCAGTTAATAATTGTTTTAATCTTTACAATAAAAAAGATACAAAGCCCTGCGACCTCAGTGCCCCCTACAACTATAATTTATGAAATGTTTTACATCTATTAATTATCTACTTGATTACAATTATCGTGTTATCTACGACGATCTACACAATACACCAGGAAATGTTGGTACTTTAGATATTGTTGAGCAAATGGTTTCGTTTAAAACCATTTTCATGTTTCAATGCAGTTTTTCGCTAATTTGGCGACCATTATCTTTTATGACGACAATTTCAAAGAAATCCTACTAATATTGAGAATGTCAACGTTTGTTTGTTTGTATGTTTGTTATTCATTCGGGTTAAACGATTGATTATTATTAAAATGAATACTGACATACGAATACTTACCCCATCTTCACCTTGCCTGACATTATTGATCTGTATATCTGTTCTCAAATCTATGAAACTGTTAATTTGTATGGAATTTTCTTAAATTCAAATTCAAATTTCAAATTCAAATTCATTTATTGCGAATTGAGTACATGGAGATCTTATATAAATATTATAGGTTCTTCCAAATTCCGCCTTACAGCTTGCAATGTTCTTAAATCACTAAAAAAATACTGGTAATAGTTCTGTCATTCCAAACAATTTACGATTCTAACGATGCCTTTACGTCAATAAATATTCTGTCACCTTACATACACATGTCAATAAAAATGAGAACGAATTATTAATTTTAATTATGTCAGTATACAAAAATAATATTAGTCAATCAATGTACAATATATATATATATATATATATATATATATATATATATATATAACATTCTTACTATAAGTAAGACTAGTTTTTAGTACTTAATAATAAATGTTAACATTCTTCTTTGAAATGTAAATTCTAAATTCTTCTCTCATCCGTCAGGGGTGTAATTATAATTATTTTATTAACATCCCATGCGGGTGAAGTTGAATATATTAATTAGTAGGTAAACATATACTACTTTTAACGAGTTTTGGTGCATGAAGAATACTTTTACTGTATCTGAGTAACTAGGTATTATAAAAACATTACAGCTTGACTCAAGGCACGTAAATGTCACAACCTTTCCTCGAGGTAAACTCTCGGCCTTAACTTATAAAATATACTAATGGCCAACAATGCAAAATTATAACAAAATCTATGCTTAATTATTTAAATATATTTATTTTATGTATTATATTTTAAAGCATAAACGATTTTTTTTCTGTTCATACAATGAAGTGTGTGTTGTTTTTATTATTGCCATTTTTTAAACATTATCATTATCATCTATTAAAGGCCCACTACAGGGCCAGGTCCCCTCTACTAAAGAGAGGGGATAAACACTTTGGTAGGTCATGAAGTAGAGAAAAATATTTGAATTAAAGCCTTCATGAACTATTGCAGAAACTTCTTAGCAGTTCCTAGTTAAAATGAATCATCTACTTGTACCTATTACAATTGTACAAGGTTGCTTAAGATCCTGTTAAGTCTCGTATCATAATTTTGATAAATATTTTTTGTAATGTACTGGCTAAGTAATAACATTATAATGTATACAGTTACCTTTTGTATAAATATTCATTAATCACAGATACATTACGCTATAAGAGTATTTGTTAACTGTACTATTAAGCGTTTGTATTTCGAAATTATGCAAATTATAATAATTTAAATAATCCACTTTCGTATGACTTCATTTTGCTTTTTTATCTTCGGCATTGATAAACTTTTAACACACTTTTGAATTTGTTATTTATTAATTCTTCCTGCTTTCATAGTTTCCACGTAGATAGACAACGTTCATATTTTATTTGAAGACTATTAGTGTTAAACTATGACCTCACTTGATGGTAAGTGATGCAGTATAAAATACCTAAACCACTAATAAGTCAAAGACCTAGAATTAACCTCGCAGTTTTAGATTATAGGCATAGATACTCTGTTTCTACATAAAGTATATTAAGACTCAAATTCAACATACCTACCTACCTACACGTACCTAATGAGGCTTTTCTTGAAGATATACCGCTAAGGCCTGCGTGCACCAAGATTTCGGTTATCATAACCAACGGTTAATATAAGCTAAACGTAAAATTTACTGTTCACGACAACCCGTACGACGGTTAAGGACGTAAGCTCGGTTAATATAACCGCCCGGTTTACGTCCCTAACCGGAGTAGGTACGGGTTGTCGTGAACAGTAAATTTATGTTAACCGTTGGTTATGATAACCGAAACCTTGGTGCACACAGGCCTAAGAATACTTCGCGCTTGCCCTAACTAAAACTCCTTGCACACCACTGTGTCATAGTAATTGAGAAATGGAAACGACGTTGGACAGTAACCTTGGCCGATGTCATTAATAAAATCGATAACTGATAAATATCTACTCTAACTGTAAGTTCTATGAAGGCGTTCTGTATAAAGTGCTTACTTACAATTTTTACGAAATTGATATTACCCAAATTACCTTTTATATTATAATTTAAGGCGTTATTATTTCGATTCTTTTTGAATTTCAATACAAATTAGGTAACTTTTGTTGAGTATTTTTAATTAGAAATAAGAGAACCTCGTATAAACATCTGATAGTCTAAAATTAGGAAATACATAAATTATTCCATCAAGATAATCCTTTTTATAAGTTGCTTAAAATTTAAAATGGGATATGGGTTGAATGAACTCCACCTCTGCTAAGTAAGCGGGCTACTTATCTTAGACTGAATCACCACTTAACGTCAGATGAGATCACTAACATGTTGAATAAAAACGTATTCCAAGTGCCTAACTTAATACCTATTGTCCTTTAGGTGGTCTGCATACACGCAATAATATTGACAATACTATTGATAATACGTAGGGTAAGTTTTCGCTCAAGAAAATAAGATTGAGTCTGGGTACGACATCTATATAAGATAAGCCGTGGTACTGATACTGGATAAATTACTTACTACAGAAAAGCCTGTAAGTGTGTGGACAAACTTAAATGCAACTTCCTTATTCAACTTTTTTTTATAGACTACAAGTTGGCCCTTGACTGCTATCACACCTGATGTTAAGTGATGATGCAATCTAAGATGGAAACGGGCTAACTTGTTAGGAGTAAGATGAAAATCCACATCCCTATCGGTTTCAACTTGGAACGCTAAATTGCTTTGCGGTACGTCTTTGTCGGTAGGGTGGTAACTAACAAAAATTCCAATCTGCCCCGCCGGGAATTGAACCCAGGACCTCCGTCTTATAAATCCACCGCGCACGCCACTGCGCCACGGAGGTCGTAAAAGTAACACGTATTTATTATTTCAACGTTTTATTTATTTTATACAAAATACCTAGGTACATATATAGAAATCCTACCAGGCAGCTAATAAACGAGTTTATTAAGAAATCTTAGGTATCTGTTTGTTCAGTTAGATATTTAGTTTCACCTTGAAATGTTTGTATCCATTCTGTATCCTACGTACCTACCTACTTCATTACACTTCATTCCGTTACCGTGTAGTCCACATAATGTAATTAATGTAGGTACCCGTAAATAATTGAATGAAAAATCGATAGAGCTTCGAGCCAGTGACGTCATAGCTACGGATAGTAGGCAAATAGACAAAACAGTGACCAGAGGCATGCAGCGACTCGGTGACAAACTCACACTTGGCACATTCATTTCTCGTACACCTTTGACGACCTCCGTGGCGCAGTGGTATGCGCGGTGGATTTATAAGACGGAGGTCCTGGGTTCGATTCCCGGCGGGGCAGATTGACATTTTTCTTAATTTGTCTTGGTCTGGCTGGTGGGAGGCTTTCGCCCTGGCTAGTTACCACCCTACCGGCAAAGACGTACCGCCAAGCGTATAAGCGTTCCGGTACGATGTCGTGTAGAAACCGAAAGAGGTATGGATTTCATCCTACTCATAACAAGTTAGCCCGCTTCCATCTTAGACTGCATCATCACTTTACATCAGGTGTGATAGCAGTCAAGGGCTAATTTGTAGTCGATAAAAAAAACCTTCTATATTTTGGGGCTCGATGTGGCCTATTATTCTTTTATGATTCAACGTTAAAAAATTTAATGGGATATTACGAAAAAATAGACTATAATGTGATAAGATATAAGTCTGAAGAGATTCCTTATCATCTACTGAACCAGTCGGTGTCCGTGGAGCAGTAATTATAAGGCAGAGGTCCTGGGTTCGATTCCCGGCTAGCCCGATTAAGACTTTCTAAGTTGGTCCAGGTCTGGCTGGTGGGAGGCTTCGGTCGTGGCTATTTTCCACCTTACCGACAAAGACGTACCAAGCGATTTAGCATTCCGGTACGATATGTTGTAGAAACCTACATAAGTATGGATTACATCCTACTACCTCACAAGATAGCCCGCTTCCATCTCAAATTGCATCATCACTTGACATCAGGTGTGATAGCAGTCAAGGGCTAACTTGCAATGAATAAAATTAAATATAAAACAAATAGCATTCCAAACGGCCAATATTTTTATACCTATTAGTTATACTTGCGAAAATATTTTGTTTAGTATAGTTTACTTATTAAATTACACTTGTGTTAGCTAAAATTACAATTACCTAAGCCTCTGTTCGGCTTTAATCATTTCTGCTTATTAACATTTGGTGCACGCATAAAAACGCAATTACCAACACGAATACCACACTCGCACTCAACAAACATACCTCCACCTACTTCCTTGGTTAATCAGTCCAGCGATCAACTTGTGCAAATAATATTATATCTAAATTGACATGTAATAATGATTTAATGTTAAAGAATGTTATTTTAATTTTCTAAAAAGAAGATTTGTTATCAAAAAAATTTCTTCTTTAGGTTCTAAATAACGTTCTTAAAGTAGAAAACTTGGCTGGCACCTACTTCTAGATATGTAAATTAAAGCAACTAAATGATACAGTTATTTTTTACTTTTTAGTGCGTTTTGAGTCGGTTCTATTTTTTGTCAAAAATTTTTATTTCTTACTTTTTAGTGATTTATCGCCACGTAACGTACTCGTATTATACGGCACTTGTGGCCAAAAGCTACCAATACACTAAAACCGAAATCGCTGCAAGTGTACCTATACAATTTGAAGAGATCCTTCAATTTTCCCAGGATATGATCATCAGATCCTAACATGATGACAATGGGACCACCTTGGAAGTGTGCCCTTTCTAATAAAAAAGAATGATCAAAATTGGACAACTCTGTAAAAAGTTATGCGTGGTCATACATAAAAAAAAAATACGTGTCGAATTAAAACCTCCTCCGTTTTTTACGTCGGTTAAAAACCTTAATAGATTTAGTTCATCCATCCATTATATATTGTTATAATTATGGAGATGATCATGCCTGCAGCATTAAGTTACTATCATCACCAGAACTGAGTAAGTAGGCGAAATATCTAAGACCTAATTTTAGAGGAAGTGTTTATTTAGTTTCCTAGATTTAACCTTCACATACCAACATAAATACTAACTGGTCAAGTTAAATTAAACCTTAATTAATAATAACAACTAATTTTTTATTGAGAAAGAATACAATAAGGAACTTAAGCTAACTTATCCTAATAACTATACAAATCATGCCCACGTGGAATGGTGGCAAGAATACTGACTGCGTAATTACATGATATTGAAATGTTTTGGGAGATTTAATTTATCGGGCGATCAACTAAATCTGATATAAGCAGTGGAAAAAGGAAAAGTTGTAAATTGTTACTTACTTTAAATCATCAACTATTCTGCCATATCAAGTGATCTTTAGAAGTTTTTATTCGACTTTTTATATTACTTTGCGTTTCGCTTCGTTTCGCTCGACATCAGGTGTTGACTTGAGGATTTTTTCATAAAGAATGCACTTTAACGAACATTGCCTTAAGGTTCATAATTTGTTATTCAAACACAAAGACAAACAAACCCCTCCAACTTGTAATATAAGACTTTAGTTTATAACAACGAAATGTTTTGCCTTTACAAGTCCGTGCCTTTATTCGTTGGATAGCATAGTTCATGCAGATGACGTTGTTTTCTATGAGGTTCTGAGGTATGCGCCTAAAAATATGTTTTGAGATAGTCAGCTAAGTGTCGGCTAAACTAAGCTTGACTTGATATCATAATATGATATGATATTATGTACGCTAGTTACGGTCTAAATGGATACGCGCAGGTGCTAACCTAAAACTTTTTTGCCTAACTACAAATTATTATTTGTAAGATAAGTATCACTAACTGTTAAGTATCAAATCGGTCTTTGATTTGAAAAAGTCTTAAATTTAGGAATTACATTTTGGATGTTTGCAGTTTTACATAGTGTACGTTTAGTTAGACCGTACCAAACAAACCTAGGGCAATTTTACCTTAGAAATAAAAAACTGAAATAGAAACGATTGCAGATTTTTATATTATTCTTAAAAAAAAAATCAAAATGCTACCAGATCTAATAGAGATGGATTTACCTTATCAGGATTTCCGCTCTACCCTCGATATATTTTTTATTTCAATACCAAAAACCCACTAAGCTCCATATTGTTTACGTGCGAAGTACCAGGGCAGCATAAAGCACAGACAGATGACACGCTCCGCCGCACCGTGCACCGTTACAAACATCTGCTTCCGTCACATGCTCTCCTAAACACGAGTGGCCCTTTGGTTGCTGAGTAATTTGGTTCAATGTGAACTTTTTTGGACGCAACTACATTTTTTTTACCACTGATGTGGATAAGGGTGCTATAAGCTTATTTTGTGTTATTTTTGTCTTTGTTCTATGATATCGTATCTTCCGAACGCATGTACACGTCTCGCCAAACTAGACACAAGCCGTATCTCTATGCAGTTTACAAAATGTTTTATAGTATAAAATAGTTCTAAGAGCAGTCATGCTATTATCATCATTGTAATTATTAGCCGAAAGACGTCTACTACTGGACATGGGCCTATTGCAATGATATTCAAACACTACTGTTCTGAGCTAACTAAATCCAGCGGCTTCCGCCAACTCGCATGACATTATACTTGCAAAAAATGTTTAAAAATATTATCCAGTCTTAATGAGATTTGTTTTAGTACTGTGGAATGGAACATTATGTGCCTTAATAGGCTGACATGGCTACTAGACTAATCTATTAACCTCGCGTACAGTAAACATTTCGATCACTTTCTTATATATAAACTTTATAGCACCACGCAGATAACAGGCAAGGGGCAACTCTATCAGCGCGGGCCATAAAAATCATGAATATATTACTTCCGTGTGTTTGATAGAATCGTAAAATGCAGAAATAAGTACAAACGGCCCCAGAATTGCACAAGTGCTCATTACCAAACCCGGTGCAGCTAATCACAGCTGCGCGCTGCCGGCGGCACTAATCGATAATTTCAAGGCTTCTATCATTATTTATACAATCTAACAAGATTATCTGTTATTGATGGATTCTGAAAATTTTAGAATACATGTAATGTTATTTATTTTATAGAACAGTCGAGGCTAAGTACCGAAATTCTCGTCGCTCCTACACTTAAGTATAAATGTAATGAGTGAATTTCTCTGATTTTAGTCCTTTCGTCGTTCCGTGGAATTATGGAAGCTATAAAATTAAAATTGTTAGTTGAACAACTGGTTCAATAATTATTAATTTAGCCAGAACTTTTTCATCCTTTAAACTTCTTGCTTGAGAAGGCTGATATGATGGTAATAAGGCTGTTGAGACCATGAACGCAATGGAGACAAATAGACAGATAAAATCCTCATTGGATTTCTCCATAGACTAAAGATTTTATTTTAATATCATGATTTTACATAAAACCAGTTATAATAACAGTTACGCGACAGTTTTGTGCTTGTACTCTAGGGTAATTAACTTACTTTGAATTAAATTAAGTACTTAAGTTCCGTTAAGGTAAGTAATTAAATATCGCAGTTGCGCCTAATTAAAAAAACTTCCTCGTTAAGAAATTAACTGAAGACAAAGAAACTCCTAACGAATTGCCGTCGTTTTTTTTCTATTCGATTTGTGGCCATTGAACCAGCGTTTATAGTAGAAGCCATAAACTTAACGTTCGTTTTATTTGAATTACTTGCTTATTAAAATAGTATGGTAGGTATTAAATATAAGTGTAAAAATCTCGTATGACGACATTTGTGGTCCCACTTTTCTAATAGCAGCTTCACTAATTTTAATGAAACTCTATTTTTTCATTTTTACAAAAAATCAGACAAGAAATATTTTTATACAAAATTCCAAAAATACTAACCAAAATAAAAAAGTCAACTTATAATTTTCGAAAATAATAGCAGCATGTGATGGTTGAAGTCTTGGTTTTTCTGGGGGTTTTAAAAATATTTTCAATAGTAGAGTGTTCCAAATCCTCTGTCCAAAAAGGAGAAAGACTTGACATTGCAGGGTTATTAAAGATATGCTAATGATGACCATAATACAAAATGGAAAGCTTGGGAGGAGGCCTTTGTCGAAGGACAAACTGTACAAATGATCAACAAAAATAAAACAAATGAAATAAAACAAAAGAAAACTTCAATATTAAACTTTAATTAAATTGTAACATCATTGCATGTAAAATTATGTTTGTGTACAGGAATAAAGGATTATTTTATTTTTTATTTATTTTATTTTAATGATGACCAAGATGATGCTGGTGATGATGTTTATGGTAAGAATGTATACCTAGTTATAATTTGTTAACAGACAGCGCTTATCTCGCGTAATATCTTATATTTAAAATTCTCGGGTCACAGTGTTAGTTACCATACTCCTCCGAAACGGCTTGACCAATTTTTATGAAATTTTATATGCATATTCAGTAGGTCTGGGAATCGGCTACTATCTATTTTTCAAGTGATAAGGGTTGTCCGCCCCTAACATTGTATTTTAATTTTTTGGACAATTTTTTTATAATGTGGCATTAAAAATACATACAATCCTAAATTTTCACCCCGACACGATCAACCCCTATGTAAAAAAAAATGTTTTCTAGAAATAAAATACATGGCAAAACAACGTTTGCCGGGTACAGCTAGTGTACCTATAAATAAAGTGGAAATGAAGAACCTCTAACTAACGAACTAAAAATAAGTTAATTGGTAAGCGAGGAGGGTTAGAAGCCAGTGCATGTAGGCTGTTGTAGTCGGAATAAAACGCTTATTCTGTGGCCTGGCTGGTGTCAGGTCGTGAGAAAGGAATATAATAGGTAAACTTCCTCATGCATTCAGCCTCGCGAAGCACGCACAATGCTGCTTCAGCGACTCTATTGTGATAGCAATAAGGACCACAAACTGAACGGCGCCAAGTGTTGAGCAATCTGATTTCTAAGTATTATTCTTAAGAACTGGGTAAATGAGTCAACTATTCTTATAGAAATATCTACAAAGGTACCGACGGACTATTTTTTTGTGACATATATGACCATGGTCTGACGGCTGTTAAGAGTTTTTTTCTGGAACTGCAAAACTAGACTTGCAGCGAATACGGAAATTTTGTTTTGTGCGTACGTCTTGTTCTGATGACCTCCGTGGCGCAGTGGTATGCGCGGTGGATTTATAAGACGGAGGTCCTGGGTTCGATTCCCGGCGGGGCAGATTGATATGTTTCTTTATTTGTCTTGGTCTGGCTGGTGGGAGGCTTTCGCCGTGGCTAGTTACCACCCTACCGACAAAGACGTACCGCTAAGCGATTTAGCGTTCCGGTACGATGTCGTGTAGAAACCGAAAGGGGTGTGGATTTTCGTCCCACTCCTAACAAGTTAGCCCGCTTCTATCTTAGACTGCATCATCACTTAACATCAGGTGTGATAGCAGTCAAGGGCCAACTTGTTGATAAAAAAAAAAACGTACGGCATGGCTGTGTCGCCAGGTCAATAGTCGATCTGACCCGATGCATTAGGTGGCACGTTTTTAGTTTAAAACCAAAACAAACAAACTGCACATTCAATGCATTTCAACATCGAGATAAGATCTTCTAGAGTGTGATTCATTGATAGTGCATTCATCGATAAAAATGATACAAGAGGTACTTAAAGGTATGTCGATTTTGCTGCGATGACATGCAGAGGACGCTAAAAAACAAATGTCTGATCTTAACATACTATAAAATCGCTAGAACAATAAAGTCGTCGTGTTTGTTTAATCTCAAATTACGCAACCGATATTAAAAACTTGTATAGAGTGAGTCATGACCAAAGTTCATTACTATAGTTGAAATCAAAATTTTTGGTAAAAAATATAGAACCGACTCAAAACACACTAAAATTTTTTTAACAAAAAATAGAACCGATTCAAAACGTACTAAAAAGTAAAAAATAACTGTCATTTAGTTTAAATTAAAGCTAATTTACTTGAGCATATCTATGAAGTCGGTGCCAGCTGAGGTTTCTACCGTAAGGATATTACCTAGAACCCACAAACTGCTTTACTACGTTAAATAAATATTTCTTAAATTCTATTTTTTAACCGACGGAAAAAAACGGAGGAGGTTCTTAATTCGACACGTATATATATTATGTATGACCACTATACTGTCATAGTATACTTCGTATACTCGTCACTTTTAGCCAAAATACTTACATTAAAACCGAAATCGCTGCAAGTGTGCCTATAAAAGATATCATAAAAATCCTAAGATATCATAAACCAAGCAAGAAAGTGACCCAGAACTTACAAAACACCCTCTACGTGCGTTTTAGTCTGGAATCAGATTGTTCTCACGAGATGTTGACTCTACAATATTCAAATGCGAATACAGAAAACAAGTAACTCGACTGCGGAAATGAAAATGTAGAGAAAACTTACTCGTTGCCTATCTACTTGTATCTGACAGTGAACAATAGCCACTGCCGAATGTATAATGGACATCGGTGTATTATACGTTGAAGGGAGAAGGAAACGTAACTTCCGTGATGATAGATAATGCTTGGGCAACATATTGTTGTAAAGACTGCCTAGTTGAACTGAGCGTACGGCCTGCGTAATGCAGCGATATGCGCGGTGTATTTGTAGGTTCTGAGTTTGATTCCAGGTTGGGCTGGGATTTTTTTATATTGTTCACGTCTGGCTGGTGGAAGGCTTGGCTTTTTTTTTATCAACTACAAGTTGGCCCTTGACTGCTATCACACCTGATGTTAAGTGATGATGCAGTCTAAGATGGAAGCGGGCTAACTTGTTAGGAGTGGGATGAAAATCCACACCCCTTTCGATTTCTACACGACATCGTACCGGAACGCTAAATCGCTTGGCGGTACGTCTCTGTCGGTAGGGTGGTAACTAGCCTCGACGAAAAGCCTCCCACCAGCCAGACAAAGACAAATTAAGAAAAATTTCAATCTGCCCCGTCGGGAATCGAACCCGGGACCTCCGTCTTATAAATCCACCGTACATACCACTGCGCCACGAAGGCCGTCAAGGGCTAATTTGTAATGAATAGGAAAAATACTCCTCGTTAGGCGGTTTTTTCCAATTAATAATCACATTGACTATCTACTTGAACTACTCAACGTACACGACGACCAAGTTTCGGGTTGTTCTATAAAATAACGAGCATAATCTTCACATATCAAATATCTTTCTTTCAAGATATTCCCAGGTGCGCCCCAAGAAACTTATATCAAATTTCTCTAGAGAGTCGGAATGGTGGCGGTATTACACTCCAAAATCTACAGTATTAAGTATTTCCTTCGGGACAAACTTGCCCTGTATTTTGGCAATATTATCTAATGCTAACGTTTTTCTTATTGGGTTAGCGGACCCTAAAAACATACGACTGTGTACGACACGTGTACATTTAAATAAGAACATAGGTAGGTACTTGTTTATGATAAGAATCAATACACCAACAAGTCAATTAATGATGCATGTCAGAAAAACTTGACTCTTACGAATTAAACCACGGCCCGTAAACTTTTTCAACCATTGCGTTGGTTGAATATCAAACACTATTGCAACATTTTTAAATAACCGCTGAATATGTAGTTAGTATAATAATATAATTATATTAATGGCAGCTACTGCGCACCTTTCTAACAATGACATAATACACGTTTTCATAGAGGCATAACTCCCTTGTGACCAAAGTTTATGGTTTATAATTAGGTTCAAATGTATGTTAAGTACATACTAAATACATAACTGTATAAGTTAATTGTGTGTGAAAGTAGACATATTATATACCTATTTGATTTATCGTTTAGTATGTTTATGATAATTTTCGTTTTTTATTAAGTTTTTAGTGACAGGTATGGAGAGGAAGCAATAAACAGTTTTGGTATCATACCGACAGTCCAAAAAATCTTAAAGAAAATCCAAAGATCAGTAGCAGAGTATTTTTACGCGAATGGCCTACGCAAAGAAGTGGTAATGTATTTATCACCCTATGTATGTTTGTACGTTTCTTTATGGTGCCGCAGGCGTGGACAAAATACTTTACTACCTGGGAAAGAAAGATCTACCAAAACTACGTTTGTCCCCGCCTGCAACACCATAAAAAATTTAGAATTTTATATAGATATAGTGATCCTAGTTTTTCTTTTTAGTTCTTAACTTCTAAGCAGTCGGGTTTTTTGTTTTTATAATAATAATTTTATTTGAGACTTTTTAGTTTTAATTTGTGGTATAGAAATGAGACGGTACACTTGGTATACTTTTTGACATTTTTTGTTAAAACCGTAATATAAACATGATATGATATTTATATTTTTGAAATGTTCTTTTTACAACCTTTCATTTGATACCCATATTGCTAAGATAAAAGAAAAAAATACACACATCCCCCCTTTTTCCCCCCATTTACAGTCGCCATTTTGAAAATTCATATAGCCTATGTCACTTCCACAATTTTACCAAAATCAACGACACCTCACATCTCAAAATCCGTTCAGCCGTTTAGGCTGTAGCGCGTGCCGAAGAAATGGACATACATACATACATACATACATACATACGCTCGAAAAACATTACCCTCCTTCTGACGCAGTCGGGTAAAAAACAGACAAACTACTTTGACAGAATACAGACCAAACTCCCATATTTATGATTCACACGTCAGTTCGATTCCTTTCATTCCGGCAGTTTCACTACTGGACGCCAAATTATGAAAATTAAAAAAATTAAAGTCAACAGACTATGTCAAGTGGGGAGGTTGATATCCTTACTATCAATGTTTAACTTAACAAAAAAATGTTAATAAGATACTTAATTTTTTTAATTTTTAAAAAAAATAAAAAATTCTCATATTTTATCATGATTATAATTTTTTCGTCTTCCCTTTTCCTCTTTTCTCTCCTCGCTTTGGAGCAGAGCTTTTTATGCAAGGAAAGTCACGAGCGTCTGTTAGCACAGGCAGGTAAAGACTTAACTTGCTTGACTACCTATAGTTTTTACCACCGGAAAGCATAATTCAATATGCGTGTCCAACACATTTCGGTTACAGTAACACAATCTGAATACAGTCTAATAACTTAACACTCCTGGTCTTTATTACCTTCGTAATAGGTGTCATGTTGCTCTGTCCGTCAGGGGATAATTCTTATTAGGTAACCGGATCAAGTAAACCCCAAGGTTTCTTGCGACACTCGCACTTAGCCGCATTGATACTAAATAAGTGTACGATAAAATGATCGATAAGAAAACAAAATTGATGAAGTAAGGAAGGGTTCTGTACATAAGCTATTAACAATATTAAGCTCTTGGAGAAGGTGTAGAGTTCTGGAAGTAATTAACTATAAGCAATATGTAAATTACTGAAGACTAAACTGTTATTGGTAATCTTGCTTTATGGGGATTTGCTAAAGTTGCATGGCGTAAACAAATGTTTTAAAATAAATCCGCAAGAACTGAAAATAAAACACCTACTTTTTTAATTGCAATTAATAATAAATGCTTTTATAATGTTTTGATATTTCGCTCCGAAACGTTTCATCGGTTCGACTTGCACAACAAATACTTTAAAATAATTAGAGACAATATACGTTGTTTATATTTTTTATAAGTCATTTACATGTCCATAATTTAAATAACTAATATAATATTATAGAGCCCGCAAAAATAGAGAAACTCGTTATTAACGATCACTATTAAAATATACCCAAATTATTGTTCAAGGTCGGTGGCTTTATTTTGCAGCTTAAAAGGTATAGGTATAACATGAATGTGGAACCCTAATGGAGGCATACAAGGTACGACTTTAAATTTTATATAGTATCTGAATATTACCTAAATTATGGAATAATAAAATATAGCAGGCGTCTATTAAGTTGAAATTGATGAATAATGAAATAACATTAGATTTTATCGTTATGTGAGTGATTGTTGTCGTAGTTACAAAATCAATTTCAATGCTACGAAAGTAGTTGTACTTACAAGATTTTTACTCTGTCATGTATATTAATTGTCTATGGCGCAACCACCATTGACAATAAATTAATATTCCAAATTCAACTTTTCCAATACACCTTGTAAAGTTTTTTTATAACTCTCTAATTTTTTATACTTGTACAAGTTAGCTCTTAACTGCAACCATATCTTTTGTTATGTATACGTGGTGGATTTATAACAGAGAGGTCCTGAGTTCGATTTCCATTTCTTTCCGATTTCATTTGACGGCCGAGTGGCGCAGTCAGTAGTGACCCTGCTTCTGCGTCCCAGGTCGTGAGTTCGATTCCAACAACTGGAAAAATGTTTGTGTGATGAGCATGGACGTTTTCCAGTGTCTGGGTGTTTATCTATTTATTATTATATATAATATATATAAAAATATTCATCAGTTATCATAGCACCCATAACACAAGCTACTTACGAGTACGCTTACTTTGGGGCTATATAGCCATGTGTGTAATTGTCCTATAATATTTATTTATTTCAATTACCGCCATGCGATTTAATGTTCTGGTACGATGTCTTGTAGAAATCGAAAGAAGTGTGAACTTCTACCTACTGCTAACAAGTTATCCCGCTTACATCTTAGATTGCATTATTACTTACCACCAGGTGTGATGCAGCCAAGGGCTAACTTGTTATGAATAAAAACCAGTAGTGTGGCATTGCCTTACGGATACATATATATTATACGGATATACCTATATCAATCGGAGTGATTGATTTAGGTATATATCATTGTTATGCATAGTTGATGATCTTAAATCGTGGCTCGACTGAAGAACAGAATATCGGAGGTCAACTGACCTTTAAGACAATACTTATTTGATTAGTATTCCCACTTTAATATTAATTAGCATACAATTAATTGATCTATCCTTGTCCAGTCAATGATCGATTGATTTTAAAACCCTAGGTACCTTGTGTCTGTCTAATTTTAATTTTTATGGCAAAGATATTTATGCTTGACTACGACCAAATAAAGTACATTATACGAATTTTGTATCACAAATTAGCCCTTAGAATTAAACTGTTTTGACATTAGGTACAACAAATAGGCGATGCGGGTGCATCCCAGTAGTACCCCATACCGTAGTTCTATGGAACTGTTGGGATATTTTCCGTGCTGTCAAATTATGTCCCAATAGTTCTATATAGAACTGTAGCATAGTTTTTGCTCTTGACTTTACTTATACCATATAAATTATAAACTTTATATTATTTTGATTGATATTTCATATTGTTTTTAACAAAAAATGTCCCTTGCGACAAAAGCTAAGTTGTTAAAACCGAGTAGTAGTTTTGTCTAAAAAATATTCTCTTATTTTAGAAGTTACAGGGGGGGGGGGACATTTTACCACTTTGGAAGTATCTTTCGCGCAAACTATTCAGTTTAGAAAAAAAATATATTAAAAACCTCAATACCATTTTAAAGACGTTTTGTTCAATTTAAGCAAAGCTGTATTCGATATAGTATGCTTATAGGTACTCTCAAATTTAAGTGGACATTTATTAAGTATTGCAATGAAAAGAGATTCCATATTATACTTATAAAAATTATAGATATTTCATATGTAACGTACAAACAAGATGTTGATATCGACATTTCTTTAATTTGGTATTTGGCTAAGCACTAATATGGTGTATCAACAGTTATATAGAACTAAAATTAGGGGGTACTGCTGGGATGCACCCGGCGATGCCATTGCAGCTATTGGACCGATTTCCTATGATAGAATTCTAACATTTGTTGGAAAATTAAGAACCCCCATTATCGAGCGATTAGCAAATCAACTCTTAATCGAGTAGTTTACTTGCGTAGTTTTATCTTAGCTGGTAGGTGTTATCTCTTTATGGGTACCATTTTGTTCAATACGTCAACGATAAAATTGCAATACAATATATTACTATCTTTGAAGTGGCCGTCATAGAGATAGATGATCGACTGTCGACATTCTTTGTATTTTGTACATCTGTTTCAAAATCCAACAGTTGTGATAAAATTAACTTTAACTACCTCGTTGAACCAATGATACTTACATGTGACCTACAATTAACAAAGTGTTTTAAAAAGGTCATACTTTCAAAGTTGTTAATTTGTGGTTTGTAGTTTCATTACAAAAGCAATAAAAGAAGGGAATGTTGCCATTTACAATCCTTTGCCCGTTATTTCTGATGGCGTCAAAAAAATGGCAGATGCGTGATGAAATGTCAGTCGAACACCTTAATACAGCTGATGTTGTAAAAAAACTCCAGTTGTTCGGTGAAATTAGACTGGTATAGGACTTTTAACCTTTTTAGCTGTTGCTTATACAGCAGTTACGCAGCCAGTAATCTATTTTTACCTTTGCGTGCGATTTAGTACTGCGTTTACTATTTTTACCGTCTCGAACATCCGTGGAGACATGTGCGCGCGTTTTATTGGATTAACTTTCTTAAACCTTTACAATAAAGATCGCACACTTCCGCAAATGTGTCCGCGGCTGTGTCGCGCGCGGTTTACGTCTTTTGTATAGTTAACTGATTTCTCATAAAGAAGTGTTTCTTTTTTTACACGCTTTTTATTAGCTTCACTTGTATGTCAGTTTGTCAGTATGTCAGTTTGTCAGTATGTAACTTGTATGTGTGTTCGCGCATAACTTCGTCGTTTATGAACCGATTTTGATAATTCTTTTTTTGTTGGAAAGTAGATAGTCCGGTGGTGGTATCATGACAAGGAAACCAGGATTTAATGATGGGATCCTGGAGAAACCGAGGGGAACTTTCAAAAATTGTAGGGACAACAAGTACGTTTGTTAGTTTTTCCGATAAGTATTTAAAAGCACTACAATTCGATGAAGGTCTGGAGTCGATCTGATGATGGAGCCGATCTACATATAAGACAATTTAAGATATTATCAAAATGATAATCACTCTACTCATATCTGTCAATAAAATATTTATAACTATATTCACACCATGCACCCCACGCTTTTTTAAAATAAAAAAATTTCTTTTTATTTACACTATTATTAATTTATAGTTAATGAAAATTTTAACACTATTCTTAATTTAAATTTATTAAAATTATTTTCTATTTTTTAGTTTGGGTTTCTATAAAAAGCGTGTTTTTAGTTTTTTTAAACTATTATTTTTTAGTATACAGATTTTTCTCAGATCGTCGCTTTTATTATCTGGTTTGAAAAATGTCGTAAGTAGTCCTTTAGTTGACAATTCAATTAGCTTAGGTTGATCATGTTTCCTTTATTAACGATCACTATCAGATGTTGATGACAGTGACCGGGACCGACGGCTTAACACGCTCTCCGAGGCACGGAGGCGTAACACCACCAACTTCTCGACTCCTGGCTAATGTATGCGGGATATTTCGTTCTCTACTTTGCAGAAATTGCCGATCATTTTGCTATTGTACAATTTAGACACAGCAGCCTTGAACAGTGCTGCCACTGTTGGCTTCTATTAAACCAATGGCGTAGGTTTTTAGGCTAGGATAATTTTTCTTCCTACGTTAGGTACATTTGCATGTTCCAGATGTTGCACAAGGTCCTATTTTCACTTTCGAAGTATAGAGATGCTTTTTCAGCGCGCTCGCTGGTTATGGATCTGGAATCATATATCTTGAATATTCCAATTCTCTTTTCTTAACCGTTACAGTAAATAATATAAGCTAAGTGTCAAGTAATATTGTCGATGGGTCATAAAAAATCGGATGCGTTATCTTATACAGCACTCTACCGCATTTCCTCCCAACATAACACAATGCGCTTTATTTCAAGCCCCACCACGTGTACCGGAGCTCCCGCCCCGTCTTCCGGTATCTAAAACGGTCGTAATTAAGGTCTTTTTTATATTTTTTATATGTATCGGTGGGGACACCGTTACGACACGCGGTAAAAACTTTTTATTTTTAATGCGGGACGTAATAAAGTTGAGGTGTAAAAAGTATTAGCGTTATACTCTGTGGTATCTGCCACAGTACGATAGATTCGATACAAAATAACTTAAAAATTCAAAAGCATTTTTAAAGTTTACCTGATTCAAAATTAAACAGTTACACTTTAGAAGATTAAAGCTTTTTATTTTTAATTCATATTTTCGAATTTCGCTTTTATTTTGCGAATTTAATTAAAATACAACGAACTAAATAACTTATTATAATTAAACGCTTGGAATTAGCGTTTCGATTTTTTTTATTTTAATTAATCGTTTCAAATTTCGCTTTTATTTTGCAGCTTTAATTTACATACAATGAACTAAATATTAAGGAACCGGATCGTAGAATATATTCAGAGCGTACTTAAGTTTAGAAAATAACGTTTTCCAATGTGACCCAGTCTGCTGTGCGTTCGTATGACGTATCATTGTAGCACATTAGTCGAGCAAGCTCCACCTCAAATGACCTCACATCTTACGAGTATGCAAACATAACTTTAGCACGCAGCTTCGCCTTTGTTAAAGTAGACTGACCATTTTAGGCCCAGCACGTTACAGCAATGAAATGTATCACGAAAAATTCTTTATTTTTTTATAAATCAAAATCACCAACAATAATTAGAATTAACAATTACAAACTATAAAAATATTTTTTTGAAATTAAATTATGCATTTCTTGATATCGTGCATTTTATAATGTATGTACTCTGTGTTTCCTAACTATAAAGATAGTCTATGGTAAGACACATAATTATCAATGTTGCCAACTCAGATGATATTCCACTAAAACTGGTGGTATAAATCCCTTTTTAAATGTTTCGCCTTCAGAGTAACACTTAGCAGGGTATGCAAGGCACATGTCCTACAGTGACGCATTATGTCCATCAACCTGAAGGTGTTAAGACTGATGTACCTGTTACACCGGCAACCATATCTTTCAGAACGGAACACATCTATACCGCTCGATGGCAGAAATAACCATGGTGGTTATTCAGGCGCTTTTTTAAGCGAGCTCTATTATAAAAGCTCCACTGTATTTCTGTTGCTGAGATTAAACAAATAAACAAACAGATTTACTTTACCATTACTAATATTGTGAGGATTTAAGGTTATATTTTATTAGTATTTTCCCCATATCCGTAAACACAGAGTCCGGTTTGTGTCGGCGGATTGACTCACTGGTGACCTCATCGTTACTCACTGGCTCAGGCTTTCGAGGAGTCAAGTGACCGAATGTCTACGGTCTAGATGCTAACGACACTTAAGCCGAGGTTATCGAAGACACGTAACTAGAAGGTAGAATTAGTTCGTGTTGTAAGCGACCGAGAGATTTTCTTAATTCGTTTTTAGCTAATTTGAGTCTACGACGCGTGGAAGGATCTTCGCTATTGCATTTTTTAGAGTAAACCTAATCTCCTAACGATGCTCAAATGCTGAGATTAACGTACATTTATCTTCAAAGCTACTCGTAGGTGATATTGTCTTGGATTAGATGGTTTCATGAAAAACATTAAACACCTAAGTAAATAAATTATTTACTATTCGTGTAGTTAGCGACTGCGAAATTTTCTTCACTCGTCTTTATTTATATAATATGTTATTTTTCGTTCACTTTTTATTTATTTCAGTATTGATATTAAGCCCACAGACAAAAGCCATTTATTTTTTTGAAAATATCTTCATCAATTACTCAAATGAGGTTTAACTGATGAAGGTAGAATAGTGCTTTGTAGCACATCTTACAATGAAAAATGGTTTCTTTTCATAATCTAGCTAGCGAAACCAATATTTAACGTGTCTGATTGTATGTCATCAAAGATAGGCATCACGGAAGTAATTAACACTGTGAGGAAGCTGTCTAAATCCATCACTATAGCATACATTGACCCTCGCGACCCGTGGAATTGTACCACTGTTACTAGAGCAGGCCATCTACAGCATTCTCGTAACTGGAGGTTACGCAAATATTTTTTCTATGTTACGCGGTTTCAGATTTACATGTTTACCTACTTTCTTAAAACCTAGCTAAGAGCCTAGGATGCAAATTAGCAACAAAATGGAAGATTTTACTAGTAGTGGTGTCTTTCGCAATGGTTCGATTTTTTCTCTTCTGAAATTTATCTAAATTAGTTTACCGATTTAGGCATGACAAAAATTATATCGTTATGCAAAATTATATTATTCATAATACTAAGGACCAGTTTCACCATCTTCTGATAGGTATCAGATAGACAAAACATAAGTTTTGTGTGTTAATGAAAAAAAAAACCAACACTTCAGAAGGTGATGAAACTGGCCTTAAGTATTAATAAATAGATAGGTCATACCTACATGCACAATTGCATATTTCCTTTTCTCTTTGTTAAAGTATAAAATTTTTAAATTTTTCATTTAAAATCAGGTGTGCCATCTGCACTTAGGTATTATTAAAAAAAATAAATGTCATACAGGAGTCAAGTCAACAAATCGAGCAAGCAAACTTCTTGCACTTAATGATAAAGATGGCAATAGATGATAGATGATATCTATGTTGATATTATGTATTTATCTAACTATTTAATATTACGAGAAGGTAATCTATTTACCTGCATACCGCCATCGATCGGATCTATTGACGCGAAACGGAGTAAATTGAGTTTACATCACTTTAGTCAACAAATTATCTGTAATACAGAGTTGCATTACCGAGTTATTTAGCAGATGCGAATAGTTTAAGTGAAAAATTGAAGCGTATATTAATATTTAAATACCCTATAAATACCTACTTAACATTCTTTCATTCAGGAAAGTAGTTAAGTTGTTTTAAACACTTTCAAAGGAAGAGGTTCTCAATTCGACTGTTATTCGCAATTTTATTTTTGTATGTATATTACGCGATTACTCGAAGACAGCTGAAAATTATGAAAAATTCTTTTTATTCGAAAAGGTATTCTTTTTTGGTGGTCCCATAGTCATCATGTCAGAATCTGACGGTGGGATCCAGGGAAAACTGAGGGAACTTTTGAAATTTGCAAAGACCTCAGATTTTTAACTTCATCATCGATCTCGATCACTAAAAATAAGAAAAAATTGCATTGTTTAGTTACTTTTATTTATTTAACCATATCTAAAAATCCATTAGTATCATTAATTTATTAATACAAAATTGTTTACGAAGAATTGTAAATATTTTATAGCTATCAAAGTCGTAACAGTACAAAACGCTTTCGCATATAAATTAATCTGTCGCTAAATATGATCGTTCGAGTGACATAAGCAATCCTGCTGGCATTTTATTAAACCGCAACCGAAGGCTATATTGTGCTAGTTTTGTGTAACAAATTAATTATTTTTCAAATTCCTCAGAAAAATAATTCAACGGATTCAGGGGAATTACAACATAACGACAGGGGTTCTCCCGAATCAATTAAAATACACGACGCATTATTTAAGTAGATACATTTAAAGTGTGAAATATGTGAAATGCTAAGAAACATAATGTAAAATATATAATGGAAAAAGTTGAGAAGGGTAAGAGAGAATGTGAGAGCGTAAAAGGGTAGCAGAAAGAACCTTTGAGTTCAGAGAAGGTAGTTTTAGTTCTTGCAAATCAGACTGAGCTTTCTTATAGGCAGAAGGCCAAAAGGATATATGTCCTTTTCGTCGAAAATAAAAGCGGACTTAAATAGCGGCATTCGATGCTGAGATTAGCATCAAATTACGCTAAATAAAGATGAAGGACCAAACTTAAACTAAATTTAAACCATATTGCACTCAAATCCCCAGTTCACGTGTGTTTAGTTCCAATATCGCGAAGGGAATCAATGACAATTATTTACATCGCATGTTCAAAGCTCGCATGTCGGTTGCCGCCGCCGAGCGCCCGTTTGTACTTTTAGGGCCAATAATTCATATAGCGCAGTAAATATGCAGGGGCGGATACAGGATGGTTTGGTATGGGCTTGGTCATTTGGCATTTAACTAATATTATTTGTAAATTCTAAATCGATGCATATAACCCAGTTACATAAAATATCTAAAAAATTAGATATTAATCTACAGTCGATTATGAAACGAATGAATTATAGATTTTTTTGGAAGTAAATTGTTTATCGCTTCATAATCCACTTTATTGTTACATTAGTAGATATCTTTGTTTGTTCCTATAGGGAAGTACTTCGCTTTACATTGGCCAAAGCTAGGTGATCTTTATATCCTCTATAGACCAAAAAAGAAGTCTCTAGAAGAGAGCTCTTGCTTCTAATGCATTAAAATTGATAGCCTTCAGTCGCTAGATGATTGACGCTTTGCCGCCCGGTCTGCAGTCGTATTGTCCTTTCCCATTGTGATTGGGGCCTGTATAATCGATTGCAGCCTAGAAACGAGTCGCCCCGTTGCTTGATCACTCGAGACAGACTAACCTACATTTCTTTTAATCAATAGTTTTGTACTTATATACTGTAACATAATTAGAAATGCGAGTATGGGAAGTTAAATTTCTATACACTTATCATTTAGCTTATTATAAATAGTGTTAAGTTAAATACTCGTATTTGATTGATACTTGTATAATAATTTTTAAAGGCAAATAAATATTTCGTAAAATATGGCTTATTTGAGAGGAAATAATTATATATTAACAAAACCAATAGTTTCTTTTCCTCTTCAATCAGTCGTAAAGTCTGTGGGTAGTACAATAGCCCAAATCGAATAGAGAGTTTACCAAGGAGTTAAGTTAGGGCCCATAAACGTAGAGCTATTTTTAACCTACGAAAAAAAACGGAGGAGGTTCTCAATTCGACACGTATATATATTTTTTATGTATGACCACGCATAACTTTTTACAGAGTTGTCCGATTTTGATAATTCTTTTTTAATTAGAATGGGCATACTTCCAAGGTGGTCCCATTGTCATCATGTTAGGATCTGACGATGATATCCGTGGGAACTGGAACTCTTCAAATTTTGGAGACACCCTTACAGCGATTTCGGTTTTTGTCTCGGTATCGGTAGCTTTTTGGCTACTAGTGCCGTATAATATACTATGACAATATAGTAGGAGTACGATACGTGGCGATAAATCACTAAAAAGTAGGAAATATTATAGTATAAATTTTTTTAAATAAAAATAGAACCGACTCAAAATGCACTAAAAATTAAAAAATAACTGTGTCGTTTCGTTGCTTTAATTTACTTAGGCATATCTAGGAGCCAGTGCCAGCCAAGGTATCTACTATAAGGACGTTACCTAGAATCCGCAAACTGCTTTACTACGTAAAATAAAGGTTTCTTAAACTTTGCTGGCAACGACTTCATAGATATGCTTAAGTAAATTAAAGCAACTAAATGACACAGTTATTTTTTACTTTTTAGTGCGTTTTGAGTCGGTTCTATTTTTATTTAAAATTTTTTTTAGATGTAAGATTTTAACTCGCTAACTTGCATTGAAACTCCGCGTGTCTAAATCCTGCCTGCCCTACAGAATAAGGATTCCGGTGGTGCTAAAAATATCCTTCCTTCGCGTATCTATACTAAGCCGAGTATACTTGTACTGTATGAATTAATTCAGACGGCATCGCGACGCGCTGTCTGCGGACTTGTGAAAATTTTCCTAGACTTTATTAGTTAATGGTGACGCAGACGGCACATGTACGGAGTGAAAATATATGCAACTTAACCTATTGCTGTTATACCTGCTGGCTTACTTAAGAAATGTGTCGCAAGGCGCAAATATGAAAATATAAATGATAATTTCGTTTTTGTGCCTTTCGGTGTAGAGACTGGGACCTTGGAGACCGGAGGCTTTGCTTTTGCTTTTATTGAACATATTTTAAAGCGCTACTTATCGAGACTACGTGTGACTAAAGAGCTGGCAGCTACCTTGGCCATCCGAAGAGGAAATGCTGCCAACATCTGAGAATCGTTGTAGACTTCCAGTGGAGTCGAAGAGGTTTTCTATATAACTTAGTAATGAAAGCGGTACTTTATAATATAGATAATGTATATTGTAATGCAATGATTATATATACTAATATTATAAAGCTGACAAGTTTGTTTGTTTGTTTGTTTGTTTGAACGCGCTAATCTCAGGAACTACTGGTTCGAATTAAAAAATTCATTTTGTGTTGAATAGACCATTTATCTAGGAAGGCTTTAGGCTATATAACATCACTCAGCAACTATTAGGAGCGAAGAAATAATGGAAAATGTGAAAAAAACAGGGAAAATTATTCATCCTTGAGGGCTTCCGTTGCGTGCGCTGCGAAAACGGTTCAAGATACCAAAAATATATGTATGAAAGAATAATTTCTCTTGAAATGATCTAAAAAAATCACGACACCACGACGAATCCACGACAGTATATATCTATCTTTTAAGATTAACTCACTAGAACAGTTTTTATGATAATCAAATTTGGTCGAAATTAATGCATTTGTTAAGAATTGTATCAACGTAATAACATTAATGTACTATAATATCGTAAAATGTTTAACAAAAATGTAGGACGAGACGAAGGATATTGGTTGACGGGAAACTATAAAAAAATTAAATTGAGAGGGGGAGCGGGGAATGAGCACACTTTATATGAAAGTCTGTCTTTAAAATTAGAAGGGTACCTAAGAGGTTTTCACGCGGACGAAGTCGCGGGCGACTGCTAGTATATAAATAAAAAAGTTATATCCAAGATCATATAAATTAATATTCGCTTAAAATGCAATAACTTCTCTTCAAAATTTCCTACAACATAGGGGTAGTTTAGGTAGACAATACAGCACTTGCGATCGATCCAGGTTACAGTGTCGAGCGGAGTCTATACAGCTAGCTACGGTAAATGTAAACAATGCTACCATTCTCACACTGTGTACACAATAATTACATGTATGAAATGTTACAATGTATGGAAACATAGGGTTCATAACTGTTACACTAACCTGCTTATGATTTCATTCATTAAAATGCTTTGAATTTGTGAACCAGTTCGATGCTGATAGGGGCGTAGCTACCGCCGTGTCTATCATACAAGGCCTCTAGGTTACTAAAGCTCCAAAACAATGTAAGCAAAAAGTCGTTACACTTAATGAATTTTCGCTCCAAAATTCGAAAATCCACAATTTCAATTACAATCTTGTCTTAAAATAAACATCCCCAAATATTATTGGGCTCAATTTGGGCTCAAAATACATTTTTGTAACAGGGCTATCATATATAAAAATAACTTACAATTCAACTGGTAGTTCCAGTGATTAGTCAAACCAAAAAGACAGACGGACAAATGATGATTTGATGTAAGTACTATATTTATTTTCATAGCTTTACTAAACTAGCTGTTATTTTAAAGTACACACATTTTATTTATAGATGTACCTAACTTATAGATTGCTTTTTAATATCTTTTTTAACCGACGAAAAAAAAACAGAGGAGGTTCTCAATTCGACACATATATATTTTTTTATGTATGACCACGCATAACTTTTTACAGAGTTGTCCGATTTTGATAATTCTTTTTTTTTATTAGAAAGGGCATACTTCCAAGGTGGTCCCATTTTCGTCATGTTAGGATCTGATGATGATATCCTGGGGAAATTGAAGGAACTCTTCAAATTTTGGAGGCACGCTTACAGCGATTTCGGTTTTTGTCTCGGTATCAGTAACTCTTTGGCTACTAGTGTCGTATAATGCACTATGACAGTATAGTACGAGTACGTTACGTGGCGATAAATCACTAAAAAGTAAGAAATAATTTTTTTTTAATAAAAATATGTCATTTAGTTGCTTTAATTTTTTACTTAAGCATATGTAGGAGTCGGAGCCAGCCCAGGTTTCTACTTTAAGGACGTTACCTAGAACCCACAAACTGCTTTACTACGTAAATGTGCCTTAAACTTGGCTGGCAACGACTTTATAGATATGCTTAAGTAAATTAAAGCAACTAAATGACAGTTATTTTTTACTTTTTAGTGCGTTTTGAGTTGGTACTATTTTTATTTAAATTTTTTTATCTAAGGCCAGCACTCTAACTTAACTAGGTATGTATTAATTATGTAGAAAGAGCAATGCGTCATTTCCCTTAGCCTTTATAAAATATCACAGTCGTTATACAGGTATGTGTTCGATAGTAAATGAGTTGACATTTAGTAGATTATCAAGTGTACTGTGTAACACCGGCCTGGTACACTGCGGTAATTAACGCCTTTACTGGCAACTTGTTCAAGAATGCTAAACAAGAACGATTATTATATGTACGCTTAATTTGATCTTATAATCGACTCTAATACAAGTTTTTATATACACAGTAGGCATGTATGATTTTTTTACATATACAAATTGATTTAATTTTCAAGTGGTACGAGTTATATTGAAATTAGAAATAACGCGATCTAAATGTCTACGTATTTATTAAATACCTAAATTAACAAGCGAAGCGAAAGTGCACAATACGATTATCCATTCGCTGGATGATTATCGTATCTACTAACATACGTCTGTACGACTATTCGGTCCCCTAAGATCTCCAAAAAGCCTCTAAAAAGAACTATTCTTAGTACAACACTTCAATCAGAAATATTTAACACAGCCAGGCATCAAGAGATAGAGAGATATATATATATTGATGTGTAAAATATTTAGAGATACAAAAGAACTCTAAGCTATTTTATTTTAAAACCTTTAAACGTTGTGAAAAAGCTCAAAACGTTCAAAACAAATACTCGACCTCCGTGGCGCAGTGGTATGCGCAGTGGATTTGTAAGACGGAGGTCCTGGGTTCGATTCCCGGCGGGGCAGATTGAGATTTTTCTTAATTTGTCTTGGTCTGGCTGGTGGGAGGCTTTCGCCGTGGCTAGTTACCACCCTACCGACAAAGACGTATCGCCAAGCGATTTAGCGTTCCGGTTCGATGTCGTGTAGAAACCGAAAGGGGTGTGGATTTTCGTTCCACTCCTAACAAGTTAGCCCGCTTCCATCTTAGACTGCATCATCACTTAACATCAGGTGTGATAGCAGTCAAGGGCCAACTTGTAGTCGATAAAAAAAATACTATACTAAAGCCGAAATCGATTGAGAATGTTTGTGAACAAACAAATTTAAAACGGAGGTATAAAATGCATCACATTTTACGCCTCATAAATTTATAATCATGTTTTGTTTTTTATAAAATCTAATTTAAAAGATATTGAATATATTAATTAATTTCAAGCGTACTAATCTAATTTATTATCATGAATTCGTCATTAACAAGTTAACTAAAAAAATAAAGTGTAAAATGACTAGTGATTTCTATCTTCATTTTTAATTTGTTTGTTGACAAGCATTCTCAATCGAGTTTGGCTTTAGTATAAACAGTTGGTTTTCTGATATAAATAAATAAGTCCTTTAACTCTTGTAACATGTCCTTAAATAGCAGTAAGCCAGTACATTGTAGTGATACGAAGGCTTATGGCGAAACCATATTTAGATTTGGACACGTTTTAAATAATTCGACTAGTTTTTCATTGTTTGTCGATGCAGTTCTCCAGCCAGTTGTTGTATGCAGTGAGCAATACCTGTCGGTGAGTCTATTTTTTGTGGTCTGCTTGTAATGGCATGATGCAAGTTCAATTCCGATCAGGTTTCAGAGTAAAAACTAGACTGAACTGTAATTCTGTATTCATCGTTAAGGGCCTACGTTTGATGCAAAATATGTGCGATACACTTTGAAAGATAGGAATGTGATTGGAGCTCAGAGTTGAATTCTTTTAAGTCTGAGTCCCATGAAATTACGAGTACCAAAGTGAAAAATCTATTAGGTATGAGATGACCATGCCGCTAGCGTTAATATTTTTACGCACTTGGACTAAAGAAAGATGGGACAAAATTGCATATATCGGAATTAATTTCATTATTTTATCTATCGTTTTTAAGAAAGTGATCAGATTAATACAGTAATTAGAAACAGAATGCATTTTAAATCAAAATATTTTTGCTTCCAAAAAACTTCATCAGAGAAGGCGAGCGTCGACCGGTCACAAAAGGCATTCGGCCTACATCGGTGCCGCAAGTCTCGGATTCTATTGGGAATTTTTCTCTTTCCACCAATCCCTGAAATACTAAATATTCGTCTCAGATCCAAGTGTTAAAAAACGCAACATTTTCAGAAGTTTTAAGGTTGGCCCTTAAGTAATAATAATCATTTGAACAAAAAATATGGATTAAATTTACATCCAATGGTGCATAAAGCATCAATTCTGATAAAAATATTTTCAAGTTTTCAATTTAGTGCGTTTCGATACCTTGTAGGTATAAATTACCACATTACCACTATTACAATATTACCACAGAGTACATATTAGTTCTACGTTCGTACCTAGGTAAAGATACTTTTAATCGGTAATTTAGTGCTAGGTAAGTATAAGATAACTAGGTCGGTAGTTATTTTTTTCTTCATCATCACGTGATAACATTTAATCACGTAGGCAAAGGGGGTACGTAGAATTGAATGAGATTGACAGACAATTCCAACTAGGTATAATATACCTGTCCTTGTCTTCAAAAACGATAAAAGAAGCTAATTTTGGCGCAATGCCGATGTGAGCGTGTTAATTATTTAGTCAATAACTCTTATAGCAACTGAATAAGGTATGTTTTCGTTCCGAACACTAGGCATTATATTGAGCGAAACAATTAAAACCGGGTCAAGCGAAAGTGATTTCATGTCTGGAATAAATGTTTTATTATTTTTTCTAACAAAATCGGCTGCATATTCGATATATTATTAGTTTGATTGAAGTTTAAGAAGTTCATCTTCTTGGTGTAGGTTATGACCTTACATCCAGTAGGCTTAGGAAAAGTCAATTTTTAGAAAAAAAAATTTATAGGATTTTTGCGATTTTTCAGAGAATATTTTTAGGTGATAGGTATAAGAAAAAACGATTGCCTAAAAAAATCAAAAAGCTTTGAATGTGCTGTCTCACTCAAAAATTATGTCATAAACAGTAAAGGATTGTGTTTCCCATACAGGCAAGGGTTAGCGATAACAAGATTTTCCATTTTGTATCGTATTTACCTTGACCTAAAACTGTATGAACGCCATTAATTGTAGCGCTAGTTCGAAAATAAAAGCGTTTCGAAAACCGTTACTAAATTGTACCACAGTTTACTTTCGACCCTGGGGCCTGGTTCTTTAGACCCGTACCGCGCAAACTGCTATCAAGCGTTATACACTGAGAGCCTGTGACGGCCATACCTTCGTCATTCCATAAAAGCTGTTTTGTCATCTTATACTTCTACCATAGGTGGGTACGCTAGACAACTATGGAGATTGTACCGTTGGGACTTTAGAAAGTATTAACCGTTCAAGTTTAAACTGTAATTGTTTTATATTTTCCTCGGCATAACATAAACGACCATATTCCCAGTCACCAGTCACTCAACTTTGTGGCAACCCTCCGAGAAATACTGATAGGATATACCTAACTTTTAGAGTCTTTAGCGAAGAGTTGCCGCAAAGTTATGTGCCTGGCGACTGGGGAAATAGTTTCTCGTGAGAACCCGTAAAAATATAAGAAAGTTAGGTTTTATACTTGAAAAATTTGAGGGTCTCCAAACTCCAAAGTTGTGTATTGTATTTATTTTTGGTAGGAGTATGACAAGCTTTCAACTTTTATAAAATGACGCAGTTCGAGCGATTACTGGTTCTTAGTGTAGTAAGGCTACTGTTTATAGGTATCTACAAATATAGACTATAGATGACCTGGATTCCCGCGCAATTTAGCATGCCAATGAATAATAATATAGTTGCTTTCACTCATTTTATTACGAAATTTAGTGTACCTAATTAATAAGCCTACTTAATTGGACCAGGGTCAGTCAGTACGCATAAAATTAAAAAGCTTGAAATATCGTTGATTGTTAAGTATCACCAACAGTAGATACAAAATTTATCTACTGTGGGGTCTGGACTAGTTATATCGGAAAAAAAGTTTCATTCGCTTGAATCATTACATTTTTTTCAACTTGATGAAGGATGTCTACGAGAACAGCATCTCCTTAAAACCTGGCGATAGAAGATTTATATTTGGATCGTTGGGCATGAAATATTTTCAATAATGTTTGTACCTGCGGAGGGCCCGTAGACGATGTTGGGCCCTAGACAGTTGCCCACTCCACTATTTATTAACAGTTAATAAAAGTATTTTGAATCACCGACATGCAAAATCATGAAATCAAAGCGACTTAGAAGTGATATAATTACATTCGCATTTATGGAATTTTATTTATTACATAGATTAAATTACTTCTCATAGCGAGGTGCAGATATAAATAAGTCCC
Organism: Mycalesis mineus; assembly: GCA_034621355.1. Taxonomy (NCBI): domain Eukaryota; kingdom Metazoa; phylum Arthropoda; class Insecta; order Lepidoptera; family Nymphalidae; genus Mycalesis; species Mycalesis mineus. Next base: position 12,717,710 of record CM067888.1, read on the forward strand.
ACAAACTTTCTGTTGCCCGGCCTGTAATACCTTAATGATAATTACAGACGATTGATCGCCGAGCTAGAAGGATAATTGGTGATGAATCGATAACACGGGCAAAATTGCAAACTTTGCAACACCATCGCAATGTTGCTTGTTTATCGATTTTTTACCGGATATACTTTGGAGAATGTGCGAAGGAACTGCACGATCTTGTTCCTCCCTCCCCTTTCTACCACCGAACAGCTCGACGCCGTGAACACTGGCACCCTTACGTGGTTGATATCCAAGCAACTCGTACCAAACGTTTTGCATCCACGTTCCTAATACACACGGCAAAAGTGTGGAATGCCCTTCCGGCGTCAGTGTTTCCCACCACCTACAATATGAACATCTTGAAGGCAAGAGTGAATAGGCATCTTCTAGGCAAGCGCGTTCCAACTTAGACCTCATTACTGCTTTCCATCAGGCGTGATTGTAGTCAAGCGCAAGCCTATCGGCCTTAAAAAAAAAAAGGGAACTTTCATATTCTCTTAGTCAAACTTGAATATTTAGTGATCTTACTGATCAGATTTCGAAATTCGTCTATTTCAAATACCTAGACTTCGTTTTCAAGCACTTTTGAAAAGTTAATTTAAACTATTTGTTGTAACTATACCACCGTCACGGAAGGTAGATTCCTACTTAGAGGAGTCAATAAGTAGTTTTTCTTTTCAAACAATGATCAATTTGAACATTAATTAATTCTAATTTACTAATTTTTAATTTACAAAATCAGTTCATTATACAGTAACTTCTACTTAGGACCTCACTGCTGTTTTCCGTTAAGTTATACTAGTTATCAGTATAGTAAAAGTGATAGTTATACCTAATGATACCGATAAATGACACCGATACTTCGCACCGCAATCTAACACTGGTTCCGTATGAGAATATTGTTTTATAACGCGTTAATTTACAGTTACGTAAATGCGCAAGATTCTAACTCAACTTACGTATTAATCGTTGTAAGAAATTAAAAACTAAGTTCCCATCGTGGTTTTACTGGTCTCTCTAACTCTATCTGCTTTAAAAACTACCACAAAGTAAATGTTATGACAGTACCTATACTCGTACTGTATCACAAGTATATTATAGAGATTTTTAAGAAATATCGCGTTCGTGCTGTTACACATATTTTCACATTACCTACTGTATTGTAATTTTAGATATATTTAACTCGATGTAATCTTAAATCTGTAATCTATTTTTTTGGTTTATCTTAATTATATAGTAATGTGAAATTATAATTGTGTTAATATTTTGTTATTCAATTTTCATATCTACACCTTAGGTAGATTTTATAGGTGAATAATCAAAATAATAATTTTTACATTTCATAATGTTTTATTAACATTTTTTTTTAATTTTCAACAATGTACCTAATACAAAAACATATAAAACACTATTATTATTCTTGAGAATACATCGATATGTAATGCATCTAGAGTCTTTATGTTTTACATACCTATTCTTTCATTATCGCTCCAACTTCCAAGATTTTGGATCTAGTTCACGTCCACGGGGATGTAACACGACAAGTTCGCAACTTACAAGAATTTCACAGAATTTCTCAAGTGTCAAAAATGCTTAATATTTCATATCAGCTTAAATAATACTTCTATATCAATTTTCTTTGGTTTTAAGTGAGTGGAAAATCATTTATGATGCTGAGAAACTGGGGAGTCATGAAGTAATAAAAGCCAGTCCATAATGCAATTAAATGCTATTTCTCACATCATAAAGCATTAAAATAGAGCATGTAGATACCTAATAACAGTTTAATTTCGCTCATGAATGAAAATTACGGAGATCGTTAAACGAATGACCGTGAAAGTGACTTAATGTGAACCATCGACTGGTACGAATTGAACTTTTACTCTTTAGATGCTTGTACCAGTGAGCTTTTATAACCTGACGCCTCTGGCATGCAGCACTAACGTCAATGCCGAAAAATAAAACTTACCTGTTAAAGTTACATACATTTATCTCTCTGGCGTATTTGTTCTATGTCCTTGGATGCAATTTACAGCCCACATCAATAATATGTGTATAAATATATGGCTATGGTAAAATAACTAACGACTTGTAGCAGAACGATTTTGCGTTCTGGTACGATGCCGTTTAGAACCTTGGCAGAACAGGTACGGTACATAAACTATACTCTTTCCATGTTTGAATGATAATTTATAGTGCGGTACCGTGTTTCGTTACACACGTACGTTTACGTACACAAGCGTTAATTAGTCGATAAATACAAAAAAATTCACACCTTTTAATGATTTTTATGTTTAGGTACTGTTACATAACACTGTATTTATTTTAATTTAAAAAATCTTCTTATCCTATTAATTAAATTTACTACTATTGTAAATAATATTAATCTTGAGGGACTCTAGAATTTATAACATCTCATTTGCTTTAACTATTAAAGTTCGGGCATTCAAAAAAGAGTTATAAGTACAACATTAATACAACATCAATTCTTTAGAAACATAATTATTATTGTAACACTGATGACGGTAAAAGTTTGTTAATGTGGAACATCGCTCTGTAACAAATGTAAATTTAACTTTACACGCCCGTAAAAACTTTAATGTCTATAAAAGTTAAATGTCCGGATGAATGGATGAACTTATATTATTTCATGCGTGAAGAATATTTATACTTAGGCAATTGATGACCTTCGTGGCGCAGTGGTATGCGCGCTGGATTTATAAGACGGAGGTCCTGGGTTCCATTCCCGGCGGGGTAGATTGAGATTTTTCTTAATTTGTTTTGGTCTGGCTGGTGGGAGGCTTTCGCCGTGTCTAGTTACCACCCTACCGACAAAGACATACCGCCAAGCGATTTAGCCTTCCGGTACGATGTCGTGTAGAAACAGAAAAGGGGTGTGGATTTCATCTTACTCCCAACAAGTTAGCCCGCTTCCATCTTAGACTGCATCATCACTTAACATCAGGTTTGATAGCAGTCAAGGGCCAACTTGTAGTCGATAAAAAAAAATTCACGTTTTAAGCACTCGTATTACTCCAAACTTCGCTTAGGTAGTATACTTTTTTGTAATATAATTTGCTTCTGAAAAAATACCTCTCACACTATGTGTGTTTACCTTTTTATAATATTAGTATAGATAATAATTTTCAGATCCAAAACTACATGTTTATTCCATTTTGACAATCTACCTACTCTATGGTCACTCTACAATTCTAGGCGACATACAAGTGGGTTAATGTTTGTAAATTACACTGTTTAGTGAACTATTGGTTTGATTGTGATTTGGAGGAGAAAGTGTTTAATGTGAAACATTGATTGTTGACTGAGTTCTAACTCTTATCGCAATGTAACGTTTTATGTTGGTTTTTTCATGCCGGACGGCTCGACAAATATTCTGAGTGGTTATGCACGACTGTATTTTCTTTCTTAATTAAATTGGAATCATTATAATCGAAATTCAATGAAGGATGGGTGTGGAAGGGTGATAAATACTTGTAGGATTTTACCTTTCGTTACCTACGAAATTAATTTAAAAAATCTAAAATTAAAACTTCGCACATTTTGTGGTGCCGTCTTTTCATCACACATAACTAAGATCATACTCCCATTTAATTCATGTTTCAAAAATTAAAAAAAAAATGTTTTCGTTCTGTGATACACAGAAATGTCAAACTTATATCTCCCCGTCGTTTTTCTGTCGAGGGTTAAAAATCGATACGACGTTTTGAACAAACAGCCTGATAAGAGATTTGTTTACTTAGATTTTCCTTCTTCCGGTGAACTATTGCGTGTTTCAGGTTCTTTTTAGAAACCAATATCAATTAAAACTGAAATAAAACTAATAATTGTCCAGTTTGCTGGGCGATTAAAGATAATTGAGAAAATTTTAATTCAAAGTGAGACGAGCGTAAAGTTCTAGCTACTCGTATATTCATTAAACAATAACAAAATATCGACGTGTCTAGAACTTTGTGAACGTATAAGAAGTCAAGGCAGTCCCCACTTCGCTGCATGAATTAGAAACTAGGAAGCGCAACGATTCATCTGCAGTGACTGGCTGACAATCAATCGTTTAGTCTAATAATTACGCTTTCTTGTTGGGTGCTACTGTTTTAAACTTGTAGATAGTTGATGTCTTTTCTTACACCATAATTATCATTACAAATCTAATTTAACTGCCTACTACAGGGCCAGGCTTTCCTCATTTCTAGAGAGGGACAGTCCAATACGGGTTAGCGGGTTCTGGGTGACAATGTGTTAGTATATCACTATTAGATGTTAATGATAATGAATGACCGTACCGGCTTTGCGTATTCTCTGTGGCAACACCAATAACATGTAAAAAAGGTAAGCTATACTAAAGCCAAACTCGATTGAGACTGCTTGTCAACAAACAAATTTAAAATGAAGGTAGAAAGTGTAACAACACATTTTGTGCCTAATAAATTTAAAATTATGTTTTGTTAATTAAAAAAATCTTATTTCAAAGATATTGAATATATTAATTACTTTTAAGCTTACTAATCTAATTTATTGACATAAAAACGTTATTAACTAGTTAATTAAAAAAATAGGTGTAAAATGACTAGTGATCTCTACCTTCATTTTTAATTTGTTTGTTGACAAGCATTCTCAATCGAGTTTGGCTTTAGTGTAAGTACTTTAAAGACCGTCCCAGGGTGCGAATCCAAGCTCGGAATCCATAGTACACATGAGCTAACTACTGGACAAACGAGACAGTGGAAAGTTAATTAAAGAGAGTACGTACAATTTAATAAACGGGAACTTGAAAGGCAGAAAAAAGAGTTAAAGAAGTGCATAACAATACCATAATAAGTTAAAATTTAATATAGAATCAGAGCTCCTTTCAAGTAAATAGTCAATAAATTATTATAATATAAAAAAAAATTGACGTACTTAAATCTAACATAAAACTTGACGTTTAACTCTGAAACCGGATTATATCCTATATATCCTCAACAGATGTTGATTCTACAATGTTAAACATTTTTTTTTAAATTTTTATTTCTTACTTTTTAGTGATTTATCGCCACGTATCGTACTCGAACTATACTGTCATAGTATATTATACCTACGGCATTAGTTGCCAAAAATACCGATACCCAGACAAAAACCGAAATCGCTGTAGGCTTGCCTCCAAAATTTAAAGAGTTCCTTCAATTTCCCCAGGATACCATCATCAGATCCTAACATGATGACAATGGGACCACCTTGGAAGTATGTCCTTTCTAATAAATAAAGAATTATCAAAATCCGACAACTCTGTAAAAAATTATCCGTGGTCATACATAAAAAAATATATATTTACGTGTCGTTTTTTTTTTCGTCGGTTAAAAATATTGAGAATCTCCCGAGGATGCTCCAGTCTCCGGAGACGGCTAAACATAAATAACTACGTGCAAGAATATCTATGCCATGTACGCTAGCCATGAGTTTTTTTTGCATTCTAATCACTCAATGTCAATGCCACTCTTAAGTTTCTATCCAGTAATTACAGCTTTCCGCCGGATCGAAAGCTTTAACTTGCAATTTACTGGATCTTTCCAGCTTTAGTTATACGGTGTTTAGAGCGTTACAGACGGGCCTGTAATTATAAAAACGTTGTGGATTTATTATACACCTCCATTTTATTACTGTTTACTGTATTTATAAAAGGTAACTATTTAATTTACGTGTCCTTAGTGTCGATTCTTACCTTAAAATGTTGTAAATTTAATAATAATTGTTTGTCGACCAATAAATCATTTTAGAAGAAAGAAAGACTTCGTGATCGAAGCCACAGAGTTTAAACATTAGAATTTGATTCTCCGTATCCACCAGTGAAAACCTTCCACACCGTCATGACACAGTCATGATCACGTTTTTGTATTGAAAATATTCGAGGGGTCAGTGCGGTTATCTTTGGAACGTGACTGAATTTTACACGGCTTATAAAAATAACGTTAACGGCCTGAACTGTGAAGACTGACTGGTGATAAAGGCTTTAAAATAAATGCACGTAGGCCTATCGTTTGGAAATTGTTCAACAAAATATTGAATAGAAGCTTCTCCATTTTCTTCTTCGTTTTCATTGAATATTTTGTTCATGTACTAGAGTATACGCGTCACCCACGTAGTACTCCTTCTCGTGGGAATTTCGAGATAAAATGTGGCCTACGTGTTATTTTGAAATGCAAGCTATATTATTGTATAGTTTTTTTTTATCGACTACAAGTTAGCCCTTGACTGCTATCACACCTGATGTTAAGTGATGATGCAATCTAAGATGGAAGCGGGCTAATTTGTTAGGTGTAGGATGAAATCCACACCCCTTTCGATTTCTACACGACATCGTACCGGAACGCTAATTTCGTGAAAATGCAAATAAAATATTCAAGATATGTTTGTTCTTTTTATAATTTTTATTAACTGTCTACTTGTTCCTACTTGACATTTATATTGTGTGTGTGTTATGAGAGCTTATGATTGATATAGATATCAGAAGTAATAATCTACCTATTAAGTACAATGTTATATATTTAAATTGTTAGCGATCTTTTAAATAAATAAATAAATAAAACGCATTCAGTACAAATGTCCATCCATCCATGCATACAAACTATAGCCTTTATAATATTAGGATTAATGTATCTACAGATAATAACTAAACAGACGGTAAGAATGACGGTAGATAATACCTAGATAAAACAGGAAGTCAATTAAAAAGTAAGATTTAATACACTTATGAACCAGTGTAATCTAATATGAAGCTTTTGAGTTATTAATCATATTAAAAAATATGGCAAATATTCTTTTTTTAAAATAGGTTAAACCAATTCTTATCTGTACTGTGACAATGTCCTATTATGTATTGTGTCTTCGTCTACGTTGCGTCGTATGATTTTCAAATGAGGGTATTGTATAACTCAGATCATTGAGAAACATAGAAACCCCATAGATATGTCATACAACCCATTGTCGATAAGGCGCAAAGTGCAAGTGTGCGGGTACTTGCGATAGGCATTGTTGTGGCAGATTATATCGTAACTCTTTGTTTGAGGTTCCACAAGGGCATTTATTGTTCTCTAATTTGGCTTTTTTGGTCTGATTGCGAGCTGATTGTGGGTTTAATGGGATTTGTTGAGATAAGTTTCATTGGATAATAACTGCCCGACCTTCGTGTAATTGACCCCGGATGTTGAAGATGAATTTATTAATTAACGGATTTTGCGTGTATTCTAACTATCCGTGGCTTATGTTAAATTTAAATTAAGTTTAAAACGTTATCATACAAAAATTTGGAATGATTTAAATTTACTTATTAGTATTAAGTTATCTGTGTGTTATACTAACAAATAAATTATATTCTGGAAAGTGAAAAATTTAAATGTTATATCTTGGGTATTGATGGCCTCATTGGCAGGCATGCGCGGTGGATTTATTACTTCCTGGGTTCGATTCGATAAGATTTAAGAAGCAAGGAAGCTTCGGCCGCGGCTAGTTACCACCCCACCAGCAAAGGCCTACCACCAAGCAATTTAGCTTTCCGGTACGATGTCGTGTAGAAACCGAAAGGGGTAATATTTTAGTGAATAGAAAAAACTGCGTTTTCTTCCATTACCTTTAGTTCAATTTGTTTGTCAATTTAGAATGCTTGTTTATTTTTGTAATATTAACAATGCTCTCTTCCTTTGCAATTATATTAATTTTAATAAAGTACTACTTTATAACTAGAAACTTATTCTTTATTTATTAAGTCTTTTATTTCTAGTATTTATTGACCTACAAACAACATAAAATGTTGAAAATTATCTAACGAGCATTTTCTCCTTTTCAGGTAAACCTCTCAGCCAATATGGGTGGCGTTTAAGCCAGTTTATAGTGTAGTTACATCCGGTGAGTCAATACTTGCGATAGATCAATAACCAAAATTGGTATTACAAAGTCTTCAAGAAATGTCTTTAAGTTGGTAGTGGAGAAAGATAATTATGACGAGTATGTAAATCTTTCTGACGAAGAGATTTCCAGTGTGTATAATTACATTGTTAATTTTGCCGAGACATTTCTATAGGAAATTACGTTTTACTGAAACTACCTAACACATTGTGTCTAAGTAGCAACTGGGAGTTGCTAAATGCTTCATTATCGGCCTATCAACGGTAACGTATAATACTGCTGGGCCAGTTGTAATTCCTACTTGTTATACTTTGACGGCCCAGTGGCGCAGTGGGCAGTGACCCTGCTTCTGCGTCCTAGGCTGTGGGTTCGATCCCCACGTCTGGAAAATGTTTGTGTGATGACCATGGATGTTTTCCAGTGTCTGTGTGTTTATCTATATATTATAAGTATTTATATATAATATATATAAAAATATTCATCAGTTATCATAGCACCCATAACATAAGCTACTTACGAGTACGCTTACTTTGGGGCTATATAGCGATGTGTGTAATTGTTCTATAATATTTATTTACATACAACTACCACACGTCACATGATTTTGGACTATTAGAGTGATTCTGTTCGATTATTTAACGGTCACTGTCAGATGTTGAATAGAGAACCAAGGACTGATGGCTAAAGTGCTCTCTGAGATCCGTAAGGAATCAAAGTTAACTTCCCAACTCCTGCCTTTTTTAAACGACTTCAAAAAAAAAGGAGTTTCTCAATTCGACCGTATATATTTTTTATGCTAAAAATTTCTTAGAAGAAAAATATTCAGTTTTATTCTACCCTTCAAAATTAAGAACATAAAATATTAAAAAATTTATTATTTTAAGAACAAAAAACCCGACTGCTTAGAAGTTATGAACTGAAAAGAAAAAAAACAAGGATCACTATATCTGAATAAAATTCTAAATACTTTATGGTGATAAAATTTATATAGCCTAAGTCACTACCACAAGTTTGACAAATTCAACGACACCTCACCTGTCAAAATCCGTTCAGTCGTTTAGGTTGTAGCGCGTGCCGAAGAAATGGACATACATACATACATACGCTCGAAAAACATAACCCTCCTTCTGACGCAGTCGGGTAAAAAGTTAAGTTATTATGTTGTTAATTCAAGTAAGAACGGATTCAAGCCATTTTCCATATTGAACTCTCTTCAACTAACTATTCAAGTGAATTCCGTTAAATTCGCTGAGGGATTTAATTATCCTAGCCTACCTTTGTCTGAATAAGGCTCGTTAAAATTCTCAAGTTGCTTCTCAAGTCGGTGCCGGAAGAATATTGCAGCTACGTCTAGTAGTTGTGCGTGATTTAAACGAGGAAGCGATTGTGTTGTTTTGTAGCTAATTTACAGATCTTGAGCGAGGCTACTGAAATAAGGTTATGGGCCTTTGGTAAACTACGCATTACGCCCGCGATTTTTTCCGTGTGTTTATATTGACTTTCATCTCGTCACATCCACTGTAGTCTAGTCAATCAGTTCAAAAACGTGAAAAATATAGATAAAGGTCTTAAAAATATGAGCGATAGCTCATTCGATTCGGAATCACTTCTAGAAAAATGTTTTTGTAGGATTTTGGTGCAGGTTAAAAATTGCAATTGTTATTAACAAAATAAGAAGAAAAAAAATTATATTCCGTTTTTTTTTGTTGATTGACTAAACTACTAATCAATTTCTGTGAATGTAACTTGCAAATGACATATTTTAATAAAATCTTATTCTCTGTTTATTTATGTTTTCGCTTGTATTTATATTATCTTATCACTATACCAGAATCGGTCCAACGGTTCACTCGTAAAAGTATAAAGAAAAATTTTAGTAAAAAATTAAACCGACTTCCAAACGCACCAATTTGTAAAAAAAAATTGTTTCGTTGCTTCAATTTACCTAAGCATATCTATGAAGTTGGTGGTGTATGTACCTACATACATACATACACTTTTGAAAGGACTTTGCCAAAATTTGCCCCAGGCTGTCTAAACTTATTCTCATATTTAAAAATTTAAATACACAATGAATTTTAAACAACTACCCATGTTTCATAGCAATCACTTGAAAATATATCAAAAAAATAAAAATTTCAATCGATTTTTTGTGTCCTGAATCACGTGACCGTCGTCGTATTATGAAAAGTCAACTTTTATTAACCTTCTTAACTTTTACCTTTACTGTTTTTCTGTAAATAGAAAATCTGCACTATTTAATGACATACATATCATTACAGCCTGGGGTACACTTCTATTTTTGGCAATGTCCTTTGGCACATTTGATCAGACGCTGATATAGACTAACATATTATGTGAAAACTGGGCAGTTTTGGGAATTTTACAGTCGGTTAATAACAGACCAACAGACAGACTTACTGCAGCATTAGTTTACATCGAGCCCATGACTGACTGACCAGGTGATCTGAAGCCACACAGACTAACCACTTGGCCAACAAGGTAATCTTAGTATGGGCATTATTGGTTAACAAGAGCAAACAGGATGGTAACTGGGTGAAGGATAGTTGGTACATGCACCCCACAGCTAAATGAATTAATTCAATAAAACAACGCAAATATTTATTTAAATGAAGATAAAATACATAAAGATTGTGCCACATATTTTACGATATAAAACGAAATTAAAATCATTTTTTATACTTGTTACAAGATAAGTTTGTTAAAGTTTTGTAACAGAAATAAGTAAGTATTTCAAGTACATTCCAGTCTCAATAAAGTTAATATATTTTGTAATGTAAAATCGAAATAAAGGTAATTTGCGTAAAATCGGAATTAAAATAATGATATGTGCTTAATATATAACAGCTAGCTGACCCGGTAAACGTTGCTTTGCATTAAAAATTTAAAAAAAAATTCGATGAAAATTAGATAGTAGCCGATTCTCAGACCTGCTAGATACGCATACAAAGTTTGGTAAAAATCGGTAAAACCGTTTCGGAGGAGTACGGTAACTAACATTGTGACAGGGAAATTTTATATATTAGATCAGTGATTCTTAACCTTTTTTTTGTTGCGGCACACATTTAATGATTTCAAAATTTGGCGGCACACAAAGAAAAAGATAAAAATTATTAACTTACTACAACACACTGCATACATAAATTATGACAAAAATTTTAAATACACCAAGACCCCGCTTTGCGTCGCTAATGCGATCCTGAAAAATGCGACGCAAAGTGAATCACAAATTTAGTAAGCAAATAATAAATAATTTTTTTTTGTGGATTTAAATATTCATGTTAATAATATTTTTCTTTTTAAATAATATAACATTATTATATATTTGCAAAATTTAGCGGCACACTTTTGAAATTTGGCGGCACACAAAAGTGCCGCGGCACAGTGGTTGAGAATCACTGTATGAGATTAAAAGGACATTATAATATTTATACAAAAATAATAATTATTGTAAAATTAGATTACATTAAGTAAAAAATAGTAAGTACTTACTATTCTATAACGATGTTTTTATAAATGTGTGTTTCGATTTTTTTCTGTACCTTTCTCTATCCATAATTCTATAGACAGAGACACACGGACACTGCCGAGTTATAAAAACATCGTTCTAGAATAGCGCTAAAGGATTTAGATAGCAGCCAAGTGAATACCCTAATGACAATTTAATATTTAGGAAAGTACATTACGTTTGCCATACTGAACTCTTCCTCTCGTAGCACAGCTAGGAGGAAATGATTTAACTGCTTGAAAACAGGTTTTACAATTAGAAAGGAAATGTGCCTAACGGGAAGATCTGATGAGTTTTTGCGTCTGAGAATGACAATTGTCTACCTACTTATATTATATGTGTATTTCAGAGGTACGAGTATTATAGCTACTGTTATTAAGAGTATAACATGGGTTGCCGTTATTGTACCCATATAATCCCTACTGTCTTACCATGAGGGCTCACTGGGCCAGTGCCCTGGGCCTTCATCCTTGGCATATATATATTTTTTTTATTGACTACAAGTTGGCCCTTGACAGCTATCACACCTGATGTTAAGTGATGATGCAGTCTAAGATGGAAGCGGGCTAACTTGTTAGGAGTGGGACGAAAATTCACGCCCCTTTCGGTTTCTACACGACATCGTATCGCTTGGCGATACGTCTTTGTCGGTAGGGTGGTAACTAGCCACGGCGAAAGCCTCCCACCAGCCAGACCATGACAAATTAAGAAAAATCTCAATCTGCCCCACCGGGAATCGAACCCAGGACCTCCGTCTTATAAATCCACCCAAATTCTTTCTATAATAAACCCCAAATTCTTTCTTCCCAAGGGCTGAAAAAAATCGCTCCGTAAGTACTATGAATCAAGTTACGTGTTTTGTTTTGTGCACATTGACAAAGAATTTTAGTCCGAATCCGGGAAATATATTTATAAACAAATCGGTATCCCGCATTTCCTGCGACTGACGTCCGTCCATACACCTAGTGGCAGGTCGATGCAATCACCAGAACCTATGAATCCCAAAGTGTACTACAATAAGTGCACCGTCCGTCACTACTTCAGTGTAGGGCTACGTCGGTAATTGTAGTTCTTTTGTAGTGCCGATTAACTGCATATTTCTGAAATAATCACGCAGACATATGTCGAGCACAGCTCTCCAACTTCTTTAATAATAGTAATAGTTGGAACTAGCAGATAGTCCACCTGACGTTAAGTGTGGTGGTTATACTTGCACCCGTAACGGAAGATACACCCAACGTGTCATCAATCACGGCAATCCATATGTTCGACACAATAACACGTCAGAACTTGAGGAGTGTGAAAATGTTTGAATGATTTATTTTTCTGTTGTACGCAACCAATACGCGACGCAACTTCCGTTAGATGTACAAAGACCCTAGAACCCGTCAGCAGATGGTCAATGCTGTTTCGAGGAAGAAATAAGAATAACGGTAGTAATTCCTTCCCTGGAAGAGCTCACGTAGCTTTACAACTTGTAGTTAGATACAAGTGGGATGCAAGTATGCAACTTTGAATGCAAACATAAATTTTGCTGATGTCTTAAGTGAAACTTAAGAATATATTGGTATAAGTAAATAAAGTTACGTCACAATAGCATACTTATGTACTTACCTATAATGCGTAACGTTTTATAGGTACCGTTTCCCCGTGCGACGAATACAATGATGGTTATATCTACATGTACTTTCCCAGACTGTAAATCATTATTTTTTGTTTTATATACCGATGATTTTAATTAGAGAAGTGACTTAGGCAAGATTAATACGATAATCGAAATTAAAATAAAGTATTACATAAATAGGTACATTTAAACTCGTAAAATAAAATGTTATTAAAAACATAACAAAATTATGTTGTATGTCTTTATATAAGTATTTCCTGATGTTCTCAGTTCAGTAGATTTTACCACTGAACTAACAAAGACGTACCGACAAGTGTTTTAGCGAAACTATGTAGTTAGAAGAATAGTTTAATAAAATCGTTTAATATTAGCTCAATTCTAATTTAAATGACTGCGTTGCCATTTTACATTTGGTAATATCAACTTAAACAACAGATAAATCGATATTTTTGTCATTACAAAAGGAAAACTATAAAAATCATATCAAAAGAAATTAATGCACTTTATATTTTTTAACATATTCACAGATCAACGTCAATTGATATCTTGTCAAAAGATAAAAATTTACACAAATAAATGAAAGATTGCGCTTTATAAATTACTACATAAATAAGTAAAATTTTGTTTATTTAGTCATGTTAGATTCAGCAAAATCAACTTAATCAACAAGCAATCGATACATTATAAAAAGAAAATCACGGTCACACAATCGAAAGAAAATAAATGCACTTTATACTAGAGAATGAAGTGAAACTTTGTTTATTCAGTGATGCCAAAAATGCATGATGCAAGTGTTGTTAGTAATTTGATTATACAACAGCCGCGCAACAACATTATGTGATTGTTGTTGATCACTGTGAAAATGTGTGATTACTGCATAATGAGAAATTATATTACTAATACCAGAATAAATCATGTCAACCATGGTTCTTGTTCTCATGTTCTCAGAGAACTCTGAGAAATAAAAAAAGTCATGAGATAGGACCATTGTAAAAAAGCAGATTATAAAATACGAAAAGATTTTAATCTGACCTGTAGCGCTATTCTGTAAATATGTGCCGAGTGAGTTTCGAATTAGTCTCTATCTATCTCTATTTATGTTATGAGATACTGAGAGAGTTGAAACTCACAGTGTCAGGTTAAAAAACATCCAGAATACCACTAATGAACATTGTTTACGTCAAATTAAAATGTCGTCGAACTGGTCATTGTTAAGGACATATTAAAATGTCAGTAGTTTTATAAACATCAGATGAAAATCTTTACTTTTAAAAATACAATTTTTAGATTTAAAAAAATGTGGATGGACTAAAATTTATACACAACAGAGAAATCTGCTACCCAGTGTTTCCGACGTCAAGATTCGCTTGTAATTAGATTTTATTACTTTTTACCAAACATAAATACAAACTGTTGTGGAAGTAATCAAAACAGAACAAATTGTCAACAATGTTAAGTTAGTTAAATTCAATTTGATTTATAACGTGTAAATGTTGGGTAATATCTCATCACGTGATCTGATGTGAGATGAAAGTCTCTTCTTGTTTATGTTGACTGTGTCGCCTCCAATAGGATTTAGTTAAGTACTTCATCCAATCACAGAGTAGGGCGGGAAAGTCCTAGTAGAGTATGGACACCATCTTGACTGAAACACAGGAGTTGAGTTGACAGTTTGAGTCTAGAGTGCGGTGAGGATATTTGGTCGAGTTAGACCACTGTAAAAGTGTTTAAAAGAAGTAAATTAAATTAAGAAGTAAAGTAAGATTGGTGTCCATAACATACTGCTCTGAATCTTAATAATACTCTAGGAAATTTAGAAATTTACTTTTTTATTTTTTTATTTTTTATTGACTACAAGTTTGCCCTTGGCTGCTATCACACCTGATGTTAAGTGATGATGCAGTCTAAGACGGAAGCGGGCTAACTTGTTAGCAGTGGGACGTAAATCCACACCCCTTTCGGTTTCTTGCAATAAATCTGTTCGTGAATACAAAGACTTTGTTTTGTGCTTGTATTTTAACCCTTAATCGCACACCAAAGTAGAAACCACAGAATGATGTCAAGGAAAACGGTGATTCTCCAACAAATATATATGCTTACCGAACTGGAGATAACACGGAATCACCATAACTCTGTTTAGTGGATATAAAACTCTCAACGAGTTCTCATTCAAGGTCCATTTTAATTCTGTCCCTAAGTACATATTAGAATCAATTTGTCAGTTTATTATTACGTTAAAGCAGTTGCTTTCTCATTTCTAGTCTTATATGGATACATTTTCGCAAAACACAAAAAGCATCCAATGAAATGCAAAAGTTGCGTTCTGATTTTGTAGCAATACTCACATTGGCTCACAGTTACACCATAATATGCTTAGTTACGAGTACTATCGGCAAAATATTCCCATACATTTCTCTTGACTAATCACATCTATCGAGCTCGCGGGTTGCATTAGAAAATCAGGAAATTATGCATATTGATTCTTATTTGCGGCAGTGTATCGTAACTGCACATTGTGTGTTGTTTTTTGCTGACCATACGTGACCTGGCTTCTGTACAGTTGGAACTTTCGCTTTCTATGTCAGTCTGTAAAATTGTAAATTACAAAGTGTTGCATTTTTTGCAACAATTGGTGTAATCTTGTTGGTTCTGCAGAAACTGCGTTCCGAATCTGTTGTATTACTAGAGACAGACTTTCCTTTTCAAATCCGCTTGTGTTGAGATCTACTTGAAATAAATTATTAATCCAATTATATTTTGTTTCCTATTTGAGTGTTTGCAATATCAAAGTATACTTTGAAAATTACTTTTCCATCCGATGCAAAATAATCAGCACCTCAAAATATTTAACAATCAATAATTATTAACAAACATGGTAAAACTTGTTATAATAATAATTGACGGTATTTACTCAAAACATTCTTTGATTTTAAGATCAATTATCATGTTTCTTATGCTGTCTTTAAAATATTCAAGACATGAATTTTGTTTGGAGAAAATTCCCTTTGAATATTGAAAAACATAACTCGAAGACCGTGAGATTTGTAAAATAAATATAATATTTATTGAATCATGAACATTGATATTTTCGTTATACTAATAAAATTATTATTATAAAAACAAAAAACCCGACTCCATAGAAGTTATGAACTGAAAAGAGAAAAACAAGGATCACTATATCGATATAAAATTCTAAATATTTTTATGGAGATGCAAGCGGGGACAAAATACTTTATTTTCTGCGGGGAAAAACTACGTTTGTCCCCGCCTGCAGCACCTATATCTATATAATATAAAATATATATGATATGATATTTATATTTTTGAAATGGTCTTTTTACAACCTTTCATTTGATACCCATATTGCTAAGATAGAAGAAAGATATACACACATCCCCCCTTTTTTCCCCCATTTATAGCCGCCTATGTCACTACCACAATTTTTACAAATACAACAACACCTCACATGTCAAAATCCGTTCAGTCGTTAAGGCTGTAGCGCGTGCCGAAGAAATAGACTTACATACATACATACATACGCTCGAAAAACATAACCCTCCTTCTGACGCAGTCGGGTAAAAACATAAGATTTTTTAGATAACTTTAAAATTAATTATGTTTGCGGTAAATAAACAACCTATAAGAGTAGTGTACGAATTTAATAATAAAGCTAATAACAACAAGAAAGTTTTAAAAATTACGAAGACTAAAATCCTATGGAAACACCTTTACAAGGTACTCATTTCTATTATTTTCAATGAATTAAAGAGAAAACTTACTAAAATAATTAGATGTTTTAACCAATCTTGATTCTCATAACAATCCTAAGTGAATGATCTTGTTAAAAACACAATGGACAGCTTTTTACGGAAACCATTGCCCAACTGTTCGTGCGACCTTTGTCTTGTGGTATAAAGCGGAGGAAACTGCGTAAAATTTAATCCGACTGTGGCAATGATTTAGTTGCGTAGGGGCTTAACGTATTGTCAGATGCCATTCAAAGTCCTGAATTGAGGAAATGTACTGCCGGATCTTAACTTCACACATGTTTGTTACCTTGATTTGGCTGACTGTCTGACTAATTTGGCTGAAAAGACATTGCTAAAATTTGCCCCAGGCTGTCCAAACTCATACTGATATTTAATTGTTTTATTTAAACACACAACGAATTTTAAACAACTACCCATGTTTCCTAGCAATCACTTGAAAATATATCAAAAAATAAAATTTTCAATCGATGTTTTGTGTTCTGAATCACGTGACCGTCGTCAGTAGTATGAAAAGTCAACTTTTCAAAGTTCATAACTTTTTCCTGCGGCTGCATAGCTACATACAACTTTGTTTTTCTGTAAATAGAAAATCTGCACTATTTAACTGCACTTACAAGTGTTACCTACTCTGTTAATAGATAATGGTTTTCCATCGGTGCCGTAACTAGGGTGATACCAGCGGCGCCTAGACAGAGTATGCAGAAATGACAAGACTAACATCATAAATACAAAGTTAATTGCCAAGTGGCGCAGTGGGTAGTGACCCTGATTCCGCGTCCTAGGTTGTGGGTTCGATTCCCACATCTGGAGAATGTTTATGTGATGAGCTTGGATGTTTTCCAGTGTCTGGGTGTTTATCTATATGTTATAAGTATTTATGTATAATATATATATAACACAATCTGCCTACGCTTACTTTGGGGCTATATAGCTATGTGTGTAATTGTTCTATAATATTTATTTATTTATTAATTAATTATAGCGTCAATTCGATATCAATTTATTCCAATATTAAAATGAGAAAGACGAAGGCGTCTATGTCTTACCTCGCGCACTTATAATTGCATTACGAGATGGTAATCAGATTTAACCTTAATTTTTAGCTACGACTGAGTTTACGCGACAGATTGAGGTCGCGAATTCTCAGCTAAATGAAAGTGTTTTAATACAAAGCACCGCCATCTTTGAAATTTGGAATACGCATTTATTTACTTATTTGTTAAAATCTTTTTGCATTAGGTTTTAAAGCGCCAGCTAGCACTTTTGCGGTTTTGTCTATTTATAAACCTTATTCTAAGTCATAATAAGCTAGGGAAGTATGCAAAGACCCTGGCAAATGGAAGGATGTAGTCTCTGTCTAGCCCTACGGGTATGTATGTTTTTTTGTTTTTTTACAAGTTGGCCCTTGACTGCTATGCACCTGATGTTAAGTGATGATGCAATGTAAGATGGAAGCGGGCTAACTTGTTAGGAGTAGGATGAAATCTACACCCCTTTCGGTTTCTACACGACATCGTACCGGAACGCAAAACCGCTTGGCGGTACGTCTTTGGCTGTATGAACCTTTGACTAGCAAGCCTCACCGACTGACGAAGGTCGGCAGTCAACTATATACGCCTGAAGTTACTTATACTATATACTATACGTTCTTACTTACAAAATTTACAGAATGCATCATTTGTGTATTACATTGATATCTGTGAAAACGTCAATATGAATGGAAAATTATAAGTTATCAAAATTGATGTCACATCGTTGTTTTAATCGATAATTTGCAGAGGTCAAAGATATGATGTAAGTACTTTTATCACTCGATTGTTGCAATCTAAAGCCTAATGTGACTTATGATCCACCCAACGTATTGTTATGATTCGAAATATTATGTATCTTTGATATGACGTCAATCGTATAGCAAATATATGGAAAATGTCCGATAATTGAGTTTCATTCTTTCAGCCATTATGACAGGCTTGTCTCCGCGGGTTTACTTGCATAGTGGACTATCCAACATTGAAAGAAATAATAATATTGTAAATGATTATCGCTTGTAAAGAGCTACTATACTAAAGCCAAACTCGATTGATAATGCTTGTCAACAAACAAATTTAAAATGATGGTAAAAAATGCAATACATTTTATGCCTAATAAAATTATGTTTTGTTTTTTTATAAAATCTTAGTTAAAAGATATTAAATATATTAATTAGTTTTAAGCTTAATAATCTAATTTATTATCATGAATTCGTCATTAACAAGTTAACTAAAAAAATTTGGTGTAAAATGACTAGTTATTTCTACCTTCATTTTTAATTTGTTTACAAGCATTCTCAATCGAGTTTGGCTTTAGTACAGGTACTAAGTTTCTTGTCGGCTTTTCTCAGTAGGAATCTGAAATGGAATGAAATCAAAATATACTTTATTTCTAACTCTAAGACAGGAAAGATACGAAACAAGATACAATAGATACAAGAATTTACAGGAGCACAATAGCTTGCTGGCGATCTGGCCGATATCGCCAACAAGCAATTTCTTCCAGGCAACCTAGCTAAGACGCTACAATTAATAACTAAAGAGAGGGTGAGCGTGTACAAAACAAGGATATTAAAAGAAAATAAAAACTTAATTCACAAATAAATTGAGAAAACTAAAACCTTTATACATAACTTAAATATATAATTACTTATACATAACAAACACAATAATATTAAATATAAATACATATCCAAAATGATAAATAAATAAATATATATAAAACATACAATATATATAATACATATATACTTATCTGTATGTTCAACATTAAAATTGACTGGTAGTAATCTAAAACATTTTAAGGTGGATAGTAATGTTTAGGGGCCATTCCGCTATAGACTATTTCAATAATTTTTTTTTCAATCTCGCTATTAGTTATTTTTATTGTTATTTATGGAAAGAAGAGAGTCTAAATTTAATAGACATATAATTTTTATGTCATTTTATACCATACCCTCATTTTTGGCGCGTATGAAAATATTGTCATCCGAAGGATTGGTAGAAGTTGTAAAATCATGACTAGAAATACTGGCGTGAATCATTTGTTTTGGACCGTTCGACGTTAAGTTTTACTGGCTAAACTTAAACTGACATTATTCGTTTATCTTTGCGAACCAAAAAATGTAAGTATATGTTGTAAATTATTGAAAGTAATCGACTGCAAGAATACACTGTTAACTTGTTGCACCCGCGACGCAAAAGATATAAAAGTTTTCTTTTTTCACTGAAATAAAGAGTTAGCGTTCTGAAACTTTGCAAAAGTAAGAAGAAATCAAAACTAAACTTAATGTTATTGTTTTTAAGACTGTAATGATTGTTACATTAAAATAATTGATCACTTAAATTGGTTGCAACTAATTTTTACGTCGACCTTTTGTGTGACTAATTATACAATTCGTGGTTTTGATATATTTTGACTAATTTATATATCTTAAAGACAATTGGTAATATATATTTCATATGTGTGTCTATGTTGTATTCTTATTTTTAACAGAAATATAGTTTAAAATTAGATAGCAATTGCTCTTATCTAATTTTAAGAAACCGTGAGGAAACTAAAGAAATATAGACGGAAATTGAAAGAAAATCCTGAGCTTCATATGCTGAACACCTCCAATGGGAAAGGATTCATTATTTCAAACGGAGAAAAGTAATGAAAACGAAGATGGGAGCAGATGTGGCTTTGAAAATATTGGCTAAAATCAGATCCAAAGAACGAATGCAGGCAACTAAAAAGCGACTTAAGGAAGAACAATTAAACCTCTTATGAATCAGAAATAACGAAACATATTTCCGAGCCATGATCCTTCAGTTTCTTATGAAAACAAATCTTTGTACAGTGATTCAGATACTGATTCAGACAATGAATGTATAAATGTCGAAACACCATCAACGTCTCTTCAAGCTTCAAATTTATTACCAGAAGCATGTCCTTAAAATGGAAATGTCCAAGCTATTCTCTTACCGAAAAACATTTGCGCTGGTGTATTTATCCTCGCACAGTTGCTCAGCAGAATCGGCAAAGAAATAATTCAATATCGTTATGTGTGTTTAAGTGGTATGGATGCAGATGGAGAAGTCAGAATTCAATTTATTACGACGATTGATGGTAAATTCTCAGAAATCTTCAATGACATAGACATTTGAAGACATTATTTCAAAATTGGAAGCGCCAAAGAAAAAGATTGATAGAAATAATATATTTTTAGAATTTTCTTCAGAAATTGACGTTTGAAAAACGTCAATTTCTGAAGAAAATTCTACGAATTCCACGAAATAATTAATATAATCAACAACAAAAGTATAATTGTACCTAATAAGTATAATTTGATCTCAAATTTAGTTCCTAACTAAGTAAAATTCATGTTTATGTTCACTTAAATTAGACGGGTTGCACCCGTGATAATTCGGTGTTGCACCCGCGATTGATGAGAAATTAAATTAAAAATGAATTACTATTACTTTGATTAGAGTTTTCATTTTATATTCTTTGTTATTTCATTAAGTTTCAAAATATTAAGGCATAAAATATTAAATGTATCAGAATTAACAGATTTATATGTTTTTTGTTTGTGATCTGGAAAGGTTGGGCCAAATCTGTTGCACCCGCGAAGGCACTTTAAACATTTCCCGTGGCGTTTAAAAAAATATTTAAAAAATTTTGTTAGCTCATGTAAGAAGAACATATTAAAATGTAGTCTTTCAAAAACTAATTTTATTTAAAATGTTTTTTATTTAATGACGATAAACTAAAACAGGTCTCTAAACGTTGCACCCGCGATAATGGAATGGCCCTTAGCTAAAAGTCTCCTAAATATAGGTCTGAATATAGAATCTGCCTTTCAAACCGGTACTAATATCACTACAAATTAAACTTGACTTTTCAAAAGTGTAAACCAACATAGTTACCAAATTGAAAAAAAAAAGAATTTAGATTTTTTAAATTTTGAATTCGGACCGGTACTTCCTGAGATTAACGAGTTCAACCAAATAAACCCACTCTTCAACATTAGAGAGCATTGATTGGGAACACTACTTTTCTATGGACGGGTTGGAATTTTTTAAGCCTAACTAAAGTACAATATCTAAATGAATTTAAATGATCGCGACTATTTTCCATATCTAAACGGCTGGAATTCACGTTATTATTGTAGGATAAGTCCGACTAGTTTTGAACTTTGGCATACGGGGCCCTTGATCATGGGAACTTTTTCATGCATCGTGGCAAACTAGTTGGACATACACCAACAATAATAAACTGAGTTGTAGCCGTGTCTGGTCAGTCAAAATTTACGTTTTCATGTCAAGGGAGAAGTTGTAATCGATATAAAACAAATGAAAAAACGTAAATTATTAATTTATGAGTTTGCCGATAGTTAATATCTTTTCTATTAATACCAAAGGCCACACAAAATGATGTCATAGCGTGCATCATGATTAATATTGGCGAAAAGGTTACATTAACATACATCACGCGTAATAACTAGCCGGTTACCTGCTTCAAGTTTGGCCTACTGAATATTATTACCCTATTCTTGAAGATTGACCTAAAAAGTAGAAACACATCGCATTTCTTATGTTTTATTTAAAGGCACATATCACGTAAGTTACATTAGTATTTCTGGCAAATTTTGATTACGTAACTTAAAAGAAACAATGTAATAAATGGTAGTGTTCCCATTGACCTAGACATAGTCCCATATTTCAATATCGCAATCATGGTGCTAATCCAGTATATCAGTCAGTCAGTTATCCTTCTTCATATCGATGCTTCTATATAAATTACTTACCTACTTCCTTCGGTGCTGCAATATTTATGGGTATTATACATTGGCAACATTTATGGGTATTATACATTGGCAATTTATGGGTATTATACATTAGCAATTTATGGGTATTATACATTGGCAATTTATGGGTATTATACATTGACAATTTATGGGTATTATACATTGGCAATATTTATGGCTATTATACATTGGCATCAATATCCATTCTTCATTTTGCTCCACATTTATGGGTATTATACATTAGCAATTTATGGGTATTATACATTGGCAATTTATGGGTATTATACATTGACAATTTATGGGTATTATACATTGGCAATATTTATGGCTATTATACATTGGCATCAATATCCATTCTTCATTTTGCTCCACATTTATGGGTATTATACATTAGCAATTTATGGGTATTATACATTGGCAATTTATGGGTATTTTACATTGACAATTTATGGGTATTATACATTGGCAATATTTATGGCTATTATACATTGGCATCAATATCCATTCTTCATTTTGCTAGTTTCCAAATTTTTGTAGTACAGTCTCCTTCGACATAATCTATCCATTTTTTATCACTTCTGCCCCTCTACTACTCAACTCCCCCTTTACCGTCTCTACTTACTCTACTCTTACTCTAGCCACTGGAGACGTTGGGCACTATAATGTCTTACTATAGTTTTCCTCTGAGAACTCTTCTTTAAATTCTTCTTCTTTTTTCTTTCCAGGCTTCTTCCGCACTTGGCCACGATGTTGGCCGTTGTGCGTCTTCTTTATCTTGTTCATTACCGACAAGTTCCATCACTATACATTCGTCGCTTGATTTTTTTTGAAGCATTTTCCTCTCGATTACTGCTAACTTTTTTTTTCTGTGGAAGTTTAAATGTGGAAGAGCCCATGTTTCTGATCCATAGGTACTTATGAAGGTTATATAAATTCGTCATCTATTAATTGTAATATTTCTGCTATATAGTTAACTCAGTACGCCTAGATAACGCGCTTGCATAGCGCAACGAGTGAAAGCGAAACATGTTGATACGAACCGAATTTATATGCGATACACGATTCGCATTACTACAGAGAAGAACTGCTAAAGCTAAATTGAATTATTATGCTTTTATTTAATATTAGCTTTTGCCCGCGACTTCGTCCGCGTGGAATTAGTTCTTACGGCAGCCTAATTTTTCTAAGCTTTGAATGTCATATTTATTAATATCTAATCAACTGCCTCAGAAATAGGTCTTAAGCTTTCAAAATGACGATACTTTCATACAACATTTCATCGCCCCTTTAACCCCTTACAACCCTTTTTTCGCAATTAAAAGTAGCCTATGTCCTTTTTCAGGCTCTAGACTTACTGTGTACCAAATTTCATTTAAATCGGTTCAGTAGTTGTAGAGTGAAAGCAAAACAGACAGACAGACAGAGTTACTTTCTCATTTATAATATTAGTTAGGATTTTTTCCTTTGAGCTTTAAAATACTGTGTGTGAGTTAGTTTAATATCATATTATTTACCTAATCTATATCAATAAATAAAAAATAGAGTTTGTAAGCCGTAAATAAATGATAAAAATCTTCTTGTTCTCTCTGTACCCGAAGCGTATTGATGCGTAGCTATAAATATATTTTGGCAATTTTTAATACATCTCAGCAATTTGGTGTATCTCAAGTTTAGAGGTGACCGGAAACTTACCGTACCATAAATTGATGTATTTCTTCATACCAACATAAAGAGACAATTAAAAACAAGCGAACATTAATCAGACAATTTTCGATTAAAATAAGATTCGAATTTACTCGAACTCAGGTGTAGTCTAACTTTTTATAACCACATGTTCTAGTAATGTTTTAGTAAAACGGCAGAAGTAAGCATAGCGGTAAAATCTCCTCTGAAGAGCTCCATCACAGATCGCTACTACATCTAAATAAATGGACAATGAACTTATTATGATACCTAACTAGCTGACGCGGTTTTGCCCACGTTATTCTCGATCTCGTGGCATACAAATTAGCCTATATCACTCCTCTTGAGTCTGGCTATCATATGTAAAAGGAATATTTACATTCCGTCTAGCAGTTTCAGAGATTATCTAGAACAAAAAGGCAGACAGACGGACAAACATTTTAAAAATTGGTTTTTGGGTGTTAGTACCGTATTCGTGCCATTACATACCTAAATTCTATATTAATAACGCTGACCTGCAACTATCGACTGACACAGATGTCAACGTAGTAGTGAGACTAAGATCCTGTCCATCAAGTCGCCAGACCTTTTCAAGGTCCTCGCGAATCGCGGAATAAAGTGATTTTAGTAAACTGTCTAAGTTGTGTGAATTATAAAATATTATAAACATTTATTAAAGTAAGTTTCTAGCCAGTGCTGTGCTTTTTTTTATAAACACTGAGGGCCCGAGACTAACAGTACGTATACGTTCATATGACGTCACGAAAATTATAAACAGACACTTTTATTTCATTTATTTAATAGAAATACTGATACGTCAGCTGAATGCCCGCAGGAATTTCAGCAATCCCAATCCATGCCTGTGGCGGCGTATGCGCAACCGGCATGCTCCGGCGCATGCATACGCATTTTAATCTGTGCATTAGTAATTCGTCACGACACCTCTCACAGCTAGACCGGCCGGTTAGAATTTATCAATGAAATATGCATATGCATGCATCACCTTATATAAAAGCCCGTATTATGACAAAGGTTCATGGAAGCTATCTTTGCTTTCTTCTGCAGAAGACAGGAAGACATAAACTGTAAAATTGTTAATTATTTGTTGTTTTAAATAATAAATTACAGAGTTTCTCGCCCGCTCGCTTCTATGAAATTTTCAGTTCATTCTAAGCCCGGAGGGAGAAATTTGGTGGTGTTTACACCCCCGTACCTCGGAGAGCACATTAAGCCGTCGGATCCCGGTCGCTATCATCAATATGTGATAGTGACCGTTAGTAGGTAAAACATTATCAGCATAAACCCGCCAACTCGCATTGGTACAGCGTGATAGGTCTACACTCCATTTCCCCTCTCCTATAAGGAGAGAGGCCTGGCCCTCTAGTTGGCCGTTAATAGGCTGATAATGATGAAATTATTCTCTGTTTAATAAGTTTAGTTCAAAGAATCTTCCAGTTAAACATATTGTTGATGCAACTAGGTCGCGTCCCAAGCGTGAACGTAAGGCTAATGTTTGGACAGTAATGACGAGAGAACGGACAACGATTTCAGAACATATCGATGTGATTGTATTTTATAGGTCACGAGATTACCGTTCAGAATATACGATTGCAGTAACCATTGTAATAGGTGATTTGGAGAATTGTGCACGAGTAATGTAACGTTGATGGATTTATTTTATTCCAAAAGCTATAAGCTAGCTTAAGTTTCTTATTCTATTCTATCCAATAAAAAATCTAGTACCTACTCTTATTTTCAACAAAGCGTTAGGATAATGAGCGGATTATTATAATATTTGCTCATAATCCTAATATGTACCTAATGCGTATGCAAGCTTGATTTGGGGGCGTCCATAAATTACGTGAGGTGTTTTTTTTAATTTTCTGCACCTCCCTCCCCCCCTGGTGAGATGTCGTGAGATTTTATTCAACCCCCTCCCCCATCCCCGAATCTCACGTGAGATTTTTCAAAATGTGAGTTTCTTACGTAAACGAGTTGGATTGTTATTGTAAAAGAAAAAAACAAATTTGCATCGCCCTTTTATGACTAGTTAAGACTAGTAATCAATATTGCTGAGAGTTTAATTATAAGTGTTCTTTAGTAATCTTAAGCATGTACAATCTGGATTAAATAGACCAAAATAGTATAAATTTTTTTTGTTTCAATCAGAAAAAAAATTGCGTGATATTTGCCGAGACCCCCCCTCTCTCCAACGTAAGATTAGATGAGATTTGACTCGACCCCCTCCCCCCCTTGAACACCTCACGTAATTTATGGACGCCCCCTTTTTGGTTACGCTTTCACGACTTAAGTACTCAAACGATTATAGAGAAATTGTCCAGACACGTCGTGAAGAGTAGGTACAGATTAAAATAGGATAGGTTACTATTCATCCTGATTATAACTACAGTTTCTTAGGTAAAGAAAAATATCTTAGAGACAGTTTTTTGTCGATATTACTTTTATTGTGGTGACACAGCAAACTCCGGTTACATAATTTATGATATAATACTCATAAAATCGAAAGAAAATAGATTTCATATAGTATTATTCTAACCATATTTTAACTATTCATTGTCATAATACTGCTGTTAAGAATTTAAAACATCTATGTGAGAATGAACTACAGATTTCAACAGTTGTCTCCTTTACTATACCCTAACCTTGGGATATTTAATGATTATTCCTTTCATTGCAAATGAATGTTAAAGGATATTAAACACATTTGCAAAATACGCAGAACTACATTAATGGTATATATTATGTATAGTAGGTATAGGACGTACTCGTAACAAAAGGAAATATAACTTACATTTAACCAATTACGAAAAGTTATATTTATTACGATGTGTGTAACTTACCTTAGTGTAATATATAATGTACATTTTCAATCTGTTTATAAAAAGGTTTTAAAATATGAACTTATTTGTTTCATAGCTTTTGACAAGCTTAGTGAGACGTATAGTATTATCTTAACATTCCGTGTATTTTCCGTGTGGGTCAAAGGGCGCGGCCGAGTCAAAATCTCCGAACTAAGCCGGAGGCTTGAGGCACGGGTGTAGGCTTAAGGCTCCGTTGACGCGCCAAAGTTGGCATTTACCCCGTATTTTTAACCGACTTAAAAAAGGAGGTTATCAATTCGACCCGAGACATATCTCCGGAACTACAAGTCCGATTTAAGTAATTCTTTTTTTGTTGTACTAGGTATTATTTAACTTAGGGAATACTGCAAGTTTCATCAAAGTCGGATCAGTAGTTTTTGAGATAGAGATTCTTCATGCATGACCACGCATAACTTTTCACGAAATAGTCCGATTTTGAAAATTCTTTTTTTATTAGAAAGGGTCCACTTCCATAATGGTCCCATGGTCATCATGTAAGGATCTGATGATGAGATCTTGGTTAAATCGAAGGAACTCTTAAAATTTCAAAGGAATATTTGCAGCAATGTCTGTAGTTTATAAGCGAATATTGGTACTCATAGTTGAGAACGAGTAGGTTTTACGTATGTTCGTTGTCGATAAACCACTAAAAAGTATGAAAAAAATGCGTCATTTAGTTACTTTAATTTACTTAACCATATCTATGAAGTCGGTGCCACCTGAAAGCTGAAAACAAAGCAGCAAAGTTCTTTGCTGCTTTGTTGAATAAACTTTCCTTAAACTTGGATGGCAACGAGTTTATAGTTATAGCTAAGTAAATTAAAGTAACTAAATGACGCATTTATTTAATACTTTTCAGTGCGTTTTGAAGTCACTTTAATTTTTTATTAAGATTTTTTTTATAATTAATCTTGGTCCATCATTCGATACTATTACATAACATTAAATGTTATTTTTAACAATGGGCGAATAAAACAAATTCTATCTGAGGTTCCTGGGCCTATTTCATATTTTTACATTTTGTACTTTAATACGATAGAGGAAGCACTAAGTATTATCTATGGTGGAAGCCTATAATTTATTCATAGCAGCTTTCACAATATTGTTAATTAAGCAAATCCTTTTAATTTGCTTATGCCATACTAGGATTAATTTCGCAAACTGTGTTTTAATGATTTTTCCGCTTTGCATCAAATTATAATGATGTATAATTAACTCAATTGATTCCGGCATTATACTGAGCTGCTTTTCGTTTCCACGAGTTGCGATCGCAATGTTGTTTAAACATCGTCGTTATAAAACTGAAAATGTACTTCCTGTATACAGTATACATATATTATACCCACGCAAATTCTTTTCCCGTGGGAGTTTCAGCTCCTATCTTGATCCTTTGTGTGATTCCAGACTATAAAAAAATATATTATGATAAAAACAAAAAACCCGACTGCATAGAAGTTATGAACTGAAAAGAGAAAAACAAGGATCACTATATCTATATAAAATTTTAAATACTTTATGGTAATGCAAGCGGGGACAAAATACTTTGTTTTCTGCGGGGAAAGAAAGATCTACCAAAACTACGTTTGTCTCCGCCTGCAGCACCATAAAGTATTTAAAATTTTATGTAGATATAGTGATCCTTGTTTTTCTCTTTTCAGTTCATAACTTCCATACAGTCGGGTTTTTTGTTTTTATAATAATAATTTTATTTGAGACAACATCAAAAATATTAAAATAATTACAAATATGTAAATAATCAATAAAAATATCAAACTAATAGCTTAAAATGCACGCAAAATTAAACAAATAATAATGAAAAAATAAAAATGAGACGTGGTGGCGGCCGATCGAAAAGCGCACAAAGAACACCAAGAACATTGTCGTCGTCGTCGCCGCCGTCGGACGAATATGGTACCCCGCCATCATCCGCGAGGGATGTGACGCCCTCTCCACCTCGGAGGACACATCGGGGCGTCACCACACGGCAGAAAACGACGACGGACGATTCACCACCAGCGAGCTTGGGGCAACAGGGGCCGATGGCCCCCGCGAATGCTCCCGCTGCCGGTGGTATAGTGCGCCGCATGAGATGGTCTCATGATATGAATGAGAGTGTCATGCGTGCGTACTACGGGGCGACAGAGGGGGGAACTAACCTCACTGCGTACCGTTCAAGAATGCTGTCTCTGTTTCAGGCGCTTGAACCAACAGTGACCGTGACTGCACAACGATTGGCGGATCAAGTACGGGCCATCCAGCGACGTCATCTGCTGGATGAGGCTCTACTTGAACGGCTGCGTTCAACTCTACCACAGGTTAATACCACTTGTAACTTACCTCAGCATGCAATACCAACAGCATTGCAAATTAACATCCAAGAGGAGTTACAGAGTGGTATCGATCTGACAGTAAGTAACCAGGATGATGAGCAACTGAGGAGAACTTTGGAGGATGCGATTCTGATGTATAGGTACATGCCTCTTAATTTAAGACCACGTTTGCCTCGGTTGCCTATACATAGACGAAATATGGCATTAGTGGGGGTTCTAGACCAGATATTAGGTAATTACCTTTTAACATCTGAGGACCTAAGTGATACGCATTCGATCCTAT
The DNA here is from genome assembly GCA_034621355.1 of Mycalesis mineus. Classification (NCBI taxonomy): domain Eukaryota; kingdom Metazoa; phylum Arthropoda; class Insecta; order Lepidoptera; family Nymphalidae; genus Mycalesis; species Mycalesis mineus. The sequence continues at coordinate 12,747,546 of CM067888.1, forward strand.
ACTGTGGAGCCGTTGCGGCGTGTCGAATCGCGGGAGTTAGATTCCCTGAACCACGCACGGCCCCGCAGAGGACGGGTCAAGCTCCAGCTTGGCAGACCAGAATCGAAAGGCGTATCACACTGGCTAGAACTCTCATTGCTAAGCTAATCTGCTTTAAGGAGGGCAATAACCGCCCTAGGGTCATGCGATTCGTGAACCAGGCTTTTGCTGGGACTGATACACGTCCGTTCCAGTACTTGGACTGTGTCACGGAACGCATCGACTTCTTGAAGCAGAAAGTCTATACATGGGCAAAACGTATCAGGCGTTATAAAGAGCGCAATGACCGATACTATCAGAATCGGATCTTTCAAAGTGACCAACGGAAAGTATATAGGAACTGGGAGCAATCTAGTGTTTGTGTGACTAATGGAGAGTTTCCAACTTCTGATGCTATGTCAGATTTCTGGCGTAGCATCTGGTCGGCCCCCATTGATCACACAACCGGCGTTTGGATGAATATCAAGGAGAAATGCGCGATGGTAGAACAAATGGTTCCAATAACCATAACTGCGGAAGACGTAGGTTGTGCAATTCGGCCGGCTTCCAACTGGAAATGTCCTGGTCCGGATGGATTGCACAACTTCTGGTTGAAATGGTTCCGTAGTGCGCATTCTATCTTGGCAATACAATTCCAAAACGCCGTTGACATTGGATCGCTACCGACATTCTTAACAACTGGTGTCTCGTTGCTATTATACAAATCCGGAAGTACCACGGACCCCAAAAACTACCGACCGATTACATGCTTACCTACCATCTATAAGCTCCTTACATCCATTCTGACATCAAAAATAACAATGCATATTAATGCAAATAATATTTTGGCCCCAACACAGAATGGATGCAAGGCCCGGTCTCGTGGTACAAAGGAACTGCTCCTCATTGACACTGCTATTTGCCAGCAGGTTCGGCGAAACAGAAAAAATCTCACAGCTGCTTGGATTGACTATAAGAAGGCCTATGATTCAGTGCCTCATTCATGGCTCATGGAGGTCATGCGGTTGTATAAGGTCGATGCAACACTATGCTCTTTTCTTGAATCGTGCATGAGTCAGTGGATGACAGTCCTTAACCATCCAGGCATCTCTGAGAGTTCTGAATTGATTGAACCGATAGGGATTAGGCGGGGTATTTTCCAGGGCGATAGTTTAAGCCCTTTATGGTTTTGCCTAGCTCTTAATCCTCTCAGTACTTTGCTGATGGATTCAGGGCTAGGCTTTCGCCTTCGCAGGGGTGGTGAGCTCATATCTCACTTGCTTTATATGGACGACCTCAAACTGTATGCATCAAAGCGTTCAGACCTTGTGTCATTGTTGAAGATCACTCAAACCTTTAGCAATGACATAAGGATGGAATTTGGTGTAGACAAGTGTGCGGTAATCAATATCGAGCGAGGCAGAGTTGTGAGCTCTGAGAATATAGTACTTTCAGAAACTATTATTCTCAAATCACTTTGCGAAGGGGAGACCTATAAGTACCTTGGAATGTCAGAAGCACTTGGTATTGAGGTAGGGAATATGAAACAACTAGTGCAGGAACGCTTCTTTAGCCGCCTGAAAAAAGTCCTAAAAAGTCTTTTATCAGGTGGTAATAAGGTGCGTGCCTACAATAGCTGGGTCATGCCCTTACTCATATACTCTTTTGGCATTCTAAAGTGGACTCAAACTGAACTGGACTCCCTGGACTGTAAAGTCCGCAAACTGCTGACGTCATATAGGATGCACCATCCACGTTCATCTGTAATGAGATTGTACCTTCCACGCAAGTGTGGGGGACGTGGTTTCTTGAACGCCAAGAACCTCCATAATCGTGAGGTGTGCAATCTCAGAGATTATTTTCTCAAGATAAATGTGGGTATGCATAAGGATGTCGTTGCAGTGGACAAGGGTTTTACCCCACTATCCCTTGGCAAAAAGAACTGGCGTAAGCCTAAAGTAATTAGTAACTCAGATCGTGTGGCGATATGGAAGAGTAAGGAGTTGCATGGACGTTTCTACAAGGCCCTCACGGGGCCAGATGTAGATCAAATAACATCTGTATCTTGGTTGCAATTCGGTGACCTCTTTGGGGAAACCGAGGGTTTTGTCTGTGCAATTATGGACGAGGTTATCAAGACGAGAAACTACCGGAAACATATTATGAAAGATGGCACTCTAGACATATGTCGAGCGTGTCATCAGCCTGGGGAATCCCTCAGACATATAGTTTCCGGGTGTGCTCATCTTGCTAATGGCGAATACTTGCACAGGCATAATCAAGTAGCCAAGATAATCCACCAACAACTTGCTCTTCAGTATGGCCTTGTCGATTTTGAGGTGCCTTACTATAGGTACGACCCAGCGTCAGTTCTTGAAAATAGCAGTGCGTTGCTCTACTGGGATCGAACAATTATCACTGATAGGTATATTGTAGCCAATAGACCTGATATAGTGATAATTGATCGATTAACGCGCCGTGCAATGATTGTTGATATTACTGTTCCACATGACGATAATCTGGTGAAAGCTGAAAAGGAAAAAGTATCAAAATACTTGGACCTTGCTCATGAGATTACCGCCATGTGGAATGTTGATTCAACAATGATTGTTCCTATAGTCGTTTCAGTCAACGGTCTTATAGCGAAAAGCTTTGACGAACATCTTAAAAAGCTTTCGCTTAATTGTTGGATCAAGGGTCGGATACAGAAGGCAGTAATTCTTGAAACGGCGCGCATTGTGAGGAGGTTCCTCACTCTGGAGCCCTGACCACCGGTTGCTTGGACCCCCGGGCCCCGCAGCAGGCGGAATTAATTTTTTTATAAATTTTTAATAGTGTTTTATTTTTTTATAATTTTAGAAGCATTGTTAAAAATTTTTAAAATAATTGTAAATAAATAAATGAGAGAAAAAAAAAATATTTTATTTGAGACATTTTTGTTTTAGTTTATGGTATAGAAATGATACGGTACACTTTTTGACATTTTTTGTTAAAAGCGTAATATAAACATGATATGATATTTATATTTTTGAAATGGTCTTTTCACGATCTTTCATTTGATACCCATATTGCTAAGATAAGAGAAAGAAATACACAGATCCCCCCTTTTTTCCCCCATTTACAGCCACTATTTTGAAAATTTATATAGCCTATGTCACTACCACAATTTTAACGAATTCAACGACACCTCACCTGTCAAAATCCGTTCAGTCGTTTAGGTTTTAGCGCGTGCCGAAAAAATGGACATACATACATACATACATACATACGTACATACATACATACGCTCGAAAAACATAACCCTCCTTCTGACGCAGTCGGGTAATAATCTAAGTGCCAATTTACATCCAGACCTATTCAATCGTTTCAGTGTCATAAATATTGTAAGTAGCCCGATATAGCTTCAGCCTTCATTGCCGTTCCTCTGTATATACTCGTATTTACGTTTAGATTTCTTTTCGTGTGAGATAGCAAGATACGAAGTATTGCGGTAGCGTCCCTTAAAGAAATTGTTCACCCATAATTTAAGCCCAATTTACTAATTCGCAATCATATATTAATGATAAGTCTTGCTGCGGAGCGAATCCAATGTCAAATCTGTCAATATCGATCACGCATTACCCCACAAACGTAATTGAACATTTGTTGGTATTTAACCGGTTAAAGATCAACAAAGGCAACATGAGTTCATTAGGTGATCACCTATTTGTGGTTAAATAGAGCGCTAAAGGCCATTTCTTAGGCGTTTTGGCAGAATGCACAACAAGTGGTGACGTTCAGTCTTCGATAAACGTGGTATGAAAAGTAATACCTATATACGAAGTCAATTGACCTGAGACGTGGGTATTATGTCTCATGTGCCTGTATTTAGACTGGAACACAACGTAAGCATAGTGGTAGTACGGCCCAGGACGAGCTCTGCCACCAAAGGAGGGGTATGACCCATAATGCTGTTCCAATGTGGGTTGGCGGCCTTAGGGTGATAATATTTTATTTATTAACGATCACTATCATGTTGATAATATTGCCCGGGACCGACATTTCAATGTGCTCCTTGAAGCACGGGGACGTAACACCACTAACTTCCCGATTCTGGGGCTCTACCACGAAAACGGACCGTAGACTCATACGCTGCTCCAATGTGAGCTTGCGGGCTTAGGATGACAATTTACTTATTAACGATCAAAATCAAAAATTAAAAAAATCAAAAATTAAAAAAATCAAAATCTCAAAATTATTCCACGACCCGATAAAAGATTCGAACCCTCGCGATCGAAGCCACAGTCTAACCACTAGACCAACGATACAGTCATTCATCTACATTATGTTATTACTCTCTGTACATTATTTATTAGATTTTCTTAATTAAATTAATATCTTTGCGTGCACTAATGTAAACGTACTCCAAAAATGGACGTTGGCGAGCGTTGAGAAACTAAACGTGCTAAGGTTCTCCACCACTTTGTAAGCTATTCTATATATTTTATATAAATTATAATGAACACTTAAGGGCTTGTCAGGATGTTGCACCTGTGTATCGGTAACGATTTGATATTTCGCAACGTTGACCTGGATATTGCATGACTCAATGACATCAGCTGCTTGTTCTGTCTGTATATTCATTATTCAAACCATGTCTCACCCGCACGTAAAACTATGGCTTATCGCGGTCGAATTAAAATATATTACTTATGAAATACTAAATGTACTGTTGAAGTAGTTTTTATGACAAGTTGCTCGTCTTGAACTGCCCTGCCTTCAAGTGCTACACAGTAGTTTAATATTTTGAAAGAATAAATTACACAGTTACGAGTCTTTTCTTTGGTATTGCATTTTATGCCGATGTAGACGCCTGCGACTTCGTCCCCGAGAACATCGGTGTACACTTTATGTGTAACAATTAAGCTCTATTTTTAACCGACGAAAAAAAACGGAGGAGGTTCCCAATTCTCAATTCGAAACGTATATATATTTTTTTTATGTATGACCACGCATAACTCTTTACAGAGTTGTCCGATTTTGATAATTCTTCTAGGAGTCGGTGCCTGCCAAGGTTTCTACTTTAAGAACATTACCTAGAACCCACAAACTGCTTTACTACGTTAAATAAATGTTCCTTAAACTTGGCTGGCACCGACTTCATAGATATGCTTAAGTAAATTAAAGCAACTAAATGACAGTTATTTTTTACTTTTTAGTGCGTTTTTAGTCGGTTCTAGTTTTGTTTAAAAATTTCATCTCCTTAATATTATTACATTTGTGAAAAATGACTGTAAAACTTACCTTTGTACAAACTTTCAGCGCCTATTTCATGTTCTTTATATTGGCGACAGAAGTAGCCTGTAAAGTACGTTCTTTTCTAAGGTCTATCTAAGTATTCTTTAAGATCTTATTTCTTTTTATACCGAATTAAATACAATCTATTTTAAGATTTAACCGTGATAGGTAACAGACAAACGCACAGACTTTCGCAATGTTGATACAGAGTACAGATGTCCTGCTATAAAACATTACTTGTTATATGAAGATATCTTAGTGCCTATAATGATTTGTCTCTTCTTAACAACAGTTTGGTTAGTATTCTATTTATATTTATTTTTTTTATCGATTACGAGTATACTTGACTGCTATCACACCTGATGTTAAGTGATGATGCAGTCTAAGATGGAAGCGGGCTAAATTGTTAGGAGTGGGACGAAAATCTACACCCGTTTCGGTTTCTACACGACATCGTACTGGAACGATGAGTTTCTTGGCGATACGTCTTTGTCGGTAACTAGCCACGGCGAAAGCCTCCCACCAGCCAGACCAAGACAAATTAAGAAAAATCTCAATCCGCCCCGCCGGGAATCGAACCCATGACCTCCGTCTTATAAATCCACCGCGCTTGCCACTGCGCCACGGAGGTCGTCAAAAAGATTGGAATAATAATGGGATTTGTTTGTTTTAACTTTCATTCTAGTGCTATGTGTTACCTTCCTATAAAATTAGCTACAATTGAATTAAGTGATATCTTACACAAAACAAAAGAATTGCACTTAACATCGGAAGCTTGACTCTAGCATTGTTCGATCACAAGAATTGTGAAAATGTTCCACTTATCAGATGACTTTGTGGTTCAAGTGTTCACATACCTTCATCTGCATGAGCATCTAGGTCGGTAGAGTACTTTGAGCAAATATATAGCTCTTATTACTTTGCAATAAAGCTTAATTTTCGTAAAATGATGGTGGTTTGCTCTAAATCCTTCTTTCCATCGTCACAATGGGTTTTGATGTCAAGTCGCAAACTTTCTTTGTTGGGAGATCTTGACAGTGATAAGTTGCAACAAAGAAATTGCTTTGGTTAAATGCTTTTTTTGATAAAAGTAACTTCTATTTTTTCCTCATTATCTTTTTTTATCGGAATTTTTCAAATATTTTTACATAATTATTTATTAGTTTCAACTAAAATTATACTTAATCGTTCTATGACTAAAACAATTAAAATTAAACAATAGCGACTTCGATAAACGCCTGGTCTTATACAAATATCATAAATTAAACTCAATTATTACAAAATTAAACAAGAATGATTTTCAAAAAATAGTCTCAGTCGTCTCGTAGTTTACAATCGCTTAGTTTTCAAGTTTACGTAAAAACAAATTTTAATGCATTGCATTTGAGTTTTTTCTATAATTATATGCATAAAATAAATGTTATGGCATTATAAATGGCGAATTGTAATATTATAAACAAACACAATATTTGCATTGCTCGTATTTACATGTGACGCACATGAAAATTGTTATTTCAGCAAAGTGTGTTTTGTCTGGCCTCAATTTACACAATTGTTCAAATAAGTAACCTTTTCAAATAACTCTGTTCTAGGTTTAATTGCGGTCTTTGTCTTTCAGTTTAATCGAAATTCTATTATTTCATTTTGTATGATGAATTTCGCCGGTACCCATAAATGTATTTGTTCCAGTTTCTATCAAATTAAAATTTTTTAACCGACAAAAAAACAGAGGAGTTAATTTACTTAAGCACATCTATGAGTTGTCTTTCTACTTTAAGATTGTTACCTAAAACCCACAAAGTACTTTGCTATTTCGTTAAATAAACTTCGCTTAAACTTAGATTGCGCTGACTTTATAGATGTGCTTAATTAAATAAATTCGGAAATCGGTTTACAATCATTTTTCATCTCGTAAAAGCAAATTAAGAATTGTTTAAATATGTTTAGTAAAAATAATTAACCTTACAAAATTCTAATTTAAAATATTAGAAAAGCGAAAGTTTGAGTTTGTGTTTGTATGTTTATTACACCTTCAAGCCGCAACTGTTGACCTGATTTGGTTAAAATTTGGAATGAAAATAAGTGCTCTAAGTATAATACATAGGCTTCTCTTTTTATCCCCATATTATCAGGGAAACGAGAACTACACCGGGGTAAAACTGTGGGCACAGCTAGTCTCTTTAATTACAAGCTTTTATTAAGTTCCACCCAGTCTACTTATAATGGAATCATTCCCCGTTTCCGTTTTAGCTTACACTTTATATGCATATGTATATCGTGTAATAATGCAATATTATGATCTGATGCTAGTACTGGAAGGTTGGATAGGAACTCCGTAATAAAACGACACAACCCCATCGAGTTAGGGCTCGTTTGATTCGTCTTGATGTGTTATTTGGTCATACATAATATTGCAAATTAAAAGCTTGTTAATTTTTTTTAATTAAACTTCTTTGAAATTAGTTTGCTCAAGGTATTATAATCTGGAAATGTATTATATTTTGAAGAGCCGGACGTATTCTCAGTCAGTAGTAATATAATCTGATATAAAGTATACAGTTTCTTTGAGACAAGGTGCTATTTATGTCCACGGTTGATTGAGTCATATAACTTTAGCGATTGAATAATACGTTTTATGTATCCACATCAAGAGCACCGCAATAACATGAAAATAACCAAAATATAAGTCTGAGAGCGTGAAAAGGTCTTCGTTATGGCAAGCTACAAACTACCTCAGGCACAGATAGCATCCTTGTAATAGTACAAGCTATAGCCATCTATGATTCGAACTAGCTACTAACACCGGCCCCAACTTAAAAAAGTGCCCGTGTCGGGACACCCGACAGTGAGGGAGGATTAGCCTTCCTACCGCTGCCGTATGCATGAATCAAAGGGAGAGCAGACAGACTGACGCCGTAACGCGTTACGTAATGAAGCCGTTTACCCACCCATAAGAAGTTAGGTATAACTTCAATAATAAAACCAAGTACCTATTTGTGTATTTTTTTATTTTGTTTGGGATCATGTAAAAGGTTATATCCCCAGTTTCCAGACTTTGATAGATATAATCATCAGGCATACCGTTCCTTCAGAATAATAGTAAAATGTTAATAACAAACTTTCAGCTATTATCACCAAAAACTCTCGCAGTATAAAGCAATAAAATTAACTGTGTCTCTTTCTCCCAACAGGAGTTGGAGCAGGAGAAGCATCTGTTGAGGAGACGGTTGGACACCACACAAGGAGAGTATGAGGCGCGGCTCTTGGAGCTTCAAAATGACATCAAGGAGCTCACTGCGAAGATTGGCACCAGGGACAACTCGGTTAAACAGGTAGGTTATACTCGTACATAATGTCTTCCTTTATTTTCATAATAGTACGTATTTAGGTTTGTGCTTAACAAGCCTGAAGAATAGCAATTATGTGGTCAAAAGAGGCATATCCGTAGACTATGCCTAGTCGCTCTTTTTTTGAAAATGCTCAAATCTAAAATGTCGGTGATGTTTCCTTAGATTGAATCTTTAGATGTTATTCTTGCTACGTCTTTTTCAAACCCCTTTTTTGTAGTCGGGTCATAGTTTTAAAATAAAACGTAAATTACGTGTTTATTGCCTCGCTGGTCTAGTGGTTAGCCTGTCTGGATTCGATCACGAGGTCCCGGGTCGGGTCACGGAATAATTCTGAGTTTTTTATTCTTCTATGAAATTCTCAGTACATTCCAAGCCCGGAGTCGGGAAGTTGGTGGTGTTACACCCCCGTGTCTCGGAGAGTACGTAAGCCATCCGTCCCGGTCACTGTCATCAACATCTGATAGTGGTCGTTAATAAATGACATATTATCACTCTAAGCCCGTCAACCCGCATTGGAGCAGCGTGTACGCTCCATACCCGCTCTCCTGTAAGGAGGGAGGCCTGGCCCTGTAGTGGGACGTCAGTAGGCTGATAATGATGATGATTATGACGTGTTTAGTTACTGTTTGTCTGGAAAGTTAACGTCTGAAGTTAGTAAGTTGAAATTTAGACAATAACTTTATTTTATAACAGAGAATTGTTAAGAAGGAATTATTGCCAATATTAACTTGATTGATATTTTTTGATGAAGGTGTTCCTGGCAACAATATGAGTTAATCATAGCATAGCATACAATATGTGCGATCATATTACACATACATACATAGACTGTCAAAGCGGAAGATATGATTTTTCCAATAATTAATCTACGTGTCATAATCTATTTATCCTAGCGGAATTCATAACATAGGTATACATGGGTAGGTACAGCTATTGGTTATTATTATAGCTTAGTATAATTTTCCTAATGTAAAGAGTAGAGTATCCAACAACAATCGGTGTTGACCTTAGTGCATTGTTGGTAGGTTTCGGTGTTCGCGTCGATTCGGTGGCGGGCTAGCATTGAGCATTGAGCATTGAGCATTGCGAACTGAGTCAAGGCTGAGTCGCACTGATAGCGGGTAATGTGATTATATGCTGCGGTACACTGAGGGCTTGTTATACAAGCGGAAAGTCTCGGGTTCTTTTCCGGAAATAATTACAAATTCTCAACATTTTCGACATCCTTTTTTCCCTTTTAATACAATTCGTTTATTATTTTTAGTTTGCAATAAAAAAGATAACCGCATCTAATTCGAGGTTTACAAACTGAAAAATTAAACTCAAACTTCAATTTTCTTGGAAAAAAGAAAAGGCTCGACCCAAGACTCGAACCCAGGGTCTCGTGCTCCAAAGCCATGTGCTAATTAGCACATTAATATAGGTCAGATTAACGAATTAATTAATAATAATGCAATGTCATGAAATCAAACATTATGCGTGAGGGTGTTCATTCCTAACCGAACCGGCCTTCCGAGCCGGTGCGTCAGTCGAGTCATTACAAACAGTCAATCTTGACGTTTCAAAATTGCGTTGTTTATCAAAAAAAATTCAAAATTCAATATCGTTTATTTCAAGTAGGCTTATTACAAGCACTTTTGAAACGTCAAATTGGACTATTTGTAGTGACTCTACCACCGGCTCAGAAGGCAGGCCCTGTTGAGAAGACCGCCAGGAAACTTAACAGTTGTTCTTTTTATAATATTATCAATTTTACAAAATTAGGTTTGTTGTTACATAAAGTTATTTATTTTACTTCCTGTGTGAAGTTGAAAGCGGATCCAATTGCCTTTGAACATCTTTGTCATTTAAAAATTCTTCTATAGAATATTAATTCTGACTCAGTAAGTGTTTTATACATTGTTTAAACTTTAATGCAATGTCAAATGATCTAAAACTGAAATGGACATCAAACTTGTTGTGAGAGTACACCCAATCCTACGAAAGATTTTTGTACTTTTCGGAGGCGATAAGCTGATATTACTACTTAAAAGCCTACTTAAAATAAATGAATTTCTACTGTGTCGCAGTGACACTACGAAAGGTATTTTATAGGGATGTATACAGTAGCGTCGTTCAACACGTGACGTGTGCTGGTGTCCGCTGACGGCCAACAATTCACACCATGACCTTCGCGCCTAATTTCTAAAGTCATAAACGATTATCGTCACGTTTCTGCCTTAGCTGAAACCCTAAAACTTTCTTAAACCCTTAATAAATCTTGATAATCCGGTTTGTTTTAATAGGATTCCTACTAATTACTTATTTCATACTTCAACACGTTTTTCGTGCATTAGCCCAAAAATACTTCGAGCTAAATAGGATTATTCTAATAAGCACGTGTTATCGACATTTTCATATTGAATCAGTGGCAGATTTTCATGATCAACATCTTTCCAACACAAAACATGTACATTGTACAATGTTTAACAGCGTAATTTAGTATTTTCTTAGCCTACCATCAACATACCATAGGATCGCAATCTACTTCAATATAACAAAATTTAAATATGTATTTATCAGGGATCACTTCCATAAGTCAAAGTGTCGCGTATTCTACGGAAAAATGTGACGCTTTTACCTTTATTATACCGCGTGGATATTCTCGAGGAAACTGTCTTCAATATCTTCAGGTTTAGGACTTTGTCTAAGCTATAATGATTTAACATTAAAAAACCTTTTTCCTGTAAGTTTTCTCTAAGTTTTATGATAAGATGGGAGTTGGCTAGTGCTGGATTTCTACTGTCAGCCTAAAAATCCTTTTTCCCTTTATAACATAAACCTGCTACGCTAAAATAATACCTGTATTCAATGCCTAGTCTTTAGGTAGGTACGTTGAAACCAACGCTGCTAAGTAAAGTTCGTCTAATTGGAAATTAATTGGCTTCTCGATTTCGCATCAGACGTAGTAATGAGACGGTGTCGATGTCTGCCTACCAAGCCTTACAAATGTTTATCAGTCCACGTAAATACTGTCACGTTGACAGGTCAATAGCAAAACATTTAAAAAATTAAATCATTTATTCAAAAGTCTCCTTTCAATAAAATTATTATTATAAAAACAAAAACCCAACTACTTAGAAGTTATGAACTGAAAAGAGAAAATCAATTTGAGACTTTTTAGTTTTATTTTATGGTATAGTAATGAGACGGTACACTTAGTACACTTTTTGCCATTTTGTTAAAAAAGTAATATGAACATGATATATGATATTTATATTTTTGAAATGGTCTTTTTACGACCTTTCAATTGGTACCCATATTGCTAAGATAAGAGAAAAAATACACACATCCCCCCCTTTTTTCCCCCATTTACAGCTGCCATTTTGAAAATTTATATAGCCTATGTCACTACCACAATTTTGACAAATTCAACTACACCTCACATGTCAAAATCCGTTCAGCCGTTTAGGCTGTAGCGCGTGCCGAAGAAATGGACATACATACATACATACATACATACATACATACATACGCTCGAAAAACATAACCCTCCTTCTGACGCAGTCGGGTAATAAAAAAAGATAATAGTCGACATTCCTTGAACGTGTACTAAGCAGTTTAGTTCCTTATACTTAATTTAGAATGCCTTTCCCACCTTCGTTTTCTCTCTGTATCTTTATGTATAAATAGGCATCTTCTAAGCAAGCGCGTACCACCGTAGGTTGCACCATCACTTACCATCAAGCGCGACTACAGTGATAGCATTAAAAATAAAAGTAATATGTCCACTAGTTTTGAATCTATTCGTAAGTTTAACCCAGACCAGTATTCACATTCCATATTCAGCGTAAAATATTAACGACCAATATCATTTTAAGGGCACGGTCTGTGGGTGTTAATTCATAATAAACTGGTCGCCATGACGTCAGAGTCACAACAAACACCAATTTCCCTGAACTGTAGCTACCTACCTACTGAAGTGCCCGGTGGCCCTGAAAACCTGAAGGTCACCGCCCGCGCTGTAAACTAATTGGTGGTTTAGGAAAATGGATAAGTCAATACGTTGATGGTATAGTATGATTAATAGCATTTAGATTAACTACTTACCTACTTTATTAAATTCATCCAACATAAATAACTACTTAGATATCTACTTTAAAATATCAAACAGAAATGCAATGAAATACCTTTTTATTCAAATTCAAAATCGTTTATTTCAAGTAGGCTTATTACAAGCACTTTTGAAACGTCAAATTTGACTATTTGTAGTGAATCTACCACCGGCTCGGAAGGCAGGCCCTGTTGAGAAGAGCCTGCAAGAAACTCAACAGTTGCTCTTTTTATAATATTATCAATTTTACAATATTAAGTGTGTTGTTACATAAAGTTATTTATTATATTTCCTGTGTGAAGTTGAAAGCCGATCCAATTGCCTTTGTCATTTAAAAATTCATCAATAGTATAATAACCCTGACTCAGTAAGTGAGTTTTAATACATTGTTTAAACTTATGCAATGGCAGATCTAAAACTGAATTGGGCATCTTGTTGTAGAAGAGTACACCCAATCCTACGAAAGATTTTTGTACTTTTCGGAGGCGATAAGCTGATATGACTAACTTATGTCCATTTCTAGGAAGACGATCGTTTAAATCCTTTTTCTGTTTATACATATTTAAATTTTGTTTAACAAAGACTAGGTTATTGAATATGTATTGACAGGCTATACTGTAAGAATTCCTATTTCTTTAAAAATGACACGAAGGGACTCGAAGGGACTCGCGTGGTTTAAGTATTCCTTCACCAAACCTGGTGGTGATGATGTAATCTAAGATTGAAGCGGGCTAACATTGTTAGGAGCAGTATACAATTCACACCCCTTTAGGTTTCTACACGACATGCTACGGGAACGTTAAATCGCTTGGCGATACGTCTTTGTCGGTTGGGTGGTAACTAACCCCGGCCGAAACCTTCCACTCGATAAGTAATACTCATTCACAGGCAAGGTGCTCAAGATGCTGGTGCTAGCTTTAGGCTATCTGGATGGCAAGGAATTTTCCAAATAAATGTCGTCAGTCCAATGACTAACTATTGAGCTGAAGATGGGATGATCGACGGGATGATCGTACGTTATTTCAAGAATTGAGATACAGTTAACATTTGTTTTACATTGGTTTTACTAAGTGTCAAAGTACCTTTACTGTGGCGCATCCTTGCTCCCTTCCCGTCATTTCCACACAGCAGTCACCTTGTGTACCTACCTACTACACCCAGTAATTACGACAACCATTGTCCACCATTTACTTGGACGTTAAGCGGAAGTCTCTGACGATTAGATTTTTTTTGATGAGCAGGAAACACCCTTGGATGTTATCACGGCCTTCACGGAATTTTTCCAAACTACTTAAATTTATTTTGTCATCGGGCTACATCAAAGAGTAACACAATTTGTACAATACGACTATAGAACTCTAGCGAACGCCTGCGACACTGTCCTCGACCAATTCAGTTTTATGATAGTTCGCCAAAAAGGAGCCTATATACGTTCTCAGGTTCTAAATTATCACTGTCCTCGATTAAATCAGTTTTATGATATGACTGTTTTATCGTAGATATATCAAAATCTTAAAGAAAATTGACTAATAGTTATGTAATTGTTATCTCTATCTTACGTATATAATTATCACTGTACCAAATTTCGTTTAAATCGGTTTAGAAGCTTAGGCGTGATAGAGTGACACGCAGAATTATGTTTCGCGTATGTATGTATGTATGTATTTATTCTACAGCCTAAAGTATTGACATGTGAGGTGTCGTTGAATTTTTCAAAATTGTGGTAGTGACATAGGCTGTATAGATTTTTATGACAATTCGTAAAAAGACCATATCAAGATAAAGATAATTATTATACCGACTGCTTAGAAGTTATGAACTGAAAAGAGAAAAAGATATATGTATAAAATTCAGGTTAAAGTATTTTGTCCCTGTTTGCAGACTAATAGTTATGTAATTGTTATCTCTATCTTTTTTGTCGTTGGTATATTACTTCTTGTAGAGTACTCCAACTTTATAATTTGTGGGAAAATATAAATAGAGTTAACTGTAATGTAAAAGTCGAAAAATTCGAGGTAAAGAATGCTAATTTTATATACATAGCACAAGGTCATTTAAAAGCTGGTGGTAGAGTGAATGGTAAAAATATTATTTTACCTGCAAGTACAATAATATCATAACTTGTACATAATTAATATAATAGAAGTTTTTGTTAGCTTATAATTTGCAATCCATGCAGACATTCAACAGTTCAACATTTTCCTTGAGTGGTAAATAAATGCAAAATGAAACATCGCTTATTTTACAATAGCTGTACTTAGCACTTTTATCTGCGTAGATTCTGATTATGTGGGAGTATCGAGAAATCCGTTCTTAGTGAGCGTTGACATCGCAAAATGAGTAATTATGAATTATACTAAATTTCTTCAAGTCATTCGATCAACATGAAATTAGTGACTTACTACAGTTTTTGTGAACCCGTGATGATTGAATCAGTAGTGTTCTTAATATATTTATAAAAACGCAGATTGTATTACAGACTTAGTGTATTGCGTATAATTCATCGTAGAGTTGCAACATTCGCCATTGTTTCCGTAACCTTCCAAATTACGCAGAAAATGTCGTTTCGTAAATATTTCTGAGTAAGTATGCCTACATTTTAAACTTGTTAGTTACGGCAAGGATTGTTTTTGTTAAATTATTCAGCAATTAGTATGAACTACGTCGGCCATCTCGCGGTTACTGCCACTAATCTCATTTGAATCTTAAGTAGAGCATATTTCGATAGCAGCAAATTAAATGCAGATCTACAAAATACCAATTTTATATGAGAGTACCTAAATTTAGTAACAAACAGTGATCATTTTAAGAGTTATGTAACTTCAAAATAATAAAACTTATACAGACAAAATATAGTCGATATGAGCTATTTTTTTTGCATAAACGAAAATTTTTACAAAAATATAGATGTCCGTTTGCATTGCCGCAGTTTAATTTGTTTTTTTAAGATTGTGATTCACGTTGTATGTCACAGAATATGTTTGAGCGTTCCGTATTTGTCTTGGAGAATTTTTGGTGAGGTTAAAAGAGGTTACTCCTAAATTGGCCTGAGAGTAAGATTAGATCAACTAGTCTATAATAAATAATTTATTGGTGCCATATAAGGAAACACTGTTTACTCATCAATGTAGAGCTAAGCAAATCTTTATGTAAAAAACGCAAAATTAAATATATTTTGATAAAATTATGTATGTCCAATAGAATTGACATACAATACTAATCCTTGAAATGTTAGTTATTTTTTTGGAAATGGATATTTATTTTGATAATATTATTTCTTTAACATAAACTTGAACGAGCACCATCTATATTGTATAATTATTTTCTTTATTGTAAATAATAACTTCTCAAGTATCCTAAGTACATGATAGTAGATGGTATTAAGTACTTAGCTCTAGTGAAAACCAAATTAATTTAATTAATATCACAATTTTTATTGTAAATCTTCGTTAGTTTTACGATAAAAATTACGTTATTGGTTTGTTTCATTAAAAAATTAATCGCTGCTCGTTGAGTAACCGAGTTAAGTTACATTATAAGTAGGTATTAATTTTTATTCTTGGAATCTCGTTGATATGGTTAGCCACTGCTGAATATATTTCTTAATTTCACATGAATATGTTGTAAAAACTTTCCAATAAATAAACTTTATGATATACTGATGTATTTTTTATTTAAATTCAGTAATAAACATCAAACAAAGTCATTATTTTTATTGATGTTTCATAGAATTTCTCATCATTGATATATTTATTGTTGAAGAAACATTGATCGAAATTGGTCAGTGATTTGTTGAAAGTTACAATTTTATCAATAAACCTCGAATTTATTGCTTTACTTTGAATAAATTGTAATATTATTTCAATTATTGAAAATCTATGTTATTGCTTTAGTTTGAATAAATTGTAATATTATTTCAATTATTGAAAATCTATCAAAATATTGATACTATCCTATTCCGTACACCGTTAGTTACTATAAAACTCTAATATTCAAATTTTGGTTTGAAAATCACTGTTACAAAAATAATTCTTTAAATAAATTGTAACGAAGTTCAAACGAACGAGTTAATTTATTTTTCCGCTTCAGATTGGTGGCACAGGGATCGAGCAGCGCCGTAGTCCCAAACCTGCGGCATCTGAAACACAAAGATGGTTGAAAGGTTACGGAAAGAGAGATAATAATTAAGAGGAGGCATAAAAAATTGCTTTTTTTATTTTTTTTATTGACTACAACACAAAAATGGTTGAAAGGTTACGATAAAAAGTTAATTTTTTTTATTTATTTTTATTGACTACAAGTTGGCCCTTGACTGCTATCACACCTGATGTTAAGTGATGATGCAGTCTAAGATGGAAGCGGGCTAACTTTTTAGGAGTGGGACGAAAATCCACACCCCTTTCGGTTTCTACACGACATCGTACCGGAACGCTAAATCGCTTGGCGATACGTCCTTGTCGGTAGGGTGGTAACTAGCCACGGCGAAAAGCCTCCCACCAGCCAGACCGAGACAAATCCACCGCGCATATCACTGGGAAGAAAAATCTCAATTTGCGCCACCGGCATGTTCATACTTTTCATGGCTAGAGATATGTTGTCCCAACCTAAAAAATACGAACCCAGGACCTCCGTCTTATAAATCCACCGCGCATACCACTGCGCCACGGAGGTCGTCAAAATGATGATGAAGTTCAAAATTAATATGACAATTACTGTTACAGAGAGATGAAGAAAAAGCCAGCTTGATAGCTGAACTAACGGCGCAGAATTCACGTCTTACTGTGCAGTTGAAAGAATCCTCGGCCACGGAAGCACAACTGCTGGCCCAGCTGGAGGGACTCAAAGACCAGTGCTCGATGAGGAAGACGAGCTTGCAAGTAAGATAACTTTTCTTTTTTATTTACCACAGTTTACCACTTTACTGGAATCACACCTGGTGTTAAGTGATGATGCCATCTAAGATGGAAGCGGGCTAACTTGTTAGGAGTAGGATGATATCCATACCACTTCGGTTTCTACACGACATCGTATTGGAACGTTAAATCGCTTGACGGTACGTCTTTGTTGATAAGGTGGCAATTAGCCGCTAGTTTTTAGCCACAATTAGCAAGGTAGTCTGTTACTGTCTGGTAAGTTGAAAATCGTGCATGGAAAGAGCAACATTTCGCCTATGCAAGTGGGGTGGAACCCATAAACAAAGCAATACGCAAGCCATGAAAGAAACACGTCCTACAAAGTGCTGCCCTATATCCATCAACTCGAAGCGTAGGTGGCCTTACGTACCTGTAATTACACAGACCTTGACCTTGGACCGGAACTCACAAATGTTGATTGACGTTTGTGATAGGCAAGGCAGTTATAGTTCCCCCGACGAAATCTGTCAAAAAAGATCTGCTAGTACTAAGTGCTTGGAAGTCATCAAAATATGTCCAGCAACGGATTCCTCTAATGATGATGATGATCGATAATAATTCATTTGGATCAATTTTTAAAACTGGTCTTTAATTACAGGATCATGTACAAAGTTTGGAGTCCTTGAAAGCTGAGCTAGCGCTTATGGGTGACAAAAAGACGGATCTAGAGAGAAGACTCACCACGTCTCTCCGTGATAAAGACAGCCTCATGCAACAACTGGAAGAGGCTAACGACAGGATTGCTGCACTCGAAAGACAATTGAAAGAACAAGTAAGTTTCAACAAGGATAGTGTTAGCGGTGCCCAGGTACAGGGCGCATAAATGATGACCTATCTATCAGATGGTTTCATTTATTAAAAATTCTTCAATATAGCTCTGGTTTTACCAAGTACCAAGTTTAGAACCAGTTATACAATTTACAAGATCAGAATCAGAATATGATAAAAAAATTTTAATTGTCATTATAAAGCAATGCAAAACGCATTGCGATGAAACCTTAGTTATCAAAAATCATTAGGATGTAGCCAAAGTTAAAACTTTGTCATAAAAGTCACTTTAGAAAAAAATAGACATACTCGCAAAAACGCAAAAGTTAGTACACTACAGAATGTGAGTGATGTATGTACGTGTATTTTATGAGTGTTTTGCAAAAACGAATGATATGTAGCTATAGTTGTACCAAATTGTTATGGTTCTTGATTTAGCATTTGCAGTTATCATCGCACGTTGTGGAAAAAACTGTTAAAAGCACCGTAACGTTTCGAATCACTAAAATCCGTGTCTAATGCTTTTAAAACATTTTAAATTATGATACATTAATTGTAACATGTCACAGTCCGTTATGTTTAAGCTGACTTAGTTTATTAGTATAGAAATTAAAATAAAAAAAGCGGAAATGTCATGATATTAAACGCGAAACGATTGATTTATAATTCGAAAAAGTAAGCTTAACGGACGGTAAATTGCACCTACATATTCAATGGCTCTATAGAATGTTGCACAGTGAACATTGATTTAATCATTGTTATTCGACAAACTATAAAATAGTTAATATAGTTTGTCGAACTGTTATTCATTGTCATTTTATTGACGGTAACCGTTATGCCTTGTAAACCCACAGCTAAAATCACTCAGTTGTCCAACTTATGCAAAAGCTAAAGAAATAATTATAAAATAGTTAAAAGTCCATTAATATTTATTATTTTTGCTTCGTTGTGTATGTAAATGAAATGATAGCGATTTATTACGATGTCAATAATGAACGTTAAGTAAATTGATTTATATTTCTGTGTACCTATGATGTGTAGTGAAAGTTTAACAATATTATATTTATAATTGCTATCGCTGAATATTTCTAGTTACGTATTGTTGTTCAATCCCCGTGTTAGTCGAAGATAATTAGTTTTTACATCTAATTCTAGTGTTGTTAGTTTAGACTAAATTTAGGTGGAGCATTTTTTGCACAGTTGTTTCCGATTACACCTGAACGTAAATAATATAATTTATCAGTTACGGCAAGAAATACTCTTCTACGTCTTTCTATGATTTACCTTATTAATTATTAAACCTAATTTTTAAATAGCTAATACCTAGTACACAATCACACAAAAGCTGTTAGTAACAAAAATAAATATTATTTATTCTTTCAAAGTCCATCTTAATAAATTTACTATGAGTAATATAAAAAAGTATATTAGTAAAGATAAAGACGTAGATAGACAAAAGTAAGTATAATCTTGTAGTAACAGCACAGCACGTAGAAAGTACAAAAGAGCAAATTTTTAAAGATAAAAATAACGAATCTTTGTTTTTCGTCCAGGAACACTTATACCTAAACACCCTCAAAGAGCTGGAACGTCTCCAAAGATCTCACGACACTCTCGCCGAGCGTGTTGGTGCACCGGACGCACCTGATGCTACCGACACAGCTCGTTCCTTACATGCTGAAATGGAAACCGAACCAGAAGAAGATGACATCAATTGGCTGAGAAGTGAAGCTGTTCAAGTCTTCAAGCAACTAAGAACGCTGGCTTTACAGCTGAATACGGGACATGATGATGATTCAGGTAAAGATTTTATAAACGATAAACAGTTACTTGCTATACTTGAAGCTAAATAAGGTCTTGTTGGTAATCTAAATTAAGAAATCAAAAAGATAATATTGTATAATGTGGGTGACGCGCGCCCCGCCTTGGTGACGCTCACTTCGCAACGCAGAAATAGTAATATTTTAATTTCGCCATAACTTCAAAACCAAAAGTCCAATTTTAATCTTTTAAATACCAAATATTATCTACATAAACTGTACTTAGTGATGAAATAATTTATTTTGATAAAGATTAATAGCATGAGTAAAATAAATGCGATAGTCCAAAAAAAAATTCAGGTTGTAAATAAGCAATGGACAGGAGACACTAGGCACTACTAGACATTTGCTAGATACTAAACACTGATAAAGATTTTGTAAACAATAAATAATTTCGTAAAATGTATTGATAAAATTGAATATTACTTCACACCAAATAACCGATCAAACAGTTAACAAGGATAGATATAACAGATTCTATTAAATTTTCAAAGGACTCGAACGAAAAAAAATAATAGTCATTTGTAGGTTATCATTTCGATCCAGTGGGGTATTTATATTGATACTTCATTTAAATATAGTATCAACAGTATAGGAACAGTATAAGTTGAAATCATATTAATAGTTGATCCCTAAATGTAACTTTCTTGCGAGATGCAGATGCAGACTCGGATATCTGCAAGTATAATGTCTTTTATTATAATTTTGTGAAACTGAAAGTATTAATTTCCATGATTGAATGTGGTATGCAGTGCAGCACTGCTATATATGGCGTGAAAATTTACAATATCTTGAATATTACATTCCGACAAAGCGACACTTATGAGTACGTCAATACAAAAGCTTTACTTTCCTACAAATTCGCCTCATAACCTTATTGACTACTGAAGCTCATCACCCGGAAATAAGAATATTGACAACTACGATCATGACATTCACTTGTACCCTCTTTATATGAATGATCTATGTTATTGGTAACAGTATAAATAAACGTCACAGTTCAAAGACGGTAAAAATAATTGAAAACCATTAGTGTCAGCCGTTTAGTGAATATTTCAACGTAATGCCAATATGAATAACGTACAATGGCCCACTCATACAAGTCTCGTATCAAGTTAGTCTAGGAATAATAAATGTGAGAACACTATGTAGTTGCGCGTTGTACATCACGCGATTGAATCGATTCCTTCGTAATGAACATAACTCACGCATGAACTAGTTTCTAGTTATTAACTGCGTCGGATTTACCGCGTAAAAGAAGTATCCGATATTGATTAAGAAGGAAAAAGTCCCACTGTTGAACTCACTTCCAAAAAGGAGCATGTACTATATACTGCTATTTTGACGACCTCCGTGGCGCAGTGGTATGCGCGGTGGATTTATAAGACGGAGGTCCTGGGTTCGATTCCCAGCGGGGTAGATTGAGATTTTTCTTAATTTGTCTTGGTCTAGCTGGTGGGAGGCTTTCGCCGTGGCTAGTTACCACCCTACCGACAAAGACGTTTCGCCAAGCGATATATATATATACGTATTAGGATGTTCAGCGGTTTTAGCAATCTATATTTCTGGAGATTTCTTGATGAGTCCATAGTATTTCGCTTATATTTGTATAAAAGACATTCTAGAAAGTACCGCTGTGACGTTATTTATATTAAGAAACCTCCAGTGGTCACATATCATGACTTTTCAGTTAGATCTAGAGCTATTGTGAATATTCTTAATGTCAGATTGTAATCATTACACAGTATATTTATTTCACTTGCATCTCAACACAACTTAGCTTGTGTAGTGAAAAATTCTCTAATTTCACTTTGCAATGATCGGAATGAATAAAATTAATAAAAAGACGTGTGGCACTCGGAGACTGCCGCGGTTTGTTTACCTACTGACGTCATCGGGACCGTGGCCTAGAAGTAAGGCGCTCTAAGTGCCCGGATTGCCAGGTTGACGCGGGTTCGAATCCCGTCGGTTCCGCAAAAACATTTTTTTACAAGCGTGATATTTTAGACGTAATACCGCTAGACCACGTTCCCGATGACGTCAGAGCCGAAATTATGCTTTTGATATTATGTTTTTGATATTCAGGGGGTGTTAGGTTTTTTCGTTACGGAATTTCTGGATTCGGTCTCCACGCTCAAGGCCCGCGATAAAAGCTATGCAATAGCTAAAAAGTTAATTTCGACTTATACTGTAACATCAAGAAAGTCCTTCAAATTATTTACATCGGCAAATAAATGACTCTGTATGGTCAAATGGAACTGTACTGATATATTTTGCATGAAGTGCATTATTTACAATAAAATCCATTATTTTTTACCAGTTTAAGTTTCCTTGAGGAAAGTTTTTTTCTGAACGTAGGATTCTATGAAAGTAGATATTGTAGATTCAGTAGTCACAGCGTAAAAGCGTTACACAAAATCAAACAAACTAACTTTCCCATGCTTTCTATGATAGTACGAATAACCATCCAATACAATTAACCTTTGTCAAATTGTACGCCGTGAAATTGTATCACTAACCGATTTTTTTACCATTTACCCCATGTTCTATTTCCTCGTTGAAAACACAATAGAAATGATTCATGGTGTCATGGAATAGAAAAAACATGGTGTAATCTAGCGCAAATAATTCTTACAGTCATTCTAATAGATCTACATTTCAATTTGTCTTTTTTGAACTCTCCAGTCTCGTATTAGATTTAGGATTCGCTTGATTTATTGTTTCGAATATTTCCTTGTCCTAAGTTTAACAGCTTGTTTAGATGTTTGAATTTCTTGTACAAAATGACCACGCATAACTTTTTACAGAAGTGTCCGATTTTGATAAATCATGTTAGGATCTGATGATGGTATCCTGGGGAAATTGAAGAAACTCTTCAAATTACAGCGATTTCGGTATTTGTCTCGGTATCGGTAGCTTTTTGGCTACTAGTTCCGTATAATATACTATGACAGTATAGTACGAGTACGATACGTGGCGATAAATCACAACTTAAAACAAATTTAACAAAAAATAGAACCGACTCAAAACGCACTAAAAAGTAAAAAATAACGGTGCCATTTCGTTGCTTTAATTTACTTAAGCTTGTAAATTGTTGTAAACACTGTAAGAAGAAATAAAAGGCTTTTTTATTTTTATTTTATTTTTATTTTTTTATTTATTATTTATTTAATTTACTTAAGCATATCTAGGAGTCGGTGCCTATTTCTATGTTCGTACAGGATTTATATTTTGAGAATTGGTATTCTAAAAATTCGTTTTTATATTCGGACTTTCCAAAATTTGAGTTTATAGACTTAACGATTCTTGAGAGTTCATATAGAGAAGTATTTTACTAAAACTGTTTGAATTCTACGTCTGTAACCTTAAAACTATTTCTGAGCACTTGCGTGACCACTTTGCAAAAGGCCTGAAAGAATTACAATGCGGATGAAATAGTTATTTTAGTTTCTTTAAATAACACGTAGATAGTTATATCGCGACTTCTTTGCCATATTCGGTTTACAAATAAGAGAACCTGGATGTGACTCACTCAGGACATTTGGGAATCCTATCATTCTAGAACGAGTATTTTTTTTTTATCGACTACAAGTTGGCCCTTGACTGCTAGCGATGATGCAATCAAAGATGGAAGCGGGCTAACTTGTTAGGAGTAGGATGGAATCGAATAGAAATCCACACCCCTGTCGGTTTCTACACGACATCGTACCGGAACGCTAAATCGCTTGGCGGTACGTCTTTGTTGGTAGGTTGGTAACTAGCCACGGCGAAAGCCTCCCACCAGCCAGACCAAGACAAATTAAGAAAAATCTCAATCTGCCCCACCGGGAATCGAACCCAGGATCTCCGTCTTATAAATCCACCGCGCATACCACTGCGCCACGAAGGTCGTCAAAAAGTACCTACCAGATATGGTTGGACAGGGAGAATAATTCGAGTAGAGAAGAACTCTGTTCGGCGTTATTCTCTCTACCACACGACGGACCTGACACCCGCATGGTGAATACATAAAATGCTATATTTGTCTCTTCTAAATTATAGATAAGCTTGAGGCAGTATTGAGTTAATACCAAGGCATTGATTTACCATTCCTGTATAATATTGAGTAAAAACTAATCCGGGGTACCACTTAAAATTACATCGTCTTTTAACATGAAAAGAGATCGAAATCAAGTTAATTTGTCATTGAATTAAAAAATAGGAGCGAATAGATTTATCAACTATGATTAGGCACATTTAGGAGTTAAATGTGGTGTTATTAAAGGTAATTAATACTTTTTGCTTATATAAGATGCATGACTCTGTACGAATAAAGGTGATGAAAAATATTAGCGATGATAGCAACGTTTAACAATGACAATAATAATTGACATGTCGTCACGTCGGTTGGTTCGCCGCATCACGAATTTTGCTCACGAATTTTATTAACAAAGCATTGCAATATCAGTTTTTTATATGTTTAGCATACATATGAGCGTATATGTGACGTCATGCTGAGAAAAAATAATACAGAATTGATTAAGAGTTATTGTCAGTTGTACATTAAGGAGATCTCTGACGGTCGTCACTGATGCGTCGTGAAAGGAGAATGCCAGACAATGTATAGGACTTTAACCCACTAATAAAAACATATTGTACAACAATGTATTATGTATCGTTTTATTACATTTTTTTTACTATTTAATATAAATTACATTTAAAAGTTCTAGAAGTCGGAGTATTCGATACGAGCCTAATGTTGGTTATCGTCCATTTCCGTAAACAACCACATAGCACAGCTGTCACACTAACATGACAACCGCAAAGCTTCAATTAATACATTTTAAACAGGCTCAACGACTCTGGATACTAGCCTTTTAGAGCACACTTTGGTGAAAATACAATAAAAAACAATTTAAAAGGCTAAAACCCAGTGCAACAATAAAGATTTAAAAATGCGTAAAGAGTGTACCTAAATAAAAAGGAAATAGATTAATTAGTTTTTTTAACAGAATTTTATTCCGAAGTCCAACAGTAAAAATGGATTATTTTAAAACATTTATATAATAATAGGATATTTTTAGTATATTTACAATTTGTGTTCTTTCTGGGTTACAATCTGGCATTCTCCTTTAAATGAGGGTGCGAATCTGTAACCGTTCGTAGACGACAACAGCAGACAACGCTGACATTTAAGATGTACGGTCTGGTCTATTACGAACTGGCAAGTTGCACCTAAACCCTTATATTTCCGCTCAAATTTGAAGCAAGAGCAAGCCTAACAAGTGTCAGGTTTAATTTTACTAAAAATTTATTTCTTTAATGACGATATTGTTTGTTTGACAATGGGGCTATGCATAATTTGGTAACAATTATTTTTTTTATCGACTACAAGTTGGCCCTCGACTGCTATCACACCTGATGTTAAGTGATGATGCAATCTAAGATGGAAGCAGGCTAACTTGTTAGGAGCAGAATAAAAATCCACACCCCTTTCGGTTTTTACACGACATCGTACCGGAACGCTAAATCGCTTGGCGGTACGTCTTTGTCGGTAGGGTGGTAACTAGCCACGGCGAAAGCCTCCCACCAGCCAGACCAAGACAAATTAAGGAAAATCTCAATCTGCCCCGCCGGGAATCGAACCCAGGACCTCCGTCTTAAAAATCCACCGCGCATACTACTGCGCCACGGAGGTCGTCAAAAATTACATAGTTCTAATTGAATGAGTGAGTTTTGATTCCGTTCATCGATTTAACGAAACAGCAATACATTTGCGATGACATGTCGTGCTGTTACGAAGGTTGGCACGGTGCGTCACGACACTGCTCCTCACGATCGCTGTTGCCAAACTGACTTTCAAAATTATCGCTGACTAACAACTAAATAGGATCGATCATAAATTCATATTGTTGTTCAAACTTCATATTGTTGTTCAAACTTCATCTTTGACAGCCTTTACTTAAAAGCTCTTACCTCAAGTAAAGTATTAAAGTCAGATGTCTCTTCTTCAGGATCTGGTTGGTAAACTTGATGTGGCATGGAATGGAATTATACAGAATTTAAATTTATGAACCACTTTAGGGCTTTGGTCTATAAAGTACATCTAATAAAAACAAAAAACCCAACTGCATAGGATAGTTAAAGTACATCTAATAAAAATAGAGAGGTAAAGTTACTACAAACAGGCGAATAGGATGTGTCAAAAATACTTATAAACTAAACTTAGATACTTGAAATAAACGACATTTTTGACATCGTAGTCCTCCATCCATCCACTTCACCAAACCCAACTCCCTCCCTCTCTTTACTCAAGTGGAAAGTGCCGGAAAAAAATCTAATTACACTTTTTTCGGTCTACCCCCTCAGCTCTGAATTCGTGAATAGGAACTGTGTTCCCAAATGATATGTCTAAACGAGTGAGCTTTTAAGTAGTCACGCTTTAAATTAATATTGATATACTATTCAGATCGCTATAATTATTACCGATTTGGACTTGAAGCGCTACTTGTTTATTACAACAAAAACCAAATATTTTTTACTCAACGTGGCATTTGAAGCATTCTTTGTGCTATGCGGAGAATCTTAGACGCCAAGTTTTTTACGGTTTTTAAACTTATTTTTTTGTTTAAATATTATAATGTTCAATGAATTTAGTTTCCCTTTTACTTTTAATTTCTTTCACTGTAAATATTTAAAAAATGTCTTATAAAACTGTTTTTATAAAATAGATGAGTTACTACAAAAAAAAAACAAATCTTATATTTTTTACTTACATTGCACTTTGACATTGTTTGTCTGTATTGTATCTAATGTTATTGAAAACATATTAGCATATTATTCCCCCACTAAATTTATCAATTAAATTAGATATTCTCTTTAAACATTCCTTGACATTATACTTTTCTTAATTACACTATATTTAGTGATGATATAAACATATATTTTAAATCAATGTACTATAATATATTGTAATTTATAAATATATAATTATTTATTTATGTATAATAAAATCTTTATTAATAATGATAATGTAAATAATGTTAGCGACGCCCTAACAGGGCCTCATGTGTGTTTATATGTACATGAATGCTACAATAAATAAATAAATATTATAACAAAAAAAAAACATACTCATATCTATTACCCGACTTAAGTTGGTGATGATATAACATGATATTTTAACATCAATTATACAATCAAAATATATTTATTGACATATATGCTTACTTAATTAGGTATATTAAAATCGTTTATAAATAATAAAAAGAAAATAATAAATCAAAATTAACAACAACTTTACGAGACACTCCTAAAGAGCGTTTCATGTCGTCGAATATATCCTGTTAATATTTTAAACACGACAGTTAGTGGAGGTAATGTTGGTATGTACTATGTATGTTTGTTGGTCTTTACGAAAACAATTCTAAATAAAACTTTAAAATAACACAGCTTATACATAGAATAACACATTTTTTATCACGAAATAATATAAAAAAATGTAAGAGAGAAACATTTTCACAATCACTTACAAAATTTACAAGTTAACACAATTAAAATAAATGTGTCTGTAAACAAAACATTTCGAAAATTTACATACATATTTATGTTTAGTCTAGAATAGAAGCAGATGGAACCGCAAGTAAAAGCTACTGTGTAAGGAATATTTCATAATCAGCTCGCATCTGTAACGTAATAAGATTTACTCAACTGCAACTCGTAAAAACTTATACACGACATTTGCATTATGCTGTTGGTAATTCTAACAATCTAACAGCACATTCACACTAGCAACGCTGGCCGAGCGTTTACGTAGAGCCGAACCTCTAACATTTCAACACGCAATGCTTAATCAACGATCCTCCTGTAGTGCTAGTGTTGCGTAATTTACTCTACTGGAACTTATAAAAATAGATACACGTCTTTTTCATTGATAACTCTAACATTCGGACAGCCATTCACATTTTATTTTGTCTATTACAAGATGGCCCTTGACTTCTGTTACACCTGATGTTAAGTGAAGATGCAATCTGGAAGCACGGTAACATGTCAGGAGTAGGATGAAATCCACACGCCTTTCGGATTTTTACACAACATCGTATCGGAACGCTAAACCGCATAAAATCTCAATCTGCCCCGCCGGGAACCGAACACAGGACCTCCGTCTTATAAATCCACCGCGCATACTACTGCGCCACGGAGATCAGCACCGCTAGTCAACTGCGTAGTGCCGGTACAATCAATTTGATCACACCTCCAGGTTTCATGCGATGCTAAATCTACGATAATCGTCCATGAAATTTATGGCGATATAAATGTGATACAATTGCAGTGTAGTATTTTTTAATTGACTGTGTATTAATATTTACTCGAGTGTTACTCACATAAAGTTATGCACAACATTTGCATTATGCTTTTGGTAATCCTAATATTTCGACAGCCCCTTCCCGCTGGTAATGTTACCACTTATCTACCATGGTCGTGTATTTGCGTAACGTCGAGACCACTAACGTTTTAACACTGCTAGCGTCATTCTTCTGCACACTTCTTCGTGAGCTTCCGTTATGTAGACACTACCGTAGAGTTGTTGTGATAATACCATAACGATTACAATCATCGTAGTAAGCGTTGCGCTGCGGTAAGAACAAACAGTGTGAAGAGGCTCTTGGTTCTAAACAATACGAGTTGGGTTTTAAGACCGTTTATATTATTTCGTTACATATTCTAAAAGATTACTTCATTATTACGACATATATATTACCGTTAACCTAATTATTTAAATTTTTTTATCTCATTGTTTTATTTAATGGACACGAACACAATTGAAAGAGTAGAAAATCTATAGGTATTTATTTATGCTGAAAGCACACAAGAAATTACAATTTCTTTTCAACTCTAACACAGTAATTGCACAAGGCATTTCTGCTATGCTGACGTGCTATTAATTTACACGTACGAACACTTTCGTCCTGTACTTCGATTCTTCAAAAAAAACCTCACTTTGAAGCCGATGTACATCGGTTGCAAAGCGGATGTAACACAAATCGGTATTCTCCAATGACATTTTGCTATATTAGACTGACAGTCGAATTGAAGGTGGAATGATCGACGAGATGTAAGCGCGATGTTCGTACGATGTACATTTTTCAAGAATCGACATACTAACAGCTGGCACTTCACTGCTAAATCAAAGCCATAAAATGGTTGTCTGTAGGGTCGATATACGGACAATAATTTTGCGTGATAGCGCCATACGAAAACATTCAATGCCACAAGCAAAACGCTTGTTCCGGACTCTCGCTTGCACGCTGAGACGTGACAATGAGTCAAGTTTTCTTGCGTGCGACCGTTAATCAATTTAAAAGACGTTATCACTTCAAAGTTCAGCTTCCAAAAATATTATATTTTAAAATTGCTAAAGCTAATGCCAATAAATCACTAATTTGCATAAATTAGTCAATATTTTATTAAGTATACCTACTTAATGAGTACCACGTACATACGGCAAATATTGCGAAATATTTCCAAGCATTTGCAAGTAAGCATGTAGAAATTACGATTGCAGTGCAGAAAGTGTCCACGTTCAAGCATGATTACTTAAGAACATTTTCAGAATTATATATTAAGTTACATTCATTTAGCCATATAAGTCTTTTTCAATTTAAAAAAACCATGAAAGTGCCACCATCATCATTATCAAACTATTCATAGGGCTATGCCACTCTTGTTATAGGAAAGGGTATATAGAACTTACACACAATATGCTATTCTATACGAGTTGGCGGGCGGGCGTGATGATGTTTGATTTCTGAACGATCACTGTCAGATGATGTTAATGAGCGGTACCGAAGTTTTACTCTCTGTGGTACACCACCTAGTGTACGAATGCACAACCAACCAAACAACTTTCCTACTCCGGAATTATTATTGCCTGACCACGGACTAGAACCCAGGACCGCGGGATCTGAGGACTAACAATAAACTAACGAAGCAGTTATGTATCACTAAGATATGTATAAATAATATTCGAAATATATACTCGTAACTCTTTTATCGATTACTAGCTGACCCGGCAAACGTTGTTTTGCTTAAAAAATTAAATAATTAAATTTATACTGTTTACAATTAGTTAGGAAAAAATCTAGACTGCTGAATACGCATATAAAATTTCATCAAAATCAGTCAAGCCGTTTCGGAGCAGTATGGCAACGAAAACTGTGACACTAGAATTTTACATACCTATTTTATTGCAAGAAATCTGAATTGCTTGTAGCACTAAAGATGAATAAAGGCTTTTTCTTTCTTTCATTACTTACCAACGTTAATCTACATGAGTATCTATAACTATCAAACTGGCTTATCGTATTTGCTCTAAGCCACAGCTGTCCTCTGAAACAGAACACCGCCACATAGTAAGGGCCTTGCGGTGCACCAACTATCGCGATCTCGGCTAACACTTGACACTAGTGTAGAAAGTTACCTTTACCACCTCGTACGTGATGTAGATTCAATTTCGTTACCGTGAAAGCCTTAGCCGATATGAGATTCCGATACATTCATTTTGGGATTTTTAGTAGATTCTTTACAAAAAATAGATCTGTTTGCGTAAGATGCGCGGGAAGAGATATATCTTTTTTTTTTATCGACTACAAGTTGGCCCTTGACTGTTATCACACCTGATGTTAAGTGATGATGCAGTCTGAGATGGAAGCGGGCTAACTTGTTAGGAGTGAGACGAAAATCCACACCCCTTTCGGTTTCTACACGACATCGTACCGGAACGCTAAATCGCTTGGCGATACGTCTTTGTCGGTGGGGTGGTAAGTAGCCACGGCGAAAGCCTCCCACCAGCCAGACCAAGACAAATTAAGAAAAATCTCAATCTGCCCCGCCGGGAATTGAACTCAGGACCTCCGTCTTATAAATCCACTGTGCATACCACTGCGCCTCGGAGGTCGTCATATCTTGTAGACAAAAAGACTCCTAATCGCGAGCTAGGGCTATATTTCCGATTCGCGCATTTTTGGCCTACAGGAAGAATCTCAGTAGTGGATGTCATATTATGACAATTTGCATCAGCTGCAAATGCAAAACTTACTTAGTAATATTTTTTTTCAAAAGAAAAATTCCAACAACTTGGTTTTACGATCCAGGACTAGAACCCTGGATTTAATAATCCATAGCCAAACTAGTTACCCCGGGACTAATGACGCAGTTCAAATAATATGTAGAGTAGATGTCTTAGAAAAGGACTACAATTGACAATGTACCGTCTCTACCACCTGTTGTACATAAAAGGTTTCTGTCATTTGATAACAGAGCGAAAAGCTACCTCTATCCGCTAGATACAAGTTGTAGGTCTTCAGTCGAAGCCTACTGTTACAGACAAGTCTTAAACAAATTGGAATTAAGAAGCTTGTGAGTAGGTATATATTGTCTTACATGATACTTAAATGTTATAATAGAAGTTAATAATACAATAGTTGTTCACAAATATCAATCAAAGAATCAAATTATATGTTTTGAGAATCCCTAGAGACCTGAATTTTACTAGAATAACTATACTAAAGCCAAACTCGATTGAGAATGCTTGTCAACAAACAAATTAAAAATGAAGGTAGAAATCACTAGTCATTTTACACCTATTTTTTTAATTAACTAGTTAATGACGAATTCATGACAATAAATTAGATTAGTAAGCTTAAAAATAATTATTATATTCAATATCTTTTAAATAAGATTTTTCAAAATACAAAACATAATTTTGATATTTATTAGGCATAAAATGTGTTGCTCTTTTTATATTAATTTACCTTTATATTTAATTTGTTAATGACAAGCATTCATATCAATGATACAAGTTTGGCTTATACAAAAGCAAAAAAAGAACATATAAAAAGTGAAAAAAAGAATAACCAAGGTAGGAGTGTGGGTGTGTGCGTGTGTGTGTGTGTGTGCGTGTGCGTGTGTGTGTGCGTGCGCGTGTGTGCGTGCGCGTGTGCGCGTGTGTGTGTGTGTGTGTGTGTTCATGTTAGTGTTTGTGTTTATGTAGTTGTATTAATGTATCTGTAAATATAAATATAAGAAAATATACATTTTAGGTTGAATAGGTATACCATTTATAGCAGATTATCTATTTTTAATATACTTAGTTATCGATGTATAATAATTTCTCGGTGCCATCATATCGATATATCATCGATAGTATAATAACCCTGACTCAGTAAGTGAGTTTTAATACATGGTTTAAACTTATGCAATGGCAGATCTAAAACTGAATTGGGCATCTTGTTGTAGAAGAGTACACCCAATCCTACGAAAGATTTTTGTACTTTTCGGAGGCGATAAGCTGATATGACTAACTTATGTCCATTTCTAGGAAGACGATCGTTTAAATCCTTTTTCTGTTTATACATATTTATATTTTGTTTAACAAAGACTAGGTTATTGAATATGTATTGACAGGCTACTGTAAGAATTCCTATTTCTTTAAATTTGACTCGAAGGGACTCGCGTGGTTTAAGTTTATAAATCGACCGAATTGCTCGTTTCTGAAGTATAAAGACAGAATTTATGTCAGCAGCCTTTCCCCACAACAAGATGCCATAAGACATCACACTGTGGAAGTAAGCAAAATAAACCAGTCTAGCTGTTTCTACATCGGTAAACTGTCTTATTTTTCTCACTGCAAATGCTGCTGAGCTAAGTTTAGCTGTCAGTGACTCTATATATCAAAATAACAAAACATAATTTTAAATTTATTAGGCATAAAATGTGTTGCATTTTCTACCTTCATTTTTAATTTGTTGTTGACAAGCATTCTCAATCGAGTTTGGCTTTAATATAGTTACGTATAATTTAACGTTGATATGCGTCTGAAATTCTTTATTTTCCTTTTCATAATAGAATAAAGTCGGATTGGCTTATCGATCCTCATTTTATATATCTAAGCTACAGCTACGAATAAAAATCATCTCGATCACGATAGCTTTCAAAACCAAACGTGATCAAGTCGGGGTCACCAATTTGGGAAAGTTTTTAAAATGTCGGTGGTCACCAATTTGGGAAGAGTTGCTTGGCTAAATGATAAAACCGAAAACAGAACTGTATTAAAAATCTAATATATAAAATTTCCCTGTCACAATGTTAGTTACCGTACTCCACCGAAACGGCTTTACCGATTTTTACCAAATTTTGTATGCGTATTCAGCAGGTCTGAGAATCGGCTACTATCTAATTTTCATCTAATTTTTTTTTTAAATTTTTAATGCAAAACAACGTTTGCCGGGTCAGCTAGTACAAATATAAACAATAATAATAATTGACATATAACATCGCCAGTCGGCCGCGGTCCTAGGAAGTAATCTGTTAACATTTCATTGTGAACATTTTGTTTTAACATTTGCTTAGCATATCGAATTCAAAATATACTTCTTAAATTTGAATTCCATGTTGCCAGGTTCTTCAAACCTTTACGTAGGCACAGACTAAACTTATAAGACGCGGGGTGCGTATGTCAGGGGTTAAAACCAAAAGCATACTAACCCAGTTCTATTCTTAGAGATTGTTCTAATCCTTTTATAAATTACTTACTCTATTATTAATTTATTATAACTCACCTTACTCCTAATCTCTAACTTATCCACTTACCTAATCCTAGTTAGGTTAGTGGTTCAGGCCGTGTCGAGACAGTTAAAAGGGTTAATCCGATATTAGTAATTAGTCTTTTCCAACCATCCAAATAATTATATTACTTAGCTAGAATGAAAAATTGTTCCACGAGTTAATAATAATTCAAGAAAAAATTCTTGACCTCGGGTATTATTAATTATCTTCTATATTATAATTAAAACGAATTATAGAAGGTTTATTAAATTCCTTTCCCTGCGAGAATCCCATTTAGTCCATAAATTTGGTGCATGGGCCCCAATCAATCGTGTGGCAGAGAAAAATTCCATGCAAATACAAAAGAGGTTTATGCTTCTTTAGAACCTCTGACGACCTCCGTGGCGCAGTGGTATGCGCGGTGGATTAATAGGACGGAGGTCCTGGGTTCATTTCCCGGCGGGGCAGATTGAGATTTTTCTTAATTTGTATTGGTCTGGCTGGTGGGAGGCTTTCGCCGTGGCTAGTGGTGGTAACCCTACCGACAAAGACGTACCGCCAAGCGATTTAGCGTTCCGGTACGATGTCGTGTAGAAACCGATAGGGGTGTGGATTTTCATCCTACTCCTAACAAGTTAGCCCGCTTCCATCTTAGATTGCATCATCACTTAATATCAGGTGTAATAGCAGTCAAGGGCCAACTTGTAATCGATAAAAAAAAAATCCGACACTCTCAGTTTCATGTGTTCGTGTTGTTCGCAGAAAGATCCTATTACAATGATATTTTATGAAACATCTTAATCATACTACAGCAGTTTAAGATACCTGTTCTAGTTGAACTTGGCACCCTAGTCCCTGTGGCACTCACTAGTAGGGTTTACAATATACATGAAGTAGAATGCTCTAATGGTGGGGAACGGTAAACTAAAATATTTTTTTTTTGTTACAGGTCTCCATTCAGATCTATCTCTGACATCGTTGGATGGCGACGAAGGCGAAACTCTTCGTCGTGGCGCGCTGGCGGCGGCGTGCGCAGATGCTGTAGCAGCGTACGCTCAACTGGAAGGTTCTAGAGTGAGAGACTCCATCGCTGCGCACGCCAGGCGAGCGTTGGAGAGAGAGAGACAGATAGATGAGAAGAACGACATCATTGCTGATCTGTCTTCTAAGGTAATTGATAAAATACATAAGGATCTATTTCTATCACCGTGAAGCGATGGCGGTCTCGTGTGCTGATGCTGTGGCTGCGTACACTCAACGACATCATTGCCAAACTACCCTCTAAGTTAACTAGTAAATAACGTTAAGGTTTTTGTAATAAAATAAGTCCAAATATCTAAGTATCCCATATTCAAACCTGCCAACTTGCAGCATTGCTGTGTTCCAATCTGATGGTACCACATCAGTACCAGTAGTTCTGATGTTAGAAAATGAACAGTATATATTTACGACTTTGTACATACATTTGTGTAAAGTGTTGATATTAGATATTGGCCGAAAGAGGTCGGGAGAACACTATAATACAATTTAATCTAAAATAAATACGTTTCGTTTGCGTTCTTATGTTAAAAAGATGGACCAATCGCTTTACTAAATGTTGGAAATATCAATTAACACCTGAAACATGCAAATTAATTTTAATTACAAATAGCAGAATAAAAAGGTGATTAGAAAATTACAAAACTTGTACAAGAAACGAAACGTTAAGTTTTAACATCGAGTATACTTTGATCCATCGTTACCATAGACAATAACTTCGAATGATCAGAGGTATTTTCAAAATCAATTTTGCACAATCGCCTTGCGGTATTATATGTTATGGCATGGTATTGTTTTAAACAATGGTGTGTGTCAACGTACGGTAGTGTTAGGGTTGCTACTATTGGGAAATATATACTTTAATATCATCAATCTGCCTGATACCTTTTCACGGCTAAACCGCTGAACCGATTTGAATGCGTTTTAGACATAGAGATAGAATTTTGGAGAGGCATAAGTATAAAAGGAAGGAGCGGAAATAAAGATTGAAAGATTACTTGAAAGGACAAATATAAATTATTGTCGATAATATAGTAAAGTATACGAGGCAGTATGAAAATATACCTACAAGGTCGATTCGTGTACCTTGACACCAAAAATGAAGAAATTAAAAGTAAACTTAGCTACATGGAGATGATTTTCTGTTTACATAACAGCAATTAACTAATACTAAATCTAATAATTAAGTTTTATTGAAGTGAAACTTCTTTATCGGGGTTGGAGAAAAATTTAGTGTAACATTTTTTCGTTACGCGTCACATTTTTCCGTTATGCGCCATCTTTGACTTATGGAAGTGACGTGATAAATATATATATATGTTATATTGAAGTGATCAGCAAAATCAAAGGGTTTATTTTAATTCTAATTCCAGTGAATTTCTAAAAAAAGTAAGTAATTACGACATCAATGATAGTAATAATTCTATTACTATTAATGAAATTCAATAATAATCTTTGTAGTAATAAGCTAAAATGAAATAATTGTAGAATTTGTATTTATGTCTATGATAATAAAAGCCTTTTATTAAACTTTATCTAATTTAACTTTATTTAACCAATTTCTGTAAAGTTGCATACAGTAAATTCTTTTTTGAAAAATAACGTCATAAAAAAGTTTCACTTCTTACGAGTGTACGCTAGTACACGCACACATTTTTTTTACATCGAATAAAATTAATCTTTTATCTTATTTTATTGAATTTTTGTGTCTCCAAGCTGCCACCCCTAGTAACACCCGTTACTTTATTGTTCTTTGCTTCGTAAGTGAAAAATATATTAATTGTCATCGATTATAAATTTTAGGTTACTGTAATATACAGCGGTAAAAAGACACAAAAATATTATCCTTCTTACCCACCTACGATGGTTAAAATTCACAAATCTGGTTATCGCGATCCATATACGTGTTTGTGTTGACCTTACATGTAGAGAGCACAATACAACTAGTCCATTATGATTTTGTATGGCAGTGTGTGGGAGTATAATGATCTGATAAATTCGCAGACTTGGGTTGAGTTCTATTTATTTGTGGCCTTTATTTTTGCCTATCATTAGTGTACCGATTGTTAGGTATTCAAGCAGTAATAATTAATAGATAAATAAATTGCTATACTGAGGTATCTCAACTCAACTTTTCTACTCTCGATTCTTGTGTATGTGTCTGTATGCCACGTCGTAGCTTCTAAACGATAGGACCGATTTCGTTGTAGTTTTTTTTTCAAAGTTTGATGTACTTGAGAAGATTCTTAGCCGAAGATCCGATAAGTCAATCCAAAGATTGGATGGCATTGGCGCATTTCTATTGTGTTGGAAATTCTAATTTAAAACTCATAAGTGCCTCGTGGTTTTTTTCAAAAATAAAAGTATAGGTACCTAGTCCATATATACCCATCAGAAAAGCTACCTAAATTCGGTTAACCAAAACAATTATAGAAAATATTTTAATTCACTAAACGATTCCAAAACTGTACATCATTATTCCCATTCTCCTTTAACAGCCCACTCAAGAACCAGATTTCACTCATTTTCAATCGTGGCATGTAAAAGCATAAAATATGTTAAGTATGTAGAATTAGTATTGCCAGCAACGTATTTAATTTCCAAGTTATTTTATGGCACTGAGACAAAAGGTTCGCGTGACCATCGGGTCACGGACTGGTCGGCCGAGTGCAACGACCAGCCTATTCATACCGACATAAGGTTTTACGGAAATGACCCAGCTGTATAGCCTTGCACCGGCGAAAATAAACATTCTATTTCAGTTTGTAACTCTTTTTACAAGACACATTTATGTGACCCAGCGTCAATAATGAAATCTTGACAATTAAATTGGAACCACTTCCCGGTTTCGTTTCCGGTTTAGCTGAAATTTTACATGGATATGGTCGAGTTTGGGTTCGGTTGATTCGTCTTGATTAGTACTTATAATAATAATAAAACAAATAAAATAACTCCTTTGCGATTCTAATACTGAATACATTATGGTGAAATACGAATTTGAGATAGATTATAACCTGTATTTAAGCATATATGCTACTTTTATCTCGGAAAACTTAACAGGTAGTTCCCGCGGAATAATGAAAATTTTAAACTATTGCAGACGATGTCGCTGTCATTCGCTAGTTCAGAATAATTTCATAAAATTTTACATAATAACACATAACAGTATAACATCGATAAGCTTTGGACTATACAAAGTACCTTTCAGTAGTTTGTGTAATTATGTGTAAGTATCGGTACTAAAAGTTGTTATTATTACGACATTTTTATTGTTACTGTAGACACAGTAAGCACAATTATTTAAATATCAAGGTCTAAAGTGATTGGTTACCTAAATAAGGTGTAAAAGTAAATTCTTTCTTATTATTGCTTTTTAATATTAAAACTAATTTAAAAAACAATTATATGGTCTGATTTCAATATTTACGTTTCAAGATTATCTTCGATTGTTATCATTATGATTTCATTAACGTGTCCGAAACCCATAAAGTGCTTATTGAATTGCCTCTTCTGCTGAAAAGATAATTAAATTTTCCGAGACATGGAAATTTCACTGCATAATTGAGGCAGTTTTTGCGCAGTGTGTGACTAGCGGAAATGCACTGATCGTGGGAGCAGGGGAAATCTGTTGAATTTCTAAGGAATGCACTTTTTTAGAGGTACTTTCACGGACCGTTTCCCCCTAAAGAAGTTAATTGAATATTTATGATGCTTTGTGGAAGGCACTGAAGTTTAGATGAGTTTGATAGATAAAGAAATAGTGTACAGTAAATTCCTCTTAAGCTTTGTACGTTTATAACATACAATTTGTATATCAAAAACTTTATTTAGTATTCGTCATCATTATTGTAAAATGTAAAGATTCATTATTTATTTATCGTTTCTCAAAAATTTTTTTCTTCTAATAAAAAAGTTCTTACATTTGTTAAATTCTAACTTTTTTCGTTTCCAGTTATCAGTAGCAGAAGTAGAACTGCGCGCGGCAGCAGAAGAGAGAGACAAACTGCTGAACGACGCCAACTACAGCAGCCTGCAGCACGATGATGCTGTGACGAAGGCCAGGCAGGAAAGAGATGAAGCTATCGAGAGGAAGAAGACGGTTGAGGTAAGAGAGTAATTATTGGCTGAATTAGACTAAATTAAAGAGAGAACAAATGAGATAGTTGATATAAAAGAGTACTATTAAGCATTATTTTTAGAGATTAGATAATTGAAATTCACCAAACATTTTTAGGGGTTAATAAACTACACGACATTTTATGGAGGACTACTCGTATTATAATTTTCTCAGATGATTAATCCTTTTAAGAGTATAAGAAAGTGAACAAGATTTTTATCGTCATATTTTGTGATTTCTAGGTCGCCTTGGCGAAGACGCGGGTGGAACTAATGCAAGCTAACAGTCAACTGTACGAGGCGGTGCGGCAGAAGATTGACCTCGGACAGCAACTGGAGCAGTGGCAGGTACGGGTCACATCCATATCTACATGATAATCCACAGCTGGACATGGGCGTTGTGTACGAACGTCCCAATAAAACGATCCTAAGCTGTTGCCAGTCCACCCAGTGTGTCTTTAAATAATATCCAAATAGAAAATCTTATCATTTTTATATGAAAAAATTTTTGAATTATAGTTTAACTTGAAACACTTGAAAGAAATTCGTAACATAAGTGATTTTTTTCCAATTGAAACTTTGATCTGAAATTCTATAGATAAGAAAAAATATTCAAGGCAAAGTATTGTATCTATAAAAAGGAAAGTATTTATCATTAATAATGTATCTATTAATATATAGAAATGTAAGCCACACATTGCATATAATTTTCCAGATGGACATGCAAGAGCTGATCGACGAGCAGATGAAGCACAAACTGACAACTCAAGAGAAGAGGAGGAAGCTCCCGGAGCCTCCCGCTCCGACGAGGACCTCCAGGATCCTAGGATTTTTTCAACGGTGATCTGCTGTACCCAACTCTTGGTGCATCTCTCTCCGGCCATAAACAAAAACACCGCCACCATTTTATATCTATTTATTATTAAACATCACGACAAAAATATTTTCCCCGCTGCGTTGAGCGTTTTGACGCCATTGTACAAAGATAATTTATCATCTGTGGTCCTCGCGGCCGCCATCTTGTCGACGGATGCGTTCGCGTTCGTCGCGTTCGTAAGTTATAGTGTAATTTTATTTTTAAAACCTTGTGATGTTTATACATTTGCAGTGATAGTTAGTGTCTTAATTAGATTGTTTATAGTAAGTGTACGTTTAATTGTAACGTTTTACTGAGTTTTAGGTGAATTACGAGATTGTAGATTATCTATAACTGCACTTGGCTGAAATCTTTGGGCATTCCGTACAAAAATAGTATAAGAAAAGAATCATTCCTTACTGTTATCAATATTAGAGCGGATATGGTAGGTACAACAGATAAACGAAAATCCAGGAGTTTATTTACACCACAAACTAGATTTAGTGTGTCGAATTTAGTGAACGAATTAAAAACACGAAACGATAATCGAAATTTAGTTTTAATAGATCATACTCGCTCGCTGCCCCATCGTCTCTAACATCAGCCATTTTGCTAACGGTTTCTTATGTTTATATAAGTTTTATATTACAACCAGCGCCTATCCCGAGAAAGGGACAGGCGATTCAATAATTCATTTTATAGATAGAACATTTCGCTTTCGAAACTCATCTACTATCAAAACCAATAATAATTTCGTTGCAACTAATACGCAGTATTATGTATGTATGAATTCGATCTCTTTTTGATCAGATATTTCTTTCCTATTCATTAAAAATGTTTTTTTTTACAATTTTGTAAGTACTAAGGTCAAAAACTTTAAGAAATGTTACACGTTTATTGTCAATTCCTGGATTAATTTTTTTGCTATTAACTTCTAAGAAGATCATATATTTCATGACCACAGTTACGTGTTTTGTAAATAACACTTTAAACAGCAGTTCTTGATTATTATTTCACTAGAAGTGAGAATCATCGGTGCACGTAGTGTTAAGTGTTAACGTTAGTTAAGCACTTATAACGTTTATTAGCCATATTATTAATTGTACTTAAATCTACATAGTGTGTAACAATCTGCTGCAATCCTAGATTTACAATATAAATAAATATATAATTGTCTAATATATGAATTAATTTAAAACAATCATTTTTTTAAATTTTATCAAAGGATCGTGATCAATATGAAGTTAAGCAGTTAAAGAATGCCTTTATAAAGTGCCTTGTACACAATCATTCGAAGTCAATTATTGTTTTATGTATCTATTTATAAGAATACCTATATATTTACTATAATATCATAATAAGAATGTGCAATATGAGGAAATTCAATAATACATTATTTGCAAGGTTTAATTATTTAATTGTTTCAATGAGAATAAATAAGAACAAAAGATGTCTTACAAAAAAACAAGCTCAGTTTTAAAACCACCAAAGGTATATTGCAACATCCTAGAAGGATTTTTTAAATCTAAAAATCAGTTTATTTGTCGTCACAATGTGACGTCACTTGTACTTACTAAAACTGACTCCAGATCAGAAGGTTACACGTTCATATCACGTCGTGGTCACCAATTTTGGGACCTAACGTATCACAAACGAAAGTGTTATTAGACACTGACACCTGCAAGTACTAACCTAGTGATAGTCCATTGAAATGTTACATTTTTAGGCCTTATCTTGCGTTTTAGAGGACGCAATTTTATTTTTTTGATGTGTAGGGGGGTCAGTGTAAAGTTAAAACTAAGTTTGTGGGGGCCACCATCTTAAAAATAAGGGTTGAAATGGTTTTTACGGTATATCTCTTAATCTATCAATTTCATAAAAAAATTTGTTAATATTTTTTGTTGCAAATAAAAATCTCTACAACTTTAGTCCAGTAACTTGTCGTAGAACTATAAATAAAAAAGATATAAGCGAAAATGTTCAAAAAATTCAAAAAAAAAATTTATTTTACGATGTAACTTTTTTTTGCAAAATGCCATTTCAACCCCTATTTTCAAGATTGCGGCCCATAAACTTAGTTTTAACTTTACACTGACCCCTCCTACACATCAAAAAAATAAAATTGCGTCCTCTAAAAACGCAACCCCAAATGTAACTTTTCAATGGACTATGAAGTGATTCTATATTTTTTATTATTTGACATATAGCTTAGTTTACCTTCAGTTAATATGCTAGTATCGTAGCTTTTTCAATTTAAAAACCATGCTGGATTTACATTGATTAAGACCGATTGAAAACGTACATTATTATGTACAGTCCGTGTAAACTTTGAGTCCACTCTGAAGTTGCAACACGCTGAACTTCAAAAGATCATGGCGGCGCTCAGAATTAGTGCTGCAAAATCAAAATATACCTGCAGTACAAGCAAACGCCTCGTGTTTAGAATAGACTCGGAAGTTTAGCAGGACTTGTGTACCTACGCTTTATATGTTATGTATGTATAGAACTAAGCGTAACTTGAGGTGAGGGCTCCGGTTAAATGATTTGCCTTGAAGATAGCAATGTTAACATATCGCACCTCTATATCTAAACAGGTATTAACTCAAAAAAGCTCATTTTACAGGAGAGGCAAAAAACTGATTGCCGAGTCCCTGTGCATTGCAGAAGTTTTCTGTAATGCACAGTTTTATTTTACAGCTCAATGTGATAAATATTAAGAATCTTGGGTTTTAATAAAAGGCTGGGTCTTAATAATGCATTTTGATAGATGCTTCCTTATAGCTTATCAATTTGTGTATATATTTTTGTATTATATTGAGTTAAACCCTCAACCTCTCTTGTGGCCCCACCTTGCCAGTAATACTAATACTGGTTCAACTCAAAATGTTTCATTAATTAACTCAGCACTAACTATCAAAATAGCGACAAC
This sequence comes from Mycalesis mineus, assembly GCA_034621355.1. Taxonomy (NCBI): domain Eukaryota; kingdom Metazoa; phylum Arthropoda; class Insecta; order Lepidoptera; family Nymphalidae; genus Mycalesis; species Mycalesis mineus. The sequence goes on from CM067888.1 coordinate 12,790,308, forward strand.
TCGAAATAATGCTCCATCAAATTTCAACAATATGTGTGTAACCCAAAATAACTTCAATTTGTTTAAGCCCGGTGCGTGCATTCCACTTGTAAATTTGGTCCTAACTGGCGTTGTCGCTGTTTTGGTTGCGAGAGGGGTTGGGGGGGGGGTGTCGCTCGTTCAACAATATAGGTATACAAAGACATCTAGCGGCGAATATTGGTAATAGTTTTGAATCTGATTTATTGGTCGATAGATATTGAAATGACAAATTCTCAAAAATCAAGAATTTTGAGGTAGTTCCCTTGAGATCTAGGGGTGCGATATGTCGTCGCTCTTATCCTTATGGTATCGATTCAGCTGATTTAAATATTTAATGGAGCATATCTATATGTGTATCAATAGAATTCAAAGTTTTATAAATATATTCACAAAGATAGCTAACATCAGGGTTCCTTACTTTATCGGAAGACTAACTGATATCAGTTGAAGCCCAGATTCTACTCTAATAGTAAACTAGATAGGTAAAAATAATTATCTTAAGTGCTCTGTATTCTATACTTGTACCATCATTTTAAAAAGAAAACGGTATGAGGAGCTAATCATGCATATCAAATTAGTGAATATAAGCTTTCCACACATATCCGGGGCCCTGAGTGTATACTTCGTAGAGACAGATAGACTACTGATTTGATAGAAGCGCTGTAAAAAACTAAATATCAACTTTATCGCTCTGTTTTTGTGCAATGCAAAAATGTATGTGTGCGATTTAACTTGATTTTAATACGCGTTCGAAATTCGTGGACTATTTTGTTTTAAATGTAATAGATACTCTGTGGTTACCCATAGATATGTTAATAAAAAAAGTAATTTAACCCTTGGCATGCCTGGTGGGCATAAGTTACACGCTATGCCTGGTGGGTCTCTCAGACCCCGATTTCAAAATAGCATTTTTTCCTATAAATGTTATGATGTAAGGTGATTTAATGATTCAAGACGCATGCTTAAAGGGCAAAAAAGAGATAGTAAAAAAAAACACATTAGAAATTAATCAACTTTATTAAAATATTTGAAATTAAACTTTAACTCACATTTTTAAGCAACATTTCGTGACTATAACTTTGTTAACATATAATTAGTATCAAAAGTAAAGAGATCATAATCAGACTTTAATCCAGTGTAAGGCACTATCATATACTTAATCTAAATCACAAAATAATTAGTCTTCATCACTTGCATTTACACTTTGTAAATCTTTGGATTGGTAACACTTTGCGCATTGAAAAATCGAGTGGTCAAGACAAATGTGACAACTACATGTCTCACAAATGTACTGGGTTTTCCGATCTTTTTTCACAGGACAAACGTGGCATCTTCGCTTTATTCCAGGAGTTGATTTTTTCAACGGTGGGCAACCTTGATCACCTGTGCGTTCGGCTATTCTTTTACGAAGATCAGTGGAAAGGCGAATATTCGATTGTCTTGATTTCAAATGTGGTTCAAGAAGCGCTAAAGCCAAACCCTTTATAAAACTTCTTCGATTGCTCTTATCTTCTGGAATGTTAAGTATTTGGATAATTTTGGCATTGATTCCAGCAGTATTTAGCATCCAAAAAAACAAAGTCAGTGGCCATCTTCTTGAGTTGCGCGACACATCATAAGAACGTATGAGTTTATCGACATTGTCTACGCCGCTCTTTGTCCGATTGTAGAAACTTATGATCTCAGGTTTCTGTTTTGCGCCAGTAGCTTCGTCAATTTCCATTTGATGATGGAGAGATGACAGCAGAAAAACATTTTTTCTGGGTTTCGGAACATAAGATACTAAAGTCAAATCTTGTTGAAATCCGAACATTGACGAATTCTCTTCGCGCTTCCCGGCTTTGAACTTTTCAGGTATACAGGTTTTGTTGGATTTCATTGTACCAACTGCCGTAAGTTTATGATGATTTAGCAAATGTTGATAAGTGGGATAACTTGTGAACCAATTATCCATTGTCACATTGCGTCCTGATCGGGAAATCGGTGTCAGAAGACGATCAACTACATCATGTGGCTTGTTACTGACTTTATAGTCTCCTTGGGGCTGATCTCCTGCGTAAATTTCTAAATTCAAGGAGTAAAATGTAGCAGCATCTACAAGCGCAAATATTTTAATGCCATATTTGGCAGGTTTACTCGGTAAGTATTGACGGAATTTGCAACGTCCTCGAAATGCCACCAGTTCTTCGTCAATCGTTAGATTCTCAAAAGGCGTATAATGCAATTGGCAATTAGCAACAAAATCTACAAACAGTTTACGAAATGGTGCCAATCTATCTTGTGCTAATCTTTCTTCACGAGAATTGGCATCGTCGAATCTCAGATGATTGACAATGAAAGAAAATCTTCTTAGACTCATTGTCATGGGAAAAAGAGCAATGCCTGTGCCATCATTGGACCACAGATCTTGTAAGTTTTGTCTAGCCGATTTAAAAAGCCCTGCCAAAAAAAGAAGACCAATTGTGGCACGTAGTTCTATCATAGAAACATCACAATATGAATATTCATTAGAAGCATTTGAATTCTCTCTAGTTTTTTTTATCCTTGTATTGGTATGACACAAAATATATGACAACATTGACTCATTTATAAAGAGTTCAAAACATTCTAATGGAGTCTTTGCATTTTTTGCTTGACCATTTACTCCCGGAGTGCCCGTCAATATATTTTCACTACGTGTTCGTACATTAGGTCTACGTGGATTTTTAAACCATATTGTTCCATCTTTACCTCTGTTAGTTTCTTCTGTGGGCACAGTCGCAAGGATGGACAGAGGCACCTCCATTTCAGAATCCGAAGAGGTGGAGCCTGCATCATTTTCTTCCTCCTCAGTATCAGCTTCTTCACCCTCTAGAGCAACGTCAAACTCTTCTCCACTTGAATCAAATGCAACTAAGTCTTCCTCATCCAACTCTTGGAATAATAAACTAGCTATATCCTTGTCTGTTAGTTGTTCATTCATGATTAAACTGAAACAAAAAATAGAATAGGATAATGTAATGTACAAACTAATATTATTTAACGGACAGATGCCAATATTTGTAAGAAAAAAGAAAAATAAATACTTACAAAATAAAGTCACGCCGTATGCCTGGTGGGGTCTGTGGGACCCGCACGCACTTTACGCACGTCCTTTTACGCTCGTAGCTCGCCGCGGACTGAGTAAGCGGGCGGAGGGCATTCCGCGGTTAGTAACGGCCAGCTACTAAAAACGGTGAGGCTCGAAATTCAAATTTAAACGAACTACAACGGTTCGCGCGTTGGTGTGGGTCTGACAGACCCTACCAGGCATGCCAAGGGTTGAGAAAGTAATGAAAAAACAAAACAATTTTATTTTATTATGCAGATACACTTCGGTAATTCCAAAATTTTAAATTCCTTAATTAGAGCAATATTTTTTTATTGTAAGAATTTTATAACTATAGCAAATAGTTATAACGCCTCTACATAAGTTTTTAAAAACTTCACAAAATTACCCTAAATATGATTTGAAATTCTTAAACTTATCAGATTTTTGTGAATATATTTTGTTAATAAATGTATTGCGGCAATATTGCACCATTTTTGTGTGGCAACACAACTAAAAGTAAAATTGATATAAAGTGAAGCTTAAAAAAATGTATTTTACCTCTTCATTATTCAATGTATTTTAAATTGATGTACCTCTTCAATGTATTAATTTTATTAACTTAAGAAAATATTTTTAATTTAAGACTGAATGTGATTGCGCTCCAACTTTATATCTTTGATTTGATAAATTATTGATTGGTTGCAATTTCTAAATTTGTTCCTCGCTCTTGAAACTATTGTCTCTTCATAAGTAAATAGCTGGTAGTCTGGCGGACAAAAAAATGTGGGCAAGGAAAAATACACCAGTGTTGCAAGACTAAATAAAATGACAAACTTCTGAGTATTTAAGCTCCGAAAGACATTAATATAGTATGGATTTATCTAGATGCAGGTAAAGTCGGATCAATGAATCTATTCTTTTTGTGTCTATAACATGGTGGATTATACCTATTCCCAAAAACTATCAAAATTTTGTCATTGTTAATCCAGCCACGAAAATTGCGCAAATATTTTATTTGCATAGAACAAAACAGCAACGTTGCTTCATTTATGGCTACTACTTACCTACTTATTATTTAATATAGGTACCCTCAATTTTATTTGTAGTTAACTAAATGTCAGTTTGCGCAATTGTCGTAGCTTTGAACATAAATCCGATCTGTCACTGCTAGGCCTCGCCTATGCCGAGAGACTGGGCGCCTCAATAAAGGCGACGAACGAAAAAATACCTTAGGTCACATTCTTCGGGAACTTCAGGGACCTTAGCTTTTAAGACCCCGAGGCCTTAGGCAACATAAAATGTTAGAACATGATGCCCCCATCTTGCTTTCTGCACCTTTGCTGAACGGTCCATAAAACCAAAATGTTCCCATTAGTGTTGTTAGTAATGTGTATTTTGAACTGAAATTAATCATTTACCTATGTGGGTATTTTGCAATTTTATGACAATTAATTTACTACTATCTAAGCACAAAATATCGTTTTCTACTGCGTATTAAATACTTCAGTCATTCCAAAATTCCTGGTTTATTTTATTAATAAGCGTGATACCTAATAAATATTACATGAGACCTAATAAATATTACATGAATTTCGTTACTTTCACACAATCCAAAACTCTGCATGTACTTTATAAATATGAAATCAAAAATATTAATGAGAAAGTACCAAGAATTTATGAGAGCATGAATTAAATACTGTACCTACGAGTATATTCAAACACCATCCGCTACGCATTAAGCTCTCATAATAACGCAAGCTTTTCGCTTTTTTGCTCTGTTTGTAGAGAAAAATAATGAAAGAATTAAAAAAAAATTGAAGTTTGTTTATCTGTAATTAAATGAAAATTAATACTCTTCCAAACGAGCACAAAGCCATGTTGTTATACTCATGTGGCATTATAGCAACCGAGAAAAAGTTATTACCTTCTTATAAAAATACTATTATTTTGAAATTGTCTGCCCTTGCATTAAAATCGCATATTTTTTGTTAACTTACTCATAAAGTGACGTCGGTAATTAGAATAATAAAAAGACCTTACTAAAAAAATAAACCTTGAATTTCGCTAATTTAATAAATAAATAATAATTAACAATTATGTAAGCATCTCATAAGTGTACTTAAATATTTTAATATTATTTTACTTTTAACTAATTCAATTAGTTCATAGTTTTAATATCAATAAATAATTACGTGAAAATTGTAATGAAATAAATAAAGCAAGAATTTTATATTTGATTTTTATTTAACCTTTAGTTTTAAACTTACCGGTAACCTAGATCGGTAGCTAGGTAGACTATTCACTGCCTTAGTGAATGACTAACCTAGCTACCGATCTCGACTTTTTTTAAAGGATTTCAACTAGCCATCTATTAGATCTCAATTTTGTAGCCACGCCACGGTCAATACTAATAGAGCTGCTTTTATGATTACCCAGTTCAAAGCAGCCCTGTATTAGCAATTGCTTAGGCCATCCCGTCTAAGGGGACACCAGAGATGAAAAGAAAAAAAGTTAGAAAAAAAAAATTGGTTGTCTGTAAAGTCGGTTTACTGACGATAGTTGAACGTGACAACTTAAGAAAATACCGATGGAATGGTAGCATTTAATTGGTTATTAAAATTTTTAATTTAAGTATATTTTTATAAATATTAATTTAAATTAATAAAATAATTGATTTTGATTTTGTAAATTTATATTTTAAATTTATAATAAATATATTAATTTTTTATTTAAAATTAATATATTTAATAATTATATTTAATAGACGGATGTCGAACGCTGCCGAACGAAAAGGCCGATTGTGCTTCTTTGTCGCTCGTTTCACGCTCTCGCTTGCACTTCAAGCCTTACATGGAACGCCTCAAAGCGAGGTAACGCGGCATGAGTCATGTTTTTTCGTGCGTGCAGCCGGCTCTATTGAATTATAAGACGTTTTCACGTCAAAAACGAGCACATGAAAGTTATTTTTTCTTTTTCTTAATTATTTCAAATTATTTATTCTGCGTAGCTCTCTTAGGATAGGATGCCCATAGGGTGAGATTGCTTAGGGTTTCAAGTTACTTTATCCGGGCATTGGTTCAGGAAAGCACTATGCTTATTCCTGCCGTCAAACGGCATTGCCGTGTTTCAGGCTGAAGGCCATGTTTGCCGGTTACTGACACGCGAGTCTTAAATACTGCGCCGTGGTTGATAGACACAGGGCAGCACGTTAGGTACCTATGTTTAGAACTTAGATATTTATACTTAGATACGACGTGTTCTTGGTATATTTGACGAAGTGTTGCAGATATTCGATTCTTCAATAAAACTCAAAGAGGTTTTGCTTATACCTGTGGAATAATAAAAAAATCACTAATCAGATTATCTTCTGTCATAATATTGTATTGACAAGTTTTGCTAGAGGAACAAATATTATTTTCGTTTATTATTTATTGATATAAAAAGTTTGTTAAATTTGCGACAATGCCGATGCAAGTAGAACAGAAGACCATTGACCCAGAGGCAGAACTTAGCAATGTTCAGCGAATGGTAAGAAATAATAAATATTACCCACATCGAATTTACAGGCAATTAGGAATGAAAAAACTTGTGTGTGGAACACCCCTAAGCTGCTAAATCCCTCGTGTTTAGGAAAGTCCTTAAAAATTAAATTACAATAGGTACAAAGCGTTCTTGAAAAGTCAAGTCTCGATCAATGGTGACTCTAGGAATGGATCAGTAAGTAACCAACCTGTAGTGATCATACAACCGACTCAGAAACAGAAAGCAGATTCTACCGTGAAACATACCAAAATTTTAAAATGTTACATTTTTAACCAACGAAAAAAACGGAGGTGGTTCTAAATTCGACACATATATATATATTTTTTTTATGTATGACAACGCGTAACATTTTACAGAGTAGTCCGATTTTGATAATTCTTTTTTTATTAGAAAGGGCATACATCCAAGGTGGTCCCTTTATCATCATGTTAGGATCTGATGATGATATCCTGGGGAAATTGAAGGAACTCTTCAAATTTTGAAGGCACGCTTACAGCGATTTTGGTTTTTGTCTCGGTATCGGTGCTACATAATATACTATGACAGTATAGTTTAAGTACGTTACGTGGCGATAAATCACTAAGGGCTAACGCTAAAACAGGGGGCCACAAAACCGCGCGCGGGCACCCGTCGCGTGCGCCCGTCTCAGTTAGCGCTGCTAGTATAATTTTGTTCAATAAAATCAACAAATATTTATTTGACCGTAGCATCTAGCGGCGCTCGACTGATTTGTAGAAACAAACCCGCTCGCGTGTGCCCGTCGCGGCCGCCCGCGCCGTGTACCCGCCGCCCGCCGCGCGGTTGCGAATCCGCCACCCGCGCCCGCGCTCCGTCGCGCTGTCCATACTATTTTTCATTATACAACCGCGAGCGTGCAACCGCGTCAGTTTTAGCGTAGGCCCTAAAAAGTAAGAAATAAAAAATAGAACCGACTCAAAACGCACTAAAAAGTAAAAAATAACTGTGTCAATTAGTTGCTTTAATTTACTTAAGCATATTTATAAGCGTTTTGAGTCGGTTCTATTTTTTGTTAAAAACTTTTATAATTAACAGTTCATGCTACCCTGTCTTGTATGTAAAAGAAAGTGGACGCTTGATAGAAGGCCTATAACCAACACGTGGCTTATAATTTAGTTTTATACTTGGTTGATTTTACTAATCAAGATTATTAGGAACTTCATAAATAGGAGTCATCATTTTGGCTTATAAGTAAATGTATGTGTCTGAGGCTACGTTACGAGTAGATTCAAAACATCCTCATACGTAAATGCTTAATGTAGCATTTAATTTTTTAGTTCCAAAAGCTGGCACCGATGTGCAGCATTGAGAAACGTGCTGGCGGAATTCCACAGCTCGCTCCTCAAGAGAAGCAGTTGGACATCCTAGCAGCTGAGTTAAAGGAGACACTGCTCTGCATTAATGTTAGTAAAAATCTTTTACTATTAAATATACTATCAACTAGAGGTTAAAATATAATTTAAATAGAAGCAGGTGTAAAATTTTGCTGTATTTCGCAAAGACTTGTCAACTTCATATTTAGATCGTCGAAATTCCTTGTAAACTTGGAAATACGAGGAATGTGGATCTTTGTAACCGGTAGAAAGACATAGATATGTTGCAGAATTTCTTATGAGAATGAGAGCTATTACGAAATATGCCAACCACCATGGGTGATCTCTTAATTATTAGCCGAAAAATAATGCCTTGGATTAAGCATTCTAGCTCAAGGCAGTATAACAACATCATAATTATATTTTGACAAGAATCATCATCTTCATTATCCGCCTCCAGGCCAGGCCTCCCTCCTTATATAAGAGGGGGTATGGAGCGTAGACCCACCACGCTGCTCCAATGTTTAATTTATCAACACTATCAGATGACACCATTTTAATTTAGCTCGCCAGAAAAGGACAGCATGGTCTTCGCGATCACTTAACGAAGCAAGGAACACGCAAGTCTATCGTGGAGTACGAGCATTTGGAGGGAGAGCTGCGGGATGAAAGGGCGCAGCAGGCCGAGCTGGACTGCCTCAACTATCTGGCGCAGAAACAAATGACGGAGCTGGTGAAGAGAGTGCCCACTGAATCAGATGTGAATTCATTTTACGTTTGGTAGTTTGTGTAGTCAGAGATTGTTTCTCTATCGAATAGTACTAATCAGGCACTCTATTTAGTTATCGATGTTTATTAACGTTTTATTCTTCAAAACAAAAACACAGTTTTGCCAAAAAGTATTTTGTACACTATCGAGGTTTTCTTATTTAGGTACATGAATAAATTGATAGGTAGGTACCTATTTAATAATATTAAAAAACTAAAACCAGTAAAAAGTTTAGAGTAGGAGGTAATAATTCCACTTTTACTATAAATATAATAAAACATTGCTTGTTGTTAGGAGTTAATGATGATTGAAAACGCCAGCAACCGACTCCGTCGCATGGAGAACCGTTTGGATTTAGCCACGAAACGTTTCTGTGGCATTAACACAGACAACAAACGCGTCCGAGAGGAAATTGATCGCTTACTTGTTGAGAGGTTTGGTTGTTGAATTTTCAATTAATTAGTGATAGTTTAGGATATGGAGGCTAGGTTGTATCCTAAATGAAACTCCCTACTATACTATGTAACAATAGTGAATTACTCAATATTATTGTGAATGTAATTTACACTGGTTCACTACTGGCTAAGTTACAGAAGGCGTTTCTTAAAAGTTAAGCGTTCACGTATTGCGTGTTTCGATTTCGCGAGAAACTGGAGAGACCTGCGTGTGGCAGGGCGAATTTGCAACCCTAGTTACCGCGCGTACGCCAAGTGGCGGGAAAGATTCCCGCGCAAGCATATAGCTATGGCGTGGCAATGTTGAAAATTAATGCAAAGGTTGCGGAAACCGTTTCGCAAAAGTATTTTCATGTCAAGTTATGCCGACGTAAATGCACGTTGCGTACACTGTACAAAAAAATATCAGATCTCATTGAGAGCCAGGCTCTATAGGCCTGCCAAATGCTCCTCGCACTGCTCATCGTTTTGCTCAACCTTGAATGGCTAAGAAATAGAAAAAACAACTCTCCCAGTTTTTATTAATAATTCCAGGAACGATTTTAATATCCAATGGAATAGAACGATTGGCAAGCTGGTGAAGGGTAAAGAATATCTCATGGACATATTCGAGATCGCCGCCAACTCGTTCGGCGATCGTGACGAATGCTGCAGGATGCTCGAGGCCTTGAAATGGAAGGGGTTGTTTCAGCTCAACAGAGACATATCGGTAGGATTTTTGTGGAACTAGGACTTAAAAAATTTAAATCATAATAAACTAGCAATTCGCCCCGGCTTCGCACGGGTGCAATGTTGTTACCGGCGGCGGCACATGCAAGCTCCGCGCGCCCCCCTAACCGCACTTTGAATCATATATATCTTGGAAAATATTCACTTAAATTACATGCTCTAAAGGGCAATAGTGATCAATATTGAATGCACAAAGTTATTATTTTGATATATCTCGTAGAGTTTAGCCAGCGTTTGCAATGTAAGCGCAAAAATGCGTTAATTTACGACATCATATCAGAAACCTCTAAAATTATAACGGTTTGTCTCCCATATTATGCATGTATTATACACAAACCTTGCCCTTAAAGCACTGTCTGATAAAAGAAACCCGCATGAAAATCGGTTGCGTAGTTTTAAAGGTTTAAGCATACATAGGGACAGATAGAAGAAAGCGACTTTATTTTATACTATGTAATGATGATACAGGTAGAGAAGTTACTGAGGTTATTATTATTTATTATTATTAATATGGTGAGGTCCGCCGTAGCGGATGCACTTCGACCCCTATGGATCTTTTGTACTCGCCCCGCCCTCACCTCCCATATATAAGTTCAAACACCCACTCTAAGAGTTGGATGGTTGCTCTTAGGTTGGAGGCACAGTAATCTTCTGGTAGTGGATAGGCTACCCCCAGGAAATCCATTCGCTTTCTAGCCAATCCGTCACATTCACACAAAATGTGTTCCATGGACTCTGTGTCTTCATTACCAGCCCTGCAGATAGGATCCTCAGAAATACCCATTTTGCAGAGCATAGACCTGGTGCTATAATGGCCTGTGTACGATGCTATAGCATACCTTAGCTTTTTCCTGCTCAGTTGATTTACCTTCGCTAGAAAACCTAGTTACTGAGGTTGGTGTTGGATCCCGGGTCAGGCTATGTAATAAGTATGAAACTTTAGGAGTTGAAGAGTTATCCCGTAGACCCTGGACGTTACCAAAAATAAACATTACTCTAAACACTTGTTAACTCATATGGGAGTGTGGTGGTCGAATGTAGACAGACTGCTCTTACCTTAACTGTTTCGTAGCTCTCCTAAGGACATATTTATGTATTTTTAAAATTGCTAATTAAAATTAAATAGGAAATGCAATCATACGAAGGAGAATTAAATCACCTCGCAAAATTAGAAGAGTTCCTACGGGTCAAAGGTTCTAGAAGGATCTGCGAGGCCGACGAGATAGAAGAAATAAAGAGGCAAGAGGAAATACAGAGGTGTGAGCAGGAGATCGCTCGCTATGATGCACTGTTGGAAGATGTATTTGTATGTATCAAAAACTATATTACTTTCATAAATACGACTTGTGATTAGAGTAAATGCAGTTAAATAGGCCCTCTTACACTGAAATTCCGAAAACCTTACATAAATTCTCAGAATTCCTTAGAATTTGGAAAAAGTCTGGTCACAAGATAGGGGATAATATGGACCTTAGAATTTGGTTACGTATAATAATTTATTTCGAGGTTAAGTAAACCTACCTATACTAAAGCCAAACTCGATTGAGAATGCTTGTCAACAAACAAATTTAAAATGAAGGTAGAAAATGCAACACATTTTATGCCTAATAAATTTAAAATTGTGTTTTTTTAATAAAATCTTATTTAAAAGATATTGAATATATTATTGGTTTTAAGCTTACTAATCTAATTTATTGTCATGAATTCATCATTAACTAAAAAAATTAGGTGTAAAATGACTAGTGATTTCTACCTTCATTTTTATTGTGTTTGTTGACAAGCATTCTCAATCGAGTTTGGCTTTAGTATAGACACCTAGACGTACGGTACATCTACATATTATGTCAAAGAGAGTGTGATTTGTAAAGACGTTCTTCTCAGTGATTATTCTCCAAGTCATTTTAAGGAAAGGAATTATTATTTAGTCCTATGGCTGCTGGTGGTTATCTGATTACCGGGCTATTGGGGATATTTCATAGCTTCGTTGCTGAAGAAGTTTTGCCACTGGTTTAAAGAAACTTACAGTAGAGTAGGTACAATCGCCAAATTTTAATAATTCGATGAAATTAAATAAATCAAGCAATGTGTTTCAGCGTTACGCTGGCTCGGACAGACTTATAACAATAGTCAGTAACTTCAAGGCTGGAGAAATTCATAACTTCTCAATTTTCGAACTTCTATGTCAAGTGCTGCAAGAGTCTATAATCATGAGACGAGATCTTGAGGTTTTGCGACAGCGTATAAGTGAGATATTCTAGTACCTATTTTACATAATAATATTTAAAGTGACCAAGTTTTGTAACTTAAACTTCTTTATAAAATAGATTGTAAGTAAGCTTCTATCAAAGAAAAATAAAATAATAATATTTTTGGGGCATTTAAGAGTGTTTGGTTGTACATAAATCTAAGCTAAAACTGCTTTGAAATCCAGTGGATCAACGAGACATAAACGAAGCACGGGAGGAGAAGCAAGACAAGCGTCTGGCTGAACTGAAGATGGAGCTGGAGAAGCATAGAGAACGGACGCAGCACATGATGCAGTTGAACAACAACGCTGATGCTACCATCGTCAAAGTGCTCAAAGGGATTGATGATCTTGTCAGGTTCAATAATAAATCATAATCATCGTCATTATCAGCCTATTAACGTATATTAGAGGGGATACGGAGCGTAGACCCACCACGCTGCTCCAATGCGGGTTGGCGGGCTTAGGGTGATAATGTTTCATGTGTTAACAACCACTCAGATGTTGATGATAGCGACCAAAACCGACGGCTTAACGTGCTCTCCGAGGCACCACCACCAATTTTCCGACGCCGAGCTTGGAATGTCCTAAATAAATAATAGAAAAATGAAAAACTCAAAATTATTCCGTGACCCGATCCAGGATTCGAACCCAGGACCTCGTGATCAAAGCCACATAACTAACCACTAGACCAAAGCAGTCGTGTTCTTAACATAGAACGTGTAAAACAAAATCGCTTCCCGCTGTATGCGCTTACTTGAATCTTTTAAACTACGCAATAGGTTTCTACGTGGTTTCACCAATAGAAAAGAAGTTTCTACGTATAGTATACAATGGGGTGGTTCAAGTTTTCCATCGGAAGAAGTAGTGGGCATCCTCTAGTAACATTAGAACAAAGTCCGGTTATTGTCACACTACTTATAACTTCGCTTAGCTTTTTACAAAAGCTAAACGGATATGGAAGAAAATTCCCTCAGAGATAGTGTATAATTTGGAATGGCACGTATACGTTGTGACGACCTCCGTGGCGCAGTGGTATGCGCGGTGGATTTATAAGATGGAGGTCCTGGGTTCGATTCCCGGCGGGGCAGATTGAGATTTTTCTTAATTTGTCTCGGTCTGGCTGGTGGGAGGCTTTCGCCGTGGCTAGTTACCACCTTACCGACAAAGACGTACCGCCAAGCGATTTAGCGTTCAAGTATGATGTCGCGTAGAAACCGAAGGGGTGTGGATTTCATCCTACTCCTCACAAGTTAGCCCGCTTTCATCTTAGACTGCATCATCACTTAACATCAGGTGTGATAGCAGTCAAGGGCCAACTTGTAGTCGATAAAAAAAAATACTTAAAGATTAGTATTTATCTCAAAAGTTCCATCCATAGAGTAGGATCCATGCTTCACGGGGCGATGAAAAAATATTACATAAATTAATAAGAAATATTAAAGAAATTGAAAAGATATTAGACAGGTAAGAAATTAAAACCTTTAACGCCTACCATGGAAAATATTAAACTGACACTTGACACAGATTAGCTAAATGTGACGTCACCCCTCTGCTATCACTCCTGGGTAACCACAAGGAGGTGACAAAGTGGAACGTTCGCAAGTTCCTCAGAATCCTTGAATCGGATGTCAAAAGTCTTATCGAGGTGGCCTACGGAGCAGTTAAGGCAAGTTTACACTGATTGCCATTTATTATGAAATTCCATTCCTCATGCTTAAGGCTTAAAAGTGGGGACAAAAGTTCCTGGGTTCAAAATCCGCCTGGATTTCTGTCGTACGTATTCTTAACACTGATATTTCGATTAGTTTTAGTAGTACACACATCATATTATTTCTTAGGCAACGAATTTTCTATTTCGTATCGTCTGTTTACATAGAGGCTTACCTTGATTCGAAGACTGTGCACGCCACGCTATTATCTATCCTTATTATATTTTTCATTCAACGACAAATTGTTTCTTGGCCGTATCCTCATTCAAATAATTATTTTATTCAACTCATATATCCTTACTAGTTTCTTCATAGAAACCTCGTTTTTTTTTTTTTTTTAATAATAATAATCTTTATTTATCAATCAAAAGTACATTCAGTGTAGATTTGAAGCCCTACCTCCTGTGCTAGTTATTACTGTATTACAGGAGGCAGTGTCTTCCCCATATCAATGATACAATGTTATGCTGATAAACAATTAGATTTATACAAAAGCAAAAAAAAGAACATATAAAAAGTGAAAAAAAAATAACCAAGGTAGGAGTGTGGGTGTGTGCGTGTGCGTGTGCGTGTGCGTGTGCGTGTGCGTGTGCGTGTGCGTGTGTGTGTGTGTGTGTGTGTGTGTGTGTGTGTGTGTGTGTGTGTGTTCATGTTAATGTTTGTGTTTATGTTAGTGTTTGTGTTTATGTAGTTGTATTAATGTAACAGTAAATATAAATATAAGAAAATATACATTTTAGGTTGAATAGGTATACCAGGTATAGCAGATTATCTATTTTTAATATACTTAGTTATCGATGTATAATAATTTCTCGGTGCCATCATAGTCGTATTCTTTTAGCCATCCTTTAATATACATTTTAATTTCCCTATTGATCATGTTTTTAGTGCTAACTTTGTTAGTTTTATTTAAGATATTATATAGGTAGGGTGCTAAAAATTCATAGTGTCTGCGTGCAAAACTACTTTTAGTTATTGGTATTGGGCACCTGTCAATCCTTTTTGTGTTTACCGGTAGATTAGGGATAGCTTCCCGGTGGAATCTCCTTAGTGCTGCATAAACAAACAGTTTTCTAACTGTTACTACGTTGTTTCAATTATTTATTCGTGATTTTAGAAACATTGCATGAAATTGTAACGAATACTTTGTTCGAACAGCCTCCCGCTCCCACACCTAAAGCTAGGACAAAGGGCCCCGTCGCAGCCCCTGATAAACTAGTCGCTGATCCGCATGTGGAACTATTGAGACCTAATAGAATTGAAAAACTGGTGCCGTACCAACCTTGCGCTTAGTAAGTATGAAGTCTTTTCGATTTAGGCCTGTGTGCACCATGATTTCGGTTATCATAACCAACGGTAACGGTGCACACAGGCCTTACTGTACAGCCTGTTTGATTTGATATTTTAGTACTTTATTTTAAATTTTATATGGCAGCACTATTCTATTATAATTTTTTAATAATGTTATCTGTTGTAGCTTGACAGATAATATTACGTCCAGTTTTGTACCACATAACAATATCTGTCTACGGCCACATATCATTATAATAAAAAAATATAAGGCCATTATTAGAAATAAAGTATGTGCATAGATCGAACAAAATAAAAATACCAGCTAAAACTCAACAGAATACATTTTTTTTCACAGAATTATAAGTGAATTCGAAGATTTGTATAATCAAAAATAATATAATATTTTGTTATTTTATATTAACTATACTAAAGGCAAACTCGATTGAGAAAGCTTGTCAACAACCAAATTGGTAGAAAATGCAACACATTTCATGTCTAATAAATTTATATTTATGTTTTGTTATTTAGAAAAATCTTATTTAAAAGATATTGAATATATTAATTAGTTTTAAGCTTACTAATCTAATTTATTGTAAGGAATTCGTCATTAACTACTTCATTTAAAAAATAGGTATAAAATGACTAGTGATTTCTACCTTTATTTTTAACTTGTTTGTTGACAAGCATTCTCAATCGAGTTTGGCTTTATTATAGGTACAATGATAGAATCGCATACTATAACAATATAATATGTAGTGGAGTAATATAAATAGGAGTACTGTAATAGCTTAAGAGTAGTAATAAACATACTTTAATCACGATCGGTTGTGTTATTATGTAAACGCCCGACACCACATGGCGACCGTGACAGCGAGGTGTCCAATGTCCGGCGAATAATGCTGACGCGGGGCATTCGTGTGTGCCTCGGTGTTCGAATCTAGACTTTTACGATGAATAAAATTAATAAGTCAATTGTCAGGGGTACATGTGCAGCGAAGGAAATATAAATTATAAAAATTATGGGCAACAAATGCGCAAAGTGTGAATGCCAAAACAAAGAGGTAGTGATACAAGACGGCAACAACACAGAGGTAACAACTAGCAACATATTGATAGCCTCAATTCTGGGAGTTTGTGCGCTAGCCATAATTTATATTGGCTTAAAAAAATATAAAAAATGCCACACCGGGCTGGTGAGACAGGAGCTACGGGAGGAAGCTTTTAGAAGGATACGGGCGCGTTGGTCCGGGCATCAACCGGCGGTCCGCGACCCACCTAATCCAGAAGTACAACAGTGAAGTGAAAAAAAAAAAAAAAAAAAGTGAGAAAAGAAAAAAAAAGTGAAAGTGAAAATAAAAATAAAATAATGGGTATTGATGTATTAGTTATATTAGTATTGATGTATTAGTTATATAGATATAATAGTGTATGGATAGGTTACTAGAGATTTATAATTATCTTATATGTGAAAGTGAGAGCATTAGAAAGTTGGGACCTAAAAGGCGACAAGGAAAGTTAGGCCAGCAAAAATTTGAAAATGTTATTGCATTATATAAGGATTATAGATTACATATAAAAACTTTGCACTTAACAAAGTCATCAGATATAGAATTAACTTGTGAAGCGATTGAGGAAACTTATAAGAAAATTGTTAATTATATGCAAGTAGGTCCTATAGAAATTGTACAAAAAATGGATAACTTTGATTTAAAAACCGCGAGTACGTTGATTCCTTTAATGGATGGTAGGCAAGAAAATATTGAGCAAATTATAGATGGCATCGAGATGTATAGTAACTGTTTAAAAGGTGAGGAGAGCAAGAAATTGTTGATTTCATTTGTTTTGAAAACAAGATTATCTAAAACAGCTAAGTTGAAGCTGAATCCCGAATATTCTACAATTGAAAGTTTATTATTAGATGTAAAGAAATATTTGCTAACTAAGAAATCAGCCAATTCCTTGCTATCACAGATAAATAACTTATCTCAAAATAATATGTCCATTAGCAAATATGGGGAAAAGTTGGAGGAACTTTTTATAGGGCTCACTATAACACAAGCTGGCGAAAATGAAAAAGCACGCGAAATATTGAGACCTTTAAACGAACAGTTGGCAATAAAAAGATTTTCAGATGGTCTTCGAAATCGGCGGCTGAGTACAATAATATCAGCTAGAAACTACAGCGCGCTGAAGGATGCTGTGCGCGCAGCGGAAGACGAGGAGCTGGCAAGCCCCGGGTCTTCGTCCCAAACAGCAGTATACTCCTACTCACAAGGTAACAGAAATCAATCATATTATCGTTACCCCAGGTACAATCGCGGACGACAGTTTTACCGCGGCTATACACCTTCGCGAGGAGGTACGTATCAACCCATATCCCAGGTTAAGAGAGGACACAATCAGCCCAATATAAGTCGCTATAATTATCAAAGTAATACGGCACCAACAAGGAATTACAATCAGTCCCGATATCCGAGGAATAACGTAAGATTTTATAGAGGTAACTCAAATAATAATTATTATCGCAAAGGCAATGCCTACGTCACAGAGTCCGAGCAGAAGGAAGAAGATCTAAATTTGGCAGAGTTTTTTCGAGCCTAACTATGCATTCATATGTGAAGGGTTGGATTTCATCTATCTGTTCTGCGGCAATCGAAAATGTAAGTTTTTATTAGATACTGGTGCATCTTTATCTATCATTAACAGTCAAATCATTCAAAGTAACATAATAAAATATGACAGTAATACAATCATAAAAGGTATAGGTGGAAAAATAAAATCGAAATGTTTCGCGTATATTCCATTGCAGTCAGCAAACGGTTTTACATTTCGTCACAAGTTATACCTATTCGATCACGTTCCATGCGGAGCGGACGGTATTATCGGTTTAGACTTTCTTAGAACTTATAATGCAAACATAGACTTACCTACGAACCGACTCACATTACATTTAGAGCATTATGAAACATGTACCTTACAAATAAGTAAATGTACTAGTAAAGATGTAGTATCAGAAGAATATTTAACGGTTCCATCACGTAGCGAATCAATTCATTATTTGAGTATCAGTAAAAATGTATATAAAGATAGTGTTATATATCCGAAACAGCTACATGAAAACATATTTTTAGCAGGTTGCATCGTAAAGCCAATTAGGGGAAAAATACCAGTAAAGATATTGAATACGGGCGAAAAACCAATGAAAATTCTCAAATCTAACATTATTCAGTCGGGAGATATTGATTATTTAGAAAACTACGATTTATGTTCATTTAGCCAGTCTCAAAAAGATGTTAGTCGTGTAAAGAAACTATTAACAGAATTAAAACTAAATCATTTAGATTCTAACGATAGAAAATCACTACAAATAATATGTGCCAAGTATGCCGACATATTTTTCTTGGAAGGTGACAGGTTAGGTACAGCGAACGTCGTAGAACAGTCGATTATGGTGAAACCTAATACCAAACCCGTGTATACAAAACCTTATCGGCTTCCACAGTCATCGAAACAAGAAATTAATAAACAAGTGCAACGGATGCTCGATGACGACATAATAGAACCCTCTAATAGCGAATGGAATAGTCCAATACTATTAGTGCCTAAAAAGTCAGAAGGTAACAAAAAATGGCGTTTAGTAATAGATTACAGAAAAGTTAATGATTCGATACAGGACGATAAATTTCCCTTACCCAACATAACTGAGATATTAGACTCTCTGTCCGGAAGTATTTATTTCACCCATTTGGATTTGTATCAAGGATTTTATCAAGTTAGTTTAAAACCCGAATGTAGGAATATCACTAGCTTTGGCACAAGTACTGGGCAATACAGAATGAAGCGATTAGCCATGGGTTTAAAAATTAGTCCTAATGCCTTCTCGAGGGTTATGTCCATCGCAATGTCAGGTCTAACCTATGAAAAATGTTTTATTTACTGCGATGATCTAATAGTTTTTGGAAGAAATATGGAGATTCATAATAAAAATTTAATGGATGTCTTTGAGCGTCTTCGAACAATGAACCTTAAACTCAACCCACATAAGTGCGAATTTATGAAAAGACAGTTATTATATTTAGGACACGTGGTGTCAGCTAATGGAGTTCTGCCCGATCCAGAGAAAACTAGAGTATTACAACATTATCCGGTACCAACAAATTCGGACGAAGCTAGGCGATTTGTAGCGTTCTGCAACTATTACAGAAAGTTTATACCTCATTTTTCCGAAATCACTTTACCATTGAATAAATTATGTCGAAAAAATGTAAAATTCTTATGGACTAAAGAATGTCAAAACAGCTTTGAAACTTTGAAACACAAATTAACTACACCCCCAATCTTACAATATCCAGATTTTTCACATACTAACACCTTTGTTCTCCAAACAGACGCGTCAGGCATAGCTATCGGATCAGTATTGTGTAATAAAAATTTAAAACCTGTAGCATATGCTA
The DNA here is from genome assembly GCA_034621355.1 of Mycalesis mineus. Taxonomy (NCBI): domain Eukaryota; kingdom Metazoa; phylum Arthropoda; class Insecta; order Lepidoptera; family Nymphalidae; genus Mycalesis; species Mycalesis mineus. The sequence goes on from CM067888.1 coordinate 12,809,930, forward strand.
GCAGACCTCTAAATAAAGCGGAGCTAAATTATCCAATTATTCAGAAAGAACTTTTGGCAATAGTTTGGAGCATAAAACATTTTAGACCATACCTATACGGAAAACAATTTGTCATCAAGACCGATCATAAACCTTTAATTTATCTATTTAGTATGAAAGATCCGTCAACGAGACTTTTAAAGTTCAGATTACAGTTGGAAGAATACGACTTTAAAATCGAGTACATAAAAGGCAGTGATAACGTGGCAGATGCTTTAAGTAGGGTGACCATAAGTTCGGAAGAATTGAAATCATTAAATAGTAAAGTTAGTTTGGTTATGACGAGAGCACAGAAAGCTAAGTTATGCAAAGAGGAGGTGAATAAAAGCACAGACACAAGGGATCCTTGTATACCTGCCGAATCAAGGTCTGGCCAACCGAGAATCGCAGAGATACTAAGGAAACCGAGTGACTACGTAGAGTTGAAATTTATTCAAGGAAGTCAGTTAACTAAGAAAACTCTAACTTATGAAAAAGAATGTTTAGCGTATGAGGTCTCGACTCATTCAATTTACATAAACCTCAATTATATGTCGCATTTTACGCGAGTCGAATTTGCGAATTTATTGAAGGAATTTTGTAATGAATTGAATATTGAACGACTATGTATAATTAAAGATGAAAGAAACGTAGAATTTTTAAAGCAACTAATAAATGAAATAAAAAGTAGAGAAAAATGGTCCGGACCGCAATTAAATATATTAAAAGGTATAAAACGAGTCCTCAATGATGAAGAAAAGATATGCATACTACATGATTATCATCTACTACCTACGAGTGGGCATGCGGGTGTACAACGCATGATCAACAATATAAAAGGTAAGTACTTTTGGCCTGGTATGGAATCCGATGTGCGGAAATACGTAAGCAAGTGTGCCAAGTGCCAAACTAGTAAGTATTCTAGAAATATAGTGGAACCGATGGTCGTGACGACGACAGCATCGGAAGCTTTTGAAAAAATATACTTAGATATCATAGGTCCTTTAGATAAAGACATAGACAATAATGTTTATATTTTAAGTTTACAATGCGAGCTGAGTAAATACGTCGAGGCGTATCCCTTACAACGTAAAGACACGGTAAGTGTGGCAAAATCTTTTGTCAATAACTTCATATTAAGGTACGGACTTCCCAGAGTTATCGCGACAGATCGAGGAACGGAATTTCAGTCAGAAACGATGAAAGAGGTGTGCAAGCTACTTAAAATTGAAAAGGTAAGCTCGACAGCTTATCATCATGAGTCGATAGGCTCCTTGGAAAATACTCATAAACACCTCGCTGCCTTCTTACGAACTTTATGTGATGGACATCAAGAGACATGGAGTCAGTGGCTTCAGTTTTGGTGTTTTTCATTCAACACTACTGTCCATACTCAGACTAAGTATACGCCGTACGAACTCGTATTTGGCAATAGTTGTAACTTGCCTAGTAATTTAAGAGATAATGTGGTAAAGCCACTCTACAATCCAGATAATTATGCACTAGAGCTTAGGTATAGGTTACAGTTAGCATGGAAGGAAGCGCATAAAAACTTAGTTTTAAGTAAATTGAAAAGGAAAGATGTATGGGATAAAAAGTGTAATTCGATCAAGTATCAAAGAGGTGATTTAATTTTAATCAAGAATGAAACTGGTAAAAAATTAGATATGCTATATAAAGGACCCTATAAAGTAATAAGTGAAAATGGACCTAACGTTACTGTTGAAAAAGACGGAAAAGTGGATAGTGTCCACAAAAACAGAACAAAACCATACGTAACCTAGTATTAAGTGTTTAGCGTTAGTTACGATAGATACCTATCCATTATTATAGCTAGCTACTACCTAGCGGTATTGTATTTCAAGCCTGTGTTAACTAATTAATTATAAGTTTTAGGAAATAAGAAATTTAAAAAAAAAAAAAAAAAAAAAGTTTATCAGTAATATAATATTTTATTCGGCATTTTATGCAGATACATGTATGTTAAAAAAAAAAAAAAAAAAAAATCGTATTTGACATTTTTTTTTTTAAATTTACCCCGATGATGTAGTGGAGTAATATAAATAGGAGTACTGTAATAGCTTAAGAGTAGTAATAAACATACTTTAATCACGATCGGTTGTGTTATTATGTAAACGCCCGACACCACAATATATAATCCTAGGCTTCATACAATTTTGGACCACTTCCTTGTTATTGTTATTAATTCGCGACAAAGTCACCCAGATCTCACAAAATAAATTTCATGATTGATCCATCGCAAAGTAACCCCTGCTTCTACCCAAAATTTGGATTATTCGGTAGTATAAAAATGATAATTTAGATTTACCATTATAATTTTTTTGCAGTTGTGTCGAGGACTACATAATGAATTTAGTTTTCGAGACACCAGCTGTCCCAGCAAATAAGGATTATGTTGAAAGTATATTCCATTTAGAAGACGTTAACACTAAATTTGGAATTTATACTCTCACTATGCCTGCGTAAGTTTGTTAAAAATTGTATGTAAGTCAAAATATGAGTAAAGATTTTATTTTAGCTTAACTCTTAACCCTCCATAATTAAATTCTGTTTCAGTTTTAGAGATTATTATGTGATCAATCATAATAATTTCAACTATCAAATTATACTAGTTCATAAAATTACATTTACTTTTTTTTACATTTCTACTAACTTTTTTCTCATTTGTAGTAAACGCCATCCATACAGAGGACCAAAGAAAGATTGAAGCAAGCTACTAATACATTATTTATTTTTTTACTTGATACCTTTTTGTGAAAATATAATAAAAATAAAATTCCTTGTTTTTAATTTTTTTTTAACTCCTGAAAAGGTAGAAAATAACACTAAATTAACTTGTAACACTTGTTAGTTTCAACAGAGTTGCCACATGCAAATGTTTTCCAATATTTTAGGGAACTGTAAATTATTTCACCTTGTAGAAATATCTTCATTTTATATATAAATGCGTTGTTATACAAAATCTCACAATAATAAATAAAATGGATTCGGATTCATAATATGCAGAGTATATTGTAATTATTAAAAAATTAACGCAAATCTTAGACTTAAATCGGTTTAGGTATATTGAATATTTTACTGAAATCAATAATTAATGTTATCAGTAAGTAACGACAATTTTAGGCATATAAATTTATTTTATCGAAATTAGAATATTGCCAATGAAAGGTAAAGGACTTTTTTTTTTAATTTAATTTCGTACACGAAACAAGCAAGCATGAAATGGTATCTCCGTTGAATCTTTACACCACATTATAAAGATACATGTCATAATTATTATAAAAATGTATGGTTTTAGTACAACAAATTGTTAAATGGGCTATTTAGTATTCTTGAAAACCTGGTTTGGGGTGATTTTATTTTCTTAACTGGGCACACTGATGATGTGTTTCTCTTGTTTGCGTGTGTGAGTGATGTTTCGAACTCTCCGCCATTGAAATTTCTTAGCCGAAAATTGAAATAGGTTTCAATTTTTCTAAATCGGCGAAAATCTTAAACATCCCATTTTAATTACATATAATATTTAGCCATATTTCGTGCACAAACAATATATCCGATGGCAGACAGAGACACAGATGAGTTAAACATCGATAACGTAATAAAAAAATTATTAAAAGGTAAAGGGCAGAAATTGTTACAAAGTAATATTTACAGTGGATATGTAGTGTTTTGTGATATTTATTTAGGTTTACCATTGATGTGATGAACATTAAGTGATTTATTGTGAATTTCATAAAGTGTTAGTGATATGTTTATATTTGGTTTTCAGTACGAGGCGAGAAGCCTGGTATGAATGTACAGTTAACGGAAATCGAGATTAAAGGGCTATGCTTGAAATCACGAGAAATATTCCTTTCACAACCGATATTACTTGAATTGGAGGCACCGTTAAAAATATGCGGTAAGTATTTGATAAATTATGAATGTGTTATATGCTTCTACATAGCCATTCCACTTTCGAATTCTATAACGTAAATGTTGGGACCTATTCTATTGTCTACAGCTACTTTCGCATCAAGGCTGTAATAAAGTCAAAGGAATTGTATTGTACTTGCAGTTTTTTAGTAAGAAGTTACATGACAAAGGTATATTAATCGGTTATAATCTAGCAGTACACATGATTCATGACACTTATCAACATTTTTAGGATAGCTGTTGTCTGTTATTGGTTTATCTTGATTAACATTATACATAATAAAAAGGCTAGCCTGTATAACATTGTTAAATTCAGTGTATATTGATTTTCAATACATTAACAAAATCTTGAAATTATTGCAAAAATTGTTGTATAATTATAGGCAAATAGGTAAAATCTTTGTATTATAATCTAATTTAATCCATAACATAATCTAATTTATCTCTTGCTATTTGATACAGTTACAAATAGATAGCCGAGTAGCTTTGCTGTGTTTTGCTTTGAAGGGCTAGGTTGCCAATGTGCCTACCGATAGGTCAGTAGGCCAAATAGGCACCGAAAAGATATATGTTGAGTAAAGTTAATGAGAAACATTGTGCAATAGCAGCAAAATCTGAGATATAGTCTTTCACCCCATCACAATGAAACACTTTTTAGGTCTACAAGATAAACGCTAAGGCTTCAGGTTGATGGACACAAAGTGTCACATTGTAGAGAGGAGTATCTTAGCATTCCAGGGATTCGCCATACAGGTGCAGGGTCCATCGTTTTTCATGTATCCTTGAATGACTGCAAAGTGTTGCCTTTTTTATATACAATGATTTACAATCAGTTTGGCCACATCTGTTGATTTTGTTGTTAACCATAGTTATGTCAAGTTCAAACTAACTTCTTCAGTTGGTAACTCAGGTTGCTATTTACATTTTTGTTGTGTAAACATTAGCACATAATTAGTTTGCTCAAAATGATTTTTGAGCAAACTAATTATGCAACAAATGTATCATCATATTATCAGCATGATGTCACTTTATTTACTAACAAATATGCTACAAACCTTTTTGGTGGACAAATTTTATACCTATTATATTAATTTTCAGTTCATTGCCTTAGATGACTTTTTGCATCTTCAGTAGTTTCAGTTCTGTTGGTTATTATAACTGCCTAATGGTAATACACACAAAAGTAAAATTAAATCTTTAACCGTTAATATCTCAAAAGTAGACAAAACCTAGTTATGGCACTTTTCCTTAAGATGGCATAGATATGGAATTTTATTGTATAGTTTTTAGGTGGAAAAATATTGTCAGTTCCAATTATTTTACAATCTAAATATTCCAGATTCCAATTATTTTACAATCTAAATATTCCGGATTCCAATTATTCCTCAAATTATATGAGTCTAGGAATCTCCTCTCATAACCTAATCTAATATAGAAAATTGTTTAGACGTTGCACAATATATTTTTCTATTACATTTAGGTCTCCGAAAAATCCTAATAAACCTATCATCTATCAAAGGACACTTGGAATCAACACATTATTTTTGTTAATTTGTATCGGATGGCATGTTAAAATCTGTAATTTGTTGTTCTCAGGTGACATCCACGGTCAGTACTACGACCTGTTAAGGCTGTTTGAGTATGGAGGCTTCCCACCAGAGTCCAATTATTTGTTCCTCGGAGACTATGTGGATCGCGGGAAACAGTCTTTAGAAACTATATGTTTACTACTTGCATACAAGATTAAGTATCCAGAGAACTTTTTCTTACTACGAGGAAATCATGAGTGTGCTAGCATTAATAGGATTTATGGGTGAGTAATATTGAATATTTTTTTTTTTTTTAAATTTGCAGGCATTACTTGGACGAGACAAACACATAACCGTGCAGTATGGCAAGCTCTAGGGGAGGCCTATGCTAGAAATTAGCAAGACAATCTTCCGCGTACCGGTGTCAAAAATCATGTAACAATTATTGTAAAATTAATTTAAGATTGTTAAGTAAAGGCTATTATTATTAATATTGAATATTTTGGGGCCAAAGGTGCTAGAATGGCAACTCCGCACCGGAAAGCACGGTGTTGGTCGATCCCCCATCAGGTGGATTGAAGACATCAGACGAGTCTCAGGGAGCCACTGGGCACATGCAGCTTGGAATCGTTGTGTTTTGAAGTCCCTAAAAGACGTCCACTGGCTGATAATGATGAAAATTGAATATATAAAATCTTTTATTTTATTATTATTTACTAATAATCTTGATTGGTCCAGTTCTGGCTTGTGATAGGCTTTGGTCATAGCTAGTAACCACCCTGCTGACAAACATGTACCACCAAGTAATTTTGCTTTACGATAAAACCAATAGGGGTGACAATTTGTTCATACTGATAACAAGTTAGCCCACTTTCATCTTAGATTGCATCATCACTTACCACTTGGTGTGACTGTAGTGGCTACTGACAAATGATGCAACTGAGTGGTGCAGGTGCAGGGTGCTGTCTGATGTCATAGTACTAATTGCGTCCCATGGTTTAATTGGCCAAGAAAATTTTCTAGAAACAACTTTTCTGGACTATGAACTTTATGCAATATTGAATTGACCCTTGTTCAGCTTTTCTGGAGTTACAAACAATGATGCAATAAATGAATCACAGTTTTATATAGCAGGTTTTCTTTTATGATTGCCACTATTAAAATACATTAACGTAAAATGATGTGTTGTTAGGCATGAGGAAATACTTGATTGGGCTACACAATATTGGGCTATTCATTCTTCCAAAAATGTATAAACAGCAATAGAAGAATAACACTGTTGCCGCAAACATAAGTTGTTGACCAGTTTATTATCAATAACACTTTATATTGATACCTAAACAAGTCAAACGTTGCCTACAAATTTATATATTATATTATTTATGAAAAATGCTTCAATTTTCCATAAATAATATTGTCTATAAGAGAGACGCATATCTTAACATTCCATGGATTCAGGCGGGTGCCAGGTCCATGGCTTATAACAGAGCCAAAAACTCGACACAAAGTGTAGGTTTAAAAGGGATCATCATTATCAGCCTATTTAAGGTCCACTACTGGGCCTCCCTCCTTTTAGGGGAGGGAATATTTATATTATAAATGCATAAGTAACTGTGTCTGTTACTCAACGATGCCTATGTGGTTAAGGGCCTGAGAAAAGACATAGGATTACTTTCATCGAACTATCACAACACACAATTTCTCGAACGGAGTCGCGGGCGTCCACTCGTATGTAAAAATCGATAGCTGTTCATTAGTCTCACTTAAACTCAATATTGATTTAAACAATTTGAATGTACTTGTTACATTCAAACTAAAGGATTTAAAAAAACAAAATGGGTCCAGATAAATTGAAAATTTTGCATGAAAATCTCTTGGATTAGAATATATATTTTATTAGCAACACTTTCATAATAATCTGATTTTTATAGGTGTAAAACTAGGTCAAATATAATTTATAAAAAAACAAAATAAAGGTCTTTTTAACAGTTGATATGTCAGGCTGTAAGATGTATTACAACTGTCATGGGAGCATGGGCACAGTCACGGGTGGGTTGTTACATAGTAATTATACACTGGCCAATAAATTTACCCACTGCCTTTGTAAAACGTAACATATATGTAAAACATGGCTAAAAAGCTTATTAGCAGTTGCAGAGTTTTTTTGCGATTATTGTTAGACTGAACAAATAAAAAAATAGTTTTAACAAGACCAACAGATTTATTGACTAGATTTATAGACACGTTAAAATCCGTTGCGTAGTTTAAAAGATCTAGACGTACAGACGTTTGTTTTATACCTATGATACATAAAGAAGTCTATGTTTTTGTATAAACAAAATTTTATTCCTTCCTGCACATCTGGTAGTATTTTATTTCATAGCATTTTTAACCATTACAATTTAGTCCAATGTAAAATTTTTTCTTACAATAAAGTAGGAATTACTCAACTGACAAATAGCCCTGTATATATAAACATTTCATTCCAAATGTATTTATTTTTTTTGGAAATGTTGACTACAATGTTTAACAAATGTTTAAAAAAATTAAAATCTCTCAAATGGACAATGCCAACATAATGCTTGCTACAATTCAAATAAGTTTTATTTCAAAACAAAAAAATGGATATAGCAACCTATTTACAGGTTTGTAGTTATACATATAGATTAAAGTACTATACATTTTTATTGGACCTCAAAAGGATAAGGCAGCAGTCAATTAAAGCTCTCAGGTGGCGTTACACTTTTAACAATTTATTGCTATTAAATTATGTCACACTTAATTTTTCCTCAATACATGATATTTGTTTAAAAGATTTTTATTTTTTCGCAAACAGATAGCGGCGAGGTAGGTTATTTTATGATTCATATGATGTTTATTGTGTGTTTTTAACACAAGGTGCCATGTATCATAAACAGTGTGAACCTCAGCAGTGCTCCCTGCGTGATCCAATAACTGTACGCGTGAGTCACTGTACTGATTCATTGCGAAGGTCGATAGGTGTTCAAGTTCGTTATTGCGTGTCGATTATTTTGATCTTTATATTTCGTGTAACACTGTTCTTTAATAAGGCATTATTACACCAACAGCTTACACTAGTATAGCAGTCATAACTAGTACCTCAGTAGCTCAAATGTTAAAAAAACTTATTAAAATCCAAAAAGTTTAATCTGCCCTTTATAGTTTTAGTCACACTTTTCACTTAATAAGTGGAAAGGGAAATATTATTTAACAAAAAAAAGCTTAGTTTTAATTATTTAAAAATTTAAAAACCCGACTGCATGAAATGTAATGGCAGAACCCTATGTCATTGAAGGGAATAACAACCATCATTCATGGATTGTTATTATATATGAAGAGATCTGTCAAAATGTTTATATTGTAATTTTTATGTAGGGTACCTTAAAGAGTTATTATATACATTACTTTTTAAAAACGTAATCCGTCTTCGGCATATGGATGTTAATGTATAAGAGATAATACCTGTTTAGTCTTCATTTTGTTACAACTGGTAGAGAAATGAGTATAGTGACTTCAATAATAAATATTACTTATTTCATGACACAAATAATCTTATTTTGCTTGAAGTGAAATAGCGCTTCCAGCTTAGAGGCAGCTTAGGGCGATTTTGTCTTGCAGAGTAAAATATTTTAACTTCGGCAGGATTAACATAGATAGAAGTAGAGTTGAGAAAATCAGCCCAAAGCAGCAAAATTGTAAATACTAATCTCTCTTTCTCCCCAACGCTTCGAAAGATAACGATATTATTATGACTGCGCAGCTACTGAGCGACGTAAGTCATGTCGGGCTAAGGCCTACAGGAGCAAGTGCAATTCTGTCAAGTCACTATACATAAAGATTGTTTATTTTACACACAAATATGTAATCTGTTTGTAAAAAATGACATCATTGTTGAATTCGATTAGATTGAATTATACAGATATAGTTGTCCATGATTAATGGCTACATAGCGTACGATGACATTCGGATAAGATATATTCGCACTTCGCTTTGTTATATCACATCGTACTATTTTACATTACAATAGTATACTTCTAAAATTTAAGTTTCCATTAGAGCAGATAGTCTTTTAAAATAAATTCTCCTGCAGTACATGGCTAACTTTTTGACGACCTCCGTGGCGCAGTGGTATGCGCTGTGGATTTATAAGACGGAGGTCCTGGGTTCGATTCCCGGCGGGGAAGGTTGAGGTTTTTTTTTAATTTGTCTTGGTCTGGCTGGTGGGAGGCTTTCGCCGTGGGTAGTCACCACCCTACCGACAAAGACGTATCGCCAAGCGATTTAACGTTCCGGTACGATATCGTGTAGAAACCGAAAGGGGTGTGGATTTATCTTAGACTGCATCATCACTTAACATCAGGTGTGATAGCAGTCAAGGGCCAACTTCTTTTGCACTTATTATATTCAAGTATCTGTCAGCGGAATTAGACTCTGTTTTAAAGTGAATCACAAAACATTTTGTTTTACTCCTGCAGTTCAGCACTGTACACCCTAAAGCCTTAACGTCGACGGCACCAGTGTCTGTTCCCTGAAGTTTCATGTGGAACATGCCATTTCTATTGCCTTATATTGATAATATTTCTGTGATAGAACCCAAGTGTTCTGTCGACTCAGTAGGCTTGCAGACACGGAATTTTCATGGATTAGCCACGTCACGTTAAGACTGGAATAACTTGCTAGAATGATTCCCAACTAACTAAACAGCTATACAGTATCTTTCATGTAGCTCTACTTCTTTGCTAGGTTACATTAATCGTTAGATCAATAAGTCAAGCTTATCATTATAAAAGGTTTTGGTACCTCGTTCCCGATTCAACGCCTACAAGTCGTCCGTTCCGTTTTCCATACCTACAATTTGGGTATTTTCAAGTCTTTACTGACTGGCGCCTTCTAAGAATACGCGGATCAACGCACAGCCTTAAACTGGTCGCAGAGACTTGAAATTTGGGGATTAGGTTTAGGTATCCGAAGAAAAGATTTTCCATAATTTCTCCCTTCGGGGTGAAATAGGGGTTGAAACGAGATTAGATACACAGAGGTACTTCTGTAAATAAAAAGGTAAAAAGATGTTTCAGGCTTTTTCAAAATTAACCCCAAAGGAATTTAGGACAATTACTTACGAGCTATTTAAGGTGCGGTTGTATAATAAGGTTAAACCATTCTAGAACACGGCGGAATTTAGATGTCAAGTTGAGAAAAGCAGTGACACTATCATTGCTATATTTATTTTATCGTTGGGTGATAAGATTGTGTTAAAATTGCAATAAAAATAAACAAGTGGAATGCCATTAGGGGTATTAGCTTTTTGTTGATCGTTAATTTTCATACTTGACCCTATTAATACTCTTATCATGTGAAATTGACTGTTTTATTGGACAGTTAGTTGACTGCCTTGTGCATTCAGTGGTTAGCCTAAATGAGTTCAGTTTTTGCTGGTTCTACGTTCGGCAGGTTACGACATATTAATAGCAGAAATAAGCTTTCCTTTCTTTCAAGAAACTTAGTAACAACCTGGAATCAGAAAAGTGTAATTTTATATCCCCATGTTTCGGATAGCACGAGAGTCAGCCCCGTGTCATTTACATCTTGACAGAATTCGTCATAGAGTCAAACAGTCCTAATTACGTCAACCATGCTCTCTCTACTCTCTCAACTCATAGATTATTTATTATTCCAATTTTATTATTGTTATTATATGAACTCTAATTTTTGATATAATATTTTGTATCTCTTTATCGCTTAGTGCTCTCAATATTATATAGTTACGAATTTCCAATCGGTTGGTTTACATCTAGAAACTTGGGCGGCCCCCATTGCAGTGTCCATATTACATGTTCAGGGCGTTCTAATCCAAAAAATTGTGGTCGTTTTACCATACTCGTACTTCGTCCAGACAATAAGTAATAAGTACCTAGTCAGATATCGGTTATCGGATGGTTGTGATCAGGTAAAAATGTTGAATGGCCTCCAACTATGGCAGCGTCCATAGCTTATGCTCAGGGTATTCCAGTGAAAAAAGGGCGTGGTTTTTTTACCACAGTTACTCGTACGTCGCCGCGAAAGGAAGTAATTCTTAAATCAGTCATGCACGAGATACGAGTTGTGTTGCGTCGACTTGGAATGTGTCCAGTTTTCACCGCGCCAATGTAACAAGTGAGTCACGGCGGGTCACATACAAGCCGACCAGCTTATGCCGGCTACATACGTAACGATATATCAGCGAATGCAGATTATGCAGATCAATCGAACATTCATAGCGCCTCCATACGCTTCCGATATCGGTGGCAAGTGGCGGAGAAACAGAAACATGTCACATACGCGTACAAGCGAGTTCCCTGAAGTACATATTGCCGAAATAAACGAACGCCATCCACACGCGGCTATAAAACTGCAAACGAAATCGACGACGATTTCTCTAATAAAAATTCCACCTGCCATCGATGAACCATAATAATTAATCTACAACGATTTCTCATACACACGGTCGATAAGTCTCCCTTAATTGGTTTGCACAGATAAATCGCAACGATATATCGTTACGTGTGTAGCCGACATTATCAACGATAACGCATGTGATTCAATTTGGCGCAACGCATCACGATATGCCCTCGTAAATTATTCATGTAGTTTGGTTTTTATCCCCTAAACTTTTGGATAGAAGTGGGTACTATAACTTTTCAACGCTATAGTCCCCATTATAGCGTTCTTTCTCTTTATTTTTATTTCAATGTCTTGATGCTCAAATATTTAAACGCAAATCAGATTTAATTCGAGTGGACTTACTTTGACAGTAATAGAAATCTGTCAAAATAAGTTTACTCGAGACATGCTTTTTATTTGCCTTTAAGTATTCGTCCAAACGCTAGTAATTATATATTGAACCATCAGATTAGGAATTTTTGTACAACAAAATCAGCAAAGCTTAAATCGTAACACAGCTCGTTTTAAAAATGTTGGCAAATAGGTTGGATATTTAATCGGCACTCACATTTGGGAAAGTTAATTTTCCCGATTAGCTAGAGCAAAAAGTTGAAGTCTCCGAAGCTGTTGATACCGGTCCAATATTGAACGTTCTTTAATCCATAAGCCTCGGGTTTTTATCTGGCAGAGCGCCAGACTAAAAGTGAAACACTTATAAGCCATAAACCATCCGCCGCAGTTCGAGCAGCACTTCGTCTTTGTGTTGGACACAAACACGTGATTTTTTTTTAAAACAATGTTACCTTAGCGAAATCTAGGTAAAACACGTCGGGTTAATGACACTATTTATAGCTCCAGAATGGCTGAAGGGATTTAGATGAAATTTGGCACAGAGATCGATTAACGTCGGAAATAACTAAAAGGCTTTTATAGCTTTTCAGAGCTCTTTCAGGATCGTCGTGTTGCCGGGCTTATTACTGTTTTCACGCAAATATAAATTAAATTCGTTTATTTCAAGTAGGCATTGTTTACACTTTGAAACGTTAGGTTTTACCATTTGTGGTGACTCTACAACTAGTTCAGAGGAAATAATATAATTTCAATTTAATTTAATTTTAATTTCACAATTCTGTGCCTATAATTAATAATTTATTGTTTTTAACGTGGAACTATTTTTGTAACTGTATTTTATGGAGGGGATGATCACCACAACACAGTTTTTAACTTATGTGGGATCATCGTTTTCACTTGTATATTGAATTTTTTCCAAATAAACTTTATTTTTATTTTTAAAAAATCGTTTAAAAAAAAAACAAAAAAAAAGATTCCCAATGTAAAGAGCAGGCAAGAGATTTAGTAATGTCTTTTTTATTAGAAGTCAGGCCTTGACTACAAAAACACCTGATGGTAAGTGATGACGCAATCTAAGATGGAAGCGGACTTACTTCTAAGGAGTAGGATGTATTCCACACTTTCGGTTTCCACTCGACATCGTACTGGAACGCTAAGTCGCTTTCTCGGTAGGGTGTTCGGCCGAAACCTTCTACCAGCCAGACCACCAATTTGGAACCAACCCAACCAATTTATAAATTTAGAAAATCTTAATACAATTTAGAAAATCTTAATCTACCACGCATAACTTTTTACAGAGTTGTCCAATTTTGATAATTTTTTTTTTATTAGAAAGGGCACACATCCAAGGTGGTCATCCATCATGTTAGGATCGGATGATGATATCCTGGGGAAATTGATGGAACTCTTCAAATTTTAGGCAGACTTACAGCGATTTCGGCTTTAATTTTCTTACGGTATCGGTAGGTTTTTGGCTACTAGTGCCGTATAATATACTATGACAGTATAGTACGAGTACGATACGTAGCGATAAATCACTAAAAAGTGAGAAATAAAAATTTTTAACAAAAAAATAGAACCGACTCAAAACGCACTAAAAAGTAAAAAATAACTGTGTTTTGAGTCGGTTCTTTTTTTTGTTATATAGGCAAAGGTTTTTCTCTTATGATCAAACGGGATAACTGCTTAACCCGTTTATAATATCTAATAAGTAATTCAATTCAAGTAACCAGCATTATACTATAAAAAATATATTCCTCCTTAGACTGGAAGTATCCGTATAAGTGGAAATGATACGCAAAAAGTTGATATTTGCTTGTCAACTAGATGATTTATCATTTATTTACCTTAGCCCGCTAGTTGATCTTGATGTGTAAGTCAGTGTCAAGGACCATAAATCAGCGATAACATCTCGAGGTTGTAAATATCTGTGAAACAACGCAGATTATAATACCCTTTTCAACTACCGCCTTCTACTTAGCTTACAAATATATTTGATTTAAATAAATTGATACTAAAATCGTATGACGTATGTGTTAATTCATGTAAATCAATTCACTTATAAGGAAATTTTTTATTTATCTATGGATGATGCAGGCACAAAAATCGTCGCCCATAATAGCAACTAAGTCAAAAATATCGCATCCCTTTTATTGCAATGGGGCAATGTTTTCTCTAGAATAGAAATATATGTTCGTTTGGCCTAGAGACACAAACTTACTCTTTGAGTTATAATTAATTATTAGAAAAGTGTTAAAAAAAAATAGAACCGACTCAAAACCCACTAAAAAGTAAAAAATAACTGTGTCATTTAGTTGCTTTAATTTACTTAAGCATATCTATGAAGTCGATGCCAGCAAGTTTAAGGAACATTTATTTAACGTAGTAAAGCAGTTTGTGGGTTTTAGGTAATGTCCTTAAAGTAGAAACCTTGGCTGGCACCGACTCCTAGATATGCTTAAGTAAATTAAAGCAACTAAATGACACAGTTATTATTTACTTTTTAGTGCGATTTGAGTTGGTTCTATTTTTTTTTGTAAAAAATGTATTTCTTACTTTTTATTGATTTATCGCCATGTATTGTACTCGTACTATACTGTCATAGTATATTATCCGGCACTAGTAGCCAAAATGCTACCGATACCGAGACAAAAACCGAAATCGCTGTAAGCGTGCCTCCAAAATTTGAAGAGTTCCTTCAATTTCCCCAGGATATCATCATCAGATCCTAACATGATGACAATGGGACCACCTTGGATGTATGCCCTTTCTAATAAAAATAGAATTATCAAAATCGGACAACTCTGTAAAAAGTTAAGCGTGGTCATACATAAAAAAAATATGTACGTGTCGAATTGAGAACTTCCTCCGTTTTTTTCGTCGGTTAAAAATAGCTTTTCTTTATTTACTTAACTGAATTTTCGATTATTATAATGTGTTTTTATAATAATTACTCTGTTTATTTTGTTTTGAACAAGTTATTGGTACTGCTGTTATTTCATAATGTTAAACATTGTCCACAGGTTCTACGACGAATGCAAAAGGAGGTACAACATCAAGCTATGGAAAACATTTACGGACTGCTTTAACTGCTTACCAGTTGCTGCGATAGGTGAGTAGAAACATTACGATTTACCATACGAATCACGATTTCAAACTTTATTACCCGACTGCGTCAGAAGGAGGGTTATGTTTTTCGAGCGTATGTATGTATGTCCATTTCTTCGGCACGCGCTACAGCCTCAACGGCTAAACGGATATTGACATGTGAGGTGTCGTTGAATTTGTCAATATTGTGGTAGAGACATAGGCTATGTAAATTTTCAAAATGGCGGCTGTAAATGGGGGAAAAAAAGGGGAATGTGTGTATTTTTTTCTCTTATCTTAGCAATATGGG
This sequence comes from Mycalesis mineus, assembly GCA_034621355.1. Taxonomy (NCBI): domain Eukaryota; kingdom Metazoa; phylum Arthropoda; class Insecta; order Lepidoptera; family Nymphalidae; genus Mycalesis; species Mycalesis mineus. The sequence goes on from CM067888.1 coordinate 12,825,602, forward strand.
TACCAATTGAAAGGTCGTAAAAAGACCATTTCAAAAATATATTTGTTATTTGAGCAACTGTTATTAATTACATCTAGAGAGTCATACAAAGCATTTGTTACCTTTGATAAACAATAATAATCTAGGACCTCACTTAAAAAGAAACAAGTTCTGATCTATCCAAGTTGTGTTTATTTGACCAACAAATTAAATAAAATGCATCAGCTTATGTTGTGCTTATCTTATTAGCAACAATCAAATACATCTCATATGCGGCAATATAATAAATATTTCAAGGACAAGACGATCCCATCATTAGTTACATTTAAATGCTCTCGTCATTTTCTTCTGCAATACCGTTCTCCTATCGGAAAGCGCTTCGCATCGTAATAGGCCTCGCAGGAAGCAGCCGCGGATGTGCTCTGAGCTTCTCTTGACTTTCACCAAACAAGTTTTAGTTTGACTCATGATATATTGTATCATTTACTATATGTGGTTCTCAAAATCATAAGTCATCGGTTCCAACAAACGAATTGGTCAACTGTTATGAAATATTATGGTACAAAAGTAGTGATTTCTACACACAAGACAGGATAACCAAAATTGTAATTTATGGATCACAAATCGTGACATTGATTTTGAACGGAGTAATTGCTGAGTTTCTCTCCGGCTCTTCTCCGCAGGATCTACCTTCCGGTACTGAACTGCTGACAGACTTGACGTTTCAAAAACGCTTGTTAAACAGCCTACTTTTAATTAAAATTTAAACTCAAAATCATTTATTTTAAGTTTAAATTTTGACAAAACACTTAGTAAGTTATTGCTAACTTAGCAATTGAATATAGTCAACATCTCCTGAAGATGCCACGTAGAGGATTTCATGTCGGATATGGTTGACTTATTGGTTTTTTTTTCTTTTTTTTAATGCCTACAAGTTGACCCTTGACTGCTATCACACCTGATGTTAAGTGATGATGCAATCTATGATGGAAACGGGCTAACTTGTTAGGAGTAGGATGAAAATCCACACCCTTGTCGGTTTCTACACGACATCGTACCGGAACGCTAAATCGCTTGGCGGTACGTCTTTGTCGGTAGGGTGGTAACTAGCCACGGCGAAAGCCTCCCACCACCCAGACCAAGACAAATTAAGAATCTCAATCTGCCCCGCCGGGAATCGAACCCAGGACCTCCGCCTTATAAATCCACTGCGCATACCACTGCGCCACGGAGGTCTTTTCCCAACAAGTAGCAAAATAAATAAATAATTATTTATTGCTACCTTATCAAATAACTTTTACTAAACTTGCGTGAAGATTATGCTTGCTTATATCGCATTATCTTGTACACAAGGTCTCGGAAATGGCCTACATATTAACATACTATCGAAACATAAAGGCGTCATCACTTCCGCCGTTCGGTGACCAATTTGCTGCTCAACTGAGCGTAAATCTGTGAATATTAACTGCAAAGGCTTCTGTTGGGTGTAAATGAGGTATCGTTTACGTGTCGGCAAAATTTTGTGAAAAAAAACCAAAAGATAATTCGTACATTTTCCAAAAAAAGGAATATGTTCCCTCTTTTTTGATAATCCTATTTTTTTCAATATTATAAACGCGAAAGTTTGTAAGTACGGATGCATGGATGGATGGATGGATGGATGGTTGTTACTCTTTGACGCAAAACTACTAGAATGGATTTGGATGAAATTTTACAATAAGCTTATACATCAGAGTAACACATAAGTTACTTTTTATGCCGATTTTTCTCGGGAACGGGATCTACGTGGGTGATATCGCGAGCGTCCTCCAGTGAGCTTATAATTGTCTAAACCATTTTAACTTGTGTTTTTGTTACTCTCGAGCTCTATTTAGGTTAAAAGTGGTTCTAACCTATTTTACCTAATTTTTAGATTCGTTTATAGTTAAAACAAGTGTCCGACCGAAAATTCGGTTTCGGCCAAAAATCAAGTTTCGGCTGCAGTTTCGGTTTCGGCCTAAACTGACCGAAACTTTTGCCGAAACCGAAACTGATTTCGGATGTAGTCGTGCACGCTCGCCTAACTTCGTTTCTCGCGGCAACACTGGTGGACGCTGGCGGCCATGTTCGGGAATTGTCGTGCGCCGTTCGGATAGCTCCGTAGCAACAAAACTTAGTCATTAATGTAAAACTTAGTCAGTTAATGCAGCATAATGTTTAAAATGCGTCAAATTTCAGTATTTTAAGGAATTTTATAATTGACCACATGAGTTTCGGTTTCGGCCGAAACTGAAGCCAGGGCCGAATATTCGGTTTCGGTTTCGGCCGGAAAACCAGTTTCGGTCGGACTCTAGTTAAAACTAAAACTGGAATCTAAAGATTCCATAAATTGCTTTTAATAGAATATCTTGCAGCAATACTAGAGGCATTTTTAAGAAAGTAGTAATCTAGAACTTAGGGGCCGTTTAAATATTACGTAAGCAGATTTATTACAATTATTTACCCCCCACCCCCCTTGTCAGCAAAAGTAAGCAAAGTTCTTACCCCCTCCCCCCATGCTTACGTAAACATTTTTCAATTGTAAATGTATTTTTTTTAATAATTGTCACAAATATAATTTTAAAAATTAGAAAATTATTTTAGTGTAGATATTGGATTTTACTGATACAGTATTCAACATAGAGAATTCACGAATTTTTGCTATTCGTGTAAAAAAATAAATAACTATCGATGACGTAATCATCATCTAGACCCCCCCACCCCCCATGTCATCAAAAATAAGCAATACACAGACCCCCCACCCCTCAATAGTGCTTACGTAATACTTGAACGGTCCCTTATATGGGACGTAGCTAGAAAACGAAAATTTTAGTATTCATTTTACAGGTAAACCGTATATCACGCCACGCTCAGTTTGTAGATGCAATTTCCGTGAGAAGTAATTTACGTCTATCAAATGTCAAAAGTACCTCGCCTCGCTACCAACACACTAGCAGCGTCAGTAACTGCACGTACGAGTACCTGCCAACAGTTCAATGTCACACGATTTTGCGGAGAACCGCAACGAATAAGTTGAGGCTCAGACGAAGGGTTTTAGAAAATGTTTTATATGTTCCGATGAATGGAGTTTTTTTAATCTGGATTTTTGAAGTATTTCTGTAGGTATTTACTAGTATAGGGTTGCCAACCGTCCTATTTTCCCAGGACATGTCCTAGTTTTTGTAGTGTCCTGGGACGTCCTGAATAGTTTTTAAGCAGCGTCCTGGGTTGTTATATTTTAGAATTCGCGCGCCTCTTCTCTAATTTTTACGCTACGAGCAGCCTCACGACTCGCAAGTACTCGTAATTGCGATGCCGCGCTGCTGTGCTGTTTCAAAAATTTGTTATAAACTATGTTTGTTGTATATTTTAATAACTAGTTCTGAACTCGTATAATTTTACTCAAGTATTTTTATTTGAAAATTTAATTATTTTAATTAATTTAACTATTGCAATTCTATCAACGCGTCAGGTTTTTAAACGGAATTGTTCTGGTTTTTCCAACTTCAAATTCTGTTTTTTTCAATTTGAGGTTGGCAACTCTATACTAGTAGAGCCTGGAGTTATGTAATCCCACTTCTCAATAACAGTAGAGCTGTTTGTGACGGAGCTCATCTAATGAAAAACTACAGCTATGCTTCTGTGAAAGCTGCAATAACAGTGCTGCTGCAATTCTTACTTCTGTCACAAAGTAACATCAGTATTTCAGCCTAAAAAGTGAATTTTCTACTTGTAGCCTACGTCTATAAGTATTTATAACTAATTCCCGTTATGTTGCATCAAAAAATTTGTACTAAACAGAGCTCGTAAATGGAAACCATATCTTTTAAAACAGCAACCTCGTACAGTACCAAAGTTAACTACTAATATTCTACAAAATTATCGTTGTGACTGTCATTCCTAAATTTTCTTTAGTTTCGCGAATAGGTACCTAATTTACTATTTAAAAACAACATTCATTTAATTTTTCGTACCCAGATATATCTATAAAAAAATTTAAAATATAGACCGGAAAACTGACCTTTAACTGTTTGAGATGAGATTATACGTATCAGATGAAATGAAAAGAGGAAGTAAACTAGAGCTGCATGATAAGTGATAATACTAAGCTCAAAATCCCTCGTTATCGGGAAGTGTTTGCCAAACCTTGTTGAATACTTCCTACAACTACGTTACCATTCGTGCTCTGAATGTCAGTCATTTCTAATTCAAATTCTGCTTACCTCAACGCCAAATTGTAGCATAAATGGCCGTCTTTGATTATATAACGCGAATAATCATGAATCTTTTGATCTAAATTCCTGCAATGGCCAGACCCACGGCAGAGAATTTTTAAAAAGAAATGAAAATTTGTCAGCACATGCTCCTACTATATATTCTGTGCTATAAGTATAAGGTACGGTCGGTAACTGTGGAGTTTGTATAATAGTGGCTTTGGGAGGTTGCAGCAAAGGTTTTTATTAATACTTTGATTTTTGCCAACCCTTCACTGGACACTGATAAAATTATAATCTTTGATACTCTCGCTCCTTCTTTGGTAAGAATAAAAATTCACAGAAAGTGGTGTAAGACAAGTCCCAAGTCAGACACTAACGTTTTTAGCAACCTTTAGTTAGACACCATTAAAAAAATATAAACTTCGAAGGTCTTCAACACCTTTCCTTATCCACCGATAATTTCGCAGAAAACATTTGCATAAATTAAGAACTTGTTGAACTTAATGTTAGGCCGTTTTCCTTGTTTAGTCATCTGTTGACCATACTATCAATATTAAAGTTATTATAATTATATTCCTGGTGTACGTTTCTACAATGTCTGCATAATATTAATGTTCACTTTGTCTGAACCTCAATCAAAGCCCGTTGAAACTAGATCGCAAGCTCCGATTGCACCGGCTAATTAAAAACGACACTGCACCGTCAGAATGGCATCGCCGGCCATTGTTTCATTTGTCCACTAAGAGTTTCGATGCAGAATTTTTATTTTAGAAAATAATAATGAATCTTCAGACAACTCAAACACGATATTATGGGTATCTGCAAGTTACAAATCCACGCCAAGTGTTTCGGAATATTTAATAGATAAAGTCGAAATCTAAAAATGTACCTTATATAATAGCTTATATAATTCCTAAACTGATAGTAGTACCCGATATTCGTATTTTGATGTAATGAAAATTCCGCCAACATTGATTCTGGATCAGATTTGGCAGACATTGTGTAACCAGGTGAATATATTTTAGCCTGATCTTTTTACGTCAGCCTAGTAGCCTTTGAAGGTATCAAATAGATTTTCATAAAAAGAAATAACTTGGAGAAATATATTGGACTTTATTGCATTGAGTTTTTGTGTAAAAAAATTATAATAAACAAATAATGCAGCTTGATTCTCTCATTATCTGTCATTCATTATATTCTACCTATAGAATGACAGCCATTTTTAATCAAAAAATTTCACAATGGTATGTCGTCATTAGCAGAAAAATAATTGGACAATTTAAATAACAAGCAGATTCATTCATTTGGTAAAAGGTGTTTTTTTCACGCTATTCAAGAGTACATTTACAGGTGATTGCGATAAATGATTGGATGTTATAGGACAGTTCAAGGTCTTGTTTTAACGTCAATAATACGTTGTATCTACTGTATTGCGTTCGAGATTGGAGAAATATTATATTTATAGAATTAACAGACTACTGATTTGCTTCAGCTTCACGCGGATAGAGTGTGTTTGCAGAAAATTTTAAAAAGATTTTTTTTCGCTTTGTTTTGTAATACTAAAGTGTACAGACAGGCGCGTTTGGTAAAACTCCAGAATCTTTTGTACAGCGGATTCATAAATTATTATCAATTGTTTGTGAGTGCTGTTCAAACGTGTCCTTCCCTTTTCCTTTTATCGCTCAAAATAATTTAACTTTGCGTGCTGACGTTCCTTTATTTTATAGACACAAACACGTGGTGTCTAAAGCCAAAGTCTCCCTGTTGGACTATGATGTGACTGAAGATATATCTCATCTAAGACATGGCGACAAACGCGTCCCATCGATTGGTCGAAACGTTGTCCAAAAGCGCGCAGTCAAAAATATCACTCTCTCTTTTGCCCCATCGCAAAAAAGGGCGTACATTTAGTTTGAAACAAAATTATATGTTTCATTAAATTTAAAAAAAACAGCCTTAATTTTTTACGCAAACAAGACCAGAAAATGTAATTTATGATCTAAATATTTTCACAGATTTCATTTAATTTTCTGTGCGTCGACCTTTTGTGCCGAAATTCCAACTTTTTAACATAATGTTTCTCTTCACTTTATCGTATCTCGTGATTAAATATTCTCTCAGTAAATGTTGAAATCTGGTACAAAGTTCAACGACCGCTCGGGGGATGAGAAAATTATTAAGCTCGCTTGTAATGTGTGTAAGTACTAATATGAATACTGTAATCTCGTGAATAATCTCGGTTACTCGTGTAAACATAATTTCCAGAAAAATAAAATGAATTTTTCTAAGTAACCTGAATATCTCGGTGTTTTTTTATCATTTTTATTTTTTAGAAGCTTTTTAATTTATCCAGCTTACTAAATATAAAATGATATAAGCTGAATAGTTTTTTTGTTAGTTGAGTTGAACGCACTAATCTCAGAAAGTAGGTACTGGTTCGAATTAAAACATTATTTCAGTCTTTGTTAGTCTATTAATTAACATTTTAGACTCTATACATGTACAATAATACGATATATACCAAAAGTTATTGTATTATTTTATAGATACATTTAGAAAAAATTTCAAAGGAATTCTCAATTATACAAGTGCTGTATTAACTATTGAGGATCTTTGACATCTACTAACTTCCAGGCGTACCTATGGTATAGGTATGGTCTGATAAACTTTGAGTTTTTATATAATGGGCTCTGGCTTTTCAAACTTTCTTAGTGATTCTCATAGTAGAATTTGACTATATTGTACTACTGTACATCATAATATGCCTTCTAGGCAATGCTATGCCTAGTACGTTATGCATATGATACAGAACGATCTAGTAAAGGTACTCTTATATGAGTTGAATGAACTGAACCCTGCCAAGTTAGCTCGCTACCATCTTAGGCTATGCCCATCACGGCCATGCCTTATAGAAGAGCAGATAATTATAGACCTACCTGGTACATAATTTTTCTCTTCTAACAACAATATTTAGCATAATTTCTCAGTAACACGTTAATGTTTGAACTTAGTTTTAGTTTATCATTTCGTTCTAATTTGTTTTTGCTAAAACTTCCTCGTGATATAGCGTTAAGCCTTGAATAAATGCCCCACTTGCCTTTTTAAATGACTATTGTACCTAAACCGTGATCTAGGTCTTAGCCTAGATAACTAATATTTACCTTGGATTAACATTTCTTACTACCTACTGTTTATTTACAAAATAGCACGCGCGAACAAATAATAGTAGATCTCTACACATATGTACATGGCACGTTTTCTATCTATACTAGCAGTCGCCCGCGACTTCGTCCGCGTAAAAATCACTTGCCCTTCTATTTTTCTATGACAGACTTTCTACAATTTTTCTTACCTATTGCTCTCTCTGTCTGCTTCTGACAACACTGGATTCACTCAATATTTCCGGAAAGACGTTTCGTTTGACACATGATGTTTGATGTGTTGATTGGCGAGGCGTATCTACTATGGCGACTGCAGTTTGTTTGAATAGTAACTACGGTTTGTTTGTTAGTATCATTAGAATTTAACGAAATTCTCCTTAATCCGAATTTTACGAATATATGTTGTCGACTCGAAATCAATATTTTTTTTGTATTGTTATTCATCTAAGGTTTCGATCGAGTCTACCGTACCTTGACAAAATTATTAATATAGACTAGCAGATGTTCGCAGATCTTTCCTCTTGAGGAAAATAATGTATTGCAACACCAAAAAAACTTTTAAGAAACGGTCACATACCCTTTCTTTTTATACGGAAAATTGAAAAACAATAATTATCCTTACAATATATGTATACGCCATCTTTTATAATCCTAATAAAGAGAGCAATCGTTCCATACATTGATTGGTTATATCTCAAATGGTTCAGACAGCGTTTTCAATGAAAACTCCTTGACAGCCCGACACTTATAACAATTATTTTAATTTGAGCCAATTTACCCAAAAAAATATATTGCTTTGTTAGAAGTCACTCATTCTCTTAGTGAAAATTGCATTAAAATTTAAAATTTGTTCAGAAGTCTTTGAGATTATCGCGAACAGACAGACATCATCATTTTATAATATATAGTGATTCACATGTCACGTTTTATATCACTACGCCTATATTGTCTCAAGGAAGGAAAACCATTGTGGGCTGCATAGCTTCCGTTTACAACAGGCTTGCAGATGTTTCCTATACTAAATATATATAAAACTAGTCGGTTATTCTAATTGTTCGTTAAAGATACTTAAAATGAAGGAGAAACCTAGTCATTACACCTAATTTTTGTCATTACTATTAAAGTGCAATATCATATAATTTAAAGTAGTTTGTTTAAACTATTAAATATAGTCAATATATTTCAAATAAGCTTTTACAACAAACACACCTAATGTTAAATTTATGAAGTATAAGATGCATTTTCTACCTTTATTTTTAATTTGTTTGTTGACAACATTCGAGTTTCCCTTTAGGCTTCTATTCTAATTGTCCCGGAACACCAAATTTTTTGACGATACTCAAAATTTGCGATAAGGTGGTAACAGACCGAATACCCTCACACCAGTCGTTTCTTTAATGCAATATCTTATTCCAGGCCGTATAATTTTTTTTCTAGGACTAATTATAGGAGAAGCAGTATAATGGTTAGATATATTTGAAAATAAGGCTTAACATTCTTAATTTTTTTTTGATTTGAGGGTCTGTAGCCTTAAAACCTCCCGAATCCACTATAGTCCAAACCATAAAGTAGGTACAGACAAAAATAACCGACAAAAAATATACTCGTAAGTTTATAAATCAAATGTATAGTTTTCCATACTATACTGAACTCGTAAATAGAAATTATTTTTCCAAACAGGTACGTTCGGTTTCGTGTCGACGCGACACAGTCGTTACGTTCAGAGCCGACGTAACAGAACCTCTGCAGTGCTGATAAAATAAATAGCTTTACAATATGAAGGGAGCTTTCGTGCTGACTGCTTGGACACAGCGTTCCGTTTAACCTTCAATTATTATAACCTTTGTTTTATTAACCTTTTGAAAGTGTTGTTGCGTGATTTTTGGAGTAAATTTAAATTAAAGAGAGACTGGTGAATTTTACTCATTATCGCTATAGTCTTGATCAGAAGACCTATATATATTTTTTGGCAAAAATCTACATTTAAGGTAATCTGAAGGATATAAGGCTGCACTCACACGAGTCGCTCGATTGAAAATACAAAAACAAAATAGATATAACTAAATTAATAATATTTGTATTTGAAAATGACGCTTCGACTTTATTCTGGTGAGAGTTGAGCCTAATACTTAGGTAGCCTATGATCATGGGTGGCAAAATGCAAAAAGATTTTTAAAATCTGACTGCTAGTTACAAACATCATACATTCGTTCACATCTGGAAAAATGTTTGTGTGATGAGCATGGATGTTTTCCAGTGTCTGGGTGTTTATCTATATATTATAAGTATTTATGTATAATATATATAAAAATATTCATCAGTTATCATAGCACCCAGGCTATATAGCGATGTGTGTAATTGTTCTACAATATTTATAATATTTAATATTTATACATACATACAAACTTGATAATGTTAGTATAGATTGGACATTTTAAATAAAGGCCAGGTCAAGAGTACCCTAAACCGATGAACTTGTATGAAAGGATTAATGAGGGTGGAAGAAGCTAAGGAGGTATGCAAGGACCGTGGCAAATGGAGGGATGTGGTCTCTGCCTACCCCTATGGGAACAAGGCGTGATGTTTATGTATGTATTATGTAGATTGGAATGATTCTGAAACTTCGTAGATGTACAACATCTAATTCGAATGACATGATGAAAGACTACGCGTATTTATTTAAGACCCGGATGTGTGTGACGTAACGTTTACATACCGAATCAAAGAATATTTTGACCGATGAGAATTTATAGCGTACTTTGTATTCTGACCTATTTTCCCAGAATTTAACATCCGAATCACCAAGAGTGGAGATGTGTTTTCGACCTTGACCGATATATTCGAAGGTCGCAAACTCCTATGCCTACCCCCGTAAATCAATATAGAGGCAGAAATGCGAATGCGTAGTATAAATATTGAATTTATTTAGGAAGCGTGTAACATCGAAAACCGTCGCTTATCAACCACAAAGGTCGATCCCACTTCATGGTATCGGGCCCGGATTCTAATTGCATGTTCCGTTGGATAAACATCTTAATATGAAGCTCTTATCGAAAACGTAATGTGTCGGCGCCGACAAGAATTCATATAAAAGACTGTCACTGGAACATCCGATTAGAATCCTAGTTCGACTCCCGACAAGTGAAAATAAGGGACCTATTAATTTATATGACTGGCTGAATGTACGTGAATGTGGCATCCGGCTACCGCTTCAACCCTTCAATGGATCACGTTTCTACTTTGTTAAAACGGCTTCCGAAAGTATTATTTCTAAACAAATAATAATATAATATAATAGTGCTCTAGATAACAATCGCATAGATATCTATGCCGGAAGTCGTAGTGCGACAAGACATATTTATATGCTCAAACTAGTGTTGTAAGGTTTATCTTTTAGATTATTATTCGACTTTTGTCATAAAAATACAATTCATAACATTTATTTTGAAAGAGTAACTGTCGAGTTTTTTACCGGAAGAATCTGCTTTCCAAAACGTTGATAGAATCACTACTCACTAATCATCATCATCATCATCATTATCAGCCAATTGACAGCCCACTACAGGACCAGGCCTCCCTTCTTATAGGAGAGGGGATATGGAGCGTACACCCACCACGCTGCTCCAATGCGGGTTGGCGAGCTTAGGGTGATAACGTTTCATTTATTAACGATCACTATCAGATGTTGATAACAGTGACCGGGACCGACGACTTAACGTGCTCTCCGAGGCACGGGGGTGTAACACCACCAACTTCCCGACTCCGGGCTTGGAATGTACTGAGAATATCATAGAAGAATGAAAAACTCAGAATTATTCCGTGACCCGACCCAGGATTCGAAACCAGGACCTCGAGGTCGAAGCCAGATAGGCCAACCACTAGACCAACGAGGCAGTCGTCACTCACTAATAGACTTTTTAAAAATTCCTTTTTTGCCTACATGAAATAAATAATATTTGTCGTAAGTCGGTCGAGTCACACTTGTCCAAACTACCGTGTAATATTACTAAAATGAACAATCGTATATTTTGAAAGTTGATTTTACCAAAAGATGTAATTTCAAAATATTAATTTCGCAAACCAATTCTGTTTTTCTTCTCGGCGATTATTTCACTGAAGTTTATTTTGGGACGATCTTAATGGGCTGTCGGCATTCAAAATATTATGGTTGGCCTTCAGTGCCATTAAAAAGGAAAGACTTTGCGGATATTTCGGATTTGATACATAAGGCACTAATATTTTTGAAAAATTTTTATCTAGTCTTCTTAGTCTGAAACTTGCAAACTTCTATTCAATTTAATAAAAACTTAAAAAATATTTTTGAAGTGTATCAAAAATCTATTAGGTATCTTTTACCTAGAATATCATGCAATTTTTATGGCTTAAGGTGCTGTCCGATAATACCTTACACAGGTACTACTTTTACTTCGAAAACTTTCCAAGGGTTAAAAAATTACTAATTTTATAGATTTTAATGTCCTCAATCAATCAATCATTCTTGGCCTATTAAAGGCCTACTGCATACAAAACTATTTCTCCTTCTAGAAGTAGAAATAGAGAGATGGAGCGTAGACTTGCCACTGGATCACTGATTGTAATGAGTCACCAAGACCGAGGCACAAGAAGAGACTCCGGGCACAGTATTTGTTGAAAAAAACTCAGAATTATTCCACGACTCGACACAGGACAAGAACCCAAGACCTCGTTAACCTAACAGCTAACCACTATACTGAAGCCAAACTCAATTGAGAATGCTTGTCAACAAACAAATTTTAAATGAAGGTTGGAAATGCAACACATTTTATGCCTAATCAATTTAAAATTATGTTTTGTTTTTTTATAAAATCTTATTTAAATGATATTGAATATATTAATTAATTTTAAGCTTACTAATCTAATTTATTGCCATGAGTTCATCATTAACAAGTTAACTAAAAAATTAGGAGTAAAATGACTAGCGATTTCTACCTTCATTTTTAATTTGTTTGTTGACAAGCATTCTCAATCGAATTTGGCTTTAGTATAGAATATATTAGACCAAATAGGCAGATTGTAATTCCAATACGCTGACGCGAAGCGGCCTAGATACGTGGTGGCAAAATTTCTCAAAGCCCCCGGTAAACTTCCCAGCTAAATCGTTTTTTGATTCCCATTTAGGACAAAATTAATTCACACAGCTACATAGAAAATTTCATGTCAATGCTATTTTTTTATTGAGTCCACAGCAATACACATTTAAAAAAAACATGTAATGAAAAGAAAAATATTTTGAAGCGTACATTTTACCCGTAGCAGCTGCTCGCGTTTACAAACATGTGATCAACAAACGCATTGACGTCATCACGGGGGTGCTTTCGGCTATTTTTGGAACGAAACTTCCTTCCGCAGGTGTTGTGAAGCTCTCCAAACTCGCTGTTCGTAAATATCACGTGGCGATTAAAGTCAGGAGGGACTTGACGAGAGGGAGGTGCAAACAAATACGAATACATGTTTCAAAGTAGGCTTACAGTTTGTTTATACTTTGAATTGAGTTGCATATTCCAACGGTGGCATAGTTATTACGAATTCTGACAATAGATAGATTAATGTTGAAACTAATTAATGTTTTCAATATCTTTAAATAAATTTTTTATAAAAACTTAATTTAATTTATTAGGCCTAAAATGTGTTGCATTTTTATTTTAAATTTGTTTGTTGACAAGCATTCTCGACAAGTATGGTTTCAGTACATACTTGTTATATTAAATCGAAAAACTGTTTGTTTACAAATGTTTGAAATATTTGTGCAAAAGAAAGCCAATGTTTGTAAAGTTATACTAAAATTTCTCGACACAATAAAATAGCTTTATTTCGACCAGTACCGAAGTTTTCATAGCTCGGCAGCGTGAGTTTACAATTTGCCTCTATCTCTAACTATAATATTCTGCTAGGTAAAGAGAGAGATTTCGAAATCGAAGCTACTCGTATTACAGTCAAATTTAATCGTCCTTACAAAAGAACTCGGCTAATTTGAGACTTGATTTTACTTAAGTACTAACTAATTATCGTAAACGGTGTTTACAACGGTATCAGATAGTAAAAATTTGTCTCTAACAACCAAATTAAAAATGAAGTTTTTTTAATTTGTTTTTAATTTTAAAGAATAAAAAATTAAAAAAGAAAACAATTAAACAGTTTACAACGGTAATCAGTTATACCGGCAGCTAATTTTTCTAAGCTATGAATGTCATATTCATAAATTCAAATTAACTGCCTAATAACCTTTCAAAATGATACTTTCTCAACCTTTATCTGTTCACCTGTTGACAATTAGCAATTAGGCACCCTTTGTTCTTTTCACCTTGACATACGTGTATCAAAATTCATTTAAATCGGTTCACTGTTGGAGTGAAATCAAAGTGTCAGAACAGGCGTATGAAAGGCACCATTTATAATAACTGACCCGTTGGACTTCATACGACCTAAAATTGCAGAGTTTCCGCTGGGATTCTTTTCTTTCTTTATTTTTTTTTTTAAACAAACCGTTATATTCCAAGATTCCACTACTCGATTGTGCAGGTTCTGTTTTTTATGAAACTAATTTTCAATCAAATTTGAGGCAGTAGGAAATGAATTATTGATAGGTTGCCTATCACAAATTAGCCATATTTGCACATAGAATTTTTGAGTCGGTTAAAAGGGGTCTAAGAATATATGAGTTTTAATTTAAACTAAATATTTATTTATACCTAATATTTTTTCTCATAAAATTGCATGCTCTTTCCTAATTTTTATCCCCGAACCCCCAAGGGTTCCGTCCTTATTTATTGTTATTGGGAATGAAAATAATAATAAAACTACATAAAATATATTACGTTTTAGCTATGATCAAGTTCAACCAGTATTGCTTTTAGTCTCTTTAATATTAATATACTCTGGTTATTTTACGATGTTCATCTACGTCACGATGCTATGAAAAATAGACTGTATATTTACTTTAACAATATTCCACGGCTCTTAAAAACAAACGCTCCGAATAGCTGTACTCGTTACACGCGACCGATGATAAAAGTACGCAGAGCAACGTCTAGAACAATTTCTCGAGGGAGAAAGTTCACTCGTTGATAGGTTATCGGTTGCCATTAGTGGGCCTTGTGTTGAGCATTTATTGTGCGAGTGATGTGTCACGAGCAATTCATTCATTTAATCATGGTGACATACAAATTCGTTGTATGTACCAATTGTTACAAATGTGACCAACCTTACCTTACCTACTCATTTCAGAAATGAAATGACCCTGTTGATCTCGTAGGGCTGTAGTCTATTTATTACATTGAATTAAACTAAAGAGCTCATTAGAATTGCGCTTATATAAACTTTAGCCGTTTTGTGTTCATACCATTAGGTATCCCGCAGTCGAAATTTGATGCACCAACTCTGTATTCTGTATTTCACTACAAACACAATCAAATAAGAAGTTTTACAAAGTAATTTACTATTTTCCATGAAAAATCAACAAATCTAAGCGCAACTGAACCTCTACTTCAACACCGTAGCATTTTCAGATGTTGACTTTAAAATTTTTAGCTGCGAGGACAATTGTTAAAAAATCAAACCTTAATCACCTTAAAACCGCCAACCCGCATTTGACCACTGTTGTGCCAACTTCAAAATCCGTTCTTTATTAGGAAGCTCGGACTCTGAACTATAAATTAAAATCTTCCAATAGAAGCGAGTCCGTTTATTAGGTGACACTTTAACTGTCGAATTCGTCGTACAATAGATACTAGTAAAGAGAAATGGAGACAAATTCGATAGTCGCAATGTATAATAATATAAAAAAACATAGTTTCAGAATAGGGTCGTTGGCCCTACTAGGGACAATAAAAAAGGCTTATGATAATGATGACGTCATTATATTTCCAGTTGACGAGAAAATCTTCTGCTGCCACGGCGGTCTGTCGCCCGACCTGCAGGCCATGGAGCAGATCCGACGGATCATGCGGCCGACCGACGTGCCCGACCAGGGGCTTCTGTGCGACCTGCTGTGGTCCGACCCCGACAAGGACACGGCCGGCTGGGGCGAGAACGACCGCGGCGTCAGCTTTACCTTCGGCGCAGAGGTATATATTATACTTGCGATTGAATTTGGGTGCGATTTCGTAGCTGACTGCAAACGACAGCTCAAGCAGGCTGCTTAAGCTGTCGATTCGTCGTTTCGATAAAAATACATTAAAACCATACTTCCAGGGTTAATTCTGTTGAGGTTTAGGTTATTTACTTTAAATAAGTACTTGGGTATCTTCAAATTGGAGCCAGATATTTGGCAAATTTACGGTATGCTGATAATACTCTATTCTTAGTCTTATATCTAACGTGGGTATGAAAGAACTGTGTGGGAAATGGAAGGGTAGATCGTCACCCCGATGGCGATGGCCAGATCAGCTAAAAGCAAAAGGTGCCCGCACTACAAATGCCGTTCGATTGAACCCAGGACCGTACAGGATGGAGCAAAAAAAATTGGGAGATTACTCGCCATGGAAGAGATCACTATCCTCAGTCACGAGGGACCGGTCGAGGGAGATGAAATAGAGTTTGGTCCCTTGAAGTCTCTTAGTACATTTTATGTGCCTGTACCGTGCGAGCGAGGATCCATTTACATGGTTCACCTGTAGCATGTCAGTGTCGCCCACCGATTACTTTTGTCGTTGACCAGGTGGTGGGCAAGTTCCTGTCGAAGCACGAGTTCGATCTGATCTGCCGCGCGCACCAGGTGGTGGAGGACGGCTACGAGTTCTTCGCCAAGCGCCAGCTCGTCACGCTCTTCTCCGCGCCCAACTACTGTGGCGAGTTCGACAACGCGGGTAACGATCTCTTGCTCCCATAGTCACTACTGGCTACTTGGATATAGAAGCACGGATTCAAACTACTGCGATAACTATCATCAATTGCTCCCTTTGTGACTACTAGCTATCAAGAATTCGACCTAATATGCTTATCCTTCTATGTCCTAATTATGCGTACCCAAGTTGTGATGACGTAACGCCGCTAACGGGCAGTACGTACATTGGTACGCGTAGTCGGTGACGTGTGTCCAGAAAACAACTTGTACATACTTCCAGGTACGCGTACAATTTTTAGGAACGCATGCCGAATATCATACTATTCCTACATTAATATTTGCAGGTGCGCTGATGTCGGTGGACGAGACCCTCATGTGCTCGTTCCAGATCCTGAAGCCGGCGGACAAGCGCAAGCTGTACTCGGGCCTCAACATGGGCCGCCCCAACACGCCGCCGCGCGCGCAGCCCAAGAACAAGAAGAAGTGAGTTGACACTACACACCGCCGCCAACAAAAACACATTGCCAATATATGGGAATATGCATGTGATCCGCCAATGATTTCCAGCATTCGTACTTGCATAGTATTTTTTGTCAGTTTTAATTGTTATTATTAGCTATTAATAACAATAGTATAAAATGGAAAATAAATAAATTAAAACAATTTATTGATACATTCAACAGTATTACCAGGGTTTGAATGGCATTACCAATACAAAACTTGTGACGTCTTTGCACGCGATCGATTAATTCGCTGTATATTATTGAATACTTAAAATATGTCGAAAATTTTTAATTTTGCAGCGAATGTAATGTTTCTTCTCGTGATTTACCTTTTAATCATATTTTTAACAATGTCTTTTAAATTATCAAAAATGTAAACACATGCCTATTCCTTATTATAGAGGAACCACATAACTGTACTCACCTGTGCGATACAGGGGGAGTGTTAAACCGCACCCAGACATGCGGGGTTCGCCAAATGCCAAATGTTCCGTTAATAAATAGACGCCCATAATTCACCGAACAACGAATGGTCACTAAACAATTGATTAAAGGACTCTGTTTTCGCCAATCTTTGAGCACATATACGTACACAAACATATTCTGGGCTGATCGATTATGGGACTTGACTAATTTTCAAAAAAAAACCGCAGGACGGCGAAGTTATGTATTTTTTCGGAATTTTCAATTTAGCTCTGTCCCACAATTTTTTATTTTGCTATTCACTTTTTTCAATGTTGTAGTTAAGATTTTTTGGATCTCATTTTTGTCTAATATTAAAGATTAGATAATCAATCTATTTTGATTTTGATTTAATACCATAAATAATGATTTATTTGTCTTGTAAAAAAACATTTTAATTTTAATTGGAGTAAAAATTTTTGAAAACAATTTAGATAATTCCTATAATCCATGAATTATGGGACACCCTGAATATTTGAGAACGTACATCGCTCGCCGAGACACGAGTATCCACACAAACTGCTCGACAGCATTTATTTGGCGAATCCCACATATTGTCTGACCTCTTTCTTATGTCATACCCTGCATCTCTCGTGTTATTTTTTGCACACACACTATACTATTCTAACTATTTTAAATCATATTTATCGTAACGTAAATCTCAATTTTTCGAGCTCAAGTATGTACGTTCCATACGTTAAAGTTAAGGAGTATATGAAATCGTTTATTACAATCACACTATGTACGAAAAATATATATCGATAGCAAAATATCAGATGGACCTACCCCATTATTTTGAAACTATTCGTGACTTATTTCAGAAAAGTTAAAGTATGTCCATTGCATATTTTATAAAAATCACACGTTTCTTGAAATATCCTTTCTAAACACTAATTTGACAACAAAGCTGTTACACATTATACAAAAACAACATATCTTTATAAATAATATTTTTTATTAATCATTGCTATATTTTTCAATGCAGAGATATAATCTGAAAGCAGCATAAGCTTAAGGTACAGATTGGAGTAAAGTGAGGATGTTAACAGTAACTAATGTATTTGAGTTTCAACTAATGTTTTACTTTGACCCATTAAACTAAAAACACAATAGGCACTAAAACATAAAAAATATAAACGACGCATCTCATAAAAACCATATAAAATACATATAATAAATACTCGTGAGTTTTCTTTGCACATGTGGGACTTATTTTGAAGCAATTTAAATTGATTTTCGAGACATGTACCAAACGTGTGTGCCGCTCGCCAATTATTTGTGACTGTTTTTAAATAATTAATTTAGTTTGAACAATGTTTAAATGTAAATTTTTTCCAACATCCTTTAAATGACGAACAAACGCCAGCATTCTCTTTTAATACGATTTTCTTACTAAACGCATCTTTCAACCAAATAAATATTTTGACGTTTGACCCTCCCCAATAAATACATTTTTGTGGCCGCATGTTATAAAAGTAGACTACTTATAGGCGTGAAAGCAGAAATTTTTAAATTAAAAATTGCCGCATTAAATTAAGCAATATCAATCGGCTGCTAAGCATTTATATCGATCGCACATACATCTATGAGAACTTAAAAGATACAAATACTAATAGTTTACATAGACAATCTTAAGTCAGTCAGGCCACACTGGTCAATCTTTTATTTAAATTGTATTTTCCAATTTTGGCGCCAAAAATACGATTAAATCCCTTCTCAAATATCTTCATACAAGCATGCCGTCAAGGATATATTTGTAGTGCAGACTTTGGATGATGTATAACGATAATAATCGGAGAAGTCGGAAAAATTGAAGCCGCCTGGGACCTTTCATCGAAAACGCTGCTTTATCTATTTGATATGTAACGAAACTGTGTAAAGAAGAAATGTTTTTCTTTGTTAGGACTACAAAAAAGTCTGCGATGGAATTAAAGGAAAATGTATGCAACCTATTTGGCCTAAAAAATTGTTACATACATTTCCCATTTTATTCTCATTTTTGGGCGTCTGCTAGTATTTATTAAGTGAACAATGTCTTACTTTATTAGTTGATACATTATTTAAGTGTGTAGTTAGACGTTGTCGACATTCTGAAAACTGCACTACAAATCTGTCCGGAACTAAAACGAGAAAATGTGGAAGCATAAATTACGTACTTGTTGCCTGTGTGACCTATCTTAGGTAGCCTGTAACGGTAGCTGTATTAGCCTTAACCAAAATAATAAATCTAAAATCACACCGACATATATAACAAATATAGAATGCAATCAAGATACATAGATGAATAGAAATGTCAATAAAACTTTGCAAATATTGAATTTCCAAAATATAGTAACATCTCTTATGGCTTAGAATCATCGCAGAGAATCCATTTTATGTACAAAGTGTGATTTGTTTTTGAAATGAATGAATGAATAGAATCCAT
Source organism: Mycalesis mineus (assembly GCA_034621355.1). Lineage (NCBI taxonomy): Eukaryota > Metazoa > Arthropoda > Insecta > Lepidoptera > Nymphalidae > Mycalesis > Mycalesis mineus. The sequence continues at coordinate 12,845,188 of CM067888.1, forward strand.
TTTAACGTGTCTGTCTGTCCGTCCCGCAGTTAAACGCCCCAGACCGCCGCCATCGCTTCGGAAGTCGACGACTTGCATGGACCCCCACATTAACCTTTACTACCCTACCGTTCGTTTAGTTTTGTTGACAGCCTTTGATAATGCGGTTTATTGAAAAGTTAGGGCAAGTTGTCAAAATAAGCAACTTTCTATATATTTGTGGCACTTGTAAACTTTATAGCTGTTAGAATTATATTGCTACTATAAGTTTGACTTTAAGAGTAAAATTATTTCATGAGAAAAAGTACTGGAGAACAATATCCTTTTGAATGTTACAACGACGAATGGTACGCAATGGTATATCAATAATTTATCACATTGTGGATTTTAATGAATTATGATTTTTTGTTTTAATTTATAACTTTTCTTTTGAATTTCAAGGGCTGTCAATTACGTAGAATATGTTTCAATGAATTTTAATATTTGTATATTGAAACCATGAATTAGATAAACATTGTTCTTGCTCTCTGAAATGTCAAAGATTTAAAAAAATGTTACAAATCACAAGATCGATTGGAGGACTGCATCGCAATGCAAATCCGCCTGTTAACTTTTATATTGTTCCCGTAAAAATATTCAGTATAATATTTAACTTAACTGTCGAGCCTAATTTTGAACCATTTTTCAACATAAATCGCACAAAGGCATGATAATAACTTTCCTGATCAATTAATATTATTTGCGGTCAAGGGGCGGGACTTGGACCAGACATAGACTACTTTATAGTTATAGGCGAACCGCATCTTAGTTCTCGACTGCGCGGTATGCGAGAAGCTAACGCCCGAATACTCAAACACAAATCAAATTTAAGTATGTCTAATAAATTTGATTTGCGTTTTAATATTCGGGGATATGAAGACACAAAAAAGCGGCAATGTTGACGGCCCTTGATGCCAAAGGGAAACGAGAGCATAGCACACTTGGAATGTTAAACAATGAAAAACACATGTGTCGCCCGCTTCTAGACGCCCGTATCCGAATGCCGGTAGATGTTAACAAGAACGCGTGTAGTTGAAATATACGTAGACGCGCACGCAATAACAGTGAACGCAAGCGGTGTCGTACATTTGACTTACACTTACCTCCGCGTCCGGCCTATATCATAACCACGTGTGTCGCACAGTCGAGTTCTCAGTTGTGGTATGCCTATAACACGGGTGAACTATTCCCACAAATTTAATGTAAAGACCACAGGCGGATTTTAAATAACTTTGCGTTGCAGCCCTGATTTGGCACGGGTTTAACAGCTTGACTGCCCCTAAAAATTTTGAAAAGCGCTGAGATTCTTTTTTTGACGCAATGAATTTTTATTACATAATCCGATCGCGCGTAAAGGCGTGAAGGTAATGTGCCCTGCGCCATTTTACGTCCCTCGGTATAAATGGGCAGTGAAGTTGTCACATGACGTAGCGTCAGGCATGCTCACCTTGAGCTTTTCAGTGTGTACGTAAAGACAGTTTTGTTTGTGTTGTTCACACTATATTATAGAATTTAGCAATGGAAATCCGTGCCCTGGCTTAGTAAAGCATAATAATGGGTTTAATGTTAACATTCAACTTTATTTTGTATGTATAACATTCAACTATATTATGTTTGTAAAAGAATTAAAGCTGGCTGACTTTACGTCTGATTTTGACACTCCTTCAAAATTTAGCAACATTGAGTCTAGAGTATAGGACAGTAAGGACCTAACTAGCAATAGCTAATACATTGGCTGTAGCATTTTTATCATAAGCGAGACGTAAGTATTAAACTGATAGCGCACCTACACATTACTTCCACATTATTTTTCCTTTTTGCCTTCCAAGGATCAGTTAAATTTAAAAATAAGTGAAAATTTTCCTTACTGCCGAAATGTCAGAATTTTTTATTTTCTTTATCATTAATATTCTTTCCTTTCTTATTCATATTCTTAGCTTTTTAATAAATCAATGGTATTTGAAAATGTGGTGCGCATCAAGACTTAATGCTAAGTTGGAATTTGTAATATTGGTCTCTGAATAAATTACAAACAAAGGGGGGTAGTTTTAATTTCTTAATGATCATAAGTTGCCAGTGTTGCATGTGAAAACAATATTTTTTTTACTTTCTATATACAATAATAAAATGGGGAGTACAATCAGCGTTACAATAATATAACAGTGTGGTTGTTAGCGTGTGTGCGTTGTGTGACTGTTCGTGTGGCTGTTTCTGCGCTTGTGTCGTACTCATTATCCGATAATTTAAGGTATTGCGAGATTTCTGTGTTACATGAGTTTGTCACTTAATTGTTGTAAGTCAATCTAATTATAGGTCTTACACACGTATTGTTGATCCGCATTACGTTATACAGTGATAATACATCCGTATAAACATATCTCGTGACTACGTGCAAGATTATGAAGACTAATCGATTGACACTATATTTATAAAAAAACAGCAGTTTTGAAGCTAAGTGGTGCGAAAGAAAATAAACACAGTAATAATAAAATATTGCAAAACTTTAAAGCTATATCTAGTAAAAAAGTCTGCACAAGTACGGATGCATACAACTTATTATGATATATTAAATATTATTGAAAGATCTGTATTAAAAAAAAACCCTGCGCCTTATTGCCGATTGGCACAAGCTGTACTTACCATATGCCTAAAGGTGTATAGTCTAGCATCATAAGAAATAATTACAGGCTAATTCAAAGCTCGCACTAATTCTTATTAAAACAATACAAAATACGTGTTACTGATATTGTCGAATGGTCAATATTAATGATCGAAACATGTAACACAGAAATCTCCCATTTAATGACATTGAGGAAAAATGTTATTGATAATATTGAAAGTAATTTAATTATTATTATAAATGATAAGTAGTAAGCGTAATAAGCTAAGTCCCTCGTGAGGCCGTCCCTTAAACTGGGGTCTCCCACTTATTACGTCATATCAAATATACCATATTATGTTATATGAACCTACCTACCTATACCTCTAACATACACAATTTAAGAGAATGTAAGCAATTTCTAACTTCAAACTATTAATAATATACACCATTTTATTTTTAATTGTCTAAGACATCATTTTGTAAAATATCAGTTTGTGCTATAAATGCGAAAAATAAAAATTTATTAACCACTGACGCATTGTCCATAACTTTTTCGCTTTCTTACTTGAACAATCGCTATATAGCCGAGAATGACAACTTAGTCTGATTACTATACACAATATAGAATGAACAACGAGCCTAACGTCTAACTACTCAAATACAAATCAAATTGAAGTGCGTCTCAAGTCGACTTGACAGATTGCAATATAAATAATGATTTGCTATTTGAATATTTTTCAAATTTTGATTTGCACTTGAGTATTCGGCCACAAAGCATACACAATAATAATACATGGGTAATATTTGGAGTGACGTAACAAGTGACAGGACGCTGGACGCGGTAGTGACGATGTAGTGATGCTTTGTGCGTTCACGAGTTAGCGCACGTGACGTTGCCCGCTTTTTGTTACTTAGTGTCAACAAAGCACGGATCATCTGTTTATATATTTTTTCATCTTTTACCCTCATATATACTTTCTTTTAAACATTAATTAGTTCACCTAAACGTACTCATTGGTTTCGTTATGCCAAATTTGTATAATTTAAAAAAAATTTAAAAACTAAAATACACTTCGAGTTTTTCATGATATATAAATTATTCCGGTTGTCCAGGTGGAATCACCGTCGTGCACGTGCTAAAAATATTCATTCCAGTTTACACAAATTAAATTATTGCTTATTTAATTAAAAAAATATTGAAATATATCATAGAGTATAGCTAGCGAAAACATTATGCTTGAACTTTTTATACTATTCAAGGATTAAAACTGTATGACATGAATACATAATATGTTGATATATCATACAGTTTCAATCCTTGAATACTATTTTTCATGTATGTAATTATTTTCTTTTTTTACTTTTTAGGTAAAAACGCAGACCTAACCTAGTAAATGAAATATGAAGTTTAAGTGTGGCTTCATTTCTTTAGTTAAAGTAACTTGTAATTAAAAATTATTTTAATTCGTAAGTTATTGTAGTGATTTTATGTATAATACTTTGTTTTACAACAATTTTAAGTTGCTGACAAAGATGGTCCGTGTATCCGAACTCCATCGATAGCGTTTGTATAAACTTAGCGGGGAACAGTATTTTAAATTATTATGATTCATTTCCTATGATTCGCTATAAACCAGACTGAACTGCATCTAGCGGCTTCGGCCGACTTGAATCAATTTATTGATGTATGAACAAGAAAATTGTATATTAATTTCATAAATAAAATACTTTCAGAATATTTGATTTTTATTTTTCTTTACTAATCATCACACACAAATTAAAGCATTAACTATAGAAAACAAATTCAATGAATATTGCGATTTACAAGCTTTGTGACAGCAGGGTCAACTTATGTAACGTGATATCGTGCTATGGTGGGTTGTAATATTTTCGGCTGCAACAGTCGCAGCGAACAGAAAATCGAAGGAATTGTCACAACGAGCATAATTTCAACAGCCACACTGTCGATATTTTAAAACATACTTGACGTACTTTAAATGCTTTAATCTATGACAAATTCAATGAATACTGCTATTTAGACCACTATTATATCTTTACTAATACTAACTTTGCAATTACTCATTAACGTTTACCAGCAACGTATAATACGAAAATGAAGTTTTTATTATCTGAAACAAAATTTTTTATTAAGATATAGGACTTGCAGTCAAAAGATTGTTGAGCAAATTATTGTTGAAGGTTGTAGCGATTAAAGAAAGATTACCAGAACAAAAGTGTGTAGGTTAATAGGCAAGAAACCACCAGCCCTCACTATCATAGGCTTGTGGTTAGAAAGCAATATGTTGAGCAACATACGCCGTGGCCGCGCCCCCATTGTGGACCATGCACTCTGGTACCCAGCTGATGATACTCTATCGGCCTACAAAAATAAAAGGTAAGTAAACTATTTCAATTACTCATTATTCAGTTAAGACCCTGTTCTTCTTTAATTACGTGGATAAATAAATACTGATTGTTTTACTCGTAACCTAATAACTTCTTACGTAGTAGTTCATTTGATCTTAAGTACGTAGGCAAGTATTTGACGTTTCATTTAGTTGGAGTGGAAAAGGGGAATATAAAAAACATGGCTCATAGTTTTATAAAAAAAATTAAGTACCTGTAATATAATTTGATTTCCAAAATAGCAATAAACAAATATGTCCAGTGCAACAGCGACCAAATATTCTACAGTCACCATTTCGAATTTCTGAAATATTAAAATGCAATGGTTATTTAAATCTGTAGCGCAATTCTGTAACGATTTTATACGACATTGTGACTTTCTTTTATTTATAACTATTTCATTAACGAAGTCCAGTTACATTAATTAATACATAAAATTAATTTAGTTGGCAACACTGGCGCTGTCATCTTATGTTATTACCATGTTATTACGTTCCGTTACTTCAAAGGAATTATTTTTTATTCAAGTAAAATGTTTTGTTCTTGCTATTTCCATCCGCTACATAACACTCAATATTTTTATACAAGTATAATATACGGTTGTAGTTTTAATTAGTACATAATGTTATTTGAACGACGTTTAAATGTGATATGTCCACTTTCGCTAATCTATCTAATACGAATACGATAGGTACTACATATAGATAAATAAGTATTGTCGAATTGTAATTCACATGTCTAGTTATAAACGTTACACAAAAATCCTATTGATTTATCTCATTTTACTTACTAAAGTAGCTTCATACAATAATGTACAGAGATACATAGTAACTTGTACAACTCTCAACACAAGCAAGGGAGACACGAACTTTTCGAAGCGATTTTTATACTCTTTGACTACTTGAGACATACGGGCACAGTCCTGTAGAGCTCTCATGGTCGCATCGTCATATACTGGACTGTAGATATCTGCCAAAAATACATAAAAAAAAAAAAGTTGAGAGGTGTCAAGGGACACCCGGATGGAACGAAGTTCCTTTCGATTGTTGTTGTACACCGAAACAACGCGCACACTTATCAAAGGCGGCGGCAAGATCCTTTGATCAAAAAGTGTCGTGACAACTTTTCGTACGAATTTTTTCCGTCTAGCCCCCTTTCACAACGCGCGATAAGGAACTTCGTTCCAATACAGTAGGTAAAATAATACAGTATAAAGAAATAAAACAAAAAAAGTTATTTTTACCGAATTGCGTTTTATTTCCCTGAGACGTCTGAAATTAGAAAAATATATGAATTAGCTTGACTGTAGGTAAGCACTTTAATAATAACTTGATTTTTGGAGTGATCCAATAGGAATATAAAAATTATACCTACGAAGCTCTCATTTCATCTCTACGGTACACCAAATAACATGTTGGTACCCGAACTAAGCAAAAGCATAAGCAAACTTTGTAAGGGTGCGAGTTTAGTGGACTGCAGATGATAGCAGCAGCCAAAGTGTCACAGCATCACTATTGGTTTATATATATTTCGATGTATTTCGTCGTTTTCATACAAATACATATAAACCAGTAATTTCTCCTAGAGTTGACGCCTATGAACTCGCATCCTAACGTTTAGCGGGTATACAAGGAACAAGTTCTACAAAGTGCTACCCTGTCTCCTTCATCCTGAAGCAGGGTTGTTACGCTTCATGTGGCCAGCTATTATCCTCCAGACTGAAATGCAACGCTGCTTGGCATCAGAAATAAGCCTAGCACTTCTCCGGACGATACCGTATCAGTACTTTCCCGGACAAGCGTTTTAACTGCCCTACGAAAGTTACCCATTTTTTATCGTAATGATAACCGAAGTCGGTTATTTCCGACCGGTTATACAAGTAACTGTGCTCTTCGTCCAGTTTCATGTCACTAAATCGCTTTGCAAGCGCCCTGTGATTGACACCTTTTAGTAGTAACGCCGTATATCGTATGTTTCGGAGGCAACAGCAGAGTAGGTCCAGTTGACCGCAGAGAAGTATGGCATTGCAAGCGAAAAATACACCTAAAACAAAATATCTACTATTTTGACGAGTATTTCATAATTCTAAACGAAATCACACGGATAAAGGTACACACAAATACATGTGATCAGCACCGCCTCGCCTCGAATGGTTAGTATTTTTGTATGCAGTATGTATTATAGGTATACGATCATCCATCCATCTTGCCCGCCAAATGTCCTGGTGCGGGAGGTTAGTGGAGAACTCAGTGAGCACTTTGCCCGCAGGCTTGATTTACGGTGCTCACGCGCCGGTCCCGGATGGATCGCTGGGAATCCATAGCACATACGTTGAGTTGTAATAAACTAATTAAAGTAAAAACAATCTTACCAAGTTGCCCAACAGCAAGCGCCACGAAAGCCTGCGATATAAACTGCCGCAAGAATATCAATATCAAGATGAAATCGTGCGTTACATCCGTGTATATCCAATGTTGAAGTGGTTGATTTGTCAGCACTAGAAAATCAATGGTAGCTAAGTAGGTATATGCGATTTCATTCATCATTAATCATTAATAAATCGTCTCTGCTCAATCGGTTGAACTCGATAGCGTAAATTAACAAAACAAAACAAAAGCAATTGAGTGATATCAATAACAGGTACTTACAATGGAGAACGACTGGTAAAATCAGGTACATTGCAACACTAAAAATGGTACAGGCAGTGTAAAAACGGCAAAAATTCTTCGCCGTCGTATAAGCTTTCGTCATTGTCATATTAGATAGCCCTCTAGCGGAATGCCATTTGAAATTACAGTTCATGTATTCCACCAGTTCGTACTGTTCACGTTTATATATTGCGAAATAGGAGACAATAAATAGAGAGGCAGCTGTCGGCAGCCCATCCGCCATTATATCCAGACTGGTCATGATATCAATCCACTCGCTATACAAATGTGTGATTAGAGACACCAATGAGTTGCTCAACATGAATAATGTGAAACTTAAGAAGATGTTGTTGACGAAAATCTGGCTTTCTTTCTGTGGTTCTTTGTACCAGTCCCAGCATGCCACACATTTGAGAGGCACTTCCATAAAATGCACGTAATTTGACACTTTATCGACATTCGGACTTGGTTTTTGTTTATTTATTGAAATAAATGTTAAACGTCTCATCATCTAAAAATAATTTAAGAGATTATACTTAATAGGTACACCTAAAAATTACAGTCAAACCAATTTTACTTTTTAAAGTAACGTTCCTTTATTTTAGGTTTGCAAAGCTTAACGCCTGAAGGTGTTTTTGTTTTGAACTTTTGAGACTTCCAACAAGTACCAGGGATGATTTTCTTATTTTTGATACAGAGGATTTTTTCTCTACAAGTTATGCCTAGACTTCAATCACACCTAATGAATATATCGTCCAAGAGTGTTAATCTACCACTGTTTAACGATATATTTTTCCTGTGAACTCTTGCCTCGCTGCTCCTCAGTTATCGACTTCTTTTTCTTTATTTTAAAAAGCAAAAAAAGAAAATAAGTATATTCGATGCTTAAATGGTTTGTTTTGGCTGGGAGAAGAACGCAGTTAAGTTGAGTGTTGGTTAAAAGGATCAAACAGATCTCATAAGGTTTCGCACGGATCGCAAATCCCGATGACTTTTCGTCGTTTTTCTCTCTACCACACGATACCTTATTCTGGTTGCATTCCTTTTAAAAGTTGTGCTTTTCTTATTCAACGAATATGTTGTAGATATATTATGTCTTCTGAGTTTTATTATACTAATTAATTTAAAAGTTTAAATATTCCTAACATGGAATAGCTGTAGCTGCCTGGAGCCTAGGAGCTGGTTTCCGAGCGAATGTTTAAAACAATATCACAAATACTTAGGCAAATTAATTATAAGTTTTAATAGCCTATTCAATTATAGTAAATTATTCGTGATAAACTTTAAATCGTTCCTGTTAACTCTTTCTCCCTGACACTGCTAATAACGGAGTAATTACAAACTTTAAAATCAGTTTCGTTAATCGTTGCTATTAACCTGACTCCATAATTTAAAACGTTGTTCGGACCACCTACTTTTGTGTACAAATTTATTCATAAAAGGAAATCATTTTTTAATGTTGTAATAAATTTTATTCAAAAGATGTAACCTAAATACAATTTAGGCAATAATTTAAACGATAATAATTAATAAAGTATCTATACAATATAACAAATAGATTGTAGATAGATTATAGAGTCTTCTTTCTTGTTCAGGCGGTCTGCATCGATTCCGCATCTCTGCCAAAAAGTTTTACTCTTTAAGTGCGTATTTTAAACATAGACAGGACGGGTGCATCCCAGTGGTACCCCCTAATTTTAGTTCTATAGAACTGTTGACACACCATATTAGAGTTTAGTTCTATATAGAACTAATGGGACAAAATTAAAGAAATGTCGATATCAACATCTTGTTTGTACGTTACATATATATACTTGTAAATTACCTTTTTTCATAAGAATAATATGGAATCTTTTTGATTGCAATAATAAACGTCCACTTTTTCATACAAAAATGAAAAAAGAAAACAATTAATTTTGGGGGTTCCCCATACTTAGAACTGAAACTCAAAAATTTTTTTCATTAAACCCATACGTGTATGGTATTCATAGATAGGTCTTTAAAAATGATATTGAGGTTTCAAATATAATTTTTTTCTAAACTGAATAGTTTGCGCGAAAGATACTGTTTGCGTAAAATGTGTCCCCCCCTGTAACTTCTAAAATAAGAGAATATGTTTTTAGACACGACTACTACTTGGTTTTAACAACTTAGCTTTTGTCGCAAGGGACATTTTTTTTGTTAAAAACAAAATGAAATATCAATTGAAATAATATAAAGTTTATAACTTATATGCTATAAGTAAAGACAAGTGTAAAAACTATACTACAGTACTATATAGAACTATTGGGATATAATTTGACAGCCCGGAAAATATCCCAACAGTTCTATAGAACTACGGTATAGGGTACGACTGGGATGCACCCGACAGGAAAGTATAGACCAAGTTTTAGTCACATATTGGGTTCATAAATAATAACCAGCATCGAGCTTACAGCTATCTTTTTGTAGTCCTCATGTTTTATGGACTCATCGAAGGACGTCGATGATTAAAAATGTATTCAATATCTCTGAAACAGCTTACTCACAAATTAATAGCATTAGTATCAAACAGAAAATTTGAATAACTTAACGGATTGGATACCGAGAAGGTCATGGGCTGTTCTCGTGCCCACACCTGACAGTACCTATTTACGAGTAATCGAAGAGGAATATTGGTCTTTTTGACGTGACGTCTTATAATTCGATAGAGACGGTTGCACGCACGAACAAACATGACTCATGCGGCGTTACCTCGCTTTGAGGCGTTCCATCTAAGGCTTGAAGTGCAAGCGAGAGCGCGGAACGAGCGACAAAGAAGCACAATCGGCCTTTGCGTTCGCAGCGTTCGACATCCGTCTATAATTATTAAATATATTAATTTTAAATTAAAATTAATATATTTATTATAAATCTAAAATATAAATTTATAAAATCAAAATCAATGATTTTATTAATTTAAATTAATATTTATAGAAATATACTTAAATTAAAAATTTTAATAACCAATTAAATGCTACCATTCCATCAGTATTTTCTTAAGACGTTGTCACGTTCAACTATCGTCAGTAAACCGACTTTACAGACAACCAATTTTTTTTTTGAAGAAATCGACAGACTCACTCATTTTTGTTAATCCGCCCACATTACTGGCATTAGGGGAAATGGTAGGGCCACTAAAATAGACTGATAAGAACACTCACTTCTGCTTAGACCTGTGCTGCGCGATCTTATAAATGCGCTTCAGTTCCAGCAACGCCCTCATTATGACCACCAGCTGCTGCTCGAAGTCCGACGTCTTCACGTCGATGGCCAGCCCCTTCTGCTTGCAGATCTTCACGTATAAACTCCATATAGCTAATCTGACGTGGCACAGCTCCACGTGACGTTTCGCTGCAGTCTCCTTGAGACGGTTCAACGCTAGCTCCCATTTGATCACGCGATTGCGTACTTTGTCGTAGCGCCACTGGAATAGAGTTTATAGAATGTACTAGAGGTCATCGCGGGTTTCACACGTAGTTCCCTTTCCCGTGAAGATTTCGGAATAAAAAGTAACCTACGTGTTAATCCAAGACGTCAGCTTACACCATACCAAATTTTATTACAATGGCTCGAGCTGTTTAGTCGTGAAGAAGTAACAAACACACACACACACTTTCGCCTTTACAATAGTATGTAGTATGATTTGGAGGTATCGGCTACACAACCAAAAACAAGAACTAATTATAATATATTTTATTATACTAAATTGTATCGCCTTTCTTAGCTTCAGGTCATAAAACTCATTAAATTAACTAATTGTGTGATTTTATAAAACCACGATTCAAATATAACTTTTTACTTTGCGCAGTTGTATCGGCCTTATGATCTATGACTGGACTGCGGTGTGGCTTTAGCCGTAGGTATTTCTGCAGTTATTTGTGAGATCCAAAAATTTTGAGACTAGAAAAATGCTTAACTTTCATAATATGAGCAAAAGTCGCGCGACTTGCTTTCCGGGCGTAAGCTCAGAAGTTTTTGCTAGAGCTAAATGGGTACCTGTGCAACTTATACTGAAGTAGGTATCATAACATTATCTCTATGCACACGCTCAAGTAATATATACGTAGGGTGGTCATCTGCCAGTGTTATAGTGCTTTTAGAACCTTTGAAGGGTAACTATAGAAATGTTAACAGCTATTTACTCTAAGATCAGCAAGCGTGTTGTTGAGGCCCATGATGAACAGTTTCTTCTCCTCAGTGAGCGACGCGATCTCCTGGCGCGCGTTCTCTAACATTTCCAAATCACGTTCTTGACGCTCCGCTAAAGTGGCCTTCGCAGCAGCTTGTTCAAAAAATAGATAAAATTTGAATTAATTATTGTTTTTAATCACCTTTCAATTTGGTGATCTATGTATGACTATCCCCGGATTTTTTTCGTGTCGATAAGAAGTGACTACCACGGTGGTGTAGTGTGGCTTCGATCACACGAGATCCTACGTATCCTCCATATCCCTTCTGCTGCAAGAAGACAGGCCTGGCCTGTAGTGGGCCGTCAATGGACTGATAATTATGAAGAAGTACTTGCGTACTTATACTACATACAATAAATATACCTATGTTTTAAATTATCTTAAAAAATAGAAACGACTCAAAACGCACTAAAAAGTAAAAAAAATAACTGTCATTTAGTTGCTTTACTTTACTTAAGCATATCTATGAAGTCGGTGCCAGCCAAGTTTAAGGAACATTTATTTAACGTAGTAAAGCAGTTTGTGGGTTCTAGGTAACGTCCTTGAAAGTAGAAACCTTAGCTGCACCGCCTCCTAGATATGCTTAAGTAAATGAAAGCAACTAAATGACACAGTTATTTTTTACTTTTTAGTGCGTTTTGAGTCGGTTCTATTTTTTGTTAAAAAAATTTTTTCTTTCTTTTTTTAGTGATTTATCGCTACGTAACGTAGATACTCGTAATATACTGTCATAGTATATTATACGACACTAGTAGCCATAAAGCTACCGATACCGAGACAAAAACCGAAATCGCTGTAAGCGTGCCTCCAAAATTTGAAGAGTTCCTTCAATTTCCTCAAGATATCATCATCAGATCCTAACATGATGACAATGGGACCACCTTGGAAGTGTGCCCTTTCTAATAAGAAAAGAATTACCAAAATCGGACAACTCTGTAAAAAGTTATGCGTGGTCATACATAAAAAAAAATATATACGTGTCGAATTGAGAACCTCCTCCGTTTTTTTTCGTCGGTTAAAAAGAGATTCCCTACGTTTTTTACTCATATGTGTGTTTGTATGTTTACGTTTTTCCATACCTCTACTTATCCACTTAGGATAAGGAAATATTGTAGGTAAAAAAATTTAATGATATTTTTCCATGAAAGAAAACTATTTATAATAATTGAAAGAAAAGAAATTTATAATAATAGGACCCACCTAAAGCTTCGTATCGGTTGAGTACATCTAACGGTTGCTTGAACTCTGGATAGTTGTGTACTACTGACATCAGGTAGTCCTGCAAGCGATACAACCAACAGAATTAGATGTATTCTATCTTACTTTCATTTAATAAGGCCGCAGCCTGACCAGAAAAATATAAAGCCTCATCATCTTGCGGGGAAAAAGGAGGTAATTTCGTCTACTGGCATACTATGAATACGTAACCGGACCAGTATGCAGAAAGAATACCCCGCGCATGATCTGGTCAAACAGTAGGTACCTATGAAGGAAGCCACTCCACAGTAGGTATACCTTTTGCAATTCACGAAGGCAAGTGAGCTTTACTTTAAGTGGTTGGACGTGTATATGTACATTACTGTAGTGTGCGTGTCTGACAGAGCGATCAGTATCGACCGAGCTGTCGCAACTTGTGCTCGTTGTTTCCTCAGCACTTATTGCCACGAAATACTGGCTATAGGCATTTACTCACTCGCCGTCGTGAATTGCAAAAAGTATCGACACATATAAATAATGCTAAAAAGCTCTTGTGGTACTCAATTTTTTTATTTTTCTGGTCAGGTTCTTTGAATAAGTACTCAACCTCATAAATAGTGTAATCTTGGACTTGTTTCTCCATGAGCTCCTTGACCTCCTCCATCTCCACGACCCTCAGCCGCATAGCTTCCGTCTCGCGGCTCTTCCTCTCCAGTACTTCCATGTCGGCTTCCATCTTACGCTCGGCCCTGTCGCGCTTCTCTTGGTTCTCTCTAATAAACTGTGTCGATACAAAAATCAGAATTGAAATAACTGTTCCTCTCCTCTATACATTCCTTATATAACCTTCCAGTAAACTATTCATGAATAATAGTTATTTTCCCATAATGATGTTCTAGATTTTAAGGTTCATGATGAACCTACCCCATTTTTTTAGATTGAATTGAAACTTATGTTTTTCAATAGAATATTTCATGTAACTTAATCTAAACTCATCGCCAATCAAACGATAGTTCGTTTGATTGGCGATGAGTTTAGATTAAGGTGTCCGGAAATCCCGTGGATAGTACTACTATCCACTACTATTTCCGGACACTCTACAGAAGAGGTAACTTAAATACGGCTAGTGCTGTGGGGTAGAAGAAGTGACAAGTAGGAGTCTGCCTAAAGCTGCCGTATGCGTGAGAACGGGGTAGTTAGACAAACTGGTGCCGTACAGCGTTACGTAAAGAAGCGGTTTACCCATAACACGTTCACTTAAAAAATTTTGTTAAATTAGAGCCTCAATTCAGACCTTGTTAAAGCTGATAAAAGACTCTTTCAGAAGCATCTCCTTTTCACGCAACTCCTGCCACTTGCTGTCCATCAGGGCTCTGTTCGCCTTCTCCTCTTCCCTCTTCAGAGCGAGCTTTTCGTCTGCCTCCATCAGGTCCCGGCGAGCCTGTTCCATCAGGACTTGCGGGGTCGGCCGGGCTACATCCCATACTGGATATTTCCTAGTGATAGACCAAAATCACCCATTATCACCATCATCATTATCAGTTTAACGGCCGAGGAGATGAGTTCATGCCCACCACACTGCTTCAAAGCGGGATGGTTGGCTTATGGTGACATGGTTAGTCGACCACGGAGATTATTGACCGGGACTGACGGCTTAATGGCTTCCGAGCCAAGGCGGCGTAATGCTATCAACTTTTCACTTCCGCGAACTAGGGAAAACTCAATATTATATCATAATCCAACCCAGGACTCGTACCCAGGACCTCGTCATCTAAAACCATGTTGGATAACTACTACACCAACGAGAATAGGAAGGTTCCCACTACCTATCTAGTATATATATTATAGGTACATACCAAATGGTTTCAGTTGTACTTGCACTATTTCTAGCTTTTAAATCCGAGGGATCTAAATTCGACTTACTTTACCATACGTGAACTTTCCATCAAGGATTTGTAATATTCTGATGTGGACTCCACGGGAGGTCCATGAGGAATAGCTATTGGAGCCAGGTCTTTCGAAACCTTTTTCATTTTGCAGCTGATTCAAAAATCAGTCTCAGATTCAAAAATATGGTACTATTTTGTAAAATAAAAAGGCAATCAGGAAAAGGAAATTGTTATTTGGTCGTTGCTAAGAAACATAGATAAAATTAGAAACGTAGATCGGAGGATATGTCACGGGCTATCATAGAATTCACCCCTTCAATTCACAACTGTCAATCTGTCAACATCACGTAATAGCAGAATGTCAAATTTCGCTTTATAGGTTACAAAATCATTCCGTAATCCCTAGTTATTTATTTTCAAATTAAAAATATTTAGGTGCTTAACTTAACTATTAATTTAATAAACTAAAATAGTCTTTTGATTCACCAAACTATTCATTTAAGTACATAATAATTTCCAACCGATCGAAAATGGACTTTAATTTCCTTACTGGACTGGGATGCGGCATTTGTATAGGAATTTCATTATTTACTTTGAAAAAATATTTCGGAGCTATCACTGAGACTGCAAAAGCCGTGAAAAAGGTAATTTTAGATATTGCAAGAATGATTCGCTTATATCGAACCTATTCTTATAATATTTTTTAATGAAAACAATTATGTGTGCTCATAATATAATAAATTTATTTCGTAAAAACAATCAATAACTTAATAAATAATAAATTCAATGAGTAGCGTCTTTTATGATGGGTTCTTTTGTGTGAAGAAATGCTGAAGCACAAATGTTATAAATAATAAGAACATTTCATTCCATAGATTGCATCAGATTCAGAGTACAAAATGGTATTAGTTGTACGAACAGATCTTAATATGGGTAAAGGAAAAATTGCTGCACAGTGTGGGCACGCGGCCGTGGGTGCTTATGAAAAGGCCTTGAAACGAGATCCTGAAGGTTTGAAGAGTTGGCAAATGACTGGTCAAGCAAAAATCGCACTCAAAACAGATTCAGTAGATGAAATCAAACAAATCGCAGACAATGCTAAGAAAATGGGATTGGTGACCTCTTTGATAAGAGATGCAGGAAGAACTCAGATAGCTCCCAACTCCATTACGGTCCTCGGTGTTGGGCCAGCACCTAAAGATGTTATTGACAAAGTTACTGGCCATTTAAAATTATTGTAATGTATTATGTAATAAATATATTTGTAAGTTGTAATATACATTCAAGCCTTTTATTTGATAGCATCCAACACTATATTCTTAAAAACTTGCAAATTAAACTGTGACTTGAGTAGAATAAATCACTGGGCTAAAAGAAACTGTCTTGTTCTGAATCCAGAAAAATCTGTTTTTCTGCTTCTAGGGTCAAAGCATAATATTAATAGCTTAAATAATCATAGTTTTAAAGTAGCTGTAGATAATAATGTTATACGTAGGGTAAATGAAGCTCGAAATTTAGGTGTTATTTTTGATTCTTCACTGCGATTTGAAACACATGTGTTAAATGACGTTCGAAATTGTTTTTATAGGCTTAAATTATTGTATAAAATCAGAGCGTACATTGGCGTTGATCTCCGGAATAAGCTATGTGAGTCACTTGTATTATCGAAGCTTAATTATGCCGATACAGTCATTGGTGGTAGATTGTTGGGTAGAACCAAAAAATTAATACAGCGTGTCCAAAATGCCTGTGCTCGGTATTGTTATAATATTCCGCCAAGGAGCCATGTTACACCTTATATTATCAATGCGAACCACTTAAAAATGGATTCGCGTCGTAAATTGCACTTCGCCACATTGCTGTTCGGTGTAATAAAAACTGGGGTACCGGAGTACCTCGCAAAAAAGTTAAGGTGGATCGAATCCCGGTCTACAGGTAAATTACGAAGCTCCTCAATCATTCTAACTATGCCTCAACATAGAACTGCTGCCTTTCGAGGCAGTTTTAAGTTTGCTGCCACTAAGTGTTGGAACGATTTGCCTCCACCGTTACGAGATATTCAAACAATTAACCTCTTTAAGGCCAAACTTAAATCCATGTTATTGTTAGAACAAAACCAATTAACTGACAATTACTAATAATAATTTATTTCAATTACATTATTGGCAAATTGGTGGCTTCCAATATTTTTGACACTATAGTGAGCAGCGCATTTAATAAGACTAATTTTAAGCTTTAGTTTTAGATTAATTTATCATGTTGTGGCCTTACTTTATTTTATGCTAATATTTAGTGACTTAAACACTGATTCTAGTTTTATTTTATTAAACTTTGTCTAATATTTTGTTTGTAGGTATCTCTTTTTATTCCTTTTTTAATTAGTATTAACCACTTATAGTTGTTAAGTATTATGTAGTTATTTTATAGTTTATAAGTTAGTAGTAATAGGCATAGTAGCATAAACACGTCCGTGAATGTACAAGGCTCCGCCTGAAAACCAGCGTCACAGCTAGCTGTGGCTTCATGCTGAGGCGGAAACCTTGTTTGTCCACGACGCAACATATATTAGTTTTTTCAAGAACTGTTGTAATATTTTGTAGTTTGTTAATTGTATTGTGTTGTGTTGTGTGACAAATAAATTCTATTCTATTCTATTCTATTCTATTCAAATAAATAGATACGTGAGAGAAAAGTCAGATCCTTATTTTTTAAAAGTAACGGACTCCTGTAATGATAATATTCTAGGCTCAGCCGAAAAAGATGGTCTATTGTTGCTGTTGTTTTGTAATGTATTTATGGTGAATTTGCTCGTATTAATTTATAAAGGAGGCTATAACAAAAATAAACTATTTTGGTCTGTAATAATGCTAATGACACAAATCACAATTACATAACCTATTTTTAAAAATATTCTTTTTCCAACATCTCTCTAACAACAGGGTCTAACTAAGGGTCACTACAGGGCCTGTAAGCCTACAATGTGCATGGTAGAGATTATATCAATTAAAAAGATTGATATGTGGAGAAGAACAATTACTCTTGGTTGTCGGGGAAGAAGACATTATCCAGATTTTTGTATCTCATTGTTTCTACTAGCTAGATATTCTTTTGTATCAATTGTTTTGTTTTTCATTCATTACAAGATTAGCTTTTGACTGCAGTTACGCATGGTAAGTGATGATGCAATCTAAGATGGAAGCGTGCTAATTGAGTACTAAGTAGGATGAAATCCCCACCCCTTTTGATTCCTGATATCGTCCGGTATGCTAAATCGCTTTACAGGACACCTTTGTTGGTAAGGTGCTATCTAGCCATGACCAAAACCTCCCACCAGCTAAACCTGTATCAATTTAGAAAATCTTTATCGGCCTAGTCAGGAATCAAACCCTGGACCTCCATCTTATTAATCCACAGAGGCCATCTTATCGTAGGCCTATTTTGTGGGATAATGATAATTCACAGAAATGACTAATTTCATACTCTATATAATATCAATATAAATTGCCCTGGTATTTTAAATAATGCCCTATTACCTGTTCATAACATAATAGATAAAGGGAATCTGGAAATAAAAATGATATTATTATTGAAATAAATTTATTCTTACAAACTTTTCAAACATTGTAAGGCATAATAAATGACTGAACATATTTTTATTGTACTTAAAATTATTTCAATACTAACAAACAAACTGCCTCACTGGCTGAGGTAAGAAAGGAAACAATTACCTACTAAAAATTAAAAAGAAAATACTTAAAATAAATTTACCTAACCACAGGTATAGTAACTTAAAAAATAAAGTTTTCATGATAAAATGGCAATGTAAAATTTTTGAGAACGGCGCAGCGTAAAAAAAATACAAAAACTTATAAAAATAAAAAAACAAAAGTACATCGCCCGGATGTAGAGCATGGGAATTTAAGCAATCAAAAATCGAAGCCTTAAGCATCGTAGGTAATTTTGGACTTCTTTTAAAAATTTTTAAAAATGCACCTTATAAAATATCTAACATTTTATAACACTCAAAAATCACATAAAAATATTGTCATAATTTTCAATTATTAGGTACTTATAAAAAATTCTATAAAATATTTTATGCCTAATTTATTACTAAGGAATACCCCGGGCACGAGGAAGACATTATACTGCACGATTAATTAAAACTAAGCAAAAAAAATTAAAACTAAGCAAATAAAATCATAAAATCCAAACTTTTTGTTGAAAACCAATATAAGGAACGTTGTATATTTTTATTTCTTGTATTTATTATAAAAATAATAATCAATGTAATGAGCGCTGTGACTGGGATATTGAAATTTGTATTTGGTAGTTTTCTTTGCAAGATTTATATAATCACTAGAGTTGAAAGCAAGACGCAGGTGAGCAGGTTTAAAACCAAAGTTTTCTACAGTTTAAGCACCAATATTAGTAAGGAAACCGGTGGGCAATGCTTAATATCATAGGCGGAATGTAGACCTTTATGTTCAGTGATTAAATCATTCAATAAACATAACCGTAACACAGAAATATAACTAAATCAAACTCCATTCTAAACCAAGAAAAGTTATATGAATCAAGTCCGAAATACGAGATTCGAAAATTCAGATTGAAAAATTTTGTTCTATATATTTTTTATAAGAGAGACAAATATCTTAGCATTCCATGGATTCACCGTGCGGGTGGGGGTCCATTGCGTGGCTGAGAGAACAACTCCGAACAGAGCCCGAGACTTGTGACACGGGTGTAGGTTTAAGGGTACCCTTAGTGACGCGCGTCAACACTCACCGCCTCTGTTCAAGCTATTCTCCCTGCCCAGCCAAATTTAAAAGGACCTTGCTTTACTAGAGCAGCCTTGTATACTTGTTCTAATGTAGAGCTTACTACACTTCTAGTAAGGCCAAGGTCACTTATATTACTTTTAATAATTCGAAAAGTATTTCAATTTTCCACAAGTGACAATCTAAACCTTTTAAATGTGGAATGTTGGAACTAGTTTTGTAGGATTTAAGTTTCACTTAAATCAGTTAACATAATTTACCAAGTTAGGTTTACCTGTGAGAATTAAGTGATAAACCATATTGTAGTTGCCATGGAATTTGTGAAAAAACTTTATCATCTCTAAAGTTCGTGAGTTGTCCACGTAGGTACTTTGTTTCTGTTCTATTATAGGAATGTCGGTATATGATCATGAAATTAAAAAATGTCGCGAAAAAAAGGAACTATACTAAAGCCAAACTCGATGGATAAAAAAAATAACAACAAATAAATTTAAAATGAATGTAGAAAATGCAATATGTTTTATGTCTAATAAATTCAAAATTATGTTTTATTAATAAAATCGTATTTAAAAGATATTGAATATGTTAATTAATTTTGAGCTTACTGATCGAATTTATTGCATGAATTCGTCATTAACAAGTTAATAAAAAAAATTAGGTGTTAAATGACTAGTGATTTCTACCTTCATTTTTAATTGGTTTGTTGATAAGCATTCTCTATCGAGTTTGGCTTTATACTAAAGCCGTTTATTTTATTATCATACTATGCACAGGCTGCTAAAATGCACACGTGGCGCCCTCAATCTAGGTTTATAATTTTCTGGTTAGACTATACCCTTTTTTATTCATCATTCAGATATCGTAACGGAACGCTAAATGTCCAGACGTGGACCTATTTTGAAAAACTTAATCGGCCTAGCCGGGTTTGAACCCGGGACCTCCGTCTTATAAATCCACTGCGCATAGATAGTATGAAGATAAAGTAGCTGTACTTATTATAACTTCACTGCGACAATGTTTATACATTTGAGCAGTTCTTTAAGTAGGTAAACTAAAAAGAATTATATCTATAAAGAAACATAACTGGTGTAAACTAAAACTAAAATTAACATTATTTATTAAATACCGTCCAATAGCTTGCATGCAATATCAACATACAGATGACAATAAGGTCACTTTTGGAGATAAATTAGTTTTAAGGCACTTAGTGAAATGAATACGAATATATCGCACCCCTAGATCTAAAGGGAACTAATTCAAAATTCTTGATTTTTGAGTTATGAACACCTTTGAATTTGTCATTTCAATACCTATCGACTAATAAATCAGACTCAAAACTATTACCAATATTCGCCGCTAGATGTCTTTGTATACCTATAATGTTGAACGGGCGACCCCACCCCCCTCCAACCAACCCCCCTCGCAACCAAAACAGCGACAACGCCAGTTAGGACCAAATTTACAAGTGGAATGCACGTACCGGCTTAAACAAATTGGAATTATTTTGGGTTACACACATATTGTTGAAATTTGATGGAGCATTATTTCGAGTTGTCGCCATTTTGATAGTTAGTGCTGAGTTAATAAATGAATCATTTTGAGTTGAACCAGTATTACTGGCAAGGTGAATACAAAAGAGGGCCAACTTAAAACAAAAATCACCAATATGGGTTCAATTCAAAATAATACAAAAATATATACACAAATTGATAAGCTATAAGGAAGCATCTATCAAAATGCATTATTAAGACCCAGCCCTTTATTAAAACCCAAGATTCTTAATATTTATCACATTCAGCTGTAAAATAAAACTGTGCATTACAGAAAACTTGTGCAATGCACAAGGACTTGGCAATCAGTTTTTTGCCTCTCCTGTAAAATGAGCTTTTTTGAGTTAGTACCCGTTTAGATCTAGAGGTGCGATATATAAGTAAATCGCTTATAGCTGTAAGAGCGCGTTGTAACGGTGCGAGCCTGAGTGCGTGTCGAGGTGCCGGGAGGCCTGAGATGCGCACAAAGAGATTATAGATAGATAGATATTCCTGATGATTTCGATATATAAAATATGATAAGTTGAATTGCATGTGGCATGTCGGCAGCTCAGTCACTCTTGGGCTTCTCGAGGTCGTCAATCATTTTCTTGAGGTTGACGATGCACCGGTCGAACTCTTCCAGCGGCTGCAGGTAGGCCTGCGCGGTCGTGCGCTGCGTCTCCATCAGATTGTACGCGTGCCTGAGGATGTTGATAGCCGCGTGCGACCCGACCACTTCGATCTGTCAAATTCAATGATTTTTTTTATTGGATTACAAGTTAACCCTTGACTATAATCTCACTTGATGGTAAGTGATGATAGAAACGAGGAATCAAACTACTACACATCGTCTTGGAACGCTAAATCACTCGGCGGTACTTCGAGATGGTATCCAGCCACGAACGAAGCCTCCCTCAACCGGGACCGATTAAGACAATCTCAGCCTCGCTGGGAATGAATCCCATGTACAGAATAGGCGCATTTCGGCATTCTTGTTAGTTCCTACCTGTGGTAAAGTGACCAGCTGTTGCGTGTCGCTGATGGCCTCCACCTTGATCTTCTTGGTGACGTCAGCGGGCTTGTCCGCGGCGCTTTCGCTTGCCGCCCGCCAGCTCCACCTCGTGCGGAACGTGGTAAAGTGACCAGCTGTTGCGTGTCGCGGTCACCTTGATCTTCTTGGTGACGTCAGCGGGCTTGTCCTGCGGGCGCTGCGTCGCTTGCCGCCCGCCAGCTCCACCTCGCCCTCTTGCTGGATCTTGTTAGTTCCTACCTGTGGTAAAGTGACCAGCTGTTGCGTGTCGCTGATGGCCTCCACCTTGATCTTCTTGGTGACGTCGGCGGGCATGTCCTCCGCTTCGTGCATGCCCCCGCCGCTCCACCTCGCCCCTTGCTGGATCTTGTTCGTCCTACCGTGGTAAAGTGACCAGCTGTTGCGTGTCGCTGATGGCCTCCACCTTGATCTTCTTGGTGACGTCGGCGGGCTTTCCGCGGGGCTTGCGTCCCTTGCCGCCCGCAGCTCCACCTCGCCTCTTTCTGGATCTTGTTAGTTCCTACCTGTGGTAAAGTGACCAGCTGTTGCGTGTCGCTGATGGCCTCCACCTTGATCTTCTTGGTGACGTCAGCGGGCTTGTCCTGCGGGCGCTTGCGTCGCTTGCCGCCCGCCAGCTCCACCTCGCCCTCTTGCTGGATCTTGTTAGTTCCTACCTGTGGTAAAGTGACCAGCTGTTGCGTGTCGCTGATGGCCTCCACCTTGATCTTCTTGGTGACGTCGGCGGGCTTGTCCTGCGGGCGCTTGCGTCGCTTGCCGCCCGCCAGCTCCACCTCGCCCTCTTGCTGGATCTTGTTAGTTCCTACCTGTGGTAAAGTGACCAGCTGTTGCGTGTCGCTGATGGCCTCCACCTTGATCTTCTTGGTGACGTCAGCGGGCTTGTCCTGCGGGCGCTTGCGTCGCTTGCCGCCCGCCAGCTCCACCTCGCCCTCTTGCTGGATCTTGTTAGTTCCTACCTGTGGTAAAGTGACCAGCTGTTGCGTGTCGCTGATGGCCTCCACCTTGATCTTCTTGGTGACGTCGGCGGGCTTGTCCTGCGGGCGCTTGCGTCGCTTGCCGCCCGCCAGCTCCACCTCGCCCTCTTGCTGGATCTTGTTAGTTCCTACCTGTGGTAAAGTGACCAGCTGTTGCGTGTCGCTGATGGCCTCCACCTTGATCTTCTTGGTGACGTCGGCGGGCTTGTCCTGCGGGCGCTTGCGTCGCTTGCCGCCCGCCAGCTCCACCTCGCCCTCTTGCTGGATCTTGTTAGTTCCTACCTGTGGTAAAGTGACCAGCTGTTGCGTGTCGCTGATGGCCTCCACCTTGATCTTCTTGGTGACGTCGGCGGGCTTGTCCTGCGGGCGCTTGCGTCGCTTGCCGCCCGCCAGCTCCACCTCGCCCTCTTGCTGGATCTTGTTAGTTCCTACCTGTGGTAAAGTGACCAGCTGTTGCGTGTCGCTGATGGCCTCCACCTTGATCTTCTTGGTGACGTCGGCGGGCTTGTCCTGCGGGCGCTTGCGTCGCTTGCCGCCCGCCAGCTCCACCTCGCCCTCTTGCTGGATCTTGTTAGTTCCTACCTGTGGTAAAGTGACCAGCTGTTGCGTGTCGCTGATGGCCTCCACCTTGATCTTCTTGGTGACGTCGGCGGGCTTGTCCTGCGGGCGCTTGCGTCGCTTGCCGCCCGCCAGCTCCACCTCGCCCTCTTGCTGGATCTTGTTAGTTCCTACCTGTGGTAAAGTGACCAGCTGTTGCGTGTCGCTGATGGCCTCCACCTTGATCTTCTTGGTGACGTCAGCGGGCTTGTCCTGCGGGCGCTTGCGTCGCTTGCCGCCCGCCAGCTCCACCTCGCCCTCTTGCTGGATCTTGTTAGTTCCTACCTGTGGTAAAGTGACCAGCTGTTGCGTGTCGCTGATGGCCTCCACCTTGATCTTCTTGGTGACGTCAGCGGGCTTGTCCTGCGGGCGCTTGCGTCGCTTGCCGCCCGTCAGCTCCACCTCGCCCTCTTGCTGGATCTTGTTAGTTCCTACCTGTGGTAAAGTGACCAGCTGTTGCGTGTCGCTGATGGCCTCCACCTTGATCTTCTTGGTGACGTCAGCGGGCTTGTCCTGCGGGCGCTTGCGTCGCTTGCCGCCCGCCAGCTCCACCTCGCCCTCTTGCTGGATCTTGTTAGTTCCTACCTGTGGTAAAGTGACCAGTTGTTGCGTGTCGCTGATGTTCTCCACCTTGATCTTCTTGGTGACGTCAGCGGGCTTGTCCTGCGGGCGCTTGCGTCGCTTGCCGCCCGTCAGCTCCACCTCGCCCTCTTGCTGGTTCTTGTCGCGGCGCGGGCTGGAGCACACGCGCGCGCCCACGCTCTGCCGCCCGTATACCACACCGCTGCACGTCGGTTATGAAAATATTATTATAAAAAAACCCAACTGCTTACAAGTAACTGACAAAAGAAAAACAAGTATCACTATATCTATATAAAATTCTTAATACTTTATGGTTCTGTTATATTCTGTTGATTGGCATTAGATGTTAGTTGTCAATATTGACAGCGCGTGTTCACGAAGACGAGAATAATCGATTTTATTGAATGCATGATTTGACTTCATATTAGAGGAATATATAATAAAATCCACCATAATTGGTCATTTACACCCACAATGACTCTAGGTATACTTCAATGTTATTAAAGTATCGATACATTAAATAAATTATTTAACAGGAAAAGCCAGTCACAAGTAATTAAGACTGATTTGGCCATTGCAGAGTTCAGTGAAGATTGGCCTCATGAGATCTCCTAGATGTTCTAATTTATGACCAATTCAGGCCCGAATTTGGATGAGAATCAGCTTTCTCCTTTGCGACAACTCCCATTTGTCATAGTGAAGAAAATTAAATAAATGGTTTTGATAATTTATCAGTTGAATACAAATAGAGTGGGACTCACTTAGCGTCCTCCAGTGTGAATATGATGTCGATATTGCGCCGGTTGATGCCCGAGCTGCAGTTGTTACTGCACACGAAGTTGTACGCGTGTCCCGTGGGCCCGTTGAACTGCACCACCACGGAGTACCAGCAGTCGGTCTCCGCCGGGCTGCCGCAGTAGTACACGTTGGGATCACCGAAGGCTCTTGCTGATCTCAGCACGTTGTTAACCACCACTAGGTCTGTGGTCTCTGTGGCAAATAAAATTGAAAATATTACTTGAGATTTTACGAATATTCCTATATGTAACAACACAGTTAATATTGTAAAAATTAATGATTTTAATAGAGCAACTGTTGAGTTTCTTGCCAGCTCTCTTCTCAACAGGACCTGCCTTTCGAGCCGGTGGTAGTCACCTACAAATAGTCTAATTTGACGTTTCAAAAATGCTTATAATTAGCCTAGTTGAAAGAAATTATTTTGAATTTGAATATAAATAATTGCGAAACTTCCGCTTCAATTTGGACATCCACATCCGCCATAATTAATGCGGATGTTGTATAAATTTGGTATGTTCGACGACTAGCGGGTACCCTCCACATTGCAACAGGAACAAAGATTTCGTTTAGTAACAATTTCCGGCGCAGCGCTATACTGCGTCGGAAAGTATTGGTTTATTGTAAATAACCAGTGAGTATAATATGCTCAGGGAAATTTCTAGTTTATTTGATGATTAATCTACAGGTAAGTTAGAATTTCAGAACCAAGTTATATTTAGAATTATTTGAAACCAAATAAGGATGTCCCAGATTTCTTGTCAAAAATCAAGATCCGAATCAGACACCTCTCAACACGCTTCTCGGCTTGGCTGGCGTCAGCGAACACCACCGTGGCGCGCACGTACATCCCCGGAAGTAAAAACAACTATATCCACAAAATCCGCGACTACCTGTGAATGTATACTGCAGATATGTTTTCACACAACTTTCGGCTTTATTTGCATCTGCGGCACCTTGCTCACATCCCTATCAAAGTGCATTGAGATATACAAAGAGCTCACGTGCGTTCGAAGTGACGTGTGAATGCTGCAGACACCTCTCAACACGCTTCTCGGCTTGGCTGGCGTCAGCGAACACCACCGTGGCGCGCACGTACATCTGCATCTGCGGAACCTTGCTCACATCCCAGTTGAAGTTCACCGAGAAGTTGACTCCCATTTGCACGTATATCTTGTTCAATACGTGGGAATACTGCAATAGTTCGTACAAATAGTCACCATAAGAGGTTAACAATTAATTACGTGTTTTAGACAAAGTGTGACTTAGTGCAACAAGGGGCGAGTGGGGGAGGTAAATTTTGTGACATTAAATTTTCGAAACTATTGTTTTAATTTAATAATTCTTGATGTCTAATTGCAAAATACAGCTCAGAAAATTGACAGTAAAATATCTAATGACTAATACTTTTAAAAATGGATATATGTATAATTTCTTTCTTTAAAAAAGAGTTTATTAATATCTGGTCTGTAAAGACAAGAAAAATATAGTATATTTACCAAAAATTTTTTCCTTTGTGTTTGGGATCCATCAATTTCAACAATAAAATTGCACTGTTCAGATTCATCCTTCCTTACAGGTGGTCCACGAGGTGATTTCTACAATTACAAACAAACATTTCCGAGTTTGAAGCAGGGATGCCCAAATAGATGCGGATCTTCCGCATCAATTTGGATATACACTTCCGCAATAATCAATGCGGAGTTTCATGTGGATGCGGATATTTCACAAGTTGCTTCTGTGTCTCAGTGGTACATTTTTTTTTATCGACTACAAGTTAGCCCTTGACCGCTATCACACCTGATGTTAAGTGATCATGCAATCTAAGATGGAAGCGGGCTAATTTGTTAGGAGAAGGATGAAATCCACACCCCTTTCGGTTTCTACACGACATCGTACCGGAACGCTAAATCACTTGGCGGTACGTCTTTGTCGGTAGGATGGTAACTAGCCACGGCGAAAGCCTCCCACCAGCCAGACCAAGACAAATTAAGAAAAATCTCAATCTGCCCCGCCGGGAATCGAACCCAGGACCTCCATCTTATAAAACCACCGCGCATACCACTGCGCCACGCACATATAATATAATAGTGGATGTTCGCAGTTAGTGTTGTAGATTCTGTTTCCTTGGCCGTATTGAAATACATATTATATCACTCTACATTGGCCGGGTAGTTTCAAAGACTAGCCAAAAAAGACAGACAAAAAAATTTACAAAATTGGATTTTTCATGTATCATAGGTACGACTTTCATATGTATTTAATGAACAGATATTATAATTTACAATTTGTATAGGTTACACAAGAATTGATTGTTTAAATATATTATGACAAGAATGTATGTAAAGTATACTTACAGGGGTAAAAGGAACGGGTGTATTAAAATTAGGCGGCACCACAATAGTGCCTACATCTATAGTCTCCTCTGAATTAGCCTCCCCCGTCAGGTATGACGATATATTAAAGTCATTACCAACAACTGGCAAAAAAGCATCCTCTTCCAGAGTCCTGGAACAATAATTTGAACAGAATTCATTATTATAAGCCATATTTATATATGACCAGGTCTCTTTCCTGATAGGATAGGGGATTTCAACACAAACACCATACTACTTCATTGTGGTTGAGTTGGCTTAGGATATAAATAAACAATCCCTATCAGTGGTAATGACAGTGACAAAATAATTAATGCTTTCAAGGGTATAAGATTGCAACACCACCTATACTAAAGCCAAACTCGATTGAGAATGCTTGTCAATAAACAAATTAAAAATGAAGGTAGAAATCACTAGTCATTTTACACCTTATTTTTGTAGTTAACTTGTTAATGACGAATTCATGACAATAAAGTAGATTAGTAAGCTTAAAACTAATTAAAATATTCAATATCTTTTAAATTAGATTTTATAAAAAACAAAACATGATTTTAAATTTATTAGGCATAAAATGTGTTGCATTTTCTACCTTTGGCTTTAGTATAGACTAACCAAGGTGAAAACTAAGAATTCATGGATTAAAGAAAAACTGACTTCATAGCCTAACTCAGGACTTGAACCCTGGATTGCATAGTATAAATCTGCATAGGTTTAACTACTACCACATGAGGCAATTAAAAGAAAAAAGAATACTAAGCATCAATTTCAAATTGTTGCAATTTATGTGAACAAAAATTATTGTTTTTCCTTGAGAATCATGTCATACTTTATGTCTATTCCATCACCACCATAACCTTCAATAAAGTGGCAATTTAAAATATGCAAATGCTTAGTTCTCTAATTGAAGGTGTAAGGTTACATTGTGGAGATATTGCAAATACAATTATTATAATCTACACAATAGCACAAGTATCAAATTCATTTTGAATGCATAAATAGCAAAGTTATAAGTAAATAAACATTATTGTTAAATATTAATTATTGTTTACTTATAAAAACTAATATGCACTTTGTTTAAGTTTAACGATTTTCATATAAACTTTTCCTTATTACCAATACCATAATTCAATATTCATTCATATTTAAAATCTAATCTAACCTAAAATAAAATAAAAAACAATTCATTATGCTATTTTATTAGTTTAGGCTGTGAAAATATACAAAAGCTATCAGCCACTTACATTTTATACAGATTTAACATTTCATTGTAATGAAACCTGATATGAAATGATGATGCAACATAAGATGTAAATTTGTTACTTAGAAGATATTATGTATTCAACCTGTATCTCTACAAAGCCTTACTATTTTATCAAAAAAAAAAAAAATTTGCCAAAGATTGTTTGTTGCTATAGCTGAATTTCACAACCAGACAGTTCCTGTTATTAAATGGTATTTCTTTTTTCTACCAAAATATCAGCCATCTTTTATAACTTAACATAACTTGAACAATAGGGGCATGACAATACCCATGCTTGCATGAACTTCTCATGAAAGCCTATTTAGGAAATATCATACAGTTATTACATATAATTATGTCTAAGAGAGAATCTATGTTAGATCTATAAAGTGAACATTTAAAAGTATTGACCATTCATGAATCACTTATACTTGGAGCTAGAACACATAGGAATAATATCACTCTACTTTTATGATCCAGGTTTAAAAAAATATAAAAACTTACATAAGATCTAGATCTTGGGTATTGGAAGGTGGTATAGCTATATCCTCAATCTTGAACATGATTTCAAATTATTCTCTAATATACCTGAAAAATAGATGTTTTAGGTTGGTGATGTTTATAATAACTCTGTAACTTTAGCATAGTATCAAAAACCAGCAATGATAAAAAGGTGGAGAAAATACAGAAAATCACATCCACTGATAAAACCAAAAAAAGGAAACATTCTTTTTCTTTATCTTAAAGGCTGAAATATGTCAAGACAACATAATACATAAAAAAGAAATCTATTTGAATTCAAATAAAATATTTAAACATTTGTTTATTAAAATTACAATTATAAGGTAACACTTAAAAGATAATTCTTTCACTTAAAAATAACCTCAAGAGTCTCAATTTAAAATATATTTCAAATCATAACAATCAAAATAAGTAATTCATTAATAACAGATCTAGCTAATGACTACAATCTTGTAGGTGTGGATTAAGAATTTCACTATACTTCAGGCACTCTTTAGTTTTGCAGTATAAAAAGTATAGGCTAGCATATAATGGGCTATAATCATCTCTTTTCCAAATTCCAATGAAATCAGTTTAGTTGTTCCAGTGTGAAGTAACCAATAAATAGGTTTTGCTATTGTTATTGATTTTCATAGCCAATTTCTAGCACAAATTTCAGTTAAGACTGATTTGGGCCTTGGTTGCATCACTAGAGTTGATATAAGATGATGGAGAAAAGTGGCCAAATTGAAAATATTGCCCTCTTTTACACACAAGTGCAACAAAAGAGACAATAAAATTTTTGATTTCGCCTCTATGAGCGTCGATAATAATTGTCTGTTTCTCTACACAACATACGTTTTGCTTCGCATCTCAGACCTCTGTGGACTTTGTCTCCATAACTTTGCACACATGTAGTGTCTATTGCCTCAGTCCCATAGCATAATGACCAGAAATACGCTGCAGAACCGACTGCTTTACTAAACGAAAACCATGGTGTCAACCCAAATCTAGGGCTAGTGCTGGAATTTACTAGACAGAAAGGCTACATTTTTGCTTCAAGAGCATTCTAACCTGGTATTATAATGATAAACTAACGACTTGATCAACTGAATCTGTTAATTAATGAGAATGTAATGAATAATCGGTAAATTAGAGATTTTTTAACAAAACTATTTTGTGTAGGTTTCCATTTAAAACTTTGATTGAATGTCCAAATGATTATGAATCAACCGTAGCAATTAATATATGTTTATTTTTTTCATTTTGTTATTGTTATTAATTTAGGTAAGTACTAAGTACATTACATTTAAACAACTTTATACCTCTTTTAAACGTATAATGCATTGTTACTAACTTACCAATAAAAGTAAATATAAAAATTCGTTTACTAAAAGTTTCAGTCCAAGCGGTCAGCAATTCTAAGGCATTTAGACTCACTATCATATACTTAAATTAAAAAATACTTAAACATTAACGATGAATTTGTTAAAACTTTTTAACTTAGGCTAGGCATAGGCACATTTTTTCATTTTTTTTTTCCACACCATAGAGGAGTAACACTTTTCATTCTTTTTTCTTGTAAGTTTTAACCACAGAAAATATAGCGTAATGATGCTCAACTCGAATTGCTTCTAATCGACTCGAACCAACTGGAGTCTATGTCCCCTAGAGGCAAAAATGCTTTATAGTATTTTATATCGTAATATTACTTAGAAATAGTGTAAAAAAGGTGCTTAAGGCATTAAGGATTTCCCATACTCGAACTTGCATTCGTTGTGCTGTTTGTACACATTTTTTCTTTAACAAAGTTGGAACCTTAATCGGAGACATGTGATGAAACTTATTTTATATCTGTATAGGGATACTACCCTAAGTATTATTACTCTGTGATGAATTACCACAAAAAAATAAAGAAAAAATAAACTCCCCGAACTCGGCTTCACTTTGTGTGTTTTTTTTTCTGATTTTACTGTCAGTTGAGCTGATAAATTAGTGCATATTTCGTATGCAACAGTTCTTTTGACTCAATATTTTGCTATAATATGATCCAATTTATCGGAAAAAAGGCCCGAAGTTATTCTATTAACTAAAATCAATAACAAACAGTCTGCAACAAAGGTACGCTTATGTTTGCATTTACCGAGCATATAACCTGTGTTTAGTTAGTACTAGCGTCCGGTTGGCGTCTGTCATAGTTAACACGAAACATTTCATAATTTGTTATTACAAAGATGCGGAAAAGTGCATTTGTGTGATTACGTTCGGTGGAATTGTAAATGGTTTGTCATTTTAGTGATCAAGATGAATTATGAGGCGGACAGAGCCATGAATCAGAAGCGGCTGCGAATGGAGGGGGAGCCGGGACACGGCGTTGTCCAGGGAAACGGATTGCCGCTTAATTATATAGGTATGTATTGTGCGAACGCGGCCGCGGGAACGCTCTCTGTGGAGTATACTACAATGACCGCTATGTTGTTGTAGATAATGGACACCAAATACCGTACCAGCCGTACGCCAGTGCCTACAATACGCACTATCCACCGCCGGACGCTTTCGCGGCATACGGGCCTCCGCCTCCGGGGGGCTATGCGCCGCAGAACCTGTCTTACGCGCCCCCCGCGCACCAAAACTACGCGCACCATCAAAGTTTTCCACCACAACAACCTACCCAGGCGCAGATTCATATGGCACAGTCACATATGGGTATGTATTGTAACAAAAACAATCACTATTTAAAATAACAACAAATGAGAGGAATACAAAACACTCATTACTGTAAACTAAAGATATAAGTAATAATTTTTTTGTTTATAATTTAATTTAGACCAAATAAATATATAACAATATATTTTTATTTGGTTTAAATTAAATTCATGTCATATAAACCAACTGCTTATTATGTCTAATTTTTTATGAGAGATTATAACAAATTGAGTTATTACAGGTTTTAGTTTATCAAGATTTTCCATTTAGGTGAATTTTGCAAGAAACTATTCTATTTACTATAGCTTTTAGTAGAAATTTAGCAAAGTTATTTATTTTGAGTTATAGATAATTACTAAGAATACATACTATCTGTATGGATCATCATCATCATCATTACCAGCCTGTAGACGTCCACTGTCGGACATAGGCCTTTTTTAGGGACTTCCAAACACAACAATCCCGAGCCGCCTGTTGCCAGCGGTTCCCTGCGACATGTTTGATGTTGCAAGTCCACATGGTTGGTTGGGAATGTATGGATGGGTGTTTGTTATTCAGTCACAGATTCAGCTGAAAGTATCTGGACAAAATTTATCACAGAGTTAGATTTTGGCTATAGCATTTTTTAAATCCAATGTTTTAAAGTTTAAACCAGTAATCGACTAGAGAAATAAAGTGATTTTAATAGGGTCATATTTCTTATCTCAGTTCAAGGTTACGGAGATGTTGGTCTACACAAAGCATCATGGCCGCCTCAACCACATTTACTGCCGCCCTTGGACACCCAGAAACCCCTGGATATCAAACAGCTCAAACCAGAAATCAAACTTGAACCCACTGATACACATAAGAGACCACATCCAGAAAATGAAATGATGGTAAGTATTTACTGACTAGCTTTCGCTCTCAGTTTCACCGCCATAGCGCCAGTTACAGTGCAAATATAAGGACACAAATCAGTACCACTCCTCATGAGTCTGGCTGAACAAAAAGAATTTTTTAATCTGACTGGTAGCTTTAGAAGTTTGCTAAAACAAACAAACAACCTAACAAAAATTAAAAAAAATGTTTTCTGGATGTAAGTACAGCTTTTCACTAAATGCATTTTAAAGTATATAACTATGTATGCATTTAATAATTAATTTAAGTTAATTTGAAATTACAAACAGACACTTAGATTTTATTTATCATAAATTAACAAAAAATTGTACCTAAAATAATGTTTAGTATTTTGTGACTAACAAAATCTTTGCAACATTAGTATTTCTTGATTGACAAAAACTTTGAAGTTATGCTTATTTGGTGAGTGACAAAATCTTTGCCACATTAGTATTTCTTGACTGACAAAAACTTTGAACTTTTGCTTATTTGGTGACTGACAAAAACTTTGAAGTTATGCTTATTTGGTGACCAACAAAATCTTTGCAACATTAGTATTTCTTGACTGACAAAAACTTTGAAGTTATGCTTATTTGGTGACTGACAAAATCTTTGCCACATTAGTATTTCTTGACTGACAAAACCTTTGAAGTTATGCTTATTTGGTGACTGACAAAACTTCAAAAAGATAATGCTTATTAGTTGACTGACAAAAACTTTGATACAATGCTTATATGATGACAGACAAATATCTTATCCCTTTGAAATAATACTTAGTGTTTGGTTTGTTTGGTAAACTTAAATAATTTGTTATAGAATCGTGATATGGAGCAGCCAAAAATCAAGATAAAAACAGATATTTTTAAACCAGACGAGCTGGTGCAGAGAACAGATGCTGAGAAGCCTCGTGGTAATTTACTTTCTTACTAAACATTTGTCCTATAATGAAATTATGTCTTATAAATTCATGATTTTGTAACTGTTGTCATAACTAGTCTTATTCGTAAAATGTCATGAATAAATCATACAAAATAAATACTAATATATATAGGATTTAATGATATACATCTATCTAAACCAATTTGTGTGCAATACATCAAAAATTAATTCTTCCTTTCACAGAGTCTGCACTTATAACACCGGCTGATTTAGGAAAGACAGGTGACCAGTCCAAAGGTAATAATTATTTTGTTTTGCATACATTATGTGTTAAAAATGGCTGAAAGAAATAAGCAAGAAATATTTGCAGCTTGCTTGTGGGATTTAGAGTTATGCAATAGAAACTAATTCTTTGTGGTTCCCCAAAATTGTACCAAGTTATACCCATATAGCTAGTTCGTACTATATAGCATTATGTGCTATATGTGTTATATGAAAAGCACTATAAAATCCCGAAAGACTTAGCTATTACGACATCTAGACCGAACATATTTCTTTTTTCCAAACAAATCAAACGTATAGTACTTGTTGAGCTTACAGTGCCGTGGGAAACAAACATCCCTAAAGACCATGTTTTCAAAGTGAATAAATATTATGACCTTACTAATGAAATAACCAAAAATGGCTATGTGGTTAGTTTATACATGGTAGAAGTGGGTGCGAGGGGTATACCAGCGAAGTCTCTCTACAACCTGCTAAAAGACCTTGGCCTTACTAGAAGTGCAGTAAGCTCCATATTGGAACGAGTGTCCAAAGCTGCTCTAGTAGGGTCCTTCCAAATTTGGCTGGGCAGGGAGAACAACTTGAACAGAGGAGGTGAGTGTTGACGCGCGTCACTAAGGGTACCCTTAAACCTACACCCGTGTCACAAGTCTCGGGCTCTGTTCGGAGATTTTCTCTCCGTCTTCGTGTGAATCCATGGAATGCTAAGATATTTGTCTCTGTCTCTAGTTTCGTGAGAGTATAGTTTTGTTAAAATGTCTGAATTGATTGTGTTAAATTGACTTTTCTTGCAGTAGATGACGTGCAGACACCCAGAGTGGAAACTGATAAACCTGTTGGTAAGATTTATTTTTTATTACCCTAATTTTCTTTTATTATGTTCAATATAATAAATAATCAATGTTTAAATTCTTCTTTTCTTTTATATTGTTATAAATGAAAAGTAAGCAAATTTAAATTTTTTAAAATAAAACATCAAAGGCTAAAAACCCATGTGCACCAAGACTAGTTATCATAAGCTAACCATTGTTTACACTAAATTTACTGTTCACCATAACATCTATGTCAGTTAAGGGTTAATTTAACTGAGTTGCATTCCCCAGATATCCTTCAGTTAGATATAATTATTTCCAGGTTATATGTATATTTGATTTCTTGTGCTTTCAAAGCATTTGTCGTTCTGTCTGTCCTCTTATTTTCTATAACATCCTTATATTTTTGTATATGAATAAATTATTACGATACCAAATTTAGATTTATTTGATATGTGTGTCAGTCCTACCCAAAAGGTGACATTCACATTTGTTTAAGTAATATTTTTCACAAATCAACTGTCCAAATGCCCGGTTAACGAACCAAAATTAAATGCTTTTTGTTTAAATTGTTTATGGCAACATTTACATTGTTTATGGGAATGTCTATGCACACTGCCCTTAAAAACGCAAAAAGACTAAAACATGTTATATGGTATGTCTTAATTGTTATTTATGATCATATATTTTTTGTTATAGAATCAGCCAAACCTGAGGGTTCCATAGAAACAGGCAAGG
This sequence comes from Mycalesis mineus, assembly GCA_034621355.1. NCBI lineage: Eukaryota > Metazoa > Arthropoda > Insecta > Lepidoptera > Nymphalidae > Mycalesis > Mycalesis mineus. The sequence goes on from CM067888.1 coordinate 12,880,877, forward strand.
ATTCTTCATGCCCTAAGGAATCTTCAGGGACACCTTCGGACAAAAGGTTAGTCTTTACTAGAATTATTATAACACAATAATTATTACAATTTTATATTTGGTTACCGTTCATCTTAGAATCAAATATGCAAGAAGAATAGTTTTATTCAAAATAAAATGAATTGTTATTACCAGTATGTCTTTATAATAATTTGACATTTCAATATGAAATATTTTAGAAACTCAACCCAAGCTGTTATATGTATACTCTGAACTATAATAAATAAAGGGCATTGAACCCTTGAGGGCAAAGGAGTAGACATACTACTGTTTATCTTTCTCTTACCTATGTATTTGCACGCTCTTTCGCTTCTATATTCTATTTTATATTATCCTCCAACGCCGCATTATTTGAAGGAGCGATTCAAAACGATAATAAGTTGCAATTTCTAGTAAGTCGTACTTCAGCGTACAGTAGTTCCTTTACAGTAAAAACTGTAGCACTGTGGAATGATTTGCCAAGGGACATTAGACAGTCCGAATCAATGAATGTCTTCAAAAATCGTTTAAGGGAATACTACTTATCTCTATTATGAATATGATGAATATGTATATATGTATTATTTTATGTAGCTTTATATATCATTACCTATATATTTTGTCTTATTATTATTTATGTATTATTAGTATGTAAGTGTATGTAGTCTATTTATTATTGTGTTGCACTATCCGCTTTCCCTCATTTTATTCCAACTGTGAGGGTTGTCTGGAGGAGATCGTTTTCAGCGATAAGACTGCCCTTGTAAATATTTAATCATTGTTTTTTATTTTATTCTGTTTGTTATTCTTTAAATGTGTGCAATAAAGATTTTATCTATGTATTTATCTATATTTGTAATTCATTGCGCCAGTCTTACTCTGTTAACATTGCCAACCAGTGAAACTTTGTGGGGTGTGACTTCTTTGCTCTCGAGGGTTCTATGCCCTTTATAGCCAATTTATATGGTTTGTAGTATAGGATGTGTCGCAAGACCATAAAGACATCTTCGCCCAATAGCTGCAAAATCGATTATATTTCCGAGTCTTTGAGAGTATTAAAAAATTGCAGTATTTTTCATTTTATTGCTATCAATTGTTTTTACTTTGTACGAGTTACGTCTAATGGCGCATTGGCCTACTGATTTATTACTTAGCCTAATGTTATATCATAATGTGGTATCATTTTCACAGTGAAGAGGACAGAAAACCATTCAGTAGTCCAGAGAGCGCGAAAATGGGTTTCACGCCAGGAAAAGTGACACCTGGATTAGAGGTAACTCACACATGTAACCACATTTCGATAATATTTGTAATTAAAAAAATAGCGAGACGTTCATTGTTAAAAGTGTAAATTGAACATTGTTGAGTCAACATCTATAAAAAATAAAAGTAAAATAAAAATTGTTTATAAAATGTACATTCAGTTCATTTACATTACATTAAGTAGATTACAAAAATCTAAAGATATTCAGTGTGCCTAGTGTAAGATTTTACCGCGTCGATATCGAAAACAAGTAAAAAGTAAACGCAAATTTTATATGGAATTGAAGAAGCGCCATCTAGTTATAGCGAGAGTAAACGATTTTTTTCTCTATAATTTAACGTTACGAGTGAGTATGTTTTTACGAAGTCGCTCGGCACTTGCCCCACAGATATTGAAGTAAAATGTATGTAGAGACATTTTTTCGTGGGAAATATTTCAAATTAAATAATTATTCACCTTTCAATCATGAGTCCTTTAAGATCACCATCAACTGTTTGTCCTTAGCCCACTAAAGTTGGTTGGGCACAATATATGACGTTATTTTTCATTCACAATTCATCATATTAACATTTTTGGTTAAAGAAAAGGTTGATAACTTCTGAAATTATGAACATGAACATTTTGAATAGAGTAAAATGTTGATTATTCATGGTTGACGATGTTGTCTACCTTTCAAGCCGAAAAAACGAGGTCGTCCCAAGGGGTCCACGAACAAGCCGAAGCCGCCGGGGACGCCCACCAAGCTGACGCCCCCCACACCGGGTGCGGCGACCCCTCGCGGCCCTCCGCCCCCTGCCCGGCCTGTGCCCGTCGGCAGGCCGCGGGCCCCTTCTGGATACCAGTTCGGCATACGACCGTTTAGAAAGGACTTCTCTGGAATACAGTTCAGAAGGTAAAACGATATGTCGATTAAAATAAACTGAAAACCGATTTTTTTATAATAATTTGCCAATCATAATCACTATTATTTCTTTCAATAAGTTAAGGTTTTTGTCAAACACAAGCTTCACCGAAAAGCATACTATACTGTTAAAGAATTTATAAACGATGATTAAGGCCTTTAATAAATTAATAATGTTGATTGTGATCAGGGTTCCAATGCCAATGATCATCATTGATATCATCATGATATCACAAATAAATATGTTAAACTGAAGTAAAAGTAACACACATTAGCATTTATATCATATTAACTTTATATTCAAATTTATTCATATAAAATATATTTTAAAGTATGCAGTATTTGAATTTTGCTTCTATGAATAATAAAATATGTTTTACAAGTTATAAATATAAATGAAATTAATCATCACCTTACAATGAATATATTTGATTTGGTGAAGCAAAAATCGTATACAAAAACGGTAAAAATTAATGTACGTCAGAATTACAGAACCACTCCACGGAACTCAATACACACACTATAGATACCGTGCAGCGATCGAACTAATGTTTCGTTTGTCGTACTACCCACGCGTCTCCTTACCCCGCGGGAGAGGATTCTTAGGGCTAACGCTAAAACTCGCGCGGGTGCGGGCGCGGGCCACAAATCCGCGAGCGGGCACCCGTCGCGTGCGCCCGTCTTAGCGCTGCTAGTATAACTTTGATGTCGAGCGTGTACAGTTGTGTCGAGTAGATTACCAATTACCATGGATTATTTACTAATTCATTATTTGGCAAAAGACGTCAACGGAAACAACGTCGACTGCATAAACCGTCCTTGACAAGTAGGCTACTCAGCGGAGAATACGATAATTCATTCGCCATACCCCATAATACTGGCCGAAATTGCACCTCAATTATTACGCGCTCTGTATCAATGTTCATGATTGTACCTAGCCTCCGACGCGTGTGACCGTGGCATCTAGCGGCGCTCGACCGATTTGTAGAAACAAACCCGCTCGCGCGTGCGCACCGTCGCGGCCAGCTCCCGCGCCGTGCACCCGCCGCCCGCCGCGTGGGTGCAGGCCGCGCAGATCGCCGCGCAGAAGCCCCGCCGCCACCCGCGCCCGCGCTGGCGACGCAGGCCGCGCAGATCGCCGCGCAGAAGGCCGCCGCCGCCAAGCTGCAGGCCCGGGGCGTCATGTCCAATGAGGTAACGCTAGTGCGCAGGGTCCTGTACAACTACTGCGACGCCAACGCGGAGCGGGAGAAGCTGGACTGCGACGCCAACGCGGAGCGGGAGATGGCGCGCCTGCGCTGTCCATACTGTTCGCATTGTACACTCTGCGACGCGCACCCGCGGGAGTTTTGGCGACGCAGGCCGCGCAGATCGCCGCGCAGAAGGCCGCCGCCGCCAAGCTCGCCGCCGCCAAGCTCCGGGACATATGTCATTTTGTGGCTGTCAGGTCCTGGAGCGACGCCAACAGCGGGGACTGGCGACGCAGGCCGCGCAGATCGCCGCGCAGAAGGCCGCCGCCGCCACTCCCACCGCAAGTGTAGGCCGGCGACGTGCCCGTGCCGCTGACGGTGCTGTACAACTACTACGACGCCAACGCGGAGCGGGAGAAGCTGGCGACGCAGGCCGCGCAGATCGCCGCGCAGAAGGCCGCCGCCGCCAAGCTCGCCGCCGCCAAGCTGCAGGCCCGGGGCGTCATGTCCAATGAGGTAACGCTAGTGCGCAGGGTCCTGTACAACTACTGCGACGCCAACGCGGAGCGGGAGAAGCTGGCGACGCAGGCCGCGCAGATCGCCGCGCAGAAGGCCGCCGCCGCCAAGCTCGCCGCCGCCAAGCTGCAGGCCCGGGGCGTCATGTCCAATGAGGTAACACTGGTATACGTTTAAACGATATTAAATATTGTTAGAATAAAACTGCCTTTTGTATTTATTACTGAAATAAACTTTAATTTAAACTAAGCACATGTTACTGCTAGTTACAAGAAGGACCGGAAGTAGAAGGCAACAGATTAAATATACAGAATGAATATTTCAATACAGTTAAAAAAACGAACTATCTGTTAACATAACTCGGAGTATTCCAACTACATAGTTTTTCTTTGATGTTACTTATTTCTAACAAATATAAACAGAACAAAGAAGTTAAATTAGCAGTAAAATATAACAACATTCCAAGTCTATATTTCAGGATTTAAATATTGTGGTTTTAATATCTTATTATACGTGAGAAATTTACATATTCATAAAATGTCCCTGTTGCGTCGGCTCCTGGCTATCTCCAATGGTATTCTGAAGGCATTTTCTGACAGGTTGGATTGTCAGTAATTAAATCATTGTAGTAAGATTTATTTGCTTAAAAGTTGGTACTGTTCTAGGTTAGGTAAACTTAAGATATTTTGTTACAAACACTAGGTTTTAAGTTATTTTGTTACTATCATTATATATGATCCTTGATAGTCGAAATACATAATTATTGACGTGACAACGTCTTATAATTCAATAGAGCCGGCTGCACGCACGAAAAAACATGACGTCATGCGTCGTTACCTGGCTTTGAGGCGTTCCATGTAAGGCTTGAAGTGCAAGTGAGAGCGCGGCACGAGCGACAAAGAAGTACAATCGGCCTTTGCGTTCGGCAGCGTTCGACATCCGTCTATTAAATATATTAATTTTAAATCAAAAATTAATATATTTATAAATTAATATATTTATTATAAATTTAAAATATAAATTTATAAAATCAAAATACAATTATTTTATTAATTTAAATTAATATTTATAAAAATATACTTAAATTAAAAATTTTAATAACCAATTAAATGCTACCATTCCATCAGTATTTTCTTAAGACATTGTCACGTTCAACTATCGTCAGTAAACCGACTTTACAGACAACCAATTTTTTTATTACTAAAGCTTCAATTAATAATCGTAAAGACTGCAAGAATATAATTTTATTTTAAATTTCTTTACAACTACTTTCATTAACTCTTAATGGCAACAGCGTGGTGTCGTAGCAATGAAAGAGCTTAAGATATGTTATTGAAATAGGCTTGTAACGATAATAAATATTTTGTAGGTGACGACAGTTGACTCCTCCTCATCCGATGATTCGTCCGGGTCCTCGGAGAGCGGGTCGGAGGAAAGCGATGACGTAAGCATTTTTCATTTTATTATCATGAATTTAATATATGTTATGTATGACGATAAATTAATATGTACAATATATGCATCTAATACTGATATCCTATCGGATGTTAAGGAGAAGGCTGTAAGTATACACTTGTTTTTTTTTTATCGACTACAAGTTAGCCCTTGACTGCTATAACACCTGGTGTTAAGTGATGATGCAATCTAAGATGAAAGCGGGCTAATTTGTTAGGAGTACGATGAAATCCACACCCCTTTCGGTTTCTACACATCGCTCCGGAACGCTAATTCGCTTGGCGGTACGTTTTTGTCGGTAGGGTGGTATCTAGCCACGGCGAAAGCCTCCTACCAGCCAGACCAAGACAAATTAAGAAAAATCTCAATCTGTCCCGCCGGGAATCGAACCCAGGACCTCCGTCTTATAAATCCACCGCGCATACCACTGCGCCACGGAGGTGGTCAATGAGGGTGTTATTCAGTAATTTAAAAATATTTAGAAACAGCAGTAATTACTTCTGTATATAGGATATAATGACTAATGAAAGGGCCTTTGATAAACTTTGTTTTTATTCTTTGGAATGTAAAGTTGAAGAAATGCGATTAAACGTAATATTTAGTAATAATGGAAACTTTGTTACATTTTTTAATTTAATATTCAGGTATAGTTGTTAGATAAATAATCCGATATAAAGTTGTCTTTTTAATTGTGAAGCATAAGGCCGGGCGCCCACTGTGACTTTTTGTCACCGTGACTTGTAAGTCACCTAATCGAGTACAATGAAGATATTAGAGAGTGCGCTCACTATGATGACGTGACAATACGGTCACAAATAGTTTCGTCTGCTAGCGACGTGACTGTCACTCGACTTATGCATCGCTATGCGAGTGCGCTCACTGGGCGACTTTTCGCCATTGGGCTGCTGAAAGTTCCGATTAGACGTATGCTACACATAAAAATTAATCACTTTTTGTTTGCAAGGAGATGCCTCAAAATGTTATAAAATTATTCATATTTTTAAGCAGACTAAAAGTAATTTGTATAGATAAAGGAAACAAATTATTGTATGGAAATTTATAATTTTCAGTTTTTTTCGGTGCCCCATTAATTAGTTAAATTTTTTTTTTTCGCTTCTTATGTAATCCCTTGCCTACAATAAACCATATATAATAAAAAAAATGCATAAATTTTAAGTGTTCAGAATAAAAAAATATATTTTAGTAATCTTTCAGTGTACATATAGGATACACCCTTTAGCGTCTTTTTCGTTTAATTTATTTTCGTGTATTCTGAGAGAACATATTACAGCAACCTAAATGAAATCGATCTAGAACTCAAATAAGCTCACTTTGTCACCCGGTGACAGTTACCTACAGTGGGCGCCTTGATGGTGACAGAGGGTGACGGCATCAAAATGTTACCGTGACAAAAAATCATAATTGGCGCCCGGCCTAAAGTGTGTATGTAAAGCATATAAAGCTTGTCTCATTTAGGTATTGACTGAACATATGTTGTGTTCAGCCCTGAAATATATAGCACAATATGCCTATTAATGCCCTGATGGATTTAGACCTAGTGCTTAGACCTTGCAATATGTGTACTTTTTGATTATTTAGGGTCTGCGCAGACAAAAACATTTAGCGTTCGACTCGCATTCGTTTGGCAACACTTGTAGGAGATCGGAACACACGCAGAAACAGTTCTACTACTCTTGCTTTCCAGTTTATTTTTCGAACACGAAATGATTTTAATTAATCTTTTAAAAAAATTATTATGGTACATTAATTAATTAAACTGAGAGATAAAAAATTACCATTCTCGCTGTCCTTTAGTTTAGCCTCAAACTCTCATTTCCTTGGGCATTTCAATGTTGTCTTTATTTTGAAACGATTTTAAGCTATTGCATAGCTTCTTTCGCGGGCCTTAAGTGTGGAGACCGAATTCAGAAATTCCGTAACGAAAAAACCTAACACCCGTTGGATATCAAAAACATAATATAAAAAGCATAAAATTTCGGCGCCGACGTCATTGGGAGCGTGGCCTAGCGGTAAGGCGCTCTAAGTGCTCGAATTGTCAGAGAAACGCGGGTTCGAAACCCGTCGGTACCGCATTTTTTTTTCCAAGCGTGATATTTCAAAAAGTCAGTGGAAAAACTAAACGGTTACTTTTTAGTTTTTCCATCTATCGATAAATACCAGAACTTTAAATGACTTTTTAAAATATCACGCTTGTAAAAAAAATTACTTTTTGAAATATCACGCTTAAAAAAAATAATTGCGGAACCGACGGGATTCGAACCCGCGACTCTTTGGCAATCCGGGCACTTAGAGCGCCTTACCGCTCGGCCACGGTCCCGATGACGTCGGAAGGTAAACATAAGTTTGTAAAAAATGCTATGCAATAGCTTTACCGCGGCAGTCTCCGAGTGCCACACGTCTTTTTTATTAAAAAGTAGTTTTTTTTAATAAAAAAGACGTGTGTACAGTTATATATGAACTAAATTTCCTTTGTTAAATTAATGAAATCTTCTATTCACGCTACGGAAGTCGTGCCTTCTGTTTTTGCGAATAGGATACGCGTACTGTTTCTGTCTGCGCGGACTCTTACGCTATAATCCGGGGGCGTGGTTTTATTTCTACAAATTGTAGGACATGCCCCTAAAGCGCGGACCCGGGAGGCCGAAGGGCGTGAAGAGCCCCAAGACGCCGGGCACGCCGGGCAAGCGAGGCCGCCCGCCCGTGCCGCCCGAGCTGCGCCAGCCCGGCATCACCGACATGAAGAAGTTCTGCAAAGCGGCTGGCATCCGATTCGACTACAAGAAACTGGTCGAGGGTGAGAATATTTGTCTAACTAATCCTATGAGATACTAGTTTTTGTGAGTCGATATGGTTTAATCGGTAAAAAGATATAATCGCCCAATCGCGATTTTATTTATTTATTAAGTCTGCTAGCGATATCCAAAATATAGCACACACTTTCTGAATAATAAGCTGTGATCAATTGCGTTGGGACAAAACCGTTCGCAATATTGACATCTTTTTCTCACATAATTTATTACGTATTTTGGCGTATCCTAAGCTTATTGTAGGTTAAAGAGAAAATTCATATCGTTGCCCAATAGCGGTGAAATCGGAAATATACTATTTCCTACACTTCGGATAAAAGCAAAACAATGGAGAGCGATATTTTTGTGCGACGGCGCGCTATTGGGCGACTATGTCTTTTTAACTGAAGTAAAAATGGAGGAGAATCTCCAATGGACGCGTATGTTTTTTTCATGTATGATCACGTATAACTTTTTAAAGAGTATTCAGATTTTAATCTTCTTTTTTTTGATCAGAAAGGGTATATTTCCAAAACGGTCCCATAGTCATTATGTTAGGATTTGATGATGAGATGCTTAGAACTAACAAACTATGTCTGTGAAATCGGTACCACCCAAACTTTCTATTTTAAGGATGTTACCTAAAAAATAGAACCGACTCAAAACGCACTAAAAAGTAAAAAATAACTGTGTCATTTAGTTGCTTTAATTTACTTAAGCATATCTATGAAGTCGGTGCCAGCAAGTTTAAGGAACAATATTTAACATAGTAAAGTATTTGGGTAATGGTAATGTCCTTAAAGTAGAAACCTTGGGTAGCAGCAACTCCTATATATGCTTAAGTAAATTAAAGCAAATAAATGTCACAGTTATTTTTTACTTTTTAGTGCGTTTTGAGTCTGTTCTATTTTTAGTTAAAAAAAAGTTGAGAGGTGTCAAGGGACACCCGGATGGAACGAAGTTCCTTTCGATTAATTAATGAAGGAATTGTAATAAAATTTTATTTTTTTTAAGTAATAATAATATTTGTTGTTGTACCGAAACACCAGAGGGCACGAGAGCGCGAGACAGCATACAGCGCGGGCGCCCCCCGCCGCTCACGCGCACACACATCAAAGGCGGCGGCAAGATCCTTTGATCAAAAAGTGTCGTGACAACTTTTCGTACGAATTTTTTCCGTCTAGCCCCCTTTCACAACGCGCGATAAGGAACTTCGTTCCAAAATTTTTATTTCTTACTTTTTAGTGATTTATCGCCACGTAACGTACTATACTGACATAGTATATTACACGACACTAGTAGCCAAAAAGCTACCGATACCGAGACAAAAACCGAAATCGATGTAAGCGTGCCTCCAAAATTTGAAGAGTTCCTTCAATTTTCCCAGGATATCATCATCAGATCCTAACATGACATGATGACAATGGGACCTTGGAAGTGTGCCTTTTCTAACAAAAAAAGAATTATCAAAATCGGACAACTCTGTAAAAAGTTATGCGTGGTCATACATAAAAAAAAAATATACGTGTCGAATTGAGAACCTCCTCCGTTTTTTTTCGTCGGTTAAAAACCCACAAATTTCATTGCTAAACAAATAAACTTTCCTTAAACTTCGATGACTACTATTAAATAAATTAAAGTAACTTAACAAAAAGTAAATTAAAGTAACTAAATGACGCAATTATTTTATACTTTTTAGTGCGGGTTTGAAGTCTGCTTAATTTTTTTTATTAAAAACATTTTAGAATCACGATACATCTCTGGTCAACTGGCCTTGCAAAACGGGCTAATAATAAAAGGCTGTTTATAATGGCGATTATTGTTATTGCAATAATATTAATTATTGCTACTGTTTGAAATTCACGCATTGTCCAGGTTGCACAAAGAACAAAGAGCGAGTGAGCAAAATGCACGAGCTCCTGGTGGCGGCGGGTCTGGAGGGGAAGCCCACGTTAGAGAAGTGTAAAGCTCTGAAAAAGGCCAAAATGGACAAGAAAGAACAAGAGAAACAGGCTAAGAAGGAAGCCAAGGCGACGAAGCACAAAGACACGGAAGGTTTGACAATTAACTTTATAGTTATTGTGTCTCGTAACTATCACTAGTTATTATAAAGTCCCTAACCGTATCTGTCTATCGGTCTGTTCGCGGTAAACTCGGAAACTACTGAACGAATTTTCATGCAGTTTTTATCAATAGAGATAGAGTTATTCCTGAGAAAGGTTTTGGTACATAATTTGTTATAATTTAGTATAAACTAGCTGTTGCCCGCGACTTCGTCCGCGTGGACTTCGTTTCAGTACCCAGTATATATAGTTAGTATTGACATAATTAAATAAAATTAGTATTGCTATAAACTATTTACAAAGCTTCTATATATACAAACACAAACAACACCGTTTGATGTGTAGTGCTTTCGGAGGTCAGAATGTAGAGTGAATCTGGACTGGTGACGCGAGAGCACGCAACGTAGAGCTGTCCATGTGAAAAGCTGCTTGTCCTAAGGTCGACTCCAGCCAGTGGCGGATCCAGCTTTCAATTTAGAGGAGTTTCAGTCCTGGTATAGTCATTTCATGCTCCAAATTTATCACGGGTTTTTTGGAAGTGACTTTATTAGAAGTGACAGTTACTAAGACCATACGTAATTTTAGTAGTATAACTGTAACCACAACGGATTCCACACCAAAAATAAGACAGGCACGTGGGCACGTCGCAGAACGCTGGCGCAGGACTGGGTTTGGAAGAACGAAGAGCAAACCCCCGACTGGTGAGTGGAGCTTTTCACGTAAGTCCGCGCCAAAACAAAGGGATTAACCAAACGACCAAAATCCCGCGGCTGGAGGCAGGAGTCTTTGGCGCGACCGAAACTCACGCCTGCGACAATTCGGGGATTTACAGATTCTACATTAAAATTGAAAGAGTTACGGGGGCATCACAGTTGTCAGGCGGCAGACGTAATCCAGATCAATTTCCTAACAGCAGGGCGGCTTTAACGCGACCGTGGGTCGCGCGCCAAAATCGGTGGATTAACGGATTACAAATAAAAAATGAGTTAGATATGGAGTTCTGGTGCAAGGCATTGTAAGAAAGAGAGCGAGAGCAAACCAGTGGCTCGAGACAGGAAGCTGGCGCGCGCAAAAATTTGGGGATTTGCTTATTCTACAATTGTTTTTATTCTAAATTGAAAAAGGTATGGGGGCATCAGAGTTGTCTAGCGCAGAGCGTTATCCAGAACAACCCCTTGATAGCAGATCGGCTTTAACGCGACCGTAGGTCTTGTGCTAAAATCGGTGGATTACGAATGGATTTCACATAAAAAATTAATTAGGCACGAGGCATCGTAGAGCTCTGGCGCATGGCAGGGTCCAAAAGAAATCTCTGACTGGGTGATGCGGCCAAAAGTAGCACGCGACCTTTGTTAGTATAACTGTAAGCACAACAGATTCCACACAAAAAATTAGACAGGCACGTAGGCACATTGCAGAGAGCTCGCGCAGGACTGCGAGGTTTTCGTTTTTGTTCTTATAATATTTTTGTGTCACGCTCTCAATATAAGTTTTAAGTAATACACTCAGCGGCACGGAATGTGGCCCAAACTTAAGTTTGGTGCTAAGTGGCGATTTAAGTATCGCGTATGAAAATTTCAAGTGGGATTTTGTCAACACGTATGTTTTTGTTATTTTAAAAGGGTAAGTGCAAAAAAAGGCCCGTTTTTTTAAGTGTTAAAGCACTAAACGTTAGTTCGTGGTTAGAACGCACAAACGACGCATGATTTTAAAAGCGATATTTTAATTGTTTTGTTAAATTAGTGCTATTTTTTTGTTATTCTTATTATTGAGTGATAAATTTTGTTTCCGAAAACGAAAAAGAAATGCCTTTAACTGCTGCTCAAGTTGCTCAAGCCATAATGCTTCAGAGTCAAGGCCGAACACAAAGAGATGTTGCGGATTTGTTAAATGTACCACGTACAACATTGCGATACGCCTAAAAAAGGTACGAGCAGACCGGCCTGTACACGCGGAGACCTGGAAGTGGAGGAATAAGGTGCACTTCAGTGCGGGACGACCGATTTATCAACCTCGCTATATTAAGAAATCGGTTTCTCACAACCGTTGAAATACAGCAGCGCCTGCAAACGTCAAGAGGAGTAACCGTGAGTGAGCGCACAATAAGAAGAAGGATGGAGGAATGGGATTTGCGCTCCCGGGCACCAGCTAGAGGACCAGAACTGCTCCAGCACCATTGCGTAGCCAGACTTCGTTTTGCTCGCGAACACGTAAATTGGACTCACGAGCAGTGGAGTAAAGTTCTGTGGACTGATGAGTGCAGAGTGGCTTTAAGAGCTCTAGATGGTCGAGAACGTGTGTGGAGGAGGCGCGGCGAGAGATTTCTGCCTATCACTACCACGCAAACGGTCAGTTTTCACGGTGGATCTGTTACTGTTTGGGGTGGCATCAGTTCAGACGCACGTACGGAGTTGGTTATCGTCGAAGGGCATCTAACAGCAGATCGATACATCGAAGAGATACTCCAAGATCATGTTGTACCATACGCAGGGTTCATCGGAAGCGAAAATTTTATACTGATGCAAGATAATGCGCGCCCGCACACAGCTCGTTGCGTCAGTAATTACCTTTCAGAGGTAAGAATCCAAAAATTAGAGTGGTATGCACGAAGCCCAGACATGAACCCCATAGAACATGTCTGGGACATGCTTAAAAGAGGCATCAGATCCAGACCCAACCCTCCAGAGACTCTTACTGAGTTGAAAACAGCTCTGATAGCCGCCTGGGCAGAAATGCCTCAAGAAAATGTGAAAAACATTATTCATAGCATGCCTGACCGCATGCAGGCAGTTGTCATGGCTAGGGCTGGTAATACCCTTAAATAAAAATTAATAATAATTTTTTTTTAAAACATTTTTTCCATTTTAGGAGTTAGCGTCATTTTTGTGATTTTCATTTATTTTTTTAATTTTAATAATTATACGCATCTTTTTATGTTAGTTATTTATAAAATTTGTTTTTAAATAAATATTTAAGGTGTACATACAAAAAAAAAAGGTATATTTTGTTTTATTTCAAAAATATACTGCCCTTTTACTTTGGGCCACATTCCGTGCCGCTGAGTGTATATGGTTAACGGTGCTGATTTACGTATAAGTAATACGTATATCAATATTTGTAAGTAATATTGATCGTGTACTGTTTGTTGACCCCAATTAAAAAAACACTGACTTGATCTATATTAAACTTGTGAGAGGCATGGAGGCATCACAGTAGTCTGGTGCAAGAAGTAATCCAAAAGAAAGGAGAGCAATACAAACTCCTGACAGCAGGGTGGAGACTTTCAGGCGACTCGCGCGCGCATATCGGAGGATTAACGAATTTCACATAAAATATAAGACTGGGTACATTGCAGGTATAAGCCTCAGTACGGGTTTTGAGGGCAGCCCGCGGTCATACGCCGGTGATTTTGGCACGACCTAAGGTCGATCGCGAAACTCAAAAGATAAATAAAATGCAACGGAGCAAGTATTAAATATGTTTTTTAGTAAACATGATATATAAAGTTTCTGTTGTCTTTTAGCGAAACAAAAATTTTTATTAATAAAAAGAATAAATGAAGTAAAGAAAAATATAAAAGTGACATTAGAACAATGACGATTATAATAATTTCTTGAAAAATAAATAGTAATTTATTAATCATACAGACATAGGACCAGCCCGGAGGGTTGTCTTGACCCCCATGACCCTTCTCTGGATCCGCGCTCGATTCCAGCAGTCTTTAGTGTCTGGCCTTGTGACTTATTAATAGTTATGGCAAAGCATAAGCTCAAACGAAATTGAAGGCACTTGAACTGAAAGGAGTAGTTGTGGGGACTATGCGAGGTATGAACACTGTTTTGCTGGCGCCGCAACCCGATAAAAATTCTGCTTTCATTCAATATTTCTTTGCAAAGAGACAACTTCGAGTCAAGTTCCGTTACAAAGTTTCGGAGGTGTTAAATTCCGAAGAAGCATAATCGGAACGCTGACTTTGAGTTTTATGAAATGCGCTGGAACTCCAGTTGCGGAATGAGAATTTAAAACTTCTAAGGGGTATTCTAGATGCATACAACTTTTCGTCCCTTTCAAACTCCAAGAAATTGCTTTTGTTAATAGCTGCGTTTTGATCATTTTTTGGTGTTAAAACACCCTCTCACAAATTTTTTCGAGTTCAAATCCCATCGGATCCGATATTTTTGATATTATGTTTATTCTTAAATAAAATAATCTCCCAAGTGTGAAAACAATAAAAACTAAAATAGAATATATAGGAATATATCATATTTAGAGTTAAGGCTCAGTTTGTTAATTAGCCATCAAGGCAGTGTTGTAACATGTTCTGTTCATTCTGTATATGGCATTAAGGCCGTTTTCCTGCATATCAAAAACATAATACCAATTTTAGTTTTTCGAAATAAATGTACTTTCTTATCGGAATTGTCACCCTGACAGCGGTGAAGGCGCTCTAAGGAACCTGAATTGCAAATTATAAATATTTAAGATTAAACATAATCTCAAAAATTGCGGAAGTATTGTAACATGTTTATTTCATACTGTAAAAATAAAATAAAGGAATAAAATGTATAAATAAGAATTGAAGAGCTAATTTTCGTAATTTGATCCTTAAAAATTATTGTAACATGTTCAGTTATAGTGAAGATGTTACAGGCTATAACTTGATATTGAAAAACATAATATCAAAACACAATTTTGGCACCGACAATCGGACCGCGAAATCTATTAAACAGGCTTTATGCCCGTGCGCTGTTCCCGCTATTGCAATTATTGAAATATTTATGAAAATTTATGTATCTTAAAATTATAAAGAGGTAAAGTTTTAACTTTATTTCTGTCAAATTCAAATTAATTATTTTCATGTTATAATAATAAAAGATAATAACTGATATATTAACAATAAAGGCACGAAAATTATATATACAAAAAAACAGAATAATTATAATAAATAGTAAAGTAAAGTTTGTAAATTTGTAAATAAAAATCTGTCGGGGCTAATCTTCGGAACTACAGATCCGATTTAAAAAATTCTTTCACCAGTAGAATGCTACGTTATCGTTGAGTGTCATAGGCTAAATTTAATATTTGTATTGTATATATTACCCGAGTTATCACAGTTTTTATCGCGCGAGTCGGACCGTGAAATTTATGCGCGTGCGCTGTTTTAGCTATTGGATATAATTGAAAACATTGTATGAAAACTTTATGCATCTTAAAAAGTTCTACAAAAAAGTCCGACGCAGGTATAAAGACTGGAATCATAAGTTGAGAAACACTGAGAGAATAACTCCAAACGTGGTCTGAGAGAATAACTCCGAACAGAGCCCGTACAGAGGACTTGTGACACGGGTGTAGGTTTAAAAGAGATCTCTTACACTCTTATTAATAAAAAACGCTTAATCTATACATCATCCTTCGTTACTCTCAGACTAGTAACTATCAGAGAAACGAAGTATTATCAGCGTTGAAAGATCTTTATTAATAAACATGGAGTTATTTCCGACTAATGACTCTTTTCTTAAACCGGTATTAAGGCGTACAATATGGCAACCCACATTTTTAAAAGTAAAAAGAGTGAGTCTATGAATGAATATGGAATGAATTTGAAGCTCAATTTCCCTATTTTATCTGTGGTTATGACATAAATGACAAAAATATTTTTGATAACTAGTTTAAAGTCGTGTTCTGTGTAGTGACTAACCGATTTATTACCGATTTTGATTTACATAGGGTTATAATTTAAAATGTATATATACAAATTGTCTATTATTATTATATATATTAACAATGAGTGACAAGCGTTTGTTCCGTTAACATTCATGTATGGTGGTATGAAACCACCTCTGGAATCTCCAACTAAATCGTTTTTGGTCATGTCAATTATAAAAACTGCAGTATCTTTATGGAATCGATATTTTATTTTAAAATCGGCTTCTTGCAGTTCTTCAAATGGATTGAAGCGTATTTTGTATAGTTTGACACGTTTACTTAATACACTTCTTTTTCTTATATTATTAATTTCATTTATCGCCCTCAAATCGCCAATATAATAATCCCTGTCCATCTTGTTATATGAATTTTCAATTTCATTAAGTTTTACTATAAGCTGTAAGCGTCAAAAACTGCAATTATGTCAAATACTCATTCGCTAAACCATGTACCACCAATGATTAAATTTTATTACGATAGTAGAGAGTGACTTGCTTACTCGTTCTTTTCTCTGCGTTTATTACTACAACATTTTGTTAGTAGAGATTAAAAACTTGTATTAAAGTTAGTTTCGTTCTAGTCTGCGTTTATTAATAGGACTGTTAGTGACGGCCGTCAACACTCACCTCCTCTGTTCAAGTTATTCTCCCTGACCAGCCAAATTTGGGGATGTTTGTTTGTTACATCAGATCAATAATCCGTCAAATTAACTAAGAAATAATCACAATGATGATCAATAATAACCAGTTGAACAAAATATTAACTAATTGAGCTATCAATAATAATGATTAATAAATCTGGCGTGATCTGAGTCACGACTGAGAGATGCGGTCGCAGTGAACGCCACGATTTTTTTTTTTTTTCTGATTGTGTAAGTGCCGTAGGCTCCATACGGGACCGCAGCGGCATCACCGGGGGGGTTGGGCGAGCGCAGAAGCATCGCCGGACTGAACGCCACGAAGAGAATCCGCTGCTTTATATCGGCATCGATCGGTCGTCCCCGCCACTACCGAACTTCGCCGAGTGGCTGTCATGATGCTACTCCCCCGACACATATATCTTTCTTTTATATTTTGGCAGATATTTAAGTTTTTGTGTTTTAAAAAATCATTTAATTTATATGCTTACGTTTACGTCATTATTTATACAAATAAACTTAAATCCTTTTCAAAATAAATTATTTAGTAATCACAAGGACATTATAGAGATAAGGTTTGTGTTTCACAGTATGTAAATTAGTTATATATTTTCGGAGATATTACAAAATTTCCAAAAAAGCGCGGCCTTGCCGCTATAGCGTACAAATTTAGTTGACGTCCTTCGTGTTTTATACACACTGAATAGAAGCAGCATTTTGGTACTTTCATGATAGAAACGTTAATATGGTGATGGATTTAGAATTTGATCTTTGTTCAAATATCTATATAGTACACGGAAGAGTTTGTTCGTTTGCCTAAACGGGCTAATCTGTAGATCTGCGTGTCGATTGTAAAATTATTTTTGTTTATTCTGAAGGCTAGACTCAAGAGTGAAATATACTATTTTATATCAATTTATACCCATCAGCTTGCCATAAATATATATTGTTAATGTTAATGTACTGAAATGTCGTATAATGTTTAGCAAAAATGTAGATCTTTTGTACACGGGACGGCACGGAGGATATTGCTTGACGGGAAACTATAAAAAATTAAATTGAGAGGGGGAGCGGGGAATGAGCACACTTTATATGAAAGTCTGTCTTTAAAATTAGAAGGGTATCTAAGAGATTTTCACGCAAACGAAGTTCTTAAATATAAATAATCCCTTAAGTGTGGGTAACACTTTTCAATAAAAACTAAAAAAGAATTCAAATTATAGCTTTGAAATCGTGAAGCCTGGTTATTAAAGCTCTAAGCTTCCCACGTGAGAAGAGGCCTTTGCTCAGTAGTGGGCACTAATAGGCTGAGGATGTTGTTATAGCGGCAACAGACAACTATCTGACTATCATGGTTCTTGAGATACAGTCTGGTGACAAAAACAATACAAAAATCCTCTCTTAGTGCTCACTGGTGGAACCTACCTACAAAGTTTCAAGTGAATCCATTAAGAAATAAAGTTTTAATTTACCCCTCTTTTCTTTCTACTATTGACGTGAGTGTCCCGCGCAGGCGAGGAGGGCTGCGCGCGGCGGATGACGCGCGGCGCGACGGGCGTGAAGCCGCGGCAGCGCATCGTCATCTCGTCGGACGAGGAGGACGGCACCCCCGCCGCGCGCCGCACGCTCTCCAAGCTGCGCTCCAGCGTCAACGACGAGTCGGACTCGGACTAGGTGAGTCATCTGTTGCACTAATATAAACGACGGGCGTGAAGCCGCGGCAGCGCATCGTCATCTCGTCGGACGAGGAGGACGGCACCCCCGGCACCCCCGCCGCGCGCCGCACGCTCTCCAAGCTGCGCTCCAGCGTCAACGACGAGTCGGACTCGGACTAGGTGAGTCATCTGTTGCACTAATATAAACGACGGGCGTGAAGCCGCGGCAGCGCATCGTCATCTCGTCGGACGAGGAGGACGGCACCCCCGGCACCCCCGCCGCGCGCCGCACGCTCTCCAAGCTGCGCTCCAGGTGAGGCTCCTCGGACTAGGTGAGTCATCTGTTGCATTGGGGATGAGGCGTGACGGTATGTTTGTATGTTGTTGTCATTGATACGCGAACTCTGTTGCACAGGTAATCCTTGACTTCTCTGCCTGGTGAAGGTGTCACATGGACAGTGTATTGCCGACCTGTGGCCGGGCAGTGAACGGACAGTGCGCGGGGCGTCTAGAAAGTGCTTCGACGGTGCCCCGCTGGCATGGAGGCGTGTACGCTTCAATTCCTACTAATTTTAGGTCGTAGTGTCGAAATTTTCGAAAATTCGCGTTGTGCTGTACCGATGGGTGTGCATACAAAGGCCAGATAGTTACGATTACATAATTTATATGTATAATCTTTTATATTATTACGATATTTATATATCAATTTTTTATTTATTTGAATAGTCAGCAATTGCGTGATTTTTGTAGAAATTTGGGATGATTTTTTTGAAATTCATTCTTATATTATCATAGATCCACTTTATATTAGTTTGTGCAATTTCAAAACAGAGCAAGTGATTTAATTCTACCATATGGACAGGACTTTAAAATTCATATCAATTTGAGCTCCCAAAATCTCTCCAAGGTTTAGATGTCATTTTTCTTTTAATAGAAATCTGATTTTTAAATGAGCGGTCACTGTCGTAATTGCCACATTAATAACTTGAAAAGAATTTCAAGTTGAAATGATGAAAATTTGAGGGAGACCCCTCACACACAAAATTTTCATGTAAACCAATTTAGTTTTCAACCAAATATGAGGGTCTCCTGTCACCCTGCCACTTTGAGTCGAAGCCAAGACTATACTGTAGGTACTCCTTTGTCGGCGTCGTTACGCGCCGCCCGCTCTGTGACTAGCGCGCGGTTTGTTTGATAATAATGTGTCCATTATTTTGTTATTTTTGAGTGAGGAACTTTAAGTGATGTATTTCATAAAATGTACAGAACTGTTAGTGGATTTATTATCAATTAATGATATAGAACCGCAGTAAAGAATATCCGCACTTAAAGCAAAATCATGTGTACATATTTGGATATTTGTGATAAGGTTTAAGAGAAAATATCAAGGAAGACGTTATAACAAGTCTCTTGCTACGTTTTAAAATTGCACATCTAATTATAGCCTTATAGTAAAATATAACAAGCGCTTAAAAAATAATACAGAAAGTTACAGTCTTGTATCAACTAAACAGCATCAAGTTAGTTTGCTGCTCTGGTGATGAACTCAAACACATAGAGCGCAATAACGCGCCTTGGTCAGAGTACAACTTACAACATACTTAGCACAAATTATGATCAGCAGCAGAATCATCTTTTTGAAAGATCATAATTGAGCAATATTCCAAAAATAAACTTACCAACTGCAAAATTATTTGAAGCAGTTTTTAAATTTTTAATGGCAGCTTCACGGAATTTGTTCAAATACGCACATACAAAACCATATTACGTGCATGTAACATGGTCATACAATTATTCATAAATTAGGGAAAATATTAGTATATTCATAATACATACTTTGAAACGCCTGAATGATATAATAGTAGGGGAGCCCAAGAGAACATCTGTAATGTTATTGAACACCTCTACGATGTAGGAGCCACCTATAAAAATTTTCAAAAATGTCGGAATTACTCAACAAAAACGTCAAACGAGGGCGGGGTAGATTAGTTACTATACTAAAGCCAAACTCGATTGAGAATGCTTGTCAACAAACAAATTTAAAATGGAGGTAGAAAACGCAACACATTTTATGCCCAATAAATTTAAAATTGTGTTTTGTTATTTTAAAAATCTTATTTAAAAGACTTTGAATATATTTATTAGTTTTAAGCTTACTAATCTAATTTAATGTCGTGAATTCGTCATTAACAAGTTAATTAAAAAAATAGGTGTGAAATGACTAGTGATTTCTACCTTCATTTTTAATTTGTTTGTTGACAAGCATTCTCAATCGAATTTGGCTTTAGTGTAGTTCATCTGCCGGTCTTTCCTCTCTTGGGCTTGGTACTAAAAGTACTTCCATTTAATTTTATTACCAATTTAATTATGAAAGAGCATTCTCATATAACAAGTTTTTAAATAAATATAATATAATAAATGTTCTTGAATGGTAATTTATTTGAAGAGTATTTATCTTTCTTTTATCTGACACCATAACACATTCTTGTCTATGAATATACACAGGATGTCACTTTCCATTACTTGTGACATCAAATCTTACGAGTGTGCGTCGTGCACACTACACAAGCATAGTTTGTGAATGTGTTTAGGTGTCACGTAAAAACATACATATATTATATCAAAGGAGATGGTCCATATCAACTTCACTCATGTACCACATACCATTAAAATGGAAAAAATACAAGGATTTTATCAAAAATAAAATTAGTGAACGAAACGAACTAAATAAAAACGTTGGTTAAAAATGAAATTCCTAGTTTTTGAGGTATTAAAAGATGGCGTCTTTCTGATACTATACTAAAGCCAAACTTGATTGAGAATGCTTGTCAACAAACAAATTTAAAATAAAGGTAGAAAATGCAACAGATTTTATTCTTAATAAATTTAGAATTATGTTTTGTTTTTTTATAAAATCTTATTTTAAAGATATTGAATATATTAATTAGTTTTAAGCTTACTAATCTAATTTATTGTCATGAATTCGTCATTAACAAGTTAACAAAAAAAACTAGGAGTAAAATTACTAGTAATTTCTACCTTCATTTTTAATTTTTTTGTTGACAAGCATTCTCAATCGAGTTTGGCTTTAGTATAGTCTGTAATATAAAGATGCGGTGACATTGATTTGTCAAACTCAAATTATGTCATTTTTGACAAGTCCTTTTTTCCGTGTTCCGGGCTTTGTTTTAAGCTAGAATATATTTTAGACATTGACATCTTAGCTATGAGAACAAAACTCAATATATTAGTCTGATTATTCAGTAATCCGTTAGGTACCTATGCCTAACCAGTAACCATCAAATCAAATGGACCATACGTCAATAAACACTGACAGCAAAAGTTAAAACAACATCCATCCGCCACCTGGAGAATGTCTACCATAGATAATATAACTTATCTAAGATCCGCCATGATTAATTAATTAATACGTAAAGTGTTGCATTATTTTGAAGAGAATAAATAATATTTCGCCCAAATAAAAGTGAATTCGGTGATTTGGCTAATCAAAACTAGACTATTAATACGTGTAGTTTTTTTCAACTTATGTACAGAAAGTGAGTCTGAGCTCCATATAATTTTGGACCATCTCCATTGCAGTGCTGTATATCTATTTGTAATCTATCTATTTCGGGACGTCCGCTTAGCTATGAATGTAGTTGTAAAAGTGTATACACAAGTGTTTTATAGGCGTTTTGGTGTTTTCTTGCAGGCCATAGACATTGAAGTAATTTACCCAAACAGTTTAATCAAATTGGCATGATCTCACAAGCGACTACCTTCATGCAGACTCAGACACGGTCTCGATCGATACAAGCGAGTTGTGTTTCTGTACAATGTCTTCAGACGACACCTTGGCAATAGTCGGTTTAGTGACGCTTTGAAGAAAAATTGTACAGTATGGTGTAAAAGACTCGTGGAAAGAAAGGTCGCATATAAACTTGTTAACTGAATTGACATTTTCTCTTAAGGACTAATTATTTGCGAATTAATGAGTACTTCAGTCTTTATCTCTCTCTGCAGTCGTTCATTCATTACTGAATATCGTGGTCCTGGTAAGATCCCAACTTTGAACAGGTCCATTTTTTCCACCGGCTTCTATCGGTAGCCATCTTCACTATCGTATAGAAATTCCTCTTGTTGCCTTCCATCAGTTGGTCAGCCCATCGTGTTGGAGAGCGGCCTCTCGGTCTTTTTCCCTCAGTGTTACCAGTAATTATGAATTTTTCAAGGCTGCCGTCCTCCCGCCGCATAATATGCCCGAAATACGCCAGTATACGCTGATAACATAAGGAGAGCCTAACCTTAACTCCAAGCTGCGACAGAATAGACGCGTTTGTGCGTTTGTCTGTCCAAGGTATTCTCAACATGCGCCTCCAGCACCACATCTCAAACGCGTCTATTCTTTGCCTTTCTCTTGCTTTTATGGTCCAAGTTTCAGTCCTTATAAAAGATAGATATTATTAGACGATACGTCCGTACGGGATCTCTTCCACAGCAGACTGTGCATCGTTTGCCATTTTCACGCTTTTTGTTAATTATTTGACTGATCTTCACGCTAATTTGATTAAACTGTTTGAAGCATCCTGTTTGATCAAATTACTTGAATGTATACGGCCTACATAACTGAGGAGCCTACTTCGACGAGAGTTCGACGTTCTTTTACATTTATACATTTACCACTACATAAAAAGTCAAGCGCACTTCTCGGAATAGATTATCTATATGTCTATTTAGCAAGTTGCATTTGCGACATTTAATAAAAAGATAAAAGTTATATAGTATCTAATTAAAAAGGGCATAAATAGCACACTGAATTTATCCGAAAATGGTTTGGAGATTTTTCAAAAATTTTAAATTAACGTCTAAACGAGTTTTATTTGAAAAAGGTGTTTATTTATTGTGACGCCCGTGGTTTTGTAAAGGTTTTCTTTATTGAATGTAATTATGAAAGGAATGATTTCTGTAGGACAAAACCCTCGCTCATTTTATATTGTAGATGGTAGTGAATGAAGCTAGGCACTTCACATGTTCGTATGTGCCTATAATACAATAATTATGAAGATAAGTGTCGTCGATCGTACATTTTTTTATTTAAAATTATCATTTGATAGTGGAATATTTGACATGTTGACATTTGTGTGGAAAACAAATTTTATACTTTAGATTTTAATGAAGAACTATTACTATTAATATATAATAGTGAGTTCATGACTGAATACTAAAACGTCACTCAAATATTAATAATATCTTATATCACTGAGCATCTCCTAAACTCCAAATTCGTATACTCTATCATGACACAAACATCACAATTGAGGGAGGCTGAAATTCAGGAGAGTCTTAGTTCCAGAAGTTCAAAGGAGCTTTAAGTAAGCGAATTTGAGTGACATTTCAGTATTTGGGTATAAAGTCCCAGATAAGATGGACTTCCACCTATCTGCTTATGAGATGAAAATTATATTATATCAAATAAAATATGATATTTTACATGCATTTGGCAAAAAAAATTGCTAACATGCTTAGATGAAGTTACACGACCTTGTAAACATTTCCCTATTTTATAAGGGGTTATTTCGGTTAAATATATATTTCTTTCCGCTAAGCAGGTGAGTGAGGGTTGATCTCACCCGGGACTCCTGTAGTGTATCAATAAAACTGTAACACCAAGACGATAAATAGAACTACGATTAGCGATTGTACATAGAGAATATAAAGAGGATTTAAAATAAGTAGGATTACTGTGTTTTATCCTTTATTTTTGTACAGATTACAAATATGCATCAATCGCCGTTGTATATACGCGTGTGCGTTGCGAGAATGAAACGTTTAGTGAATGATTGCAATGAAATTTAATTGAACAAAGAACTAACTTGAATAGAAAATTACCTACAGAATTAGTTCAAAAATGCTATGTGCGAAATAGTAAATTAGTTACAGTCAAGTCGGTATAGCCCGCTCTGAAGTTGTCATATGCCACATCGCGTTAAAATTAATTTGCACTGCGCAGATACGCGTTGTTCTGAGGGGACTAGAAGTTTGAAATGAAGGCCATGTGGATCTGCAGCCGGCTGTCTGTTCAGTCGAGGGTCGAGGGCCGTCTCCATTTCTTCTTCAGCGATCGGAGGAATGTGTATTTCATCCTAACGCACACAAAAGAGACAGCAATATTTTGACCTCGTTACTATTAGATGACATGCCTTTTCTACACAAGATGCCTCCTTTTTTGGGTGCATTTTAGGCATATAGGTAATAAATAATTATCACAATAAAATAATAAAAGGCATAAAATGTAATAGGCGTGTCTATTACCTTTTAAGAATGTTGTCTGATAAAAAATTTGAACCCATATTTTGAATATTATTTTAGAGCACAGCATTTTGTGATCAATTTATTGCTTACTTTATTATTTAATTTTATTAATATGACATTTTATTTATTTAACTTACTAAATTATGAAATTAATATCAAGTGTGATAGTAATTTGTTTTTATAAAAGTCAAAGAATTATCAAATGAATGAAAATAAGCCCAATTTAAGTTTAAAAACTGCAAATACTAGGGCTTTAGTTGAACCCTTTATATTAAATACATACTAGTTAAAATTACAATCTTATGTCAAGTAGTGATGGTTTTTGTCGCACATTTTTGAGACATTTTTTTTTGTTGTGTTGTGTATTATATTCTTCCAAGTAAATTATTGTACAGAAGGACGAATCTCAAATAGATCAACGTATATGTTTAGCTATAACAAAGGGCATAGCTGCAGATATGTATTGCTTTTGCATGTAAGGCGGTTCACACGACGATATACATTGCTCTACCCGTATGCGTTTATACAAAATAGTTTCAATGTGGCGTTTATGTGAACCATAAAGCGAACGATACTTGTATTGGGCATTAGAAGAAAACCGCTGAATTGAGTCCTCGCACGCGTGATACAGGAGTGCGGCGTTTGACCAACATCATAGGAAAGTGAGACGTGCAGGCCTCATAACAATGAGTGCGCTTTACGCCCGCACTTTTCAGGTTACGTCCTCGTCTTAAAGGCATATCGCGTATGCACAGACTGCGGCGCATGAAATTATGTATAAAGAATCAATGCGCCCGCACTTAGGACAAGCTAAAATATTTTCATTGTTTGTTCATGAAATTAAAAAAATAAGGAAGCAAAATTATGTAGAAACTTTCTTTCTACGAATTTTTTGTTTTGAACGTTTAGAATATGTTTATGCCTTAAAGTAGAACTTTGGTTATTTATTAAATCTGTTTTCAATAAAACCCCAAATGCAGAGCAATTTTAACCTTAGATGGATCGTTTAAGGTTGAATTTGCAATGTAAAACTACTTGAATGTCCACCCAAAACATGTTTTTGACGCTCATTTAGTGACGTTTTTTGATCGCTGAATGACCTCTTTTTAAATAATAAGTTCAATAAGTAATCAATGGTTTCGTGCGCTGCGAAATCTCTGCGAGACTCATTCGATTCGTCTTCTTTTGCCTTCGCAACAAGATGCCGCGCAAAGTCATAGACAATTCGATAATTCAGTAAAACCTGATTTTGAATCGTCAATACGTTTTTTTACATTATATCGCAGAGAGGGGAACTCAGATCAGCGGCTTTAGGACGTGGCAGTGAGGGATTATATAGAAACCATTATAATCACTTGCCGTACTGGTTTGCCGAGTCGTGTGTAAATTGTCATAAACTCAAGTAAAGTCATAGGATCAGCGTATACATAGCGTTTTACACAATCGAGAAATGTTGTGCCTAGTTCGCAATGAGCCTTAGTGAATGATTAGGTAGTTATTACTAATGATTCAAACAACCGCCTGTGACTGCCAAAATCAGTTAATTTTTAAAATTTAGACACGTTATACAGTGTCTAAAGATCAATGTGTGCATTCGCTGTCCAGATATTATGTAATTTGACTGAAAAATTAGCATAGGTAATTATATATGAAAACAAAAAGAATTACCATAATTTATATAATTGTCTCTAGAAGTTTATTCAACAAAACATCCAGATTTTATTTGTATAATGAAAGTAGAACATATTTTGTTGTAATTCCATAGTTATATATATTTTGATGAAGCGTGTACGAATAGTTCGATAGTAAACGACAATCACAATATATCATAATATTATAATGAAAATTGTACATATATTAGATAATTTTGGTATATAACAAATAAATATTGTTAAGTGTATATTGGTGCTAATTCTGTTGTATGCAAAACATAAACTGAATTGACAGGTGTCATGTTGTGTCAACTGTCAAATTACATAAGAGCTGTCAATTTGGTTTACCATTGGACAATCGGGATTAGCACTGCTATGCTATGTATGTGTAAGATATTTAGATGTGTTTGTTTTACCACACATAGTTGCGACCACTTTAACTTGGCATCTAACTCGTGAGGAACTAAAACTATATAGCTGTAACAACTTTGTGCCTTTTTATAGTGGTCGGTTTGTATTAGTCAACTATATATTATTTTAAATCTACTATAGAATAAGAAAAGATGCTATTCACTGATAATGTGTTTCATTACATATCCCTTTTAATTAGGCGTGGGTGAAAAGCCAGCCAGCCATTCAGCCAGCTGCCGCTTGAGGGTTTAACTCGAAACGAATGTGAAAACGGACGAGTTACCTTTGTCCCTTTCTGTTGTGCAAAAATGGTGTCAGATTTTCAAGAATGATTCATTTGTTTTCTCTCGTTTCAATTATTCATCTATATTTATTTTTTGACGTGACAACGTCTTATAATTCGATAGAGCCGGCTGCACGCACGAAAAAACATGACTCATGCGGCGTTACCTCGCTTTGAGGCGTTCCATGTAAGGCTTGAAGTGCAAGCGAGAGCGCGGAACGAGCGACAAAGAAGCACAATCGGCCTTTGCGTTCGGCAGCGTTCGACATCCGTCTATTAAATATAATTATTAAATTTATTAATTTTAAATTAAAAATTAATATATTTACTATAAATTTAAAATATAAATTTATAAAATCAAAATCAATTATTTTATTAATTTAAATTAAAATTTATAAAAATATACTTAAATTAAAAATTTTAATAACCAATTAAATGCTACCATTCCATTAGTATTTTCTTAAGTTGTCACGTTCAACTATCGTCAGTAAACCGACTTTACAGACAACCAATTTTTTCATTTTCTTTAATAGCTTGGTACCTTATCAAAAGTAGTCCTTATTAGATAACACATATTTGAGCTTAAACCCAATGATGGCCCTTTATACGAATTTCCACTGGAGAATATACATAGTTACATGCGAGTACAATACACATAGCTATACTATACAATTTGATTCGCAATCGCAAGGACCCTGTTGTGGATACACCGAGTGGAAAAGGACCGATGCGTTGTACATAACCATGGTAAGGCCCAATTTTATTGGTTACAAATAGGGAAAATTTAATTAAGTTTTCCCCGCTCACACTTACCGTTTCTATTTAATTAAGTATCAAAATCCCCTCTCCTATAAGGAGAGAGGCCTGGCCCTGTAGTGGGCCGTTAATAAGCTGATAATGATGATGATAATTAAGTATCAAAACAATGAAGCACGTTTTATCGGAACTACTACTGGATTTTAGTACATATATCAGCTTATCGTTTGAGTGTGATCGAGTTCAGTTGTTAAGTGGGGAACAATTTTCCTATTTGCAATTTCGTGTCTAAAGTGGTACTTATGTACCTATGTATATCCTGAATAGGAAAATAAGTGACCTGGATTAAGGACGCCACGATGACTTTTTAACAGTCTGTGTGTAGTGTGTTAAATGGAAGCAATTTGTTAAACGTTTAAAAACTAATTTCTAGAATAAAAGAAATTATTCCTTTTCTTAGTAACATGACGAGTTTTTTATTTTTCTGGTCAAGCTCTACAAGTCCGAGCCAACCAGCTTCTGATTGCGAAGACTTCGTTTACGAGCACTTTGGAAATGTCGTGTTGTAGTGTGCCAGCGTTTGACATTTTAAATTAATTATTATTTACAAATTAAGAACGATTTCATAACGCTTATTGCAGGTTTCTCTTAGTAGATTTCTATTCTACATGGTTAGGCACTATAATAAAGTTCATCAAATGTTCTAAACTAATGTTGTACCAAGTAAGATAATCACCTATTCAGTGGCGTAACCAGCTTTTATGCGCCCTGTTTAACTCTCTAATTTTTAACTCTCTAAATAAGGTCTTGTTTGTATAATTATGGCCTGATAATTTCTGCGCCGTGTGCCTAGGCACCGCTGGCACTGCATCTATTCTGCCTTTCCTCGTGTACAATCTACATTTTTAGTTTCCTTATTGTGCACAACAATAAATCCGTTGTAGGTAGATACATATATTTAGTATTTATGTTAAAGAAGACTAAATACTTATATTAAGATCCTATTAGAATGATAGTGATGATCCAAGTAGGTACTTCTAAATTGGGTAGACATGGGTAGTACCTGTTATTGTGGTTGGATTAGGTAAAATAATCTACGTAGGTTTATTATAATCCCATCTCACAGGGTCAGGCCTCCGTCTTTAGGGGAGTGGCTATGGTGCTTACACCCACCACGCGGCATACGATGTGGATTGGACTGGATGTTTGATTAATTGACAATCACTATCGGATGCTATGATAGTAGGGTTGGAAAACAGGACAAGACGCGTGAAAACCCCGGATTTTAGAGTCCGAAAGCCGTACATTTCAACAAGATCTTTTAAACATATTTAGGCCTGTGTGCACCAAGATTTCGGTTATCATAACCAACGGTTAACATAAGCTCACTATAAATTCACTGTTCACGACAACCTGTACACCGGTTAAGGACATTAACCGAAATCTTGGTGCACACAGGCCTCAATGTAATAGTTGAAAATGTCATAAAACACCTTTTTTTATTTGGAAAGGTGAACCAAGTATATTCATACTTGGTGTGGTGGTGGTGTGGTGCTTGCATAGTGCGTGTCTCACGGTCACGGGCGGCCCAAATTTATTAAACCCGGGTCTACAAATGAAACCTTCCCCGGACGCTCCCCGGACGCCCTCTAAACTAGGACAAATCCGGGGAAACCCGTACGGATGGTAACCCTGTATGATAGTGACCGGGGGCGTAGCACCACAAAATTTTCGACTCCGGGCGTAAAATTGAGTAAGAAATTGACAATAAAATTTCTTAGAGGAAAGAAAAACTCAGAATTATTTCACATTTCGATCCAGGATTCGAACTCAGGAGCTCGTGGTCACAGCCACAGGCTTACCACTAGAAAGAAACGAAACAGTCATGGGATTTTATTATTTTAGAATTTATGGTAAGTATGAATAATTGTTTAAACGTAGGTAGGTATATTTCTAATATCGTAAATTGCCTTTTATGTCTGATCATTAGACAGTTTTCCTGTTTACCATAATTAGGTACGCATATTTACCAAATTTTATTTATTTTGACAATAACATTTCAATCACATAATCTTAGATTTACAAACACTTCAAGTTTCGTAATAGCGAAAGATTAACATTCTAACTGTTCGCGTAGCTTTTCTTACGCATTAGTAAATCGTAAAGGCACATGACATAAAAGGTGCAAAAATAAATGATAGTGTTAAGCTTGTTTTCTGTTCCACCATAAAATACATACGTATAGGTATAGCACAAATGGATGTGCAGAACATATTGATCTGTTTATATTTATAATTATCCAGAGTCAATTATAATGATAGGTTTTTTTCATCGACAACAAGTTGGCCCTTTACTGTATTCACATCCGATGTTAAGTGATGATGCAATCCAAGATGGAAGCGGGTTAACTAGTTAGGAGTAGGATGAAATCCACACCCCTTTCAGTTTCTACACGACATCGTACCGAAACGCTAAATCGCTTGGCTGTACGTCTTTGTCGGTAGGGTGGTAACTAGCCACGGCGAAAGTCTTCCACCAGCCAGACCAAGACAAATTAAGAAAAATCTCAATCTGCCCTGCAGGAATCGAACACAGGACCTCCGTCTTATAAATCCACCGCACATACCACTGCGCCACGGAGGTCGTCAATTTGGAGGATCGTCAATTTGTGGATTGTGGAGGTGGTCAAAAGGAGTTTCAGACTGATTTAATTTTCGCAAAGAACCTATTAGAAGGACAGCCAGTCATAGGCCAGTAATTTAAATGGGTAAATTGATCAAAAATCATTTTTGTCAACCTTCGTTCGTGAGTTATTTTTTTTTTTTAATTAGGGTGTCCATGCACTTTTAGGATTACTGGTAAAAGGAATTTATGATAACTGTTTTCAAGTACCTAATCTTTTAATCCCTAACAATACATTATTTTTTTATTTTTTACCTACTTATTTAAAACATATATATAAGCTTATTCTTACTTTTTTTGACCATGGTGGATCATACTTACTAAGCAAAATATTTCTGTGAATAGGTGATTTTCCTCGATTTGTAATTACCTATTTATGAAGTAAATATCAGCAAAGGACCTATGTCATGCTTATTAATTGTTTAATAAAGTAATAGTAAATAGCATTACGTACTGTGTTCCAATAGCAAAGTATAGAAAATAGTTGCCACGGGGAAATTACCTAGGTTTGTATTAGAGATGGGACTTGAGGGGACAAATAGTTTTACTTTTCACTTATTTGGTAATTTGAATGAAGGTCGTTAATTCCAATTGATCAAATATGTATACTTGATTAAGTAGTAGTCAATAGAAAGGATAGAAGTTAAATAAAAGCTGTAAAATATCAAATAATTTCAAAAATACTTGGCATACATCTCACTCTTTGATAACCAGCTACTTGTGTGAAAGGGTCTTGGTCAAGCTCAAGGTTATGGTAGAATGTTTATTCAACTGTTAATCCGACATTTACTTGTTATATAATCTACTCAAAACTTTGCTTCAAGACTTGTTGACTAGCGGGAAAAAGTAAATATTACGATTATTGTATTTTTGCATAATTGGGAATGAGTTGACGAACAGTCAACGACCGAGTTCAACTCAATCTCCTCGTCTCAATCCCTGATAAATGACGTTTACGTTTATACGGAAAGCCGGCGACGCATGCTGGCCGGCAAAAGTCTAACCAATCACAGCACCAATCGGCGACACACCTCCGTGGGATTTATAATTGGAACGTATGCGCGCGCACTCAGTTGCGCCTCGCGGTATCGAACGCCGGTGCGTCTGTGTTGAACGGTGTCGGTGTGTCGGAGCCAGACAGTTGTCAGTTGCCACCGGCGGCGGACGAGCGCGTGTGACCCAAGTGAACAGTGTGCGGAGCCTCAACCATGGCTCTGCTTCGTCGGCTGGCTGTGAACGCGCCCCGGGGCGTCCGGATGCTGTCCGCGTCGCCACCCACCCGCGATGATCTCGACCTAACCTTCAACAGCCCGAAAGACGCGTTCAAAAGCAAAAAAACCAGCGAACTAGTCCGGGCATACCTCGTCTACCAAATATGCTCGTTCAACTGGATCGTCGAGAACAATGACATGGTGAGTGAATCGATTTACAGCTGAAGTCTTATGTAATAACCAAGTACCGGCTTAAGATGCAGCGTACAGTAAATTACTAAAATTAACTAAGACAGCAGTCCTTGAAATTAATTCGGCAACGTTGACTGATGTCTCGAGGTCTTAATGCACGTGCTACGACACGGTTCCATTGTTTCTATGTAGGTAATCTCGGCTACAATGTCTACGCTTTGAATTTCCATTGCCATTCTTTCAATGGATCACTTTGAAAGACCGGTTACGTCACAAGCGGATCGGCATTTTGATGGCCCGTACGTTACTTCTGTGAACATAGCGTGTCTCATACAAAAAGTTCTCGCTAAATACAGTCCCAGCGCTTTGGAAAGAAACCGGTATTCTAATCTAGTGCTTAAAATGGCATGAATGAAAAAATGGATTTTCGTCTTGTTAGTGGGAGTGAAGCGCATGCGCTGTTAGTTCTCTGGGCTTGAGTAGACACTAACTTAGGGTTAAACTGCCCACTCTACTTGTCTCTTACTTATATAATCATCGGCGTTTACGATCATTTTGATTGAGAAGGTATTATTCTGAGATTGGATTATAATATTGGTTGCTCAGGAAACTAAAACTAACTTCAGTCAAGAACTTACTATCCACACAAAAACATAGCTTATATTATATTTATTTGTTATTTTATAATACTTTAGTGACTTATTTTATATTTAATTTTCGAAAAAAGAGTTTAAGTACAAGTTCCAAGTTTATTTCTGTTTGAACGATGTTTTTAATTGAAAAATGATATCGAGTTTTCAATATTGTTTATTATTAATTAATTTGTTATATGCATATTATTAGAAGTAAATGAAATACTATAAAAGTTGTCAATTTAAAATTTTATAAATTACGTAAAAACGGACTTGTCCTTTAAACATCAAAATCGTGTGGTCTTTTATTTTTCTAATAACTAAAAGTTTAAGTAAATTTTATTGAATTTATTTTAATTATCCATACTCATATAATTAATATACCCCTCCATGATAGCAGATTTGAAGATTATACCTACCCTTTACGAGGGTCCAATGCGGGTTGGCGGGCTTAGCGTGATACTTTCTATTTTAGTTAGTAATAACTTAAATACGGCTAGTGCTGTAGGCTAAAGTGAGTTCAAAATCGCGACTAAATTTGCATCAGGATTCAGGAGTTAACATAATACAGACTAACATACAGACACTACGATGTAGAGCTATAACACTTGCGTCAGAGGTTAGTAACATTTATGAGAGTACTTCGATTCGTCACTCATCTGTTGAAACGTTATCAGTTATTACCACTCGAGGAAAAGGAAAATGTACGGATTTTCCTAATATAAATTGTGTAACGCAGGCAGGAAGGAAATCGGAAAATATAACGACAAATATCCAAACCATTCGACCAACTGCATGATGGTGCAGTGGTCTGTGAGGTCCTGGGTTGGTATCCTGGGTCGGGTTATAAAAAAATTATCAAAATCGGACAACTCTGTAAAAAGTTATCGTGGTCATACATTAATATATATGTATATATATATATATATATATATATATATATATATATATATACGTGTCGAATTGAGAACCTCCTCCGTTTTTTTTCGTCGGTTAAAAAATCGTTTGCTCTTCTTTCCAACAAAATTCTTAGTAATAAATATCTTGCTGTTGGAAAGTTGTTGGTGTTATGCCATGCCTTGCCTTGCCACGTTAAGCCGTCTTCACGGTCATTGTCATGTACTTATTAGTAATCGTTTGTCATTATTAGAACAATTTTAAAGACCCACTACAGGGCCAGGCTTTCGATCTAGCGTTAGGAGGGGATAGGGGATAATAGGTAATCATTACAATAATAAGACATTGTCTACCATTCCTCCGTTCCACCCTCCTGCACTAAAACACCGACATAGTTCTAGGCTCTATATATCCCGTCTCGTAAAATGAGATGATGTCTAACCCTGTAATGGGTATTAAAATGGGCTGCTATAGTTACTTTCGCAGAACTGAGTACTTACAACGCGTTATGTATTACGTTTAGATACTCAAGGTCGGAGAATAAACAATGAAGAAAATGTAAAAATCAAGATTAATCTAACTTTACCTGAATGTCGCTGATGAGTTGATGACATGCATTTGTGATTGTAATATTGTTAGGGTGTCATTCCTACCGAAGATGTAAGATGAAGTGCTGGCATGCGAGTTGGCTAAATTAAGCGGTTCTATGTGATCTGTTACGAGTATTGAGAGACTTGATTTTAAACATTTTATTATGGTCAAATGTTTAATGAATTAATTCATTTATTTTCTAAATATCATTTTTATTCCCTTTCAGTTACTTGTTGATATGACGCTGAATCGCCTTGCTAGCTTTTTTAAAAGTAAATTAAAGCCTACGATATAAATATAATCATAAATCAGAAACAAAAATCATTGTTTTATAAATGTTTAATCTGTAATCTTTCTGTCGTAAACTTTTGCTATTACTAGCTTACTACATATATCAATTTCGATCAAATGTTACACATCCTTAGCGCTTTTGTGGGAAAAAGACAATATTACATTATGCTACTAACAATTTGTCTGTTTCCTAAAGGGTTTTAAGCAAAGGATTGCCACTTGCTACGGCCTAATAAGAACCGGTTAGTAAAAGCAGACATAAAGAACTTCGACCCCAATTTCTATTCATTGTTTATGTCGACCCCTGAAACATCAAAATCAAACTTTGAGAGTCATTGTTGATGTTGTTGTTGTTGACCAGTCTGGGAATCCATGTTTTACGTTGAACACCGTAAATGATGGATTCCCAGACGTCATAGACTACTACACATATTTAGTGGAAATAAATATTAACGTATAATAATATAACTATACTAAGGCCTAACTCAATCGAGAATGCTTGTCAACAAACAAATTAAAAATGATGGTAGAAATCACTAGTCATTTTACACCTAATTTTTTTAATTAACTAGTTAATGACGAATTCATGACAATCAATTAGATTAGTAAGCTTAAAACGAATTAATTAATATATTCAATATCTTTTAAATAAGATTTTTTAAAATAACAAAACATAATTTTAAATTTATTAGGCGTAAAATGTGTTGCATTTTCTACCTTCATTTCAAATTTGTATGTTGACAAGCATTCTCAATCGAGTTTGGCTTTAGTATAGGATCAAAAACATCCACATCGCTCGCTAAGCATACAAGCGAATCTTAAGTGGATAAAGAGCATTACTTACGCTACTGAGTACCTACAATCTATTGTATGATAAGTGCGAGTAGGTATCTATTAATTAAATACTTACTATTATGTCAACGTTGTAGTGGATCTGATTCATTCACAAGTCTCTTATCACTTACTACACTCAGATAGCATTTGTTCATAACAATAGGAATAGATATTACTGTGTACGTTAGACGTAACTGCCTCGTTGGTCCAGTAGTATCGAACTTTGGATTAAAAGGTTGTGTTTTCGAGTCCTAAGTCGACCTATGAAATAATGAGCTTTCCTTTAAGATTTTGTAACAATTCTCTAACTGGAGTTGGAATTTTCGTGATGTTATTCTCGTAGAACACGTATATTTATTGATCCCGGCCATTATTATTAACATGTAAATGATTGTTATAGAGACAAACATTATCATTTTACCATAGACCAACCCGCGTTGGAGTAACGTGGTTGGTCTATGCTCTATATCGTATATCATAAGACATCTAAACATCGAACCTGAGCCGCCCTACGAGTAGGTATAGGTTGTACAGTGCGGTACGTTTAGGTAACTGTTGTGCTATATTAATTAGCATATATACGTTTGTATTAACCAATTAGTAAGAGCATATTACTACGTTCTAACACTACCAACAACCCACCTCAAACAGTCTATTGCAGTATTAGCTTATCTCCTAAAATAGGAGAGGCATTTGTAGCTGATACCCACCATGTTGCACCGTTGCAGGTTTCGATGATAATGCCTAATGCAGTAGTAATTATACTTAGGCCTGTGTGCACCAAGATTTCGGTTATCATAACCAACGGTTAACATAACTTTACTATAAATTTAATATTTATAATAAACCCGTACGCCGGTTAAGGACATAAACTGGGCGGTTATCTTAACCGAGCTTACGTCCTTAACCGGTGTACGGGTTGTCGTGAACAGTAAGTTTTACGTTTAGCAGTAAATTTTATGTTAACCGTTGGTTATGATAACCGAAATCTTGGTGCACACAGCCCTTAGGGTTAAGTAAGTACAGTACTTAGGTAACGTTGTTTTAAATAGTGATAACATTATTTCATGTGTTCGGTCGCCACATTGAAATAACAATAATCCAGTCACCTTTGCGATTCGTTGAGTTCTGTATGTAGGTATCGGACACATAGTCTTTTGTGGATCTCCGATGTGATTCGGTCACGCCGAGATACTCCTAGCATAGCTCGCTCCATCGCACGCTGAGTGATTCTGAGCCTTCTTATGAGGCCCATAGTACAATGGATTAGCCATGTCTAAAGACGTGGCTAATATTCCTTAACTGCATAAATATCCCGGGATATTTATGCGGTACCTAAAACGTATTAAAAAAATTGATTTCGCAATAGGCATGTACTGCTCAGATGCGGATGATGCGAAACACTATATTTCACTGTTCAAAATTCGAAGGAGAGCGAGAATTGCTAAGAGTTC
This sequence comes from Mycalesis mineus, assembly GCA_034621355.1. Lineage (NCBI taxonomy): Eukaryota > Metazoa > Arthropoda > Insecta > Lepidoptera > Nymphalidae > Mycalesis > Mycalesis mineus. The sequence continues at coordinate 12,917,287 of CM067888.1, forward strand.
AGCTGGGGAGCCTGATTAAAGTTCAGAACCTAAGCACCTTAATGCTAGAGACGAAGGAGAACTGGGAAGTGATTAAAATGTATTTAGAAAGCATAATGTATTTAGAAAAAATAAAGGAGAAGGATGAAAGGACAAGGAAAAGGTGATACAGACAAGGGCACTGGTGGTAGGCTAAAACGGCAGGTACACCAGTGCCGAGGTGATAGGGGGGGTTTTTAGCCGGTAGGAGTCCGGCACTATGCGTGAGGATGTCCATGGGGATTTTCTCCTCCTAGAAAAAAATATTCCTTAACGTTTTACCCTTCCTTCACCGTAGTCGGAGGGTCATTAACATGACAAGATCTTAATCTTTTTATTTAAGGTCGCATGTTCCCTTTAAGTCAGTAGGTACACCTACAAATAACAAGGGAGGGTTTACTACACTCCCAATCTCCATTTGTCAGTTTACCTGCCGGCTGTTACGTTGTTACGACCATATTTAGGTACGATCAAGAAGGCACAAGCCGATATAATTGTCATAAAACTTGTAGTATTAAGACCGAATTCGTTTACTTACCTATAATTTGAATAAAGTTTTATATCAGTTTAATTAGATTTTAACTTTATGTTCAACTTTTATCATGTTTTTATTGGTGAATTCCATTTCTGTTACATCCGTTCGCATCAGTTGTACGACGGTTAAAATACTGATGTGTAAATTATAGAATTGCCTTACTGATGGAAAGAGCCTTTTACAATTTTTTACACAGATTTAATTATTTATTTGACCGAGATCTCGGAATATATTCTCTATTCTAGATCTATATGACGTCTACTTGAAGGTTGTCTACCTCCTTATCTATCTTAATACTAGTTATTCGTACCTATATACCTACTGTTAATCGTAATAAAATAATTTAGATAAACCCAGTCAGAATTTTAAGTGATAAATCATAAAAGAAAAATCTTTCAAGATTATAATACAGCAAGTTATTATTTGTCTCTGACTCTGCCTGTCCCATTAAGTAGTCCAATGGTTGGCCTATGTGGCTAGGTTCCGGATTCGATGCCTGGAGCCAGTAATACGTAACATAGATTAAACTATGAAGCATCTACTCATAAATATGAAGGTGTGACTAGATCAACTTGTAAATCAATACCATTGAATGGTCTAATTTTTTGTCTTTAGTTCTTGGCAGTTCATTCGCCTCGAGTTTAATAATAAAAAGTATGTACTGTTATACCTCTAATAGACATTAGGTCAAGCGGATCTTTCTTAACGGACTATTATCATATTATAAAGAGGTAAAGTTTGTACGTTTGTAAATTTGTAAATCTGTCGGTTCGGAACTACTGATCCGATTTAAAAATTCTTTCACCATTAGAATGCTACGTTATCGGTGAGTGTTATAGGCTATATTTTATATTTGTATTGTTTATATTACCCGAGTTATCACAGTTATTGCCGCGCGAGATCAGTTATATAGTTTTGGAGATATTATAAAATTTCTAAAAACAACACTGCTGCTATATCGCCCAAATTAAGTTGACCTCCTCCGTGTTATGTTATACTTACTGAATAGGGGTCAACATTTTGATACTGACGTCCTTTGAGAATTCGATCTTTGATTTTTTTTTTTCAATTTATTTGGCATGGCAGACCATATTTATATAATATACGAAAAAGTTTGTTGGTTTGTTTAAACGGGCTAATCTCGAGATCTGCATGTCGGATTGTAAATTATTGTGTTTATTATGAAAGCTAGACTCAAAAGTGAAATAGACTATTTAATACAAGCTATACACATCAGCTTGCCATAAATATATATTGTTAATGTTAATGTTCTGTAATATCGTACAATGTTTAACAAAAATGTAGATCTTTAGTACACGGGACGGGACGGAGGATATTGCTTCACGGAAACTATAAAAAAATTAAATTGAGAGGGGTAGCGGGGAAAGAGCACACTTTATATGAAAGTCTGTCTTTAAAATTAAAAGGGTACCTAAGAGGTTTTCACGCCTACGAAGTCGCGGGCGACTGCTATATAGCTATAATGACGTAGGCGAGCGCTAAGAAACGATTTTTCTATAGCTCACCTCCTTAAGGAGTCAGACGGAAGTTCAAGTCTACACCAAGTTTCACGCGCACGAAGTCCACTAGTTTAGAGTATAAGCATTTCGTCAATATTTTTTATTGTGCTTAACTTTTCAAGGTGCTATTCTGGCTTATTAATTTTATTTTACCAACTTTGAAAATGGTTGCTTGTATATTCCGCGATAATCTTATAGCTGTATCGATTTTGAAGCAGTTTACATATAAATATTTGTTATACTTTGACAAAATTATTAGTACCAACTATTTAAAATTTAGACTATATTTATTTAACATTCTAAACATGTAAAGATGTGAGAGAGGTAGAGAAGGCGAGAGTGAATAGGAATGTTATGAAGGTGAAGACCGGAGGAAACGACAGAGATATAGGTAGGTATGCATAGATCATAACAAATGGAAGGACATGGTCTTTGTCTAGCCCTATGAGAACAAGCGTGATGCTATGCATGTATTCCTAAATCAAAAATTGAAATCTTAGTAAAAAATATTTGCCATAAGAAGACATCTATAGCATGCAATAAATATTTTTCCATTGATATATAAATTGTAGCAGAAGTACTGTTAATAATAATTCTATCCGTCTACGTAAAAAGTATTTCCTGTTCCGAGAAACATTCCAACGAAGTTGTCAGGTAAAAATCAAGAAACAAGTTATTATGTAACGTTTCGTCTGGCGTTCATTCAAACCTTATCAAGTTATCAGTATCATAAAACACTGTACTGGGAATACCTGTACAAATTAACTTTTAAGATGATTCTGCTTTAAACTACCTCCATCTTCTTACGTTTGATAGTAACCTGACGAAGTTTGTTACTATGACTAACTCTGTGATACACTGATAACATTATCACAGTTGTAAATAGAAGCAGACTTGTTTGTAGGGTGACTTAAGAAATTAACAACTTAAATTAAATGAAGGTCGGAATTTCGTTACACAAATTTTTTAATAAGGTAATAGAATAATCCATATAATAATTAAAAAAAATAAAACCGACTGCAAACTCACTAAAAAATAAAAAATAATTATGACAGTTATTTATTTTAATTTAGAATACTAATTAAGCATATCTATAAGAACGGTGCCATCCAAGTTTAAGGAAACTTTATTTAATTTAAGGTAATGTCCTTAAAGTAGAAAGCTTTCCTTCTCCGTTTTTTCGTCGGTTAAGATTACTGATTCTAGATTTGTTACAATAAGGCCTGTGTGCACCAAGATTTCGGTTATCATAACCAACGGTTAGCATAAGCTAAACGTAAAATTTACTGTTCACGACAATCCGTACGCCGGTTAAGGACGTAAGCTCGGTTAAGATAACCGCCCGGTTTACGTTAGATTTCGGTTATCATAACCAACGGTTAACATAACTTTACTATAAATTTACTATTTATAATAAACCCGTACGCCGGTTAAGGATGTAAATCAGGCGGTTATCTTAACCGAGCTTACGTCCTTAACCGGTGTACGGGTTGTCGTGAACAGTAAATTTTATATTTAGCTTATGTTAACCGTTGGTTATGATAACCGAAATTTGTGAGACTGTTCACGACAACCCGTACGCCGGATAAGGACGTAAGCTCGGTTAAGATAACGGCCCGGTTTATGTTTTTAACCGGCGTACGGGTTGTCGTGAACAGTAGATTTATAGTAAAGTTATGTTAACCGTTGGTTATGATAACCGCCTAAAAATGTTATCTAAGTACTTTTTTACTTTTTGATAATAATATAGGATGCAACTGCATGCAACTTTTCATGGGACCTTTAATACACTTATGTGATAGGTATCCCGTAATTTTCTGATAAAGCATCGCTTATTTTCATATACCTATGTAAAATTAGAGGTAGATTATTTTAATAATGCTAAAACCTATTAAAATCATAATCCTAAGTAAACGAAATTTTCCGGCAAACGAGTTCTAGGCTGCCTTATTACGATTACTTACTTAAATCAAGTGTCTTGAACGTGGTCGAACAGCAAATGCAAATTTAGTTTTTTCTGAACAGCTAATAACTGGTTTAGGAACTAATGTCCTATCATTTAAGAAAGAGCAAATCAAAATTTTTAGTATGAAGTTGTGTAAACTAACTTAGTTGTGTCCCGCGCGTTTGTTCTCGTAGCGTTCCTGTGTGAGTATCGGGATATTTGTTTTTAGTGAGCGTCTGTACATCGCGAAATGTGTAACTACACAAAATTTTTAATCAATCAGGTGTATAGTTGGAGATCTCGTGATGAGCCAGTCAATGGTATTTCGATTGTTATTATTTTGAAATAAAGACACCCGCAGTTTCACCCGTAGTTCTCATTCCCGTGGGAATTTTAGGATAAAATGTGGTCTAAGTGTTGTTTTGTTACGTAAGCTGTATTATTGTAAAGTTTCATCCAAATCCATTCAGTAGTTTTTGCGTAAAAGACTAACGAACATCTATCCATACGTACACACTTTTGCTTTTATAATATTAGTAAGGATCTTTTCTCGTCTCTCATTTTTTTATTTACAATCATTTTAACAATGCTTATAAAATTATAAAAAAAAAATACTTAAAAATTTATAAAAAAAGACCAAGACCAACCGGTCCAAGCAGCCGGTGGTCAGGGCTCTAGAGTGAGGAACCTCCTCACAATACGCGCCGGTATTCTCAAGAATTACCGCCTTCTGTATCCGATCCTTGATCCAACAACCAAGCGAAAGCTTTTTAAGATGTTGGTCAAAGCTTTTCGCTATAAGACCGTTGACTGAAACGACTATAGGAACAATCATTGTTGAATCAACATTCCACATGGCGGTAATCTCATAAGCAAGGTCCAAGTATTTTGTTATTAGTAAGGATTATTATTAGAGCCAGATTTAGGTACCTATAGTTTGTCTGCCATAAGGAGGAAGGCCAGGACGAAGAGTGGACCATTACAATAAGTAAGATAATGACAGTTTGTCTACTTTTGGAAGTCCGTTTGACTTATGTAGTGGCAAAGTGTACTGACAAGCGTTTAAAGCAAACACATATTGTGTCAAACGAAGGAGAGTTATCAATGCAAATTAACATTATTAAATTATCATCTGCCTGTGAGCAACAGTTTTTTAATAAACGAGTTTCAGTGGCATGCACCTCCTGAATAATTTAAGGCTTAACTCAGACTGAAAGTAAAGCGAAGTGTTAAGCATTCCAACCATAAATTATATTAATAATCTCTATTTTTCAATAAGTAATAATTCAGGACGTTTGTTTAATCACTAATGATTTATTACTTTTTGGTGCAGACGGTTTTATTTTGAATGTAGTTGTAAAAGTACTGAAAATTTTTTCCTTATAATTTCGTTAGTGATTATGATATCAGAGCTCGAGTCAATTTAAATGATACCGAAATTGCTGAAAGTGTGCCTATAAAATTTGAAGAGTTCCTCAAATATTCCCAGGATCCCACCATCAGATCCTGACATGATGACTATGGAACCAACTTAGAAGTATGCCCTTTTAAACAAAATAATGATTCTTCAAATCGGTCGAGGATTGAGTAATCGCGTAATATATACTCGTATAGTCAACATATATAAAAAACATAAAGTCGAATTATTGAGAACCTCCTTTTTGCAAGTCAGTTAAAAGTAGAACGACAGGTCATGTGTTACTGCTGTGTTGAGTCTCCTTTATATTATGGACACAAAGACGATAGTGCTGTCAATTAAAAATTACACGCAAGCCAAACAGCATGTCAATTCTGTAAAGCAAATCGATAGTGCGTGTATCGACCTCCTCTCTATCTCTCTGTCTATGGTATCGTATTAGACAGAGAGAGATAAAGACGACGTCGGGATTAACACGCTCAAATTCCGTTAAATAATCGACCTGCAAACATCGCGGATTATATTGACTATTGGTATAAATATTGTCTGAGCTTTTCACCAGCTGTTTCTGACTCGTCAACGTTATCTAACTGCTTATCTGCAATTCAATTATTCGTTTTATTATGTTTATTTACGAGTGTAACATTATTTACAGTTGTTATCAGATCAGCTGTTGCGAACGATCGATTAATAGGATTACTTGTAATGTAGATAACCCACAGTTATACTTTTTGTAGCTTGTAGCTTATCATGACAAGAATTCAACAATGATTTTATCTACCATTAATTCACCTATTATATTCGTATGACCCAACAAAACGGATAAGTAAATGGAATCAGCTAGTTAGGTACTTAAATAGGCTTTCTCGGTATTGTCTTAGTTTAGAAGAGATGGAAGGAACGTCAGGGGGTTTTTAACCGACGAAAAAAAAACGGAGGAGGTTCTCAATTCGACACGTATATTTTTTTTTTTTATATGTATGACCACGCATAACTTTTTACAGAGTTGTCCGATTTTGATAATTCTTTTTTTATTAGAAAGGGCATACTTCCAAGGTGGTCCCATCGTCACCATGTTAGGATCTGATGATGATATCCTGGGGAAATTAAAGGAACTCTTCGAATTTTTGAGGCACGCTTACAGCGATTTCAGTTTTTGTCTCGTTATCGGTAGCTTTTTGGCTACTAGTGCCGTATAATATACTATGACAGTATTATTATATTATTATTATTATGGTGAGGCCCGCCATAGCGGATGCACTTCGACCCTTTTGGATCTTTTGTACTCGCCCCGCCCTCACCTCCCCTATATCAGTTCAAACACCCACTCTAAGAGTTGGGTGGTTGCTTTCAGGTTGGAGGCACAGTAATCCTCTGGTAGTGGATATGCCACCCCCAGGAGATCCATTCGCTTTCTAGCCAATCCGTCACATTCACACAAAATATGTTCCATGGACTCTGTGTCTTCGTTGCAGGCCCTGCAAATGGGATCCTCGGAGATACCCATTTTGCAGAGCATAGACCTGGTGCTATAATGGCCGGTGTACGCTGCTATAGCATACCGTAGCTGTTTCCTGCTCAGTTGACTTACCTTCGCTAGAAAACCTGCCTTTATGTTACTCATGAACTTTTTTGAGTGCCTTAGACCGTCTACTTTGTCCCATTCTGCCGTCGTCATCTTCTCGGCATACGATGTCAGAGCCATGTTTATCACACATGGTGCAAGTGCGACACATGGCTCTGGGCCGATGAAAGATGACTCCGAGCCCCTACGAGCTAGCTCATCCGCTAGCTCATTGCCTTCTATGCCTACATGTCCAGGTACCCATATTAATCTGATTAAGTTTACCTGCCCAAGACTATTTAAGCCATTCATACATTCTAGTACCAATGCAGATGAAACTCTGCCAGTGCCGAGAGCCTTGAGCACTGCCTGACTATCACTGAGAATGAGTATTTCCCTCCCAGTGATCTTCTGGTTTTGCATCTCTTGAACACTAGCATTTATAGCATACAGTTCCCACTGGAAGACTGTAGTATATTGCCCTAAGCTATAGCTAGCCCTAAATCCTTCGGAGTAGACACCAGCTCCAGTACCTGATTGCATTTTGGAGCCATCAGTATACCAGATCAGGGTATCTTTCCCTGGGGGGCGTAGACCTTTCGTCCATTCCTCCCTCGTGGGGACATAAATGTCATAATTCTTCCTTGATACCATTACAGGTGTGATTTTATCGGATCTCATACCTAGTATCCTATCTAAGTCGGTATTTAAGCTCAGTCGCATATGATTTGTTCTGGGCAGAAATACCTTCTTACAATCTACCACAGAGATTCTGTGCAAAGCTTTCCTTGCGCAGGTCTCAATGGCAATGTGCAATTTATCCTGTCCAAGCAACCTCACAAGTGCCTCAGTTGGAGTTGTCTTAAAGGCTCCTGTGATAGCCATACATGCCAGGCGCTGCACTTGTAAAAGTTCCGCTTTACATGTTGCCAGCTTCGTCCGTGGCCACCATACAATGGCCCCATACGTCAGTATAGGCATCACTATCAGATCATAGATCCATTTTAAGACTTTTGGTTTTAGTCCCCAAGTCTTCCCATAGCTAGTACGACACATTGCAAAAACTCTGTAGGATTTGGTTATCGTAACAGCCACATGTGGAGCCCACGTAAGTTGCCTGTCTAGTGTTACTCCTAGATATTTAACTTCCGCTGCCCACCCAAGTTCACGTCCGTACAGTGATGTAGTTCGTAAACCTGTAAGATTCTTTTTCCTTGTAAAATTTATTACCGCTACCTTACTCGGGTTTATTGATAGGTGGTTTTTATTACACCAGTCTTCCACCCGATCCAGTCCTTTTTGTAGGGTATCCGACACGGTGCTCGGAAATTTTCCATTAACCAACACCACCAGGTCGTCTGCATACCCTACCGTGTAAAAAGGTCCCTCATTGAGCTTTACAATCAACGAGTCTACGACCAAGCACCACAAGATAGGTGAAAGGACCCCACCATGTGGGCATCCTTTTGTAGTCATTGCAGACATTTTGTCTCCCAGTAAGTCCGACTGTATTCGCCGGCCTTTGAGCATACACTCTATCCATCTACAGATAGTGAGCGCCACTCCGTGTTGCTCACATGCTGTCCTCATAGAAACAAATGTGGTGCGATCGAACGCGCCCTCAATGTCTAGAAACGCTCCTAGACATATTTCCTTGGTTTCAAGCGCACTTTCAGCCCGGGTCACCACATGATGCAAGGCAGTCTCCGTGGATTTTCCTGGTTGATAAGCGCATTGCAGGGGATGCAAGGGGTTTAACCTCAACGGCCCCTGCCTGATATATTGGTCTAACATTTTCTCTAAGGTCTTTAAAAAGAATGATTGTAGACTTATAGGCCGATATGATTTTGCCTCCTCGTAATTTGCTTTTCCCGGTTTGGGTATGTAAATTACCTTGACATTTCTCCAGATTTTGGGTATATATCCGAAAGCAATACTAGCCCTGTAGAGCCTACACAGGTGTGGTAAAAGTAACTTCACACCTGCCTGTAATAAGATAGGATAAACCTCATCTGGTCCCGGGGCTTTAAAAGGTTGAAAGCTGTTAATAGCCCATACTATGACAGTATAGTAGGAGTACGTTACGTGGCGATAAATCACTAAAAAGTAAGAAATAAAAATTTTTAACAAAAAATAGAACCGACTCAAAACGCATTAAAAAGTAAAAAATGAATTAGTGCGTTTTGAGTCGGTTCTATTTTTTGTTAAAAATTTTTATAGTCCGTGATGCGATTCTGATAACTTGAATGTAATTATGTTTAGATTCTTAAAAGACTAAGCAATTTTATGCTTTAAGGATTGAAGCGTCAGCCGGCTGCTGCTTTTTGTACATTTCAGTCACAGCTAATCTGTGTTGGATTATAAATATGTTAAAAAATAAATTTATATCAATAAAAATTAGTTTTACCCATGTCTGAGATCTGAATTCTCATCATGCTTCTTGTGGTTAATGGTTAGTATAAGATGGCTTCTTGATTTAGAGGTAGCGCTAGATAATAGGGGAAGGTGGGATATATGGGAACACCTAACTTACAACCCTGTAAAATAATAAAAGAAAGCCATAAGTGTAATCTACTTTGATTGCAATATGAACGTTATTCATCTAGCTACAAACACATCAACTCAAAACTCTTGGAATTAAACTTTTTAATAAAGAATATAGTGAAAATCAAAAACATTGCCGTTCGCATTTACCCGATACCGTATGGGGTAATTAAGATCAGGTCGCGGGGGAAATACGAACGATATGGGGTAATTGCGAACGACATATTTAAGTCTTAATAAAGTCCTATAATTATTTAGTTTGGCATAAATCACAGACGTAACCCCTACTGAATTGGCCGCTGGTACATTGATCATGTGCCCATGATCAATGTACCAGCATGCAGATAAATGTAGCAGCATCATGTGCACATGATCCAATCTTCTGTGGGTGGAGATTCATATCTTTCATTCCAAATTATGCAGAAATACTACTTTTCATTTTCATTTCTTTCAAATACCTTCTTTAAATTTCTGACCTCTTTCCGCTTTAGTTGTGGCTTCTTACATAAAGATCTTCTGTTGTGATTTGTGAGAAAGTTTGGCTAACAGTAAATATTGCTAGAGGTACACTTAAAAATTCCTCTACCTATATGTCTATTGGCAGGCAACTTTAGTAGTTCTGGAAATTTTTGCCAAATTTTGAACCATCCATTAACGATAAATGTTGGCAGTCTCCGCTGTCGTTACGTTCCTTTGTGAGAGTAATGACATTCAAGCCAAGATCAGACAAAATATTCATCCTATTACATAAAAGCTTTAGTCATACAAATAGTTTCTCTCACAACATTATATAAACTGTAAAATAAAAAAAAGTCGTTTCAATATCAACAATAAACAATACTATCAGAAATATCTATGCAATATTAGGGAGTTTTTCGCAAAATACACCCACTTCTACACTAGATATAAGTTCCCAAACATTCTTATAGGAAAAAGAAAAACACCCGGTACCCGGTCGGTCCCGGTAACTATCGTTAATATCTGGTAGTGAACATCTTTGAAGAGTAATCATTATTGAGCCATCCAACCCGCTTTGGGGCTTAGTTACGCGCGTTCGCTTCGCTCCAGATCTCCTCTCCTCCAAGGAAGCCTGGTCCTGTAGTGGGCTGCTAATAGGATTAATACGTCTCCTTTAGAAATATTTATCGTTGTTCTAATAAATTATCTTGTTCATGCATGCATTTCATGCACGGATCATCAGACTCAAGTCAATTTACACCGCTTGTATATATTTTCGTTTTGCACGATGTCACCTCACGTGTGATTGATTAGCAAGATAACGTTTTCTTTAGCGTCAAAAATACATCTGTAATATTTTCCACTTATCGATGTTAGCTGGAAAAATACCATCTCTTTGTTCTCACTAACATAAGTTTCAAGTACAGAATCGCATGCATTTGCCACCTAGCTATATATCTATACAAATAAATAAACTAGAAATGTCTTTTTGAACTAAATGCATCATAAAGTACTCAATTTAAAAAAAATAACCTGTCTGTCTGTTTGATTTTGCCAATCACTGAAACAACCAGTCGAATAGTAAAAATTATTTGTGTATTTATGATAGCTAGACTCATGAAAACTGTCATAGGATTAATTTATATGCTGATATACCCCAGGGCACAGGAACTATGCGGGTGAATCAGCGAGGTCCACTAGTTACCTATGAATCAAAACTGTCTGTCTGTGATTTTCAAATAATTAATGACAAAGCTATTAGGTACATGTAATTTATAGTTTGTACATTGCCAATCTGGTATGGTATGCGTTCGCTGCCATTTGAATATTGTTATGAGAATTTGCCAAAAATGTTTTAAGTCTGTAGAAGAACTATATTGTCTAGTATGCTTATATCGATACCGTCAAGTGGTAGAGCGTTCCGGTACGAAGTCGTATAGATACCATTTAGATTGCAGCATCACTTTTATCAGGTGTGATTGCAGTTAAGGACTAACTTGTATTGTATAATAAAATTATTATTATAAAAACAAAAAACCCGAATGCCTAGAAGTCATGAACTGAAAGGAGAAAAACAAGGATTACTATATCTATATAAAAATTTTAATACTATACTATAGTGATCCTTGTTTTTCTCTTTTCAGTTCATAACTTGTATGCAGTCGGGTTTTTTGTTTTTATAATAATAATTTTATTTGAGACTTTTTGTTTTAGTTTATGGTATATAAATGATACGGTACACTTTTTGCCGTTTTTTGTTAAAACGGCAATATAAACATGATATGATATTTATATTTTTGAAATGGTCTTTTTACGACCTTTCATTTGATACCCATATTGCTAAGATAAGAGAAAGAAATACACACATCGGCCCTGTTTTCCCCCATTTACAGCCACCATTTTGAAAATTTATATAGCCTATGTCACTACCACAATTTTAACAAATTCAACGACACCTACCTGTCAAAATCCGTTCTGTCGTTTAGGCTGTAGCGCGTGCCGAAGAAATGGACATACATACATACATACATACATACGCTCGAAAAACATAACCCTCCATCTGACGCAGTCGGGTAAAAAAATATCGAATTAATAAATAAATATCAATCCTGCCATGAGCGTACATAAGGTTTAGGGGGTCCACCGTCTGAACCCCCTAAACCTTATGTACTCCACTAAGAACAGATCAAATGTGGCAGTTGTGGTAGAACGCACACGTGCTGAAATAGGTAGGTATTCGTACAATGATCCCAATCAGGAATACCGACGATGTTGGCGACGTCGTCACATTCGCGTGTACGTTAGTTTCAAGCGAGAGTGTTCTAATAATGGAATCACTTTGGACGAGGTTATCTCCGATACCTACTACTGCACTAATATTTATTAATCGTTGTCGTAATACCAACTGAAGGGCCACGCCTCTTTATAGGTGAAGAGATTTGAAGCTCACTGCTTTGCAGCATCGTGCAAAGCTAGTTGGCAGAATGATGGGCTGGTTTCTACACTAGACTTAGCGCCAGAGATGTACAAAATGGTTCCATAAAAGCATTTAAATACAAAATGCAAAATACTTTTCAGATTTACTATTTCAAATGCAAAATACCAAATACTTTTGCGTTTTGTATTTCAAATGCAAAATAGGTATTTTCAAAATGCTTTTTCAAAATAAAATACCTTTTGACCAAATCGCATGATATTTTTATTTATTTTAGAATACCTAGTCACTTATAACATTATAACATTAACCTTAGTTACTTATAACATACTGCCTCGTTGGTCTAGTGGTTAGCCTATGTGGCTTCTATCACGAGGTCCTGGGTTCGATACCTGGGTCGGGTCACGGAATAATTCTGAGCTTTTTCATTCTTCTATGAAATGTTCAGTACGTTCCAAGCCCGGAGTCTGAAAGTTGGCGGTGTTACACCCTGTGCCTCGGAGAGCACGTTAAGCCGTCTGTCCCGGTCACTTTCACCAACATCTGATAGTGATAGTTAATAAATGAAACATTATCAACCTTAGCCCACCTACCCGCACTGGAGCAGCGTGGTGGGTGTACGCTCCTTTTATATTATTATTTATACGCTCTGCTTACAATTTTCTTTTATCTCTAACAATTGGACAGGTATTGTTAAAAAGTGAAAAAAATAAAAATCAATTTTTATTTATTACACTTTTTAACAATACCAGTTGTTCGAATACATCATCACTCATTTTTCTTCGGTGAGGTCTCATAATCATCCCACCGTACGAAAAAAGTCTTTCTACTGGTGCTGAACTTGGTAAGGATGTGTTGTATTTTAAAAATACGTTTTTTATTGTAGGATAGGTGTTCAGCATCTCCAGACTTGTGGACTCATCCTTTAAGTATTGTAGGGTTTCCAAGTCTATTGTAGTATTGGCACTACCACCCTCACTGGTTGTAGAGGAGTCTGAATCCTGGAACATGTAGTAAGACTCGCTTTTTTGGTTTTTTCGTTCTGATGTCTGTGATTGGAGGCCACTTTTTAAATTTTCATTTTTAAATTTCCTGACTTCTGAAACAAACAGCTCCTTAACATGCTCCTTCTTACTTTTAGGCACCCACTTTAATTTGAAGAATGGATATGATACTGCTGCCAGAATGCTGTCTTTGGATCTTGGGTCTTCTAAATCAAAATTGTTAAAACGCTTTTCAATACTTTCCTTAATTATTTCAATCAATGGTCCACAATATACTGGGTTGTCCATTTCTAATGAAGCTAATATTTTTTGCATTCTTATCAATTCAGGTTGTAGACATCCATAATACATCTCTTTGTCACCTTCCAAACTCCTGATGGCCTCAGCTATGGGTTTGGAAGTTCTAACATATTCAATCAAGAACTGTATTTCAATTTCTTTCAGGACTGATAATCCCAGTTTTCTTAGAACTTCATTTATGGTTTCTTGGACTTGTAATATATCTGTTATACAATTGTAAAATGAATTCCACCGAGTTGGACAGGGGCTAGTTGGAGACTTACCAGTAACTTCCAAGTAAATTTCAGATGCTTTTGGTGACCTAGAGCATATATTCCAAACAGCCTGACATTTAGCCATAGCTGCATCATGTAGTTTCCTGTATGAATTACTTTTATTTCTGGCTTTATCAATGTCCCGTGCCGGAATCAGATGCAAGGTATGGTATCTCTCATGGTTGGGCAGTTGGTATAAATCATTTTCTTAAGGTTCAGGAAACTCATGCAGGGCTAATATATCATCATTATCATCATCATCATCTTGCTGATTGTTAACATCAAGGTTTTCATTTATGTTCACTTCAAAATTGTCTAAATTATCATTCAACTGGGGTCCACCACTTGTATCAGTTTCTAGATCAGGTTTCCCAAAAATTTTAAAAGCTTTTACCATGTTGGAGCCATTATCCGTTACTGTTTTAGTTATTTTGGACAATCTTAAGTCATATTCTTCATGTATATCAGTTATGAGTTCTGCTATCTTATCGAATGTGTGGGACCCCTTGAATCTTCTGCAGGCAAGAGAAGAACTGTTCCTTGCAAATGTATCCGTATCTATCCAATGAACAGTCATACCTAAGTAACTGCGTCTTGAAGATGACCAAATATCGGCTGTAGTACAGAGGTATTGAGCAGCCTTCAATTTATTTTTTAGATTACCTTTATATTCTGTGTATGCATCAGCAATTTTATTATTGCATGTACGGCGGCACATTAATTTTGGTGGATGTGTAAGTTGTTGAGCTCCCTCAATTAAAGCTCTAAATGACTTATTTTCTACTATTGCCATAGGTGACATTGTGTCAACAACAAAGTTTATTATTAATTTACCTAGATTTAATGACTTCTGTAAAGCATTTGTAAGAATACTTTGTTTCATTTTCTTTGCCATACTTGCAGTACTATTGTTATCAGATTCTGCAAAACTAGACTTTCTTTTCTTTGTATGCTGGGGTTTCAATTTTTCATAATCTTCCAGAAGATCACTGTGGCCTTTTCTCTAAAGAAAACAAAACAACAAACAGGTTAATTATTTGTTAACACAGAAAAAATTACATAGTTACCTATACTTAATTAATTAAAAGGTATCCTATAAGGTGTCATTATATCATATCATATAAAAGCAAATGTTCATAGGTTACACTTACTTTAATATGGTTTAAGAAGTTTGTTGTTGCATGCAGACTTCCCTTCAATGTTTTCAAGCATTTCTTGCAAACAGCACTTATATTGTTTTCACCCTCCCTCTTCACGTCTTTAAAACTGTGCATTAATATAAATGGTAGATTAGGGTTATCCCTGAAATAAAATCATATATGAATTATTTATTGAATCAAATACTATAGCCACTATTCATTTTACTGGTTTGACGTGCATTATTTTGTTGGTGAAAGGTGACACTGACACAAAACAATACTTTACCTTCCAACTAAAAATGTTAGTAGGCTTTGCATGTTGCTACTTGTATAGTAGATATCAACACTAACTGAATTATTATAATTTATAAAGCTTAAAGTCAATTTAAATTAGTTGACGTCTTTTCTTTTTAGTATATATTATTATATTTGTTTATACTATTTACCTATTTTATTTGTAAGACGTACAAGTACTTACATTTTTTAGCTAGGACACCAGCACCACACCAAATTCACCACGGCACGTCTGTTTATAGACTTTCCAGTATAACAACACTTCAATATCATAAAAAAAGGTAATCAAATCAGTAACCACTTCACCAAGCACCATCAAATAATAAATTCGCTGAAATTGAATCGCCGGGATAACGTTCGTCGTCGTTCGTTTTCGTTTGACTTTAACACTAGTCAGTAGTCAGTATCAAGTAGTGTTGCCAACTGCTACCAAAGACTTATAGCTAGAAATTTAACAGAAAGTTGTCAGATTGAGTATTTGTGTCTACATAAAAGTAGCTAGAAATAGCTACCTAAATATCAGGATGAAAATAAAAACGATTGACTGTTAAAGGCTTGAATATTCATTGCATTTAAAATGTGGTATTCAGAAATAAAACCCATGTATTTAATCTGAATAAACTTTAATAAAATTATATTATATGCAACTAATATACAATATCTATACTAATTTAAACTTCTTATCCAACAAAGAAAAACACAAAATAACATAACATCGACGACCGATTCCGTTAACATCGATGTTACCATATTTTTCGTATAGCAACATCGACGTTTTTGCTTACAACATCGATAATCATCGAACATTCCCTAATCTCTACAGGCCAATAATCAGACAATCGAGGGAATCCCCAAAGTGATTTCGCACGGATTTCATACGAGTAAGCGAGTCGTATGAAATGTTATCTCACTCACTCTTGTAGGTGTACATTGCTACTAACATTTTATTTTCGGGGATTCCCGCACCATTTTTATTATTGCTCTTCTAAAAAAACATCTCAATATACCAAAAGTTGCTATAAAAAGTAAAACTTAATCACAAAGTATTTTGCATTTTGATATGAATTTTAAAAATGCAAAATACATCTCGAAAGGTATTTCAAATAAAATACAAAATGTTTTTGTTAAAAAGCATTTAAATGCAAAATACAAAATAGGTATTTTGCATTTTGTATTTGCATTTTAAATAGAAGTATTTCAAATAAATCACATCTCTGCTTAGCGCAATGCGAATCTGCAACGCAAAAATAAAAAAAAATAGAAGAATGAAATAAACGACGGAAGCAAGTCGCAAGTTTTTACGATGCGACATTTGTGTACAATATCTATAGTTTTGATCTGTAATTATCGCTTTGTCGGCAGGGTGACAACAAGCTACGGTTAAAGCCCACCAACCAGACCTCCGTGGCGCAGTGGTATGCGCGGTGGATTTATAAGACGGAGGTCCTGGGTTCGATTCCCGGGGGGGCAGATTGAGATTTTTCTTAATTTGTCTTGGTCTGGCTGGTGGGAGGCTTTCACCGTGGCTAGTTAAGTACCACCCTACCGACAAAGACGTATCGCCAAGCGATTTAGCGTTCCAGTACGATGTCGTGTAGAAACCGAAAGGGGTGTGGATTTTCATCCCACTCCTAACAAGTTAGTCCGCTTTCATCTTAGACTGCATCCAACTTGTAGTCGATAAAAAAAAAACCTTTTTTTTTCGTGGGGAAATTCTCATGGACACCCTCTCGTTACGGGGAGGCGAGGAGGTTATTTCGGACTCTTACCGACTACAACCCCACCCCACGGTACTCTTACTCGTCGCGTGAAAAATTGGACTACGGGAACGAAAGACCGCTTCCGAGATCCAGCAACCAGACCTGGACCAATTATGAAAATCTCAATCGCCCCAGCAGCAAATCGAACCCAGGACCTCTGTCTTATAAAGGCACCGCGCATACCACTACGCCACGGACGCTGTCGGTGGTATCGATTTTATGGTTTAGGTCAAGTTGAAAGTGAGAAGCTATCGAAGCTATATGTTTAGCTATTTGCAATTGAATTATGGAATGGATACATTATTATAGGTAGTATTAGTATATTAAGTATTCTACACAGTGCAATCTCCTTTAAGTAACCTTGTCGAATTTCAAAGTCACTTTTTGCTTTGTTACTATACGGATGCTAAATTGTAACGTAAATAGTTAGTGGAATAATTATTTCTATTTATATTTCCCTTATGATTTAAACACTTAAATAGTATAACGTTTAAAACTTTGATTGCCGTAACACCAAATCGATTAATATATATAGGTCGTACGAACAAGCTCAAATAAATAATTCCTGATTGGATCGAAGAAAGGAAGCTTGTCGCGCTTTTCTGACCAAATCATGTGAGTTTTAGCCGTTTTATTATTACTTTACTTTAAAGAACATGTTATATTTAAATATAATAATAAGAAACAATGCTATAAATAATAAGTATCTGCCATACTTCTAATATAAAGCTTTTTGACCGCACCTAAGTCCACAGTTCTGGCAGTTTACCCCATTGCCAACTTGCTCCTTATCGATAATATTTTCAAAGATTTTCTTGTTGTTTGCAGTTGATGAAGAGGTTGCGGCAGGTAGTGGGAAAGAAGCTCTTCGAAGTGATCATGAAAGCCACTTTCTACGGGCAGTTCGTCGCCGGCGAAGACCAGAACAACATCAAGCCCACCATTGAGAGGTACGAATGTTATTTCCAACTGCCAAAAAATCTGGCAAGTAGGCACGAAGAATCTTAATCTCTATACACCTTTGTGTTGTCTGTGATTGTCACATCATCGTTATTTTTTAAATCTTAAGCTTGCTCCTTACAGGGAGTTACAGTAAGCGACTACAAAGTTTAACTTCACTTTGCGGCATCTCCCTTTCATACTTTAAACCTTTATATCCTTAATATCTGGCGATGAGGCTAAGTCTGTCTCAATTTACAGCGATATCGTCTTGACTTAATATTATCTACAGTCAAGTGTAAATTTATATTATAATTTGTCGATCATATAGAAAAATGCAGCAACAATAGTCACATTTTATGCCATAGAAATACACCTAAAGTCCTTTATGACAAATTCTACCACATACAGTTTGTTTGAAATGCAGCCTTGTGATTAGTACCTGTATTGGATGTAGGACGCAAGTTCTGCATAAAAACTTGAAGTTACCTTCTGCATTTTTTTGACTTAGACGGTTCTTTTACTTTACGATCTCGGTAAATCTGTTTATTTACTGTTTCCAGATTGCGCTCGTTTGGTGTCAAGTCAATCCTCGATTATTCCGTCGAGGAAGACATTTCCCAAGAGGAGGCTGAGAAACGCGAAGTCAGGTAATTCAAACCTTTCAATATTTTTATATCAACAGATGTTCTAGAATTTTCTTTATTAATCGTCTTATATTTTTCAGGCAAATATTTTAAAGATGTAGTGCATGTCACATTCTTTTAGCAATTTTCATGTAAAATCGTATTTTTTTGTAGAATATATCTTATTGACTCTTAAGCGAATAAGTTTCTGAAAATTTATAAGGTGTAGGTATAGACTTAAGTATTCGTCTTAGGTTATTAGATTAGTACTGAACCTTATTCTAGTTTTCACACATGACTAGCTCGTCATATAGCGAATAATAATACATGACCTAGGCGCGGCAACCTACTTACGTTTAACAATAGATCAAGATTCAATCATCTCATCTCTTTTACATGAAAAGTACCTACATAGAACACGTTCCTTTGTACTGGATACACTTGCAACATACAAATAAATAAAATTGACTGACTGATTGTCTGTTTGTATTTCAAATGAACCGTTTTTCACTAAATGCTTGTGACAGTATATTCTCGTTCCGTTGGATATATCGGCATAAAAAGTATTATTTAATCAGTAGTATTATTATAAATTTTAGTAGGCACACATCATCTATAGAGCATACATTTTAAATTACAAGTTTCTTACTTTAAAAACATGGAACTTTGCTCCTTCCTCCAACCCCTTTTTTACCCCCTTTGTTCGCAAGATCCGTTCTTAGCGGATGTCTAGATCTTATTAGAAAGCTATCTGCTAAATTTGCGTGTTTCTGTTTTAGTTTCTGAGATTTAATCAGTGAGAGGTATTTTGATTTATGTATCGCATATTTGTATTTACATCAAAAAAATCAATTTTAAAATTTCTGTCATTATGTCTGTTCGTTCCGGCTAATCTCTCTCTCTGAAACTACCAGGCGGATCGTAATAAATCTTTTTGTATATGATAGTCTGTCTTATAGTGACACAGGCTTGTATCCTGATATTCCCATGGAAGCCGAAACTAAGCGGATAAAACCGCGGGCGTCTGCTAGTATAGTATAGCACTCGTAGATAGGAGAGAATGATCCAAGAAACTTGACCTTGTAATTTCAGTTCGGCGATACGGCTGCGGGTCAAGGCTATTAATAGCTTGATCATTATCACTGCCCTCCGCCTAGCAAATGGTGTAATCATATGGATTCATTCACCAGAAAGCAATTGTTTTTTGTACAAGCTAGCACGCACGTGATTTTCCTGATGTACCTACATACATCGAGGCTATATTTAACTTTAACTAACTATTTTAGAAAAAAATCAATAAGCGACAGCTATTTTTAAATAAATGTCGAAGTAACCGACGAAAAAAACGGAGGAGGTTCTCAATTCGACACGTATATATATATTTTTTATGTATGAACACGCATAACTTTTTACAGAGTTGTCCGATTTTGATAATTCTTTTTTAATAGAAAGGGCACACTTTCAAGGTGGTCCCATTGTCATCATGTTAGGATCTGATAATGATATCCTGGGAAAATTGAAGGAACTCTTCAAATTGTATAGGCACACTTGCAGCGATTTCGGTTTTTGTGTAAGTACTATGACAGTATAGTACAAGTTCGTTACGTGGCGATAAATCACTAAAAAGTAAGAAATAAAAATTTTTAAAATTAAAAACCATTAAGTTAATTTTAAAGCTGTTTCATTGTCTTTACTTATTCTCAGATGTAATTTTTGATATTTAATGTTATTATTATATTAAAGTATTTAAGTATAACAAAGCGTATTTTTAGGTACACAGGCGACACAGGCGACACAGGCGTCTTAGGTAGGTATATGTAATTAGCTAAATTACATATATGATGTAAGAGAATTTTAACTCTTTGCTCGCAAGTCGTTGTAATGAAGTTTCGTAATTAATCGAAGTTAATTTTCCAAGAAACGAGAAATACTCCATCACGACACGAGATAGCAACACCGAATGATAATGATAAGGAAAAGGATAGAATTATTGCAACGGCCTTTTTTCTTATTGCTCGTGGTCAGGTTGTATAACCGAGGAATGCGCCTATTTCAAGAATATATTCGTTTTATGTCTAGTACTAGAAGCAAGCATGTAATGATTTAAAATACACAAAAGAAAAGCCAAGTCGTGATTTACGACGACGTCGGCATGACACTATCGTATGACAATGTTGGAAATAGTTTTGTACAGTTGGTTACTGCCACTGAAATCACGTGATGACTTTTTAATGTTTTAGCGATTATTTTTTGGCCTGCCGTCTCGGAAATTGCTTTACTATTCAAAATTAAAGATAACGAAAATTTCTGTTCTGTTTTCTTTTCAGACTTAAACGCTTATAATTTGTAACAGGATGAATAGACAGTTTTACCTCAAATATTTACGTAAAGGTTTTTTTTTTATGACTACAAGTTGGCCTTTGACTGCTATCACACCTGATGTTAAGTGATGATGCAATCTGAGATGGAAGCGGGATAACTTGTTAGGAGTAGGATGATAATCCTCACCCCTATCGGTTTCTGCACGACATCGTACCGAAACGCTAAATCGCTTGGCGTTACGTCTTTTGTCGGTAGGATGGTAACTAGCCACGGCGGAAGCCTCCCACCATGACAAATTAAGAAAAATCTCAATCTGCCCCGCCGGGAATCGAACCCCAGACCTCCGCCTTATATATACACCGCGCATACAACTGCGCCACGGAGTTCGTCAAAACAGTTTACAGGGAGCCGCCTAGATGCAAGGTTAAGTTGGTTGTCTTATAAGAGGCCTACCTATATACAAAAGTGGGATCCCGTAGGTTGATATTGATGATGCTTTGATGAATTTGTAGATTTGTGAGAGTTTGAAATAAAAGCGATTGTTATGTTTACACATGGTCGACTTGTTTCCGTAAAATCTACGTGAGAATTTCAGAATTTGTTTGGTCGCTCGTGATCGACGTAATATTTATTATGGTGAGGGGGAGAAATTGATTGTAGATCACTACGGTATAATAGCTTAACATACAGAATAAATAATACTTTTATCAAAATTACTTTACTCATAGACAAAGTTTACTCATAGACATAGGTGCCCAAGTTACTTACTATATTTTAATTGCAACTTGTTCGCTAAGTATTACTCGTACTTATGAAAAATTAGTTTTACGTTTTATTGCAAAATGACAAAGATTTTTCTGGTCGAGCTTATGTTATTCCAGAAACAGGGTAAAAAACCATCGCTTAGCTGTTTTAATAAAAAGTGGTCTGGATCTGGTCATAGCTGGGGAAAAATCCGTTACTTTTCAGTTCTTTAGTTGGCTTCCAGTTAGACTTACGTTTAGTATATTTTGTCAGAAACATTGTTAAAAATAATAGTATTGTATAATGACTACTATCGTAGAAGAATTAGGATTTACAGACACTAAGTCGATAAAACTATACTTTTCTTACTTAAGTATCATAGGTACCTAGGTACTTTTATTTAGGTTTTTCCTTTGTCTATACAATAAAAATTAATATTTATGGTTAATGTTAATGAATTACTTAGACGTCATTGTGAAATACTATCGTATTGTCTTCACATTGGATCATAAGATGTATTTCATTATAATTTAGAGATAGATTAATTTAGTCCTAAAATATGCATGTTTAGTACTAATTTTCATCGACTCTAAAAGCAAATAAAGGTCCTGTATTTATGTTACACACTTGGTGCAATCTTCTGAACAAAGTTTGGCGGTCAATATGCGAAAAGCTTTCCTATTATACACAATTAGCTTTTTAATTTAATTAATGGTGGGTAATCGAGTCCGGTCCAGTCTCTTACGTCGTCTAGCCAATTCCTCCTTTGACGACGAGGTGATCTCTTGCGCAGTAGTGATAAGGTTGATTGTTGATTTCTCTGACATAACTAGAACGATTTAATTTTTTTGAATATCTTGTAAAAATATAGATAGTAGAGTAGTTATACTTAGGCCAAACTCGATTGAGAATGCTTGTCAACAAACAAATTAAAAATGAAGGTAGATATCACTAGTTATTTTACATCTAATTTTTTTAGTTAACTAGTTAATGACGAATTCTTAACAATACATTAGATTAGTAACCTTAAAATGAATTAATATATTCAATATCTTTTACTAAGTAAGATTTTATAAAAAAAGAAAACAGTTGTAAATTGATAGGCCTAAAATGTGTTGCATTCTCTACCTTCATTTTAAATTTGTTTGTTGACAAGCATTTTCAATCGAGTTTGGCTTTAGTATAGGTTAGGTTTTTTGTACCTACCTATTTATAATAAATAGAAAGATAAGCCACCGCAGTTAGCTTCATACAGACTTAAATTCAGCAGATACCTAGTTATTTATTTAAACAGGTGCTTGATCGCATGTTAAATAATGATGCAAACTGGTACTGAATGCCTTAGTATCTAAAAACTGTTTTAAACTACTTCGAAGTTGGATATTTATCTACCTAGTTTTATTTATGGAGTTCCAGGAAAAGTAATATTCTTATGTATCTGTTTATCTGTCATATTTTTTAAGCATTATGTTTTAAATAATCTAGGCATATTGAAAAGCAGAAATAAATTGAGTTAATTTACCTAGTTACATTTAATAGGTACATATACCAACCCACACATAAACTAATTACGATTCGGCAAACGGAATATTTTCCTTATACATTTTGGTTAAAAATAACATAATTGGCTATGTACCTACTGACCAATTCAATAGATTTGTACCTTATGGAATATTCCAAATCTCTAGCTCTCTTTCCGGCGGGAATTTCGAGATAAAATATGGCCTGTAAAGTATCATCAAAATCGTTTCAGTACTTTTGCGTGAAAGAGTTACAAACATGCATGCAAATATACAAACTTTCGCCTTATAATGTTAGTACGAATGAGCTTAAAAAATAAATTTAGATATACGCAAATAAATCCTGATTGCTTTATCAGAAATAGGTACCTAACTTGCTACATATTTAAATTGTTCCCTATCTACTGAATGACCTATATGTGTCCACTGTGTACCTATAAGTAGCGATGAGATCAAATATATTACAAAGTAAAACGACGTTTACGATAATAGAAATAGAGCTTTTATTTGTTTGAATAAAATTGACGATTGTGGTCCAATTTTTCCAAGCGTTAGAAATAGATGATGTAAAGAGGTCAGTGGAAAAACTTCTCCATTAAACATTTTTGCAGACGCATTTCCATTATGATGTCAGACATTGAGACATTTTATATGAATGAGTGAGTAGGTAGACGAAGTAGACTATGTAATAATAATAACTTTAATTTGTGCATAATATTATGGAAATTAGTTTATAAATAATAATAATAAATGTAAATTCCGCCAAAAACAAAAACTAAATAGGTACTTAAGTGGTAAGATGAAGATTGATAACTTGATAAATTAACTTCCATCGTATGTTACATGACTGACGATAAAAAATCGTGATCGAAGTTTCAAATTCAAAAACTATTTTTCTTAAAAATGACGAACGATTTTGTCATTCATATCCTTTTTAAGTATCCCATACTTAAGGAACGTAAACAAAATAATATGTTAATATATACCTACAATGTTTTAATTAACAAAAGATTGCATTACATGGAGAACTTCTTCCCTAATTGAATTCAGTTTAAAATATTTTTATAATCTTAATTTCCATCGTAAATATCAATCCATTATTGATTTCCTTTCTCCTCTCACTAATCAGCGCTTCGATCTCAACCTTCGGAGACCAGGCGGAGGAAGGTCAGCTGAAGCAGTACCACGTGGAGCAGAGGTTCGCAGACAGGCGGTACAAGGTCACCAGCGCCAGGACGTACTTCTACCTCAACGAGGCCTCCTGTGAGAAGAACATGGAAGCCTTCATGAAGAGCATCGATGCTGTCGCAGGTATTTCGTTTGATTATTGAGTCCATCCCTTTTTACCATACTAAATATAAATATATAATAACACAATAAATCCATACCTATACTTAAGCCAAACTCGATTGAGAATGCTTGTCAACAAACAAATTAAAAATGAAGGTAGAAATCACTAGTCATTTTACTTCTTATTTTATAAAATTAACTAGTTAATGACGAATTCATGACAGTAAATTAGATTAGTAAGCTTACAACTAATTAATATATTCAATGTCTTTTAAATAAGATTTTTAAAATAACAAAACATAATTTTAAATTTATTAGGCAAAAAATGTGTTGCATTTTCTACATCTATTTTAAATTTGTTTGTTGACAAGCATTCTCAATCGAGTTTGGCTTTAGTATAAATGATTATCTCGGGGACCAAATGTGACGGCCTCTGAGGCGCTGACATTATAAGACGGAGGCCCTGGGTAGGATTTCCGGTAGGAGCATCCAAAAGTGTATTTCATCGTACTCCTAACAAGTTTGCCACAGATGTGATTGCAGTCCAGGACTAGCTTGTAGTCTAGTAAAGTTCCCGTGAGGCCAGTGTTCAAGATCGTATAAACGCAAAATTGTCGTCATTTAGTGTAGTGAGTTAGGCACTTTTGTATCACCGACACACGTCATCTTACTTTTTAATTATTTTGAAATTTCTCTTTGTACGTATACTCTTTATTTTATTTTTATTTTGATAACTTTATTGCAATTAATAAAAGTAACAAGTAACCAACTGTATTGATTCTAAATATTCTGTGAGACGGGAAATTGTACATACAAAAGAAAAGAAAGTAAAATTACAATATACATACATCTAACACGATATACATATATAAAACTTATACAATACATATATTTATTATATATATAAATAATATTACATATATTTTTTTTTTTAAGTAATAATGAAATTTTATTTATTTACAGTTAAACATGTACATTAAATTAAATATTTACAATTAAATAAATAAAAAAGTAAAAGCTTAAACACTACAATATCCTAAACTATAAATAATATATTAAACAATAAAAATAAAAAAAAACAGTAAAAAAAACTTAGGCGTCATAATATTCCTCCGAATCGGTGTCGAGCGGTAAAGTGCCCAGAAGGCTGGCAGCATTGCCACGTTGAATGGCAATGCTGATCCTCTGTCCTAAAAAGAGACCAGCCTTCTGGTCACGGGAGGCGTCGATTAAACGCTTTGAGATTTCTCTATAAAAAAAGCGAGTACTCGGACCCCACGGTCCCAGCGTTTCAACTCCAAACGGCTCAAATACATAATCACCGACGAGGTTACTGTACTTGCGCCGTTTGAGAGTCTCCGAGTCGAGTCTGATGCAGCAGCAGCGCCCGCACAGCCCATCGTGCTAGGAAGATGTAAAGGCGCAAGGGTGTCCACGCAAGTTGCGTCCCACACCAAAGGCCTTCCCATCTTCCATGGCATCAATGACATGCCGTCTGGTCTCTTGCCATCGTCGCGCGCCAAGCCGTTTGGTTCTAAAACAGCTGGCACGCCGGCGTTGACAAGGGCACGACGTATGATGTCATTGAGGCTAGCGTGGCGGGCTATGCGACCAGCGCTCCTACTGCAAGAAAGACCGTGGTGTCCGAGTTTATCGACTGCCCCTCCACAGACACACTGATGCGGAGAAACACTAGGAGGAAACACACACACATATATTTAACAAAATAGTCTTTAAACAAATACCTACATGAACTATGTATTATAATGTTAGATAAGTAGTGTTTCTTTAAACGTTTTGTAAAAGTGATCAGCGACTTTGAGCATCTGATTTCTTCTGGTAGTGCGTTCCATAGCGTAGCTGCTTTGATGGTGAAAGAATCCGATGATGTTTTGGTATTACACTTAACCATTCCTAACTTATTTTGTCTGCAAGAGCGCTGTGAGTCCTGCGATGCAATAGGGCCCAAAAATGTGAAACGCTCCTTCAGGTAGGGTGGTGTCCAAGGATAAAAAAGACTCAACAAAAGACACAAGGATAAAAGAGAAAGGGAAACTCTTTATTCAATACGTATGTATCGTTATCACTTAAAAATTTTGATTGTTGGTAACGCGAACTAAAGAGGACGAAAACAAGTAAATTTACTTAGTTTACATATTAGTTTCAGATTTTTAATAGAAATGCCCACTAAAGTTAGAAAGCAGCAAAGAAATCAATCGTTCTTGGTTGTGGTGGATTGGATTACCTCAGGTTAATCGACACAATCGTATTACAAGTGGTAAGACCTGGCTGAGGCCACGGCTGCGAGTGGATTTACACTGCGTTGCGCCCTCGATGCTTTAAAATTTAATTATATTCTACGCTATGCCATTGAAGCCACACGGAAAATTCAAATAATTTAAATTGTTATTGTCCCTAATGCTACTAAATGGTTAAATTTTTGGGAGCAGGAAAGACAATTACGATTTAACTGTGATGTATTAGTTCAAATTCGTTTAACAAGCAGGTGCCAATTATAAGCATCTTTGAAAGGACCGTTTTGTCTTATTTTAGTAATCTCTAACACCGGTACGAAAGGTAGGTCCCATTGAGAAGAACCGGGCATTAAGTCAACATTTGCTTTTTAAAATTATCATCTTTCACGATATAAAGAAATTCTAATTTAGAAATTATTAATATTTCGATTTTCTGTATAAATATAGATTTTCTCTATAAGTGAGGGAATGGAAAAAACAATGCAACGAAAAAACGCTGTTAGGAAAAGAGGTCTTGGTTTTATATAACCGGATGATTGGAATATATATCCATATAACGTTTGCTACTTACAGGCATCACCGAAAGCACGGGATTGATGGCAGTTAAACTGACAGCTCTAGGAAGACCGCAACTACTCGTAAGTTACTTCATTAATTAAGTAGTTACCTTGAGAAGGAGAGGAGGCAATATCCTAACGACGCTAATGAAAATAAAACTAATACTGTTTAAAACGCGCTGTAATTCTTTAAGAAGGTCAGAAATTACACTATGTAGTTTCTGCATCTATATTCTACAATAGAGTACCAAGATGCCATGAACATCCGCGTTCTTATATTGTTGAAATCTTGTCTTGTTGACTAGCACGAAGCGTTTCGTTCGATGTTTTTAATTACTTGAAGGCATCAAAACAGCTAGGACTTTGATGCCTTTGTGGCTTTAGTGTAACCTGATACATATATCTTTAATACAGAAGAAATTAGGTATTTCTGTGCACCAACCTAGACCTCTTCTTTGCAGTTGAGTGCAAAGCGATATATTATGTAGTTAAAAGCAATAAGAAGAAATAAATTTAGATGAATTTTCTTCTTGTTATATCATGTCGCTACTTAAATAATTCTAATTGTTAATGTTTCAGCTCCAATTATCGGAAGTGATAATGAGGGCCCGTAGTTACATGCACGAAATAGCCGGTGGCACTGGCAATGTGCTCACACACCACAAAACCATCGAAGACCTTCAGCGATACCTTGGCGATCTCAGCTCCAAACCAGAAGTACAAGAATTCATGAAGAAAGTCACTTCAGATAAAGAGGGGTCAGTGAATTATTTGTTTATTCTTATTCAAAATTTAGGTAACTTGAAATAAAACAAAATCATTGTAGAACTGACGAAGGACACCAGTTGCAAATTAGAACAGTGCAACAAATATCTCCAGCTCTCTCCCACTTGACGAGTCAAAATAATGCAATGAATTTTCTTTTTTCTCTATAAGAATGTATTAACTTTCAACAGTCGAAATAATAAAGTGAATTTTTTTCTAATATCGCAGAAACTAACTTAAATAACATTTGTTTTATTATGACTTAACGTTCAATCTGAATAAAAATTAATTATATATTGAAATGGTAAGATGAAATCCTATTTCTAAGCTGGAAAGTATATTACATAATTATAAGAAGTTAAATGGCAACAATGTATTCCAGCGTGCTGCATTTATTTCCGTGGGATCGGTCAGTGCTGAGTTTCTTAACAGTAAGGGTTGACGAGTATAATCGCTAGCCACAATTTCGTATAATCTCAATGAGGTAGAGACTATACTAAAGCCAAACTCGATTGAGAATGCTTGTCAACAAACAAATTAGAAATGAAGGTAGAAATCACTAGTCATTTTACACCTATTTTTTTAAATTAACTAGTTAATGACGAATTCATGACAATAAATTAGATAAGTAAGCTTAAAAGTAATTAATATATTCAATATCTTTTAAATAAAATAGCAAAACATCATTATAAATTTATTAGGCATAAAATGTGTTACGTTTTCTACCTTCATTTTAAACTTGTTTGTTGACAAGCATTCTCAATCGAGTTTGGCTTTAGTATAGAATCGTTCATTTCACTTATCTGACCGAGTCACAAATTCCCTTCATTTGTGGAATAAAGCTATTTTGCAGTAGTAGCAGCTTACGGAATCCAGGAGTTTCATCTTACCTACACTTAGAGCTTTCTTAGTTAAAATGATCTGAGTCAAATTCAATGAGGCGATACCACGTTAAGTTTCGTGAAATACATGAAACATGATGTTTTACTAAAAAGGATTTTCTGGTAAAAATCAAACAAGCAAGAGATCTTTATATATTTCACAAAAGTTATGTTTCATCTTGAGAGGCAAAATGATATCGCTTTATTGAAATATATATTCGTGATTTGTAAAATTGTAATAAAGCATATACAAGAGATTTGTTTTGCTACTCCTCAGGATCGTCCATCTATTTCCATGGTCGAACATTCTGGACGAAGACATGGGTTTATCGGATTCTTTCCGAGTTCCAGACCCCAAGACAGGCCAGATGCGCCGCCTGATCTCCCAGATCTCACCGAAAGAAGAGGAAATGTTCAGGAACATGCTGCGGAGACTGAACAATATAATCAAGGTCGCCAACGACCACGACGTCCGGATTATGATTGACGCCGAGCAGACTTACTTCCAGCCGGCAATCTCCAGGATCTGCTTGGAAATGATGAGGAGATACAATAAAGTATGTAAAGTAGCTTTGAATTAGCTATATATTTTAAGTAAAGTAACTATAAATTTTACTGATGTCAACTTACATTTTTTTTAATCGACTACAAGATGGCCCTTGACTGCTATCACACCTGATGTTAAGTGATGATGCAATCTAAGGTGGAAGCGCGCTAACTTGTTAGGAGTTGGATGAAATCCACACCCCATCGTTTCTACACGACATCGAACCGAAACGCTAAATCGCTTGGCGGTACGTCTTTGTCGGTAGGGTGGTAACTAGCCACGGCGAAAGCCTCCCACCAGCCAGATCAATCTGCCCCGCCGGGGATCGAACCCAGAACCTCATTCATTTCACCTTGATAGCTGATTTGACTAAAATTCCTCCAACAATGAGATGTTTAGGCGAACCACCTGACAACCGGGCCCCCGAGCCCCGCAGCAGGCACTGGATTTCAGTGTATTTATAATATAGTGTACTTTTAATAATATTTCGTTGAATATTTAAAATGGAATTGTAAATAAATAAATGACAAAAGAAATTGTTTATTTTTTTCAGAATAAGTTCCTAGTATTCAATACGTACCAGACCTACCTGAAGAACACCTACAACGAAATAGTGACGGATTTGGAGCAGGCTCAGCGCCAGAACTTCTACTGGGGCGCCAAGCTTGTTCGCGGCGCTTACATCGAACAAGTACGTTTAGTCTTTAATTGTATCAGAAAACATTAATAAGGTTCCATTAACCAATGAGTCAAGGTTAAAACAGGTACAAATGACAGTATTGATTGAGACGGCACGTATATTGAACACGTTTCTCACAGTACCAATAAATAACAAATCAACTCAATATCGAACCCGACAAATGTTATCCTGCTCATACTTTGAAATTCAAATTCATAAATATTCACCTTTAGGACTTTGTATGATCAGAGTTTCATACAATTTTTGTCGGGTTTTGTTGGAGAATAGCAAAATAAATCAAATTATCTTTATGAACTTCTAAAAAGTAATATTAATTGGACAGATCCATAAGTTTTATTGTATTATTTTATTGTAAACATAATTTGTAATTGAGTTAATGGATTTCCTGTAATCAGGAGCGCGCTCGAGCAGCAGCCATGGGCTACGAGGACCCTACGTGTGAGAGTGTGGAGGCCACTACTACTTCTTTCCACAAATGCCTCAAAGAAATCCTCAGCAGGGTCAAGGTATTCAATATTTTCATCTTTTTTAAGCTATTGTATAGCTTTTATCGCGGGCCTTGAGCGTGGAGACCGAATACAGAAATTCCGTAACGAAAAAACCTAACACCCCCTGAGTATCAAAAACATAATATCAAAAGCACTATTTCGGCAACGACGTCATCGGGGAACGTGGCTTAGCGGTAAGGCGCTCTAAGTGCCCGGATTGCCAGAGAGACACGGGTTCAAATCCAGTCGGTTCCGAAATTTTTTTTTTCTAGCGTGATATTTCAAAAAGTCATTTTTTTTTTAAATTAATGACTTTTTGCAATATCACACTTAAAAAAAAAGAATTGCGGAACCGACGGGATTCAAACCCGCGTCTCTCTGGCAATCCGGGCACTTAGAGCGCCTTACCACTAGGCCACGGTCCCGATGACGCCGGTAGGTAAACATAAGTTGATAAAAAATGCTATGCTTTACCGCGGCAGTCTCCGAGTGGCATATGTCTTTTTTTTTATCGACTACAAGTTGGCCCTTGACAGCTATCACACCTGATGTTAAGTGATGATGCAGTCTAAGATGGAAGCGGGCTAACTTGTTAGGAGTAGGATGAAATCCACACTCCTATCGGTTTTTACACGACATCGTACTGGAACGCTAAGTCGCTTGGCGGTACATCTCTGTCGGTAGGGTGGTAACTAGCCACGGCGAAAGCCTCCCACCAGCCAAAGAGTGTAATCTTTGTGATAGTTACGTACTAATACTTTTATGAGTTAGTTAACCAGACAGTTCCCAATGGCAGCAATCCATTCCTATACAGAAAAAAAATGCAATTTTATGCTTTTGAACCAGTTATCGAAAAATAATTTGTGTTTTTACACTTCGAGGCACAGTAGATGTGAGTAATGTAACAGTCGTTGGAGCTGATACCAAGTTCTGGTGCATCACTTGGAAAAATGTTGCTCTGATTGCCAACATAAATATCGCAATCTTAAAAGAACCCAGATACACCTCTTAACACTTGATTTTTGTACCCCCACTTATGAAGTTTAGCTGGATTATATTTAGCTGGGTGATGTGAATATAGTTTTTCGGGTATTTAAAGTAAACATTCTCTTAATTTATCTATAAGAGGCCAAATTTCAAATAGTTTGTGATGACCTGGTGCAATAAAAGCACCTGTTATCATTCTGAAAATTGAAAAAAAGAACTCTGACTGCATGCGAAGTCATTTTCGGCACAACCTTACATCAACGTAATTGCATACGAAGCCAAAAATGGCTTTCATAGAAAATAGTGAAAATGAAGTATAAGGACCAAATATTTTGAATAAACTGTAACAAAAAACGAAAACAGAGGCTTTGTAGAAGATTATTTGATTTTTTTAAAATAATTTTCTTA
Source organism: Mycalesis mineus (assembly GCA_034621355.1). Classification (NCBI taxonomy): domain Eukaryota; kingdom Metazoa; phylum Arthropoda; class Insecta; order Lepidoptera; family Nymphalidae; genus Mycalesis; species Mycalesis mineus. The sequence goes on from CM067888.1 coordinate 12,949,503, forward strand.
CTTTTTCTATTTAGTTTTCACCAACAAAGATGCAGTAAATTTCACTAACAACGACTTTGCGTACGCGTCGGAGAAAAGTGATGACATAATTATATGTGAAGTTAGCCATAGAAATTAAAAATTGCGTTTTGTTTCACTTTAAACTCTTAATATTGCTATAGTAAAATTCTATAAATTTTGTTTAAAATTATGGTAGAAAAAAATTACTAAAGTTTACCAGCCAAAAATGGCTTTGTATGCAATAGAGGGTTAATTTCATTTTGGTCTAGCATCACCCTTGACTATAGCCTATATATGATGGTTAAGTGAAACGAAAGATCTTGAAAATCTTTTGGTTATTCCGTCAACAATTATTAAAAAATAAACGATTTATATTCCAGAACGAGCAAAAGGACCGTCTGGGTATAATGGTGGCGTCACACAACGAGGACACGGTCCGCTACGCCATCCAGCTGATGAAGGAGCACAACATCAAGCCCGACGCCAAGGTGGTGTGCTTCGGCCAGCTGCTCGGCATGTGCGACCACATCACCTTCCCGCTCGGTGAGTTGCCTCCTCTGCAACACGAGTTCGTAGCAAAGCAGCAGCAGCAAGCGACATATTGCCGTAACATTTGAAATAGCTTCCCACAATCAGTGACTGCAATCATACCTAGTGGCAAGTGATAATTCAACTTAAGATAGCAGCGGGCTGACTTGTTACGAGTGGGATGAAATCCACACCCACACAAGGGGAGAGTGAATAAACACCTTAAAGGCCGGCAACGCATCAGTGGCGCCTCTGGTGTCACACTTGTTCATGGGCGGCGGTAATCACTTAACATCAGGTGATCCGCTTGCTCGTTTGCTCGCTATTTTTATAAAAAAAAAAACACCCCTTTCGGTTTCTACCAACCGGTTGTCAAGAATATCTCAATCCAGGACATCTGAAAATGCTCCTATGTCCAAATCACCAAAAAATTCTCCTCACTTCTAAGTTTATTGAGGTTTTCCCTCATGAAATAAGAGCATATAATTTTTCCAAATGGATTATTCAAACTGAAGTTCTTTTTCAGGACAAGCCGGTTACTCTGCGTACAAGTACGTCCCGTACGGTCCCGTCGTTGAGGTGCTGCCGTACCTGTCACGGCGCGCGAACGAGAACCGCGGTTTCCTCGTCAAGATTAAAAAGGAGAAAGGTCTTTTATTAAAAGAAATCCTGCGCCGCGTGTTCACGGGGCAGATCTTCTACAAGCCGGTGGGTCACTACACGCCCGTCTAAACGTCTCGCATTTACGAGTTTATAGTCAGGCTTGCCAACTTTACGGGTATTTTACGATTTGACCGACTGTAGGGGTTTACAAAATGAAGTTAACTATAGTTTTTCAGGGTGATGTGTCAATAGGAAATACTTCTGTTCAACTCTCTTGGCATAAAGCAATATTCTGTCAAAAGGTTATGGTTTTGGCAATCAAGTGGTTGTTTTGATTCTTTACCATAGGTAATAATAGGTACAAGTAAATTTTAATAGTTGATGATGGAACTGACTGACTGAATTATTGCTATTAACTGTATTTATAAAATATGGCCTAAAAGCTAATTGTGTCATCACAAACAACATTTTTTTGCCAAATACAAAACAAGTTATTGTTTCAACCACAAATGTGTTTCGGTTCAAACTGTCTAGAGGGATAAAATTCTTTTAAAATTAGGCAAGCGAAGCTTTTTAGGCGTAAGGGTGGATTCATCCCCTAAGCTGTGGTAAAAACTAGTCTGAGTCGCCTCGAATCCGCCAATGTTTAGACAGTTGGTAAGCCTCGGTGAAATTCCAGCGAATTAGCGCCATCTGTTGGTAGCCGTTTGATTGTTTTGATGTTGGTTAGCTAACTTATTGTATTTATGTATTAGAATAATAATTATAATATTGTAAGGTTGAGATCAAAACGCGATTCTCTTGTTGTTCGTACATGTTGTTAAAATAACGAAGTAATTTGTCCGCGCAGTAACTGAGTAGATTATCTTTTAACAAGTAGGTAAGCTTTAATTTTCTTTTGTTAGCCTGGTAGTGTATCACACCATCACATCTGATAATATACGTAAATGTAAGTGTATAAATATTTGGATGTTGTTACTTATCACATCATCCGCAAATTGATTGAACGGATTTGATGTATGGACTCAAAAGACGTAGCAATATTCCGGAGTTATAAAACAGAGATATACCCCGAAAATGAACAGTTTCCATACTAATATAATAAGTAAGTGAAGTCAATGCCGGAATCGGGTAACTTTATGTACTGTAGTTAAATTTCTGTTCGGCAAAACACAAAACTAATTGGTATGATTTAAGCATTTCAATTGGGTCTACATACACTTGTCCGCTACACGCAGTTACAAACTCTACAAACGATATCTCATAGGTACTATTTCTATAGGTATTATTAGTACTATTTTAATTTCTTCATTAAAATAAGCCCTAAGAATACCTGTATAATCTGAGTCCTCTGAGAAACCTCATTTGTGATAAGTACGCATCCACTAATAGTGGATAAATGCCTAACAAATATAATAATACATGTAATATATCGTGGTTTTACTAACAAATGAAAGGATTCGAAATTACGATTTCACGTTTATGCCTCATCTTTAGTTTTATAACGTAAATAACGTACTCGTTTGTACGTAACGTACGTTAAATACATAATCGTAAATTCCGGCCCTATAAAACGGATAAGTGTGTATAGACCCGAGGCATCGATTGCGTCCTGTCGATATTCATTAATAAGACTTTTAGATACATTACTGCTTGTACACCTAGTCGTTTCAATTAAAAGAAATTTTGAGATTTGTTTATTCGAAATTATACCAGTGACTTTTGTTTTCTGGCTCTTAGAACAATAAATTTTCTAATAAAGTAAATATACTTAATCGTTATACGGATGTTTGTATCTTGTTCAAAACTAAGTACTTAGTCATAAAAAAATAATTGTTGGACATGTTTCTATGAAAACATTTTGTTAAAGTAGGTGTTACTTATGTTTTAAACAATCTTGGAATATTGAAACTTGCAGTGTGTGTGCGTTTATCCATTTTAGTGATGTATATTTTTAATTAATTTATTATTTATATCCATAAAGGTGCAATTTATAAATGTCAATGATTTTAACCTATACCTAACTGTTGAAACAAAATTTATTAATTTTCAAATCTATTAATAATAATTTTTATTTAAAAGAATATTAATTGCGGAATCTTAAGATATATTTCTTTAACTGCTATAAATATATCTGTTAATAATCTGCCATTTGATTTCAATAATCGGTATTTTCTATGTAAATAAGGCGTTTAAATTTAATTTTATTCCACGTATAATTTTAGTTATTTTTTATTATATTAGTTGACATAACCTTCACATTAGTTGGTTCTTAATTGAGTCTGTGTGTGTAAACACTCGTACTATAAAAATAACTAATTAAAATTACAGACTTAAAATATTTTAAGGTAAAATGATTGATACAGTATTTTATTTATTAGAAATTATGTAACAAAAACCCTTTGCATAACACTGTATTTAATTAATTAATATGTAACAACAACCAGTTATATAACACTGTCTGATCGAAGAGTTACACATTTACTCAGTATTTACTGAATAATTCATGGAAAATATTGAATAGTTTTTATGGTTGGTCCATTTTGCGTTTTATGTGTATATGTGCAGTAAGTTGGATAATTTATAATTTTATTAATAACTTGTCTTTTTAGTCTAGTTTTTGTAGTATCTAAGTAGTGCGCCAATGTTTTAATGATTTGTATTAGTTTCATTATCTCATCGATCTGAATAGGAACATCAGCATTGGGCTTTAAGCGTAGATATTTGAATGAGACAAGTCGGAGGGCCTGAAATGTAACAAAGATTGAATAGAAAAAGCTTTTATAATTTAAGTACCTAGGTGAACACTTTCACAAAGCTTCACTTTACAAGTTTGGTTTTTCACCTAAGTTATCTGTTCGTCTGACACTACAGACAAGAATATAGGTATTATTGTGATTTCTTTTGACATTAAATCTCAGAAAATCCTTGGTGTATTCATACTTGATGCATTGAACTTACAAATTTTCTTAAAATAAGGTAGGTACTTTGGGGTAATTACAAAATTCGGATAATACGGAAAACTTGTGTATAACTAAACGCATATGAAATTAGAAAGAACATTATTAATAGAAGGTTTATTTATATAGTTATGGCACAGGCAAAAAGGCATAACTTGCCAAATTTTGTAATTTCGCCAAAGTTTCTTAAGTACCTACTCGTATAAGTCTTGGAGTTAGCTTTGAGTGAAGACGTAATGGTCCCCGAATTGATCGGTGATCCCATCTAAGGCCAAAGTAGTCGTATATACAGTATACGACTACTTTTGAGCTGATATGGTATTAGTAATGAAAATCTGTTCCTGCCCCGGGGGCCATAACGTATAGACGAAACGCTGTCGACACACTAGCTGGTAAACGAAGAGTGCATTTCAATTTTGTTCCTCGCCTAGGCACGTGTGTTGTTCTAAGAACATTAATTAATTAATGTATTCTCAAATACCAGTTATCTAAGACCTCATATATTGAATTGATTTACTTGCGACAGTTCATTTATTTAGAGAATATAAGAATAAGGATCTAGCAGGAAGGTTAATTAATTTTCTGGTGTTTTCTGATTCGAATTTTGTTATTGTGCTTACGCGTTATAGATGTAGGTTTAGTTCCTATACAATTATAAGATTTTCTTGAGGTAACATTTTGTTAAATCAAAAATGTTATTATTTTTTGTTGATCAATTCATTAATCATCATTTTTATCATTTTTTTTTCGATTATAATTTATTTATTTTGGAATCAGCGCTAATATGATTGTGATGCTAATTTAGATTATTTTACGAATGGACATTTTAATAAAGACACGAATCAAAGTTTTATTTGTTTCTTTTTTGTTATCATTTCAAACCTAAATTGGTAATTTATAAGTACTGGACAATAATTATCGTATATAAATATATTATATTATACGTATCAATGTCTTATAATTAATAATAATAATCAGTCAATAAAAATGTATGAGAGTAGAGTTGTTCATTTAGTTTATATATTTTTGTCCTATTAGAAAACCCTGCCGAATTAATTTTTGAACCTTTTAGTGTATCTATATATACAAATACTATTATTTTATGCTCCAGTTTCTTTACAAAATTATAGGTATTCTTAAAGAAGGATACTAGAGGGGTAATAATTTCTTTTAGTTGAACCAAATCGATAAGTGCACATAAGGGTTTTGGGTAACCCGATTTGGTATTTATCGTTACTGATTACCCACTATAGGTACTATTAAAGCATTGCAGCTCTGTTTAACATCTTGCAGCTAATGGGCTGCAGTACTCGTACCAACGTAAATGCAAATCAAAATTTTTAATTTACATAAATAGTTCAAAATTTGTCTATCTTTCTAAAACTGGTTTCAGAAAAACTAACATTGCTTAGATGTACCTATTTAAGTTGACCTTAATAGTATCTGTCAATTAAAATTAATTTTTTTATTATATACCTAAAATGAACCGAATTAAAACTACAAGCTATAATATTCAGTACGTGTAGACGACAGAACTAGATATTTACAAAAATATTATACTGTAATAAAAAGGAGTACCTAAGTATCGGAAAAGATTCTGACATGAAAAAACACGGAAACAGGGGAAATGACCCGATGAATACAAATGTACTTACTATGTATTACGTGCACTGCTATCCAACGCCCAAGGCACTATGCCAACTTATCAACAACCTGAATCAGAACGCAATTCCCGTAAAGTGACAATAATTAAAATGTTTAGAGCAAAAACCTTGCATGGACTCACGATTAGTATTGTTTACGAGTCGCTGTATATGTCTCTATTCTCAGAGAACTGCAAATTGTGCTTGTGCATACGTTATTTATTTGAATTTCCAATATGTTACTCCCCCAGACGTTAACTTTGCTGCTAATAAAATAGATTTTTATTCGTCTGGGCTCGGTATTAATTATTTCTTGAATTATGTTTGTGGTTATATGAGATTTAATACAAAAATGCTAGAGCATGTAGTAAGTGCATGCAGATAAGAGCTTTGTAAGAATAAAATTACTGTGTTATAATGTTGAAAACTGCGTTTCATTCATTATATCAGATATAATCCAGGATTATTTATTGCGTGTCCGGCTTATCTGGTTATTTTTATATTTTGCAAATACCTACACGAGCGCCGAGCGTGGCCGAGCGACCGCAGCGCAGAGTGCCGAGTGTGAGTTTTCACCAAAACAAATCGAAAACTTCACTATCGCGTTAAGGGCATATTTATATGGAACTGAAGCAGCGCCCCTGGCGGAAGTGAGAGAAAACTCAACACTGACACTCGTCCATTTGAGAGTCGATTTGTTTTGGTGAAAACTCACACTCGGCACTCAGGGGAGTTGATTTTTTCCGCTCTTGCAGCTCACACTCATTTTTAACCGCCGAAAAAAAACGAAGGAGGTTCTCAATTCGACACGTATATATATATTTTTTAATGTATGACCACGCTTAACTTTTTAAAGAGTTGTCCAATTTTGATAATTCTTTTTTTATTAGAAAGGGCACACTTCCAATATGGTCCCATTTTCATCATGTTAGGATCTGATGATGATATCCTGGGAAAATTGAAGGAACTCTTCATCTTTTATAGGCACAATTGCAGCGATTTCGGTTTTTGTTTAAGTATCGGTAGATTTTTGCCTACAAGTGCCGTATAATATACTATGACAGTATAGTACGAGTACGTTACGTGGCGATAAATCATTAAAAAGTAAGAAATAAAATTTTTTAACAAAAAATAGAACCGACTCAAAACGCAGTGAAAAGTAAAAAATAACTGTGTCATTTAGTTGCTTTAATTTATTTAAGCATATCGAGGAGTCGGTGCCAGCCAAGGTTTCTACTTTAAGGACATTAGCTAGAACCCACAAACTGCTTTACTACGTTAAAAAAATGTTCCCTAAACTTGCTGGCATCAACTTCATAGATATGCTTCAGTAAATTAAAGCAACTAAATGACAGTTACTCTGTCTATTTTTTGTTAACATTTTTGTCGTACCTATTAATACGGAGACACAAAATTTTTATTATTCTAGGTTGTCCGACCTTATTACTGAAATGTCTGGCATAATTGGCTATTAAAATCTGAATCTAAATCTGATCGGTTATTTAGGATTGGCAACCTGGCAACTCCCTATAGGTGGGAAGAGACGAACCGGATTAAAAACTTTTAACTTTCAATTTTCGATTCGGTCTTTAGGCTGAACGTTTTCATTCAGTGTTAGGGTGGACGCAGAAATAAATATTAAGTCTATCTGTTTAAACAATTGTTATTCCAATCATACATAAAATTGACAGTCACCATCCATTGGGAAAGGTTAATATTCTCAATAAACTTACTATAATATTTTTTAACAATCTTTTTAATATAAACATTTATTTTATACCTACCTGTAGACACATAAAATGTTCAGAAAAAGTTTTCCATTATCAGTAAGTACAAAATTATATAACACTAAATGAATAGATAAGTATCATAAACATCAAGATGATCTTAACTAGCACATGTCGAAGACGTTATTAAAATAGTAAAATCTCACAGCTCGATAGAATACACCCTGCATTATAAGGGTAACATTAATAGTATTGAAACATTGAACAGTCACATATAATATACCTAATGGTTCCGCTACAGCGGTCGGGGCGGAGGGCGACGCAACACTGCCGTGACATGAGCCGTTGTGATTTAATAAATAATATAACACACGACACAAATAATGTCACGCCGAGCGAGACGATGCGATGTGATGTGTACTTTATCAACTAGTATATTACAAGTTAACTCAGATTCTGCCAGCGTCGTGCCACCATCCTATACCGGTCACTGTGTGGTGAAACCTTAAGATTTTCCCCCCGCCTTCAAACAGGAATAAATATATATAATAGTGCACCCATCGAAGAATTCGTAGGTAAGCGCAAGAAATGTGTGATAAGCAAGTCTGTTCCAGCAGACTGTGCGATAAGAAATACTCTGCTTTCTGTGCCTGGTGGTAATAAAGCTATTTATTCAGAAATTTACATACAGAAGAATATATACGACCTACTTAAAATCTATCAAGAAAAAGGAATATATTTTCCTTTTATAAAATTATGCCCAGTGATCATATCGATTTAGACTGAAAAGTGTATAGAACACTCTACATGCGAAGACAACTCTCTACTGAGCAACAAATATTCATAGTATCAGATATGTATTGTTTTTTTTATTAAAGTACTTAAGTAGTTGCTGCAAAAGGTTTTGAAGACGGGTTCACATTAATTAGCAATTAACTCGAACACATAAAAACTTATAAGGTAGTATCCATATTAACTGATAACATAGGACGCGACCTCCTCGGCGGGCGCGAGGGAAGTCGCGGTTTGTCGTCGTTAGGAACGATGTCGCTCGGCCCGGCGCAGGCGCAGCTCGAGCGCGGCGTGCGAAGCCAGCGCCGAAGTAAGCGCGAGCGCTAGTACGGCGAGCTGTGTTTGCACGCAGAGGTAGGAGCGAGCGGCGCAAGCAAGCGCCAGCCCGGCGTGACGCGCGGACAGCGTAGCCGACCACGGACCGCGCCAACCGCCGCCACCGACGCATATGCCCGTCTGTGCTCAACCAAAATATGATGATGATACATAGATCAATTATTAGTCTTGCTGCGTTGAGCGAAACCTATGTCGAATTTGTGATATGATATAAGCATTAAATATTGTTTAGCTCGACGTCATTTAACAAAGCACATGTGTTATTTGCCGCTCACAACTTAGCTGCACTCGTTAATTTCTTTAAGCTCTGTTCAATTTAGTGTCGTTGCAGAAACGGTGTAACTAAATGGTTTTCAACCATCTCAATATGGACATAAAATCTAATATTATGTAGCACAAAAACATGAGATCAATCCTACTGCACGAAATTATAAAGAGACGCACATCCCAATACCAGTTTATACTTGTAACATACTATTATATGACTATTATGATCTATTCAAAAAGTCATATTGTTCTGTATTATATTATATGTTCATAAGGTAGTCGTACTGTTCTCGTACAATTTAAAAGAATGCAAAATTGGAAGTATGTAAATATTTTCATATTTTATATTATCTATAACTTTATCAATATTGTACCTGTAAGACATCCCATAAGGCAGCGCACGCTCCCCACGCTGCTGCAGCGACGGACGGCAGCGCGAGATCAGAGCGTGCAGCACGCCAGCGCAGCAGCGCTAGTAGCAGCGAAGCGTGTGCTGCTGCGCCGCCCGCAGCGAGCGCGCCTCGCCGCCCGCGCGCCGCCGCCATGCTGAGCGTCGCTGCGGCAAGCGTTTGTAACGCCCCCGCTCCGCATAATGCGCGCCATGCTCCGCTCCATCCGCCCACGCATATGCCATACCACTGTAATCAATTACTTTTATTTTTTATGAAAATGTTATTTAGTAATGATTCAGGCTGTAGCAGTTTATTATCTGTAACACGATGGCTGTCTGTGTCTGCTAAGTTTTCCTCTTTGATTCTTGTGTCTACTAATGGCGGTTCCCATTGATAAACATAAATAACTAAAACAAGATCTAAAAGTAAATTGAAGATTGATTGCTCGTTTAATGGTCCCCAGTGTTTCACAATTTCTGCGCAATATAAAAATCTATGCAGAAATTAGTAAGAGTATCTAATACTTACCTTAATATAAGAAGTATAAATAAACCCTTGCTGCAGGCCAATAAATAAGCCCATTGGCGCTCCAAGCAGTGCTCGTGGATCAGTGACTACGGAGCGAGCGTCGGGCGGCGGCGCAGGAGTAGATGCTCCTCCATACAGTCCCAGACACGCTGCAGCAAAGGTCAGAGCTGCCCATACTGCTACCAGGACTTTGCGCCCTTCTGAGTTGAGAGACGAGCCAAATAGAAATTGGACGCCAGGACATCCCGCTGAGCCGCATGTTTTCTCCTGAAATTAAAGATTAAATTTTTTATCAGCATGATATTGAATACGCTTGTTGAGCAAAGACGATACTATGTTTAGCAAAATGGCGAGAAACCCACCTCATAATCGTCATCTAAAAAGTAATCCTCCAACGAAGGCCATTTTGTTATCGATGAATTTGCCGGTGGCGTACTGAGTTCCAGAAGCGACAGAAGATTTTCAGGCCAAATCATAAGTGCTGCTCCCAAGAGCAGCGACCCACACACGAGTCCCAAATCTTGGGACGCTCGAAGAGCTCTTAGAGCTCTCCGTAGTGCAATCCGTCTTCGGCCCTCATCGCCGGCTGCTTGAGCCAGGGACGTCGCAGAAACTGCCAGAGCTAGTGACATTGGGGACAATGCTATGCCGCAAACGGCGTACAGTGGAAGTAGGATTGACAAAGGAGTTGCTACTGTATGCGCAATCAATAAGATGCAAATGAGTACATGGGCAACTGTTATTACGAGTCTTGTTCCAACTTTTTGTAAGATTAGAGGCGAAAAGGGGGCTACAATTGCAGCAACTGTGTGCATGACGGCTAGAGGTAAAGCTCCGGCCTCCGCGCCAGCGAACGCCGTGAATGGTAAAAGGGCCGTAGAGCATAGACCGCTGGCTATGCAGAGGAGGGTGAACCGTGTCACCAACAGCTTGGGAACTTTCGGCGGCTGCCTGGCGATGAGACGCCTTACGGACGCGGCTCCTACTGACGAGGCAGCGGAGTCCCTTCGGCGGTTGGCAGCGGGAGGTATCTTGAGCGGCTCTTTGGATTTCTTCCACGGCCATTCTTTTTTGTATATTGTGCACACTGGGACCTAGAATTAAAACAATAAGTAAACTGTAATTTTATTTTTTTTCTTTTCTATCCACAAGCTTGATCATGCGATTCTTGCAAAGTCAAAGAAATAATTAATTGTGTTGTTTTTATATTGAGAGAATACTAATTGAAATTTTTGGCCAACAAGTTTATTTAATTTTACTTTTAACTCCTTCTTTATTTAGTACTTCTAATCTCTTTCTTTATTCATAGATAAAATTTTTTTTTCAACGCCGTGGATGAGCTTAAAATAATACAATATCACTAAGCGAAAAATTATGTTCTTTAAATACATAATAGTTGCCGAAAACTTTTTGTGGATTGTCTTATGGTGGCTACCAAGAATTATACGAGCAGAACAATTAACAATGGTGCGAAAATTTTAATTTTGTTGTCAAAAACATGAGACAATTTAACAATGTCCTACTTATTTGTCATAGGCTTGAAATAAAAAAGTTGTCTCAATAAAACATTTTCAAGCAAATTAATGCATTGTAAAAAAGTTGTCGAGAGAAAAACACACGCCCTTGCCAATCACTATTTTACTGTATCATAACGTTAATAATTGTTCTAAGTTGTTAAACCCTACAATTTGATCAAAATGTATGACAAACTCACTAATGGAATCAACAAGTGGAATCACTTTATTACAGCATAGTTCTAGGCTTTTGAGTGCATCGGTAGTGATTCCACTCGTATTAAAATGCCTTATTAAGATGAAATCAGTCATTCATATTTGAGAAACAAAAATGATTTTTTCTGTAAAAATATTATTTACGTTGAGTCTGATCAAATCCGCACCACACTCGACTCCACGGTCTACGATGCTCTTCGGACAGCAGAGGACAGAGCAAAGTGGCATCACATCTCAAATGGAAACAAAGATGGAGGTGGTCTAGACCCTCATTAATGAGGAAAACGACTATAGGAGGAGATTCTGTATTAAAGTTTTTAAGGGTTCGCTACACAGAACGGGACGCCAATTATTGTATTGTCCCTGTTCTTAACCTAGTAGAACACGTCACACTGAGTTATTGGCACACAATGCGCCAAAGACAAGTCCATTCCCAAAGCGATCACTGAAATTGTTTCAATTATAGTGTAGGACTACTTTCTTCCTTTTACTTCGTGAAGAACTTTGGGTAAAAAAATGTATAGAGAAAGCACCTTGGTGATGAGTGTCCGGTTGCGATGCGGGTCCGACACGGTCCGCGCGGCGGTCCGGATGCTATGCGGCCGCGATCGCTCCGTCAGGTCCGGTAGGCTGCCCATACGACCATCCGGCTGTCACCATCCGATCCAACCTCCTTCTACAAAAAAGAAATAAAATAACGGATGAAATGAAACGGGTCTTTGGGACCAAGTTTTCGGACGAAAAAGTTAGGAATCTCAGATATAGAGAGTAGAATAATTAATTATAAGAGGTTCTTGAAATAGGAGGTGGAGAGAGAAGAGATCTTGTATGCAATACTTATTTAGGTATCAAGTTTGTAAATCGTTATAGTCGGATTATTTCTCTTTCTTAAGGTAACAATGACAAATAATCCGTGATTAATACTCTATACTAAAGCCAAACTCGATTGAGAATGCTTGTCAACAAACAAATTTAAAATTAAGGTAGAAAATGCAACACATTTTATGCCTCATACATTTAAAATTATGTTTTGGTATTTTATAAAATCTTATTTAAAAGATATTGAATATATTAATTAGTTTTAAGCTTACTAATCTAATTTATTGTCACGAATTCGTCATTAACAAGTTAACTAAATAAATTTTTTTAAATAAAAATAGAACCGACTCAAAACGCACTAAAAAGTAAAAAATAACTGTGTCATTTAGTTGCTTTAATTTACTTAAGCATATCTATGAAGTCGGTGCCATTTTTATTTCTTAGTTTTTAGTGATTTATCGCCACGTATCGTACTCGTACTATACTGTCATAGTATATTATACGGCACTAGTATCCAAAAAAGCTACCGATACCGAGACAAAAACCGAAATCGCTGTAAGCGTGCCTCCAAAATTTGAAGAGTTCCTTCAATTTCCCTAGGATATCATCATCCGATCCTAACATGATGACAATGGGACCACCTTGGAATTATGCCCTTTCTAATAAAAAAAGAATTATCAAAATCGGACAACTCTGTAAAAAGTTATGCGTGGTCATACATAAAAAAATATATATATATACGTGTCGAATTGAGAACCTCCTCCGTTTTTTTTCGTCGGTTAAAAAATTAGGTGTAAAATGACTATTGATTTCTACCTACATTTTTGATTTGTTTGTTGACAAGCATTCTCAATCGAGTTTGGCTTTAGTATAGATATCTGGTACCTACTCAAAAAAGAGGTTAGATCGAAAGTTTTCGAGCAGTTTTGAAAATTGGCAATTTTTAACCGACGAATAAAAAGGAGGAAGTTCTCAATTCGACACGTATATTTGTTTTTTTTTTTTTTTTTTTATGTATGACCACGCATAACTTTTTACAGTGTTGTCCGATTTTGATAATTCTTTTTTATTAGAAAGGGCATTACATTCAAGGTGGTCCCATTGTCCTCATGTTAGGACCTGCTGTTGATATCCTGGGGAAATTGAAGGAACTCTTCAAATTTTGGAGGCACGCTTACAGCGATTTCGGTTTTTGACTCGGTATCGGTAGCTTTTTGGCTACTAGTGCCATATAATATACTATGACAGTATAGTACGAGTACGGTACGTGGCGATAAATCACTAAAAAGTAAGAAATAAAATTTTTTAACAAAAAATAGAACCGACTCAAAACGCACTAAAAAGTAAAAAATAACTGTGTCATTTAGTTGCTTTAATTTACTTAAGCATATCTAGGAGTCGGTGCCAGCCAAGGTTTCTACTTTCAAGGACGTTACCTAGAACCCACAAACTGCTTTACTACGTAAAATAAATGTTCCTTAAACTTGCTGGCACCGACTTCATAGATATGCTTAAGTAAATTAAAGCAACTAAATGACACAGTTATTTTTTACTTTTTAGTGCGTTTTGAGTCGGTTCTATTTTTTGTTATATTACATTAAATTTAATGGTATTGGCATACTTACGAACGTCGCTCTACTCTTCGTTTCTACAAAACTACCTCAAGCGAGGATGTTATTTATCTAAACGTGATTTTGTTATAGATCTAAACCAAATACAATTATTTTTAAATTTTAAAATAAAAAAAAAAATATTCGTGTCGAATTGAGAACCTCCTCCGTTTTTTTTCGTCGGTTAAAAAATATCACGAGACTTCCTTGTGAAGCCATATTAATTCCTTCTTCCTCCTATAAGGAAGCCCCTTGTGAAGCTAATTGCACCGGTACTCATATCACTGCAGGTTCAGATCGACACACACACAACCGACCGAACACAGTAAGACACAGATTGCCAGCAGAGATACACATTTGCCCCGACGATATCTGTCACAAAAAGCTATACTACTCTCGAAAGAGGACGAGTTCTGGCACAAAAAGCTGTAGGTACTACTCTTGATATAGGACGAGATCTGGTACAAAAAGTTGTACTACTCTTGAAATAGAACGAGCACTGGCACAAAAAGCTATACTACTCTCGAAAGAGGACGAGTTCTGGCACAAAAAGCTGTTGGTACTACTCTTGATATAGGACGAGTTCTGGTACAAAAAGTTGTACTACTCTTGAAATAGAACGAGCACTGGCACAAAAAGCTATACTACTCTCGAAAGAGGACGAGTTCTGGCACAAAAAGCTGTAGGTACTACTCTTGATATAGGACGAGTTCTGGTACAAAAAGTTGTACTACTCTTGAAATAGAACGAGCACTGGCACAAAAAGCTATACTACTCTCGAAAGAGGACGAGTTCTGTCAGCTGTACTACTGTACTTGTATAAGCACTAAAGTAGGTATAATAAGTAGGGTAGGTACTTTGTAACGTCGGCGTCGAGACGCCTTATCTTTTCTTATAAGGACTGCGAACCCCGCGTCGGGTTAACAACCGATGACCGAAGACGCCCGTGCAATTTCGAGTTCAACATTTCAGGCTGGGGAAAATATTTTGAAAATCAGTGAGAAAACATGATCGGTTCGGATCGTGCTTTCATCTAATAAGGTCGCCGTTGCATACTTACATTTGTAAATGCTATTCTACCTAACTTGTTTATTTTCATCTGTTTTAGGCATAATATCTAAGCGATTAAGGCCGGTGTGCACCTAGATTTCGGTTATCATAACCAACGGTTAACATACCTGTACTATAAATTTACTATTTATAATAAACCCGTACGCCGGTTAAGGACGTAAACCGGGCGGTTATCTTAACCGAGTTTATGTCTTTAACCGGTGTACGGGTTGTCGTGCACACCAAATTTTACGTTTAGCTTAGCTAAGTCGAACTATGCCCAGCGTTTTCACGTAACCTACATTATCACTGAGTGAGAATTAACTAATTTTCATGTCAAGTCACTTTAGAGAACTCGTGATGAGTCTATGTTAGTTATATATCTTGATCCATTAGTATTTTACGTACGTATTTTTGCAGAATTTATTTCACGCGGATGCTTTTAGGTTGTGTTTTATACTTAACAAATTACTTAAAAAACAAGACAATGAATGCGAATGATGATTTAGGTATAAAAATTATAGAATGAGGAAGTTGTAAATTAGACATGCATTGTTCGACGATGTTACCAATTTATTTCTTCATCAAATCGCAACCAGTTTTAATGATTAGAGTTTATTTTATGTATCTATATGATCGATGTTTTGGCAATCACGACAATTTATAAAAATAGTAGATTAGTAGTTGCGGACCCCGCTAACGAAAATCATTCGCATTCAGAAAAAAATAATTTTCGTATTTTTCTGGTAGCTATTCATGTTTATGTATTGTTTTTTAAAACTCTACTAATAAAACGGCCGCCATAGAACTTACGCCCACAATAGGTACCATGCTACGTCTGCATAGTATTCGCTTTATTTTACTCTTAGACATTTTTTAACGCCTTATAACACAACACACTTTGATAAATATACAGCCTGTTCAGTCTTAACTATATTAATTCTAATTATTCTTGTTGTATTTTTATTAATATACAACATATTATACAACGGAAAAGTGAACATCAACGAATTAAATTAACACTTTCAGTTGCAACCTCATTTCTAAACTTCATAGTTATAAGCTTTGCCTGCCTGGCAGCAAAAGCAACTTTTCCGAGAAAGTGAGAAGAAAAATAATGTAGGTGCCTATGGTGTTGAGAGATTTGCTTTCGCTTTGCATTAAAAAGTTAATAGAGTGCTTAGTTTAAATACAATAAATAAAATAGTAACACATTAAGCATTTATTCGATTTTTTATAATTCTGATTCATTATTATTTATGGAGTACAAAACATTATTATGAAACAAACTATAATAAGAGGCACTTTACATAGAAGAAAATAAAGGAAATAAATAGGGTCAAACACGTATGTTATTACTTGACTTATATATCTGTATCTATTTAATGCGTAGGTAAGACGATTTTCCTTATATTTTTAACCTTGAGCAACAACACATTATCCGAACATCAGATTGGGCAATAGACGAATTTGTAAGCAAATGCCTTTTTGTTAAATAATCAAGTATAACAAGTTACCAAATTGATATCGCTTATATAATATGTATATTTTAGGAAATACTTACTATGTGATCATTAGATATTCGATTCCAAATATTTTAACACCAAATTGTACATCACAACAGATTTTATCACGGTCAACATGGACACTGGTTTGTACTGAAAGATTCATCTAAATGTTCCAATTAGTTTCAACATCCGATATGTTTTTGTATTTAGGATATGCACTGTTAATCAAAATATGCAACTTCACTGTTATATTCACACGTTTTGCGTTACTTTCGTTTGTAGATGAGCAAGTGGCTCTTATTATAGATGTGAAAATACTGGGCCCTATACGCGAACGAGATGTACTAGGGTGACGATCATTGCTAAGATTTCGAAGAAATCCAACCCCCAAAATTATTTTAAAACAAGTAACGGACTGCTTGTACTGTGAATAAAACTACAAAATATATGTTATCATTTTGCTAACTCAGCATTTTCCGTACTAAATATATTTTAATCCCTATCTGTAAATTTTAAGCTTTATTAGCTATTATTAGCTAACGATTTTTATTAAAATTTATTTCTTTTCACTTTTGACGTTTTCGCGTATTTGCAACACTGTTATTTTTTGAACCTCTGCCTGGTTGCTAATGCTGTAGTCGAAATATAGTATTTTAGTTTCTTTATTTTTCATATGCAATGTTGTATCTAAAATTATTGCTGCACATTTTATTTTACTGGACCATAACTAGATTTTTTGTTCAAACCCTAAATTCACACATTTACAAAAAATACAAAGAAGGGAGGATAATGTTGAAGAGGTAGACGATTCTACAAAACTCCTGGTGACCCTACTTTCAGGGGTACATTGAAGTGGGGAGTGTTCGGCGCATGCGCGCAAGGGCGGCATCCTATAAAGCCGTGAGAGGCTGTATGATTCTGTGCAACTATTTGCATTAACACAATATGTCAATAAAGTGTGACCTTGTATTATCCTATTGACCATCACACGGTGTAAAAATAATATTGCCTTAACGTTGTAGGGAAAATAATGTGGGTCACGTCAGTGATAGATCCGGAACATGTGGGTCACATCATTCAACAACTTGCTTGAATGTATTAATGTATGAATGATGAATTGATGAATGAACTGCAATTTGCTTATTGGTATAATAGGAGACAGCTAATTAACAAAATCATCACATTATCATCACGGTGACCAACCATAACTACTATCTAGTAATAGCTAGATAATCCTTACAATAACAGAAAGTACAACTCGTACTGGCGACTTTATAATAATGAGGCGGTTTTTAAACGACTTCAAAAACAAAAGGCGTTTCTCAATTCGACCGTATATATTTTTTTTTTTTTTTTTTTTTTTTTTTTTTTTATGTGTGTTCGCGCATAACTTCGTCGTTTATGAACCGATTTTGATAATTCTTTTTTTGTTAGAAAGTAGATTGTCCGGTGGTGGTACCATGACAAGGAAACCAGGATCTGATGATGGGATCATGGAGAAAACGAGGGGAACTTTCAAAAATTGTAGGGACAACAAGTACGTTTGTTAATTTTTCCGGTAAGTATTTAAAAGCACTACAATTTCATGAAGGTCTGGAGTCGATCTGATGATGGAGCCGATCTTTATATAAGAGAACTCCGTAACGTTTTACAGTAGCTACCTTGTGTTTGGGCTCGATTAATTTGTCTCAATGAGAACTTTACATTTAGATGGGCTGTGACTGTCATTGAGGGTCTGGTGATGAAGACGAAATACAATTAAGGGAGCTCCGTAACGTTTTACAGTAGATACCTTGTGTTTGGGCTCGATTAACTTGTCTCAATGAGAACTTTACATTTAGATGGGCTGTGACTGTCATTGAGGGTCTGGTGATGAAGACGAAATACAATTAAGGGAGCTCCGTAACGTTTTACAGTAGATACCTTGTGTTTGGGCTCGAATAACTTGTCTCAATGAGAACTTTACATTTAGATGGGCTGTGACTGTCATTGAGGGTCTGGTGATGAAGACGAAGTACAGTTAAGGGATCTCCGTAAGGTTTTACAGTAGATATCTTGTGTTTGGGCTCGATTAATTTGTCTCAATGAGAACTTTACATTTAGATGGGCTGTGACTGACATTAAGGGTCTGGCGATGAAGACGAGGGACAGCTGAGGGAGTTCTTTAACGGTTTACAGTAGCTACCTTGTGTTTGGGCTCGATTAATTTGTCTCAATGAGAACTTTATATTTAGATGGGCTGTGACTGTCATTGAGGGTCTGGCAATGAAGAAGAAGGACAGTTGAGGGAGCTCTTTAACGGTTTACAGTAGTTACTTTGTGATTGGGCTCGATTAATTTATGTCTCAATGAGAGTTTGAAAGGTTATAGTTTCCAGTTAGTTTAATGTTTACTATGTCATGATCCAATGATGAGATCTACGAAAACTCGAGGAAACTCTTCAAACTTTATATGCACTTTTGCAGGGACGTCGGAATGTTATAAGTAGCTAGTGAATATTGGTACTTATGGTTTAGTTCGAGTAGGTTCTTGAGTATGTTCGTTGTTGATAAAGCACTAAAAAGTATGAAATAAAAAATTTTAACAAAAAATAAAAACGCCTTCAAAACGCACTAAAAAGTAAAAAATAACTACGTCATTTACTTACTTTAATTTACTTAATCACATCTATGAAGTCGGTGCCATCCAAGTTTAGGTAAAGACTTTAAAGTAGAAAGCTCGGGTGGCACCGACTTCATATATGTGATTAAGTAAATTAAAGTAAGTAAATGACGTAGTTATTTTTTACTTTTTAGTGCGTTTTGAAGGCGTTTTTATTTTTTGTTAAAATTTTTTATAGTGGTTTGGTTTAAGAGCCCTTGAGCGAAACGACAGAGTGACTTTGTGTGCTAATAGTAAAAAATCTCCGTCGTACTGACGCATCAACGTAACGTCATAAGTGAAAATTTTTTTACCATCATTGTCAGCCTATTTAGGGCCTACTACAGCCAGGCTTCGTATAAGAAGGAGGATACGTAGCTAGACGCACCATGCTATGGGTCTATCTCCAGATGCCGATGCGGTATGGCGGGCTAGGCAAATTTTATGTGTATCTAACTATATATGTAGGTATCTATTTAAACGTGACTTTCATGCGAGTTTACCTACACGTGCCTAAAAAAGTTTACACTTCAAAATAGATAGTATTGTATAGGTAGCATATGAATGTTGAGGCGCCTTAGCTAAACTTTGTGAGTTATGGTGGGACACCGTTGTTACCGTGACATCGTAACATTTTAAATAGTTTGTCAGTACCACAGATTAGCCAGACAGTGTCAGTACACAGTCATAAATTCGTGTTTAATAACTCGAATTTATACTCGACGATTATACTTTATGCCACACCCTTTCTACCAATGCCTATTTCGCATGAACGTGTTAAGGATAACAAATGAATTGGCACAATCACAAATTCGAACGTAGGTACAACTATGTTTTATAGAGCTACTTGGGTGGAATTTATGTAGGGTAGCACGTATTGCTCAAACCTTATCTAGACATCCTTGCATCTTTGATAATAATAATAAAATAACAAGCTATATTACTACAATAAGTAAGTAAATGCCTTCTGTACAATCAGTCACGAACATCGCATTGAAGTATTCTATTTAGGTTACGGATCTGAGACATGGTCAACAATTAGATTCAGATGTTAATGATAATATCTGTATCCGACAGCCTAACTTGCTCTTCGAAGCACGGAATTGTAACAACACAAACATTCCAAGAATTACACTTAGAATTTATTGAAATATAAGGAAAGAAGAGTCATCACGAATCGTCTCGCTCGTAGGTTTGATGACTTCCAGCCTTCCGAACAAGCCGGTTTCCGACAAGGCTTTAGTACCATAGACCACATCCATACGCTGCGGCAGGTTATACAAAAGACCGAAGAGTATAACCGGCCACTTTGCTTGGCGTTTGTGGACTTTGAGAAAGCCTTTGATTCGGTGGAAACCTGGGCTGTGTTAAGGTCATTGCAGAGGTGCCGAATCGACTACCGGTACATCCAAGCGTTGCAGTACCTGTACGAAAACGCCACCATATCAGTCCGTATACAGGATGAGACTACGAGGCCAATCCAATTGCAGCGAGGAGTGCGACAGGGAGATGTTATCTCCCCGAAGCTATTTACCGCCGCATTGGAAGACGTCTTTAAGCTCTTGGACTGGAACGGACTTGGCATCAACATCAATGGCGAGTACCTCACTCAACTGCGGTTTGCCGACGATGTAGTGATAATGGCAGAATCTCTAGATGACCTTAATAATATGCTCAATGACCTCAGCAGAGTTTCTCAACAGGTGGGCCTTAAAATGAACATGAGCAAGACAAAGATCATGTGTAATGCTCATGTTTCGCTCCACCCAGTTATTATTGAAAATTCTGCACTCGAAATTGTAGACGAGTATATATACCTAGGGCATATGGTCCAGTTAGGTAGGTCCAATTTCGAGAAAGAGGTGAACCGCCGAATCCAACTCGGTTGGGCAGCGTTCGGGAAACTGCGTGACATCTTTTCGTCCAAAATTCCTCAGTGCCTGAAGACGAAGGTCTTCGAACAGTGCGTGTTGCCAGTGATGACATACGGATCCGAGACTTGGTCGCTAACTGCGGGCTTCATAAGAAGGCTCAGAGTCACTCAGCGGGCGATGGAAAGAGCAATGCTCGGAGTATCTCTGCGTGATCGAATCAGAAATGAGGAGATCCGCAGAAGAACCAAAATAACCGACATAGCTCAGCGAGTCGCAGAACTGAAGTGGCAATGGGCGGGGCACGTGGTTCGAACAGCTGATGGACGTTGGGGGCCGAAGGTGCTAGAATGGCGACCCCGCACCGGAAAGCGCAGTGTTGGTCGACCCCCCACCAGGTGGACTGATGACATCAAACGGGTCGCAGGGAGCCGCTGGGCTCATGCGGCTCAGGATCGTTGTGTTTGGAAGTCCCTAAAAAAGGCCTATGTCCAGCAGTGGACGTCTGTTGGCTGATAATGATGATAATGATGAATGATGAAGGAAAGAAAAACTTAATATTCTTCTAAAACTTACTATTCTATGATTCGACCAGACCTCGTGGTGTGAAGCCACTTGGACATAACACTGGCCCATCGAGGCAACAAGTAAGTATTTCGCATCGAGCCTGCAACAGCCAGCCGTCATTTATGTTTTTACCCGACTGCGTCAGAAGGAGGGTTATGTTTTTCGAGCGTATGTATGTATGTATGTATGTATGTCCATTTCTTCGGCACGCGCTACAGCCTTAACGACTAAACGGATTTTGACATGTAAGGTGTCGTTGAATTTGTAAAAATTGTGGTAGTGACATAGGCCATATAAATTTTGAAAACGGCGGCTGTAAATGGGGGGAAAAAGGGGGATGTGTGTATATCTTTCTTCTATCTTAGCAATATGGGTATCAAATGAAAGGTTGTAAAAAGACCATTTCAAAAATATAAATATCATATCACTATTATAACGCCGTTTTAACAAAAAATGGCATAAAGTGTACCGAGTCATTTCTATACCATAAACTAAAACAAAAAAGTCTCAAATAATTTTTTTATTATAAAAACAAACAATGCAAACGTAGTTTTGGTAGATCTTTCTTTCCCCGCAGAAAATTAAGTATTTTGTCCCCGCTTGCATCTCCATAAAGTATTTAGAATTTTATATAGATATAGTGATCCTTGTTTTTCTCTTTTCAGTTCATAACTTCTATGCTGTCGGGTTTTTTGTTTTTATAATAAAAATTTTATTATTTTGTACAGGAAGAGAATTCAAGTCTCAAGTCGCCGAATAGTTGTACTTAACTTCGTGGCATTCCTTCAATTTCGGAAATAACAGTTAGATCAATAATGTAAAAGTTAATTATAGTCATGAAGTTAAGTATGGCGATTGGGTATAATATGATATTATATAACGCCGAATAAATAAACCTCTTTAAACCTGTCGTCTGGGTATTTGATAAGTATAAGGCATGTTAATTTTTTTTGTTGTTACAATTGTATGAAATGTCATTGTGTTAGATACCTACCAACGTGACGAGACTTTAATCAGCCTAGTCACAAGTTTAAGTGCCTCGCAGACTATTCATTTGAGACAAACTTCGGTCATAATAATAATAATTATTTCAGACTCGTCTCAAGGTTGAAAGTGTTAAAACATGCGAACAAATGTATGAACGATCATACAATATAATTATCATAGACAACTACAGCATACTAAAGCTAAAATTAAAGTTTAATTATTTCTAGGATTCCGTACCACAAAACTTCAAAAAAAAGTCTCCCATTTTTTACATACATTTTTTAAAATTGACATTGACATTTTTTGAAATTAAAATGTAACCGATAAGATTTTGATTTTTTTAATGCTCTGATTCGAGCGTTAAACTTTCTATGTCGTAGATTGCGCAATTTTCTCCCTTTTTGCACTTGCACAATTGCACTTCTTTATCAATTCTCGATAACGCTGATATTTGTTATCTTATTTTGAGTGAATAATTAATCGCTAGATAAGCTTGAGCGCATTCAGGATATTTGCATAAGGTTCATAATTGGTCTTCGCAAATATGACCATATTTCCGAGTTTCGCGATAAACCTAGTGGCCTACGATTCGTCTTCGCAGGAATACTAACATTCTATCCCTTTTGTATAATGTCCTCTTCAACCGCTACTGCTCCCATATATCTGAAAAAGCAATTCACTTCCTCCATGTAACTCATTATCGCTCTATTAGATCAGAGGCTGTCATGATACTACTCCGCCGGCAAGTATGATAAGAGAGCAGTGTGATATAAAATGAGATGGTTCGGTCATGTAGAGAGTAATGAATAAGTTGGAAGGCGAAGGTTTCTGGATCAAATCCATGGCATTTTGATTAAAGGACAGGTCTAAAGCATCATAAACCGACGTACTTGTATGTTTAATAAAATTGGAAGGATCGTGGTAAGTGCAAGGTCTCCACCTACCCCTATGCGAACGAGGCGTGATGCTGTATGTATGTTCTTCTTCTTCTTCCCGGACATTTTCCGCACTTGGCCACGATGTTGGCCGTAGTGCGTGGAAATATATGTATGTATGCCAATATTTGTTTGTATATTTCATGTGCGCCAATATTTTCTTTTAAAAATGAATAAAATACTTATATGTGCTTCTTTTTTTTAAATTCCAAAGATCGCATCATGTTAGTACCATAGTGTGATGTTAACTTGGTCCAATGTCCATACAAATAGACTGATTATGACGAAGCTGTTAACATGAGTCAATTTCTTCATTATATACATGGCCGTAGCTTGGATAGGTTATGGCCCATTCAAGCTACGGCCCCATAACTTATGGGGCTCGAGCCTTTCGAAATCTTAAAGTAAATCACTCAATAAGTTTCGTACGGAACCCCCAAAAATAAAAGCTGATCACGCCCGTTAGTAATCGTTCCTGTCACTAACGAATACTGTCAAACTGCATTGACGTCATTCTTAGAAGCCAATTTAGGAACTAATTTAGGAATTATAAATAACTGAATTGGGTATAGCACAGACCGCTGTCATCTTTGAGACTTTGATGACCTTCATTGTTTACGTAGAGTCTAGATCTTTATTCAGCATAGTTTCCTTGTAATTAAGAGTGCAAGTTCATAGTCGACTGGCAGCTGCACTTAACAGACACTTCATTGAACTAGTACCTGGTGTCGCTGCGACACGTTTTGTTTCATTTAGTTATCGTCTGAGGTCGGCTACAAACTGGCACCCTAATTATAAAATAAAAATCGTTAATAATTACAATGCTTTTATTCCTTTAAAAATACTATTTTTTCTTACTTTAGGTATACATTATACTAATATATTATATTATACCTAAAATAAAATCATTTTGAAAATAAAATTAAGGACCTTAATTAATACACATCTACAAGAATATTACTGGGTAAATATATAGTGCAGGTGGAATTTGCTGAAATAGAAAAATATTTACAAGCTGGCAAATAATATTTCTTCGATCCAGTTAGAATTCAAATAGCTGGAACTTCGAAAATGCCCAACTTACATAGTGAAACCACCGCAAAAACTTCTTGCATTGCATTGTGTGGCATGTGGAAGGCAGAAAATATCTCTGAAAGCCCCTAATGTGTATGAAAAACTACTCAACCTATCAGATCTATGACGTAGACGCAGAGGTCTAAGCAATTGCCATTTTTCAAATTACTTATTGTTAAACAAATAAACATTATAACGTATTTAAAATGCTTATCTACGAATACGTAGTTAATGTATTACTTGATTAGGCTAAATGGACTCCCCTATTAATTACTTATAATATTTAGATTAGTAGGTATAAATGCTAGTCAATAAATACGGTCACGAGTTATTTCACGGGTAAGTCACGTGGATCAATAAATAAATCATGACCGCATTTATTTACTGAAATTTATATGATAACAATTGATGGTAGATGTTAAAAAAACCGGCAAAGTGCGAGTCGGACTCGTGCACCGAGGGTTCCGTAAATTTTAAGGTTTTCGGAATCATTCCTTCATATGTACTATAAAACATATATTTTCACACTATTCTTAATTTTCCCGTGGGTTCACGTAGCTAGGTACATGTATAGGGTTTCGAAATGTTCCCTAGAAATGTTTAGATAAATAAGTATCAGCAAAATGTTAGTAAAAAAATAAAAATCACAACCCTCTTCGAGATTTTTTCTTGAAGACCCCTATCACACTAGCTGTAGCGTTGTCCATCACGATCAAGTTAATAACAACGTTAACGTTTTAAATGAGAATAAATTTAATAATTTGTTTCCCAAGAAACACGAACTACCTTCAAAATATAACAAACATTCAGGTGAAACTGAGGACATCTGTTTTTCAGTCTTTTCAAATGCAAAAATGTTCTCCTAAATGTAACAAATAGTTTTCTGAAAACCGCATCAAATTGATTCAGCCAAATGCAAGATAATTGCGGACATTCAAGAATACGAGACCTTCCTTTTAAAGGCGGTAAGTAGATGAGTTTTATTTATGGTCTTTTCAAAACTTTTTCATTAATTTCTTGGTATGAATTTAACGTTAATTCCAGTAGTAGGTGTGATAACCAGCGAAGTTGATTCCAATTCCAGCTTGTGCGGCATGTCGTCGGCTAGTTCAATGCGATATCGCCTGAATATCGTCAGGAGAGCGGCGTACATTGGCATCTTCGAGAAACGTTGACCTGCAGTAACAAAACATTTAAAAATTATTAAAAATAAAACATTCAATAAAGGATTACGGCTCACGCAAGCTGAACTCAAACATGTTCCGAGTTCTGCGTTATGGGTAAAGTTTGTAACTAAGTACCGAGCAGATGCTCTATAAATGGTATAATGAACTTACAGATAAACGAGAACGCAGATTCAGAACGAAGTACTACATTTGTCTGGTCAGAGTCTCAATTCATGTGTTAATAGAAAGAATAGATATGCCGCTTAAAATCACCACGCGGCGCTGGTGTGGGGTGGCTAATGTATGACTCTGACACTATGAAAATGAGTGTAACATCATCAATTTCCCAATTTCTCCGGGCTAAGAATATTTAGTGAGAATTTCTCGGAAGCAAATATAACTCAATACTTGATAGCCCGACCGAGAATTCGTTTCCAAGACAAGACAAGATCCGAAGCCACCATTGCACCAATGAGGCAGGAATTTATTTTACTTTTGCATGCTATAATAACAGGGCCTTCAACCCTGACTTCCCTTCAAGTTGTAACAGATCCCAATTGATGCGTAAAAGCTGAAGTAAATTAGTAGGTACTTGGTAACTTTTGCTTATCTAAGTAACATCTTAAAGGAAAACAAAACAGTATAAACTTTACAGAACGTGTTCATACTATGGTAATACTTATAAATTGTATAACTGTTATATTTATAACTGTTATTTACATTCATCGTTATGAATAATAGCTAATATATTTCTGTTACATACGAATTTAGGACATCATCTTGACTGAAGAGTTGTAATAGCATTGGGATTCGTCCTTTAGGATAATAGAGAATGATAATGCAAAGGATGGACTAACGATATACCTAATAATAAACCTACAAACCATTTACCGACTGCAAGCCCTCTGAGCTTAAAAGCATTTCTTGAAAGAAAAAATCTGTAAGGATAACTATTTGCACCTTTACCACAGAGTACATAATGTTACCTTTACAACCTTAAAAAACAGGCCACTTGATCAACAAGCCGGTTCTTAATATTTTGATTATGTGTGCTATATTTATAGCACACATAATTGTTCATTAAGTACCAATTGTTCATTCAGAGTTTTTGAGAACGATATACGGTTATATACGATTTTTAACCGACGAGAAAAAACGGAGGAGGTTCTCAATTCGACACGTATATATATTTTTTTTTTTATTTATGTATGACCACGCATAACTTTCTACAGTGTTGTCCGATTTTGATAATTCTTTTTTTATTAGAAAGGGCATACATCCAAGGGAGTCGGTGCCAGCCAAGGTTTCTACTTTCAAGGACGTTTCCTAGAACCCACAAACTGCTTTACTACGTAAAATAAATGTTCCTTAAACTTGACTGGCACCGACTTCATAGATATGCTTAAGTAAATTAAAGCAACTAAATGACACAGTTATTTTTTACTTTTTCAGTCAGTCAGTAGCTTCAATCAATGTATAGATACTTATGATGAAGCTCTGGCAAAGATAGCAATGTTGGAGGGTGAATTGAGCAGTGCTTACAAAAAAATCAATGACCTTCAGTCAAAATTACATAAATTTGATGTAAAACATACAAATAACTTATATGAAGAGCTGCTTACTTCATCCTTGTCAGGTTCTACAGGTTCTACACCTGCTGCTTACATTGATCTGACTTGTGACAGCCCTCATGTTAAAAATACTATAAAGCCACAAGCTAGACAGCCCTACTTAAATAGTCATAACAAAATTAAAAAATACCTAAAAATTAAAAAGGATATAAAAAGTAATCACCAAAAATTAGATCATTTCAAAAAGTTAAATAAAAAAAATGTGGCTATACAAAAGGAACAGTCAATATTATTGAATAAATTAAATTCATACTGTTCTATCCTTGAAAACTCCAAGAACAAATATGAAACTGAAATTAAAAGCCTTCAGCAGGAATTACACCACTTGGAAGATTCTCTACAATCAATGACTAGAAAATATGAGATGTCTCAAAGCCAGATCAATGAACAAATCCTAGCAGCGGATGAATTGTTAGCATTAGGTACGTACAATATGGCTCGTCTAGAATCTCTGTCTAATAAGTGCCAATGTTCTAAACTTGTAGGTAGCGAGGACTGTAGTGATGTATTAGATGAGTTAAAGTCAAACCAGTGTAGTAGCAGTATTGTTAATAATTTGGTAGTTCCCTCTAGGTCAAATTGTATAAATCTGTCAAGTAATGTTGCAAAAAAGTCTCTTATAATGTCTGATGGTATAGGACAAGGTTTTGGTTTAATAATGAGCCAATATCTCAACCATCCGGTGACTAACCAATGTTTTCCAGGAGCTAGTTTTAATTATTTAATAAATAGCCTCAAGGCGGAGAATATGACAGGCTTCACAAACACTATTTTGATGTTTGGAGATAGTTTTAATATAAAAAAGGGTCACATTATAAAATGCATAGAAAAACTTTTATTATTACACAATGAAAGTAAATGTAAATTTGTTCTGTGTGCATTTCCTTACTGTAGCACATTAACTAAGAAAGAAAATACGCATATTTATAATCTGAATCTTTTATTATACAACCTGACATTCCGTCACAGCGACGCAATATTTTTCTTTGACATAAATAAATTTACATCCTTATGTTGGTTGACTAAAGATAAACTATATCTGTCCAAAAAATGTAAGCATAAGGTTGCATCACTGTTAGCATACAATTTAAACGATGCAGTTACAAGTTTTGTAACACAGTCTTTTGACAATTATACAATTTGTACTAATAGTACTGATATTTCTATTCTTGACCAGAGTACTTATGCTAGTACTGTCATAGATTGTAATATATCTTTAAACTAGTTGATAAGACAAAGGAGGAGCTCTGCAACTTGAACATTGTACACCAAAATATACAGAGCCTCACCGGCAAAGACTTAGAAATTGAACTATTTGTTGAAAAATTTAATGTGCATATTCTATGTATTACAGAGCACTGGCTCACTAGCTCACAGTTAGCAGTTAATATTAATAATTTTTTATTGTCAAGTGTGTTCTTCAGAACGACTGCAATTCATGGTGGATCTCTAATTTTTGTACGTAACAACCTAAAATGTAAAAATCGAAAAGATATAGTTGGTCTTTCTGTTGAACGCATTGTTGAACTATCTTGTGTGGAGTTGGAACAATTTGTTGTAGTGTGCGTGTACCGCCCACCTACTGGGGACTATGATTACTTTGAGGAGACAATGGAGGAGGTGATGAAGCGATTGAGTACTTCTACTAAAAAAATACTGATATGTGGTGATTTTAATGTTGATATTTTACAAGTGAACTCAATGTCTCTAAGGTTTCTTAACTTATTTAAATGTTTTAATTTAAGACACGCTTTTAATGAACCTACTAGAATTACAGCCACTTCAGCTTCTTGTTTAGATAATATATTTTACAATACTGATATAGTTGACAAGGTGATAATTAACAAATTAAGCTCTGATCATTGCGGTCAACTTATCACTATTCTAAACAACAAACCCATAAGCAACCAATGGTTAAACTTCAGGCCAATAACTGAAGGTAAATTAGAGAGATTCAAAAGCGTAATTTGTAGCAAAATTCCAAGTCTATCTTTTGTTAATCGTGACCCTAATATTCTTTTTGGTGCACTTTTTGAGACAATAGACAGTGAGTTTTCTAAAATATTCAATTTAAAACGTGTTAATTTAAGCCAAAAATTAAAGTTCAGTGACTGGGCTACTGTAGGTATTTATAAAAGTAGAGATAAATTGTATGAGTTGTATGATGAAAAACAGTATAATCACAGTCAAAAATTTTCGGAATTTGTTAAAAATTATTCAAAAACATTCAAACGCGTATGTATTAATGCAAAATCCATACACATGAAAGAGTTACTAATTAGAGCTGACAATAAGATACAAACCTCGTGGAACATAATAAATAACGCAACTGGCAAAATTAAACCTCGCCATATGAATTATGAATTAATTGTTGATAATAAAAAAATAAACAATAAAAACGAGGTTGTTAATGCTTTTGAAGACTTCTTCCAAAATGTACCTATCTTATTAACAGATTCGCTAAATTCGTCTCCTACGTCAGCCCAGAGGTTACTAAGAGACAATGTGAAAGAGTGCAACATTCTATTTAAATTTAATTATGTAACTGCTTTTGATATTATAAAAACATTTAAACTACTTAAATCAAAGAGGACTGGCGATCTGTGGGGGATGTCAGTAAAAGTAATATCTAATATTATAAATATCATTGCTCCACACTTAGCTGTTATTTTTAATGAATGTGTGGACTCAGGTACTTTTCCAAACTTAATGAAACATGGAAAACTTATTCCACTTTTTAAATCAGGCGACCAAGCAGATCTCAATAATTACAGACCGGTTTCAATATTGCCAACACTAAGTAAGGTCTTTGAAAAAATAGTTTTAAATCAACTGCTTAGTCATTTTAACTTAAATAACTTACTTCATCCTGACCAATATGGTTTCACAAAAGGTCGCAATACTACTGATGCAGGTGCAAAACTATTAAAACACATCTTTGATGCCTGGGAAAGGTCTAAGAATGCTATTGGCGTATTCTGTGACTTGTCCAAGGCTTTCGATTGTGTTGACCATAAAACTCTTTTGCTTAAGTTAAGCCACTATGGCATTAAAAATGTTGCACTTAATCTCATTGCCTCTTATCTTAGTGATAGAACTCAAACGGTATGCACTAATGATATAAAGTCACGTGGCTCATCTCCTAAAATGGGCGTTCCACAGGGTTCAATTTTGGGTCCTTTTCTATTTTTAGTGTATATCAATGATTTACCATACCATGTTAGCGACATTTGTGAAATTGTACTGTTTGCTGATGACACATCTTTAATTTTTAAAACTGATAGAAATAAAAGTGACTTTGACGATGTAAACCGTGCTGTATCGCATGTGTCGCATTGGTTTACTGCTAATAATTTACTATTAAATGCAAAGAAAACTAAATGTGTTGAGTTTTCTTTACCGAATGTAAAAAAAATAAATAAGTCTTTAATGATAAATGGTGAAACGCTAAGAATGGAGAGTTCTACAGTCTTTCTAGGAGTGACCTTAGACTGTAAACTTCAGTGGAGCGCTCATATAGAGTCACTGACAGCTAAACTTAGCTCAGCAGCATTTGCAGTGAGAAAAATAAGACAGTTTACCGATGTAGAAACAGCTAGACTGGTTTATTTTGCTTACTTCCACAGTGTGATGTCTTATGGCATCTTGTTGTGGGGAAAGGCTGCTGACATAAATTCTGTCTTTATACTTCAGAAACGAGCAATTCGGTCGATTTATAAACTTAAACCACGCGAGTCCCTTCGAGTCAAATTTAAAGAAATAGGAATTCTTACAGTAGCCTGTCAATACATATTCAATAACCTAGTTTATGTTAAACAAAATATAAATATGTATAAACAGAAAAAGGATTTAAACGACCGTCTTCCTAGAAATGGACATAAGTTAGTCATATCAGCTTATCGCCTCCGAAAAGTACAAAAATCTTTCGTAGGATTGGGTGTACTCTTCTACAACAAGATGCCAAATTCAGTTTTAGATCTGCCATTGCATAAGTTTAAACAATGTATTAAAACTCACTTACTGAGTCAGGGTTATTATACTATCGATGAATTTTTAAATGACAAAGATGTTCAAATCCAATTGGATAGGCTTTCAACTTCACACAGGAAGTAAAATAAATAACTTTATGTAACAACACGCTTAATATTGTAAAATTGATAATATTATAAAAAGAGCAACTGTTGAGTTTCTTGCCGGCTCTTCTCAACAGGGCCTGCCTTCCGAGCCGGTGGTAGAGTCACTACAAATAGTCCAATTTGACGTTTCAAAAGTGCTTGTAATAAGCCTACTTGAAATAAATGATTTTGAATTTGAATTTGAATTTTTAGTGCGTTTTGAGTCGGTTCTATTTTTTGTTAAAAATTTTTATAATATACGTATTAAGAATACATTGTTGTAGAATTTTATTTAAAAATACATACCGATACACATCCTGGGTCCTTCTCCAAACGCAAGGAATGTGAATGGTTTTATATTTTTCTTTTCTTCTCCGTAAAAGCGTTCGGGATGAAACTTTTCGGGTTCTGGGTAATAGTCTGGATTATAGTGTATGTTTCTCACTGGTATGTGGATGAGTACTCCTTTCTGTATACGAAGACCAGTTGGGAAGGTATAGTCTTCCATAACGTCTCTGGTGATCACTCCTAGCACTGGGTACATACGAAGGCTTTCGTCGATACACGCTTGGAGATACGGGAGCTCGTTTATACATTCATATTCAATCTCGTTATTTTTCTCAAAGTAGGAGTCGACTTCTGCAATCACTTTTTCTTGAACTTCCTTGTGTTTTGCGAGTTCGAACAAAAGAAAGCTCAAAGAGGTAGCTGTAGTTTCGTATCCAGCTCCGAAAAATAATATACACTGTCCAACGAGTAGGTCATCGTTAACTTCGAGACTCACCGTATTATTGACACCATGTTTGTCTCCTAATTTTGCTCCAGTTATATGGTGTTTCTGTTTCCATGTCAAAATGTGGTCAACAAAATCATTCCTTGATGACTTTGCAGTTTGACGTTTGGTAAAAATATCAATTAAGAGATTGTGAAAGAAACTAAACAATTGATGATCGAATAGACTAAATCTTAATGCGTAAAATAAAGATGGCCATATGATTCTACAGTTCATTTTCAATCCTCTGGTGATGGAAGTATCGAATATCTTTTCCCGGATGACCATAAAGGGGTTCAAGTCACCACCCGTTTTCAGTGTGTTCGAGTTGAAACCAAAGCCACATGACGTTATGCAATCTATAGTATATCTTGCAAGTAAAACTTTTACATCGATGTACGGCAGAATTTTAATGTCTTCTTCAAGTAAATGCTCCAATTGCTTAGTACAATCTTGTATTAAATGAAACATGCCCTTAACTTTAGCTGAAGAGTAGAGTGGAGTCAAATTCTGGCGTTGGATCTTCCATTTGTCGCCGCCGGTGAAAAACAAATTCTTCGTGATCGGTTCCCTGTCTGAATGGTCGGAACAATCTCTGCCACTGAAGTAATAAAAATCTTTCGATAGGACAAGTTTTACTAAATAAGGATCTTGTACAATAAGAGTAGGTCTCGTGCCAAATAACGACCCAATATAAGGCTCCGTTGGAAACTGCTGGCATATTTCGTAAGAAACTTGAGTTACGTGTTTTTTCAAGATCATCGATTCGATATGATTACCGAATAATGGTAGAGGTTTTAAGTGGGGCACATTTCTTTTTAGCCAGTAATCGTGATTTTTTGTTAAAATACATTTCAGAAAATATATTAATATCGTAAAAATGAACAGAACTACCAGATATAGAGCCATGATCGCAAACACTGCACTTGCTCTGAGCACTCACACAATTCTGATGACTGTTACAGTGTTGTGGTCAGAAAAGGATTACATCAAAATTTGAATGAAACGTGTTGGGTGAATGCAGGCCGTAATCATGTATGCACCTGTGCACTGCTACCTACCTGCGGCGCATAATGGAGTGCACATTAAGACAGCTTAGTTAGTGCCATAGATAGATATAATTTGTTAATTGTGCTCAAATTAAGTTAAATTATTTTATTGTGAATCTGGATTAGAGATTAATTTAAGGCTATAATAATTAAATTTTCTTTGTGTAAATCGCTCATATGCGATAATTATATGTATTTCTGTTTTACTAATTATGTTCATATAAACATTTTTAGCAAACAGAAATACATGTAATGCTAATATTAGATATATTTTATGAAATCGCAAATTTATGAAAGGAATTGAATAATTAATAGAAAAATTATTTAATTATAACTTAATGAACTTAAAACCTATCAAGAGTGTATTGAAAAGAAACACTGATAAAATTATTATTATAAAAACAAAAAACCCAACTGCTTAGAAGTTATGAACTGAAAAGAGAAAAACAAGGATCACTTTATCTATATAAAATTCTAAATACTTTATGGTGCTGCAGGTGTGGACAAAATAGTTTACTACCTGGGAAAGAAAGACCCACCAAAGCTACGTTTGTCCCCTCCTGCAGCTCCATAAAGTATTTAGAATTTTATATAGATATAGTGATCCTTGTTTTTCTCTTTTCAGTTCATAGCTTCTAAGCAGTTGGGTTTTTTGTTTCTATAATAATAATTTTATTTGAGAGTTTTTAGTTTTAATTTGTGGTATAGAAATTAGACTTGGTACACTTTTTGACACTTTTTGTTAAAACAGTAATATAAACATGATATTATATTTATATTTTTGAAATGATCTTTTTACGACCTTTCATTTGATACCCATATTGCCAGGATAAAAGAAAAAAATCCACACGTCTCCCCTTTTTTCCCCCATTTACAGTCGCCATTTTGAAAATTCATATAGCCTATGTCACTTCCACAATTTAGCTAAATTCAACGACACCTCACCTGTCAAAATCCGTTCAGCCGTTTAGGCTGTAGCGCGTGCCGAAGAAATGGACATACATACATACATACATACATACATACATACACTCGAAAAACATTACCCTCCTTCTGACGCAATCGGGTAAAAAAAGAAGACTGTAATGCACCTAAAAAAATAGCAAAGCAGATTAACAGATCGATTGAGCCATGCCTGAGCTCTTCTTAAACAACTTAAAAAAAAGGAGTTTCTCAATTGGACCTATATATTTTTTAATGTGTGTTTGCGCATAACTTCGTCGTTTATGAACCGATTTTGATAATTCTTTTTTTTGTTGGAAAGGAAAAAGTCCGGTGGTGGTACAATGACAAGGAAACAAGAGTCTGATGATGGAATCCTAGAGAAACCGAGGGGATCTTTCAAAAATTGTCGGGACCATAGTCGGGACTCTTACGTTGCAGGGACTATAAGGTGTAAAGTATCGTTTCGCTTTGCGAAGTGTCACTAAATTAATTTATGGTGTTAGCCTAGCCTAGCCTTATTGATTTATGACAATTTGATGTCAACGGACTGCATTAAATTACGCATTCTTTTGTTTAGCTTTAAGAAATTTCCATCTTTCAAGCTCGGAAGGGTAAATAAAAGTTCATGAATAAATTTATTTATGTTTAATTATGAGGATTTCCACGAAGGTTTTACAGATGTGTAAACAATTTTTGTTTAACAATGAAACATTATTATAATCAATTATTAACTGTATCGTAATTTTTTTTTTTTACAGCATCGAGGTATGTATCTACTCTTTACTATGTGTAAGATTATTGAGTACGTAAAAGTTCGATTTAAATTATTGTAATAAAATATAATAATAGGTACTTAGGTGTTAGGACTACACTTATATTACTCGCAGATGGCTTGTAAAAGTTGGCTTTTTTAATATCTGTAAAATTTTGGGAACTTTATGTTTACAATTCAAGTACTTGGTTAAGAAATAATATACCTACATTAAACCACCATTTAACTAGCCCTTCAACACAAAGTCCTGTAATATTAGCAATCTTCGTATACTGTCTAAGACTAAGAAAAGATAAAACATTGTCAAGTGATATTACTTATCGATGAAATGAAATTAAATAACAGCGCGTTTTAAGCTTTCCTTGGTATGAATTTAAGCTTTATCGGAATAGCTGAGGTGGTGACCAGTGAATACATCGTAAAAGGAATACTAGTGGGCATGTCATCTGCGAGTTCAACACGATAGTTTTTAAATATGGTGAGAAGAGCGGCGTTCATCGGCATCTTGGAGAAACGAATACCTGGAAAGATAAACAAACTTTATTGAATACCATCCTATTATTTCTGAGTACGGGACTAGCGTGTCCATCGGTTTTACCCGCGTAGAATCCGTGTGGGAGTGTCAAGAAATCCATATTTTAAATTTTTTTTATTCATTTCAAGTTTGTCCTTGACTGCAATCACATCTAATTTAAGTGTGATGCGATCGAAGATGGAAACGGGCGAACTTGTTAGGTGTAAAAACCACACCCTTGCGGTTTTCACATGACATCGTACTCGAATGCTCAATCGCTTGGCAGTACGTCGTTGTCGGTAGAGTGGTCCAGCCACGGCCGAAGCCTCCCAGAAGCCAGACCTGGACCAATTGGGAAACTTTTAATCAGCCCAGCCGGGAATCGAACCTAGGATCTCTCATATCACTGCGCCACCGAGGAAGGTGTGGTGGTCGGGTTTGATAATCCTTACAAGATATCAAAATACAGTACTGACCTTATACACCAGCTGATAATGATAACGGGTTTGCATTATATTATATTTTGTGAATTTTGCACATAATTTTAAATCCTAGAGATAAAATATGTGCAAATTGTTAAGATATAATGTAATGAATATTATGATGAATGCATGCACCGATAACATTTTCGCATGATAGGTATTATTTACACTATGTTTATCATTTATTACTCGGCTATTTTTGGACCAAAAATCGTATGAAACGGCGCTTAAGTTTTTTTGTACCTGTCAGGAAATACTTACATCTACGGATAAACTGTTATATTAAACGTATATCATTAGCAAGGTACTTAAATAATTCGACATCGGTTTAAATAAAACGTGGCATATATATAATCGGGCATCAGATCTATGCGGGTGAAACTGCGGGGCACTTCTTGTGTTTTTATTCACTGCAAGTAAGCCCTTCACATCAATCCACACCATGGAGTGGATGGATGAATCAATTTAAAATGAAAGCAGAGCGGGCTAACATTTTAAAAATAGGATCAAATCTCTTCTCGGTTTCTACACGACATCATGCCGAAACTCTAAATTGCCTTGCGATAGGTACGTCTTTACCGACAGGTTGAAAACTAGCCACGGCCGATGCTTCCCACCAACCAGAACTGGACCAAATATAACAATCTAAAACGGCCCAGCCCAGGACCTCCGTCTTACAAATCCACTGCGTATCGCGACATCTGCATCACGGAGGCCAGCGTATTAGACTAAATAACCCAAAATTACCGAAGATGAATTTATAAACACAAACTACTAACAACAAACTAGTAGATTTACAAAAATAAAACACATACTACGTTACTTAAGTAGCAACACAATAAACTAAATTATAACAGTTGCTGTAGTCGTTTACAATGATAAAAACTTAATTGCAATAACGTCAAGACATAATGATTATACAACAAGTTGTAGAACACAATGTTCCACAAACTCAAGGGCTGAATAAACGGTATAAGCCTAGCCAATTGACTCATACCTACTAACATACTTCTCTATAGATAAATACAATTTACTTACCTAAACATAATCTAGGTCCTTCGCCAAACGGAAAGAAGGTGTAAGGTTTGACATCTTTTTTTGCATCTCCATAAAAACGCTCTGGCCGATACACCTCTGGTTCAGGGAAGTGTTCCGGGTTATGGTGAATGTAGTATATGGGTATGTGAACACGATCCCGTTTTTTTAAATGCAAACCCGTCGGCAAAGTATAGTCATCCATAACCTCTCGAGCAATGAGTCCAAGCACTGGATAGAGACGTAGAGTTTCGTCAATGCAAGCAGTGACATACGGCAAATCATTTACACATTCATATTCGATTGTTTCGTTTTTCTCAAAATAAGAATCTACTTCCTTTATAACTTTTGACTGAATCTCTTGGTTTTTCGCTAATTCATACAAAACGAAACTTAAAGACGTAGACGTAGTTTCAAATCCAGCTCCGAAGAGTGCAATACATTGGCTGACCAATAATTCATCGTTGACTTCTATGGTTATTGTCTTTTTACCGCCAGTTTTTTCATTGCTCAAACTATCACCAGTTAAAACTTTAGATTTCTTCCACGTTAATATAAGATCGACAAAGTCGTTCGTTTTTGATTGCGTCTTCTCTCTTGATTCGAAAACTCCTGTCAATATGTGTTGGAAGAAGTGGTATATGTTCTTGTCGAATAAAGATAGTCCCAATTTATAAAATAACGTGGGCCACATTTGTCTAAAATATAGTCTGACTCCCGCAAATTTTGAGGAGTCGAAAATTTTTTCGCGAAGCACTATAAAAGGATTAGCACTGTTGTCTGACTTTTTCATTGAATTGCAATTTATACCGAAGGCACAGCTGGTAATGACGTCTATAGTATACATTGCTAATAGAGTTTTCACATCAACACTCGAAGCGTTTCTCGTCTCTTCTTCTAGAAGGCTCTCGAGTTCATTAGCACAGCTTTTTATTATGTGCCACATACCTTTTATTTTCGCTGATGAATATAAAGGACTGAGATTCTGCCTTTGTATTTTCCACTTATCACCACCACTGAAGAATATATTGTTAGTTATCGGTTCCTTGTCAGTATGGTCGTTCACTTCTCTGGCACTGAAGTAATAGTAATCCGTGCTGAACACCAGCTTAATTAAATTCGGGTCCGTAATAAGGAGCGCGGGGGCAGTTCCGAAGAATGTTCCGATGTAAGGCTCGTTGGGGAATTTCTTGCAGATGTCATATGCAACCATCGTTTGATGTTTTTGCAACAAAATTGTCTCCTTATAGTTTCCAAACAGCAGCGACGGATTCAGGTACGGCACTTTCCTCCTTTTCCAGTAATCATGGTTTTTAGATAACAAATAATGTACGCTACATATTGTTATTGTTATAAAAGCAACTACAATATAATATAACACCATAGCGAATTATGTAGAACGTTATTTTCGGTACGTTCGATCTTCAGCCGTGCAAAAATTATCTGCTGTTGCTATTTCGCTCTACAATCACAATAAGTATCTCCGAGCACGGTTGTGTGACAGACGAGTTTTTCTGATAAAAAGTTTAATGCGATCCATTAAAGTCGATTAGGTATAATTATTTAATTAAATATGCGACAATATCACTGTTACAATAACATTTTGGGTATTTATCAACGTTAAACAAAGTGTACATTATAATATCTCTATATCTATACTCTATACTAATGTGAAAATACAATCTCTGGAACCATTCAAAATATCTTTTAAATTTTATTTTTTTAATTAATTTTAACAATTAAGTATTTTCATACATTTCTCTTAAGGCTTTTTTTAAATTTATTTTGCTATTTAAACCTCTTTTATTTTTGTTTTTGCTAATAAAGGAGCTACATATATTCTGAACCAAGCACCTTTTGCCATAGTTTATCTATATCGGTAGAGTGGTTTAGCCGTGAGCAGGTAACAGATAAACAGTCAAACTTACTATCGCATTTAATATACTTATACTAGGTACTTAGTATATATTCTATGGTACGGCTACTCGTACAGAATCCTAATGTACCACTGTTTATGAATATGATAATGTTTAATATTGTATTCTTACATGCGTATGTCTACTCATTACTGAATCAATAACTTACACAGTCAAGGTCAACTATTTTAAGTTGGTATCTATTCGTGCAATCTATATGCTAACTATATGGTTATAAGTACATACCTAAATTACTTTTTTGTATCAATTATAATAAATAAAACATAACTACTACTTGTTTTCTTGCTGTGATTATCTACATAAAATAAAGTTGTGTTGTTGAATAAAAGCTGCTATTTTCGGCGGGAGTTCATTTAAAATAATTAAGTTGCTAGTTATTTTGCTACTTTGCAAAGTGAGTCCTATTGTACGAACATCGTTGAGTCGTCTCCGGAGTTTGCTCGTATGTACGAGGACTATGAGGATTTTGTTGAGGACCTTAGAGACTGTGCCGCTTGGACTCGTCGTTGTCTTAGGGGAAAATAACAAAATGAATTAATTGTTTTATTACTTATTTTCAAAGTCCAGCATAAATAACCAAAGAACTCCTGAAAGGAAGGAACTGAAAGGAAAGGAAATTTGGTATAATTCTATATTTGTGTTTTTATTTTTATTTTTATTTAGAAAGAATACAATAAGGAACATAACCTTGCTTATCCTAATAACTATACAAATCATGCCAAATATATTAAGAATAGCACATAATATGGTCTAAGAACATGACGTGGTCATTATGTAAAAGCTGAAAGTTTTCAACGAAATAGAGTGGGATCTTGGCGTAATTTTGCAACGCTTTCCATATATTATAGTAGGTATAACATAGCATTCAGGATATACTTATGAAAGAGAAGGATGAAAGGGAACAAGGAAGGTGAAACAGACTCCGACATTAGTGACTAGCTGAACGGCAGGTTCACCAACGTTGTAAAGGTACTTGTGGTTGTTGAGGTAAAAAAAGTGATGAAAAATGTCGAAGCGCCTATACGAATTCTACCGCAATTCTGCGCGAAGTAGAAATGGATTATATCATATTTAAATAGAGTTTAATTTTAATCGTCGTATTTTCGTATTAATTTTAATTAATTAATTTAATTTTAGTATTGAGTTATTTATCTTCACGTGGAATTAATTTTATGTATACTGGGCAAACACTTTGTGTGACTACAGCTCTTGTATTAATGTCTAATTTGTCAGGCGTATTCTCTGCAAGCTCCACTCTGTATTTTTTGAATATCTTTAGAAATGCTGCGTATATGGGCATTTTTGCGAATCTCATACCTGAAAAATATCAAAACATGCCTTTGAAGTATTGCGACATCGAAATAGACTTTTGTTTAAAAAATGCCTAGTGTACCCGAAAATGTTCGTTTACAATTGAACATTGTAAAGTTCACAAATGGTCGGGTAAAACATTTTATACAACAGGATTAGACATTTAAACATATTACTACGCTATTTATTTTTTTGGTAAAAAGCCCAAATTATATTTTTGTGACCAATCGAATATCTGTAAGGTTAATAAAAGCACTATAAAACCAATAAAAACATTTATGATAGTCACCTATGCATATCCTAGGTCCTTCACCGAACGGCATGTAAGTGTACGGCTTAATATTCTTCCTTTCTTCTCCAAGGAATCGTTCAGGACGAAATACCTCCGGCTCTGGGAAATTGTCAGGATTATGATGAATGTGATATATCGGAATATGAATTAGATCGCCTTTTACTAAACGTAGACCAGTCGGTAAGGCGTAATCGTGCATCACTTCTCTGGTTAACACACCTAACACAGGATACAAGCGGAGACTTTCTTCCAGACACGATTCCAAGTATGGCATCTGATTTATACACTCATATTTGATTTCTTTATGCTGAGCAAAATATTCATCAACCTCTTCTATCAATCTTTCTTGAGCAGCCTTGTTCTTTGCTAATTCATAAATGAGATAACTCATTGAAGTGGATGTTGTTTCAAAACCAGCTGCGAAAAATAAGACGCATTGCGCTATCAGCAGTTCATCATTTACCTCGATGCTTACTTTCTTTTTTTCACTAGCCCCAATGTTACTTAAGGAATCACCAGTTATTGTATTCTCTTTTTTCCAGGATAAAATAAGATCTACAAAGTCGTGCTTAGAAAGTTTTGTTTCCTGGCGGTTTTTGAAAACTCCGGAAAGAAGATCATTGAAAAATCTACAAACATCATCTTCCAACAATTTGAATCCTAGCGCGTAAAACAATCCTGGCCACATTGAACGGCCTACATTTTTAACGCCTCTAAATGCTGATGTATCAAATATTTGTTCGGCCACAGTTGAGAAGGGGTTGTCTCTAACATTCGTTTTCATCGTATCGGAACTTATTCCAAAAGCACAAGCAGTGATACAGCCTATTGTGTATTTTGAAAGTATCTTTTTCATTTCAACACTTGGATTCGTTTCTACTTCTTCACCGAGCAATCGCTCTAAATTATCAGCATGATTGTTTATCAAATAAAACATATTCTTTAATTTGGCGGAAGTGAAAAGTGGAGTTAAATTCGTCCGTAAAACTTTCCAGACGTCACCATACGCGAAAAACATATTTTTCGAAAGCATTTCTTTATGGTTATGGTCCGAAGTTTCTCTACCATTGCAAAAGTAGAATTCCTTTGATAGTACAAGTTTTAACAGATTTGGGTCTTGTACAATAAGCGCAGGCTTCGTTCCAAAAAATGCTCCAACGTAGGGTTCATTAGGAAACTGTTGGCATATTTCTTGCTCGACTAGATTCATATGTCTCTTCAATAGAAGACTATCTTTAAAGTTACCGAATATCGGTAATGGATCCACAAAAGGTACATTTCTGTTTTTCCAATAGTTTCGATTTCTTAATAACAAATAGTATGTGGAATATAACACAGCGACGACAAACACGAAAACATAATACAAAGCCATCTCGGCGTAAATTCAACAATAATAATGATCTTGCAAAACATACTTTTCGTAACTTATATACCTAGATTAGATTATTGTGTACTATTTTTTTTAAATAAATAGGGTAACAATACTGTTAGTAAAAAGTTGACTAAAAACAAAATTGTATATACTTTCAATTGTGCTAGTAGTTCATTTTTTAACCGACGAAAAAAATGGAGGAGATTCTCAATTCGACACGTATATTTTTTTTTTGTTTTTATGTATGACCACGCATAACTTTTTACAGAGTTGTCCGATTTTGATAATTCTTTTTTATTAGAAAGGGCACACTTCCAAGGTGGTCCCATTGTCATCATGTTAGGATCTGATGATGATATCCTGGGAAAATTGAAGGAACTCTTCAAATTGTACAGGCACACTTGCAGCGATTTCGGTTTTAGTGTAAGTATCGGTACCTTTTTGGCCACAAGTGCTGTATAATACTATGACAGTATAGTACGAGTACGTTACGTGGCGAAAATCACTAAAAAGTGAGAAATAAAAATTTTTAACAAAAAATAGAACCGACTCAAAACGCACTGAAAAGTAAAAAATGTATGTGTCTTTTAGTTGCTTTAATTTACTTAAGCATGTCTAGGAGTCGGTGCCAGCCAAGATTTTTACTTTAAGGACATTACCTAGAACCCAAAAACTGCTTTACTACGTTAAATAAATGTTCCTTAAACTTGCTGGCACCAACTTCATAGATATGCTTAAGTAAATTAAAGCAACTAAATGGCACAGTTGTTTTTTACTTTTTAGTGTGTTTTGAGTCGGTTCTATTTTTTGTTAAAAATTTTTATATAAGTATAAATAGAATAGAATCTATACAAATTGATTTATTACAAGAGGACGCCCGCGCTTTCACGCGCGTAGTTGCCGTTCCCGTGGGAATTTCGGGATAAAATGAGGCCTTTGATAATTAAGCTACCTATGATATGTAAGCTACCTATGATATGTAAGCTACCTATGCTATGTAAGCTACCTATGATATGTAAGCTACCTATGATATGTAAGCTACCTATGATATGTAAGCTACCTATGATATGTAAGCTACCTATGATATGTAAGCTACCTATGATATGTAAGCTACCTATGATATGTAAGCTACCTATGATATGTAAGCTACCTATGATATGTAAGCTACCTATGCTATGTAAGCTACCTATGATATGTAAGCTACCTATGATATGTAAGCTACCTATGATATGTAAGCTACCTATGATATGTAAGCTACCTATGATATGTAAGCTACCTATGATATGTAAGCTACCTATGATATGTAAGCTACCTATGATATGTAAGCTACCTATGATATGTAAGCTACCTATGATATGTAAGCTACCTATGATATGTAAGCTACCTATGATATGTAAGCTACCTATGGTATGTAAGCTACCTATGATATGTAAGCTACCTATGATATGTAAGCTACCTATGATATGTAAGCTACCTATGATATGTAAGCTACCTATGATATGTAAGCTACCTATGATATGTAAGCTACCTATGATTTGTAAGCTACCTATGGTATGTAAGCTACCTATGATATGTAAGCTACCTATGATATGTAAGCTACCTATGATATGTAAGCTACCTATGATATGTAAGCTACCTATGATATGTAAGCTACCTATGATATGTAAGCTACCTATGATATGTAAGCTACCTATGATATGTAAGCTACCTATGATATGTAAGCTACCTATGGTATGTAAGCTACCTATGATATGTAAGCTACCTATGGTATGTAAGCTACCTATGATATGTAAGCTACCTATGATATGTAAGCTACCTATATTTTTGTGAAGTTTCATCAAAATCCAGTTTTTGTGTGAAAGAGTAACAAACATCCATCCAGCCACACTTACAAACTTCCACCTGCATATTATTAGTAAGTATAATAAAAAGAAATATCTCCCTTAAATCACTTGTTCCAGCGCGGTATATATAGGTATAAAAAATCATTATAATAACTTATTTTTTTATCCAGAATTTGAACTTTTAGTGGTTACACATCAAGATAATGTAGTTCATTGTTATTTAAACATAATTGCTGATGTTTTTAACTTAACCTCTAAAATATTTTTCCAGAGGAATATATATATATATATATATATATATATATATATATATATATATATATATATATATATATGTGTGTGTGTGTGTTTTAAAACCCTGCAGAAAAAGTAGGGTTTGTATGTCTCTATGTCTATTTGTACCTCTGTATCTCGGACGAGCTTGCCAATTTTAATGTTTTTTGTTGTTTTGAAGTGCTACTAAATGTCACTATAAGTACAACTGCCGCAGTAGTTTATTTCTATTATTAGTCAACTTAAAAGAGAATAAGGTTCTTAATCCGTTGGAATCCTTAATTTATTAATTAAAGTTCATAATTAGAAAAATAGTCAAAAACAAAGTCTCTGAAATTAAATATTTAGGTACATAAAATTTAAAACTTCCAATCACGGTTACTTGCAAATTTTCTCAATGAATTACTTATCGGACTTGATGATAACAATTATATAATGTTTATTCTTAAACATATGCGTATTATGTTTATTATTGATTTATGTTTTTATGTTTTGTGACGTCATGAATGTCTTGTGTATCCACCGATTTGTTGTGTTTACGTTTTTAAGCCCCTTTGTGTGTGTGTGTGTTATTTTAGATTTAAGACGACAATGTGTAAATGTTTGGTCTCCCACAAAAAATAAAATAAAGTAAAAAGTGAAAGTGCAGGTCGACTCCTTACTAGGTGGACTGACGATACA
Organism: Mycalesis mineus; assembly: GCA_034621355.1. Classification (NCBI taxonomy): domain Eukaryota; kingdom Metazoa; phylum Arthropoda; class Insecta; order Lepidoptera; family Nymphalidae; genus Mycalesis; species Mycalesis mineus. The sequence goes on from CM067888.1 coordinate 12,994,261, forward strand.
GGCGATATGTTGTGATTGGAAGACCCTGAAAAAGACTGCTGCGAGCATCCATGGGTTGATGTGATGATGTTTTTTTTCTACACGAAATATGTCTGGTGTACTTTACGCTTACTGGTTGAAACGACACAAATATTAGTGTAGAGGCTTCCATGCCCTAGCCATGCGTTCATCAAAACGTCTTCAAGTAATTATACATATACCTACTGTGGTATCACGAAATGTCCCATGTTCCATAATTTATGTATGTATATAAATTACGTACTCGTTTTCAAATCCTAAGGCAGTATCAATTAAGTACTTCTTCCGTTTCCTAAGCGAAACATCGATCACGACTTATTCTTGGCCTCTGTCACCTTGATATATCAACTTAATTGTTAAAGTATAAATATTGTTTTAATAAGAGACATATTCATAAGGTACATTTATACAATTGTATTGGTTTTTACGCACATGCTAAACGTTAGGATATCCGCACATAGTCACAAGTGGTAGATAGGTACGAGTTCGTTACACGTGTAAAAGTTGTTTATTTATATAGAATATATTTATATAAAAATTGTTTCTATAAGCAACTATAAGCAGTCGCCCGCGACTTCCATGTTTCCATGTGGAAACCTTTTAGGTACTCTTTTAATTTTAAAGGCAGAGTTTCATACAAAGTGTGCTCCCCATCTCAATTTAATTATTTTATAGTTTCCCGTGAAGCAATATCCTGCATCCCGTCCCGTGTACTGAAGATCTAATTTTTTGTCAAACATTGTACGACATTTCAGTATATTAACATTAACAATATATATTTTTGGCAAGCTGATGGGTAGAAATTGATATTAAATAGTATATTTCACTCTTGAGTCTAGCCTTCAGAATAAACAAATAAAATTTTACATTTCGACACGCACATCTAGAAATTAGCTCGTTTAAACAAACAAACAAACTCTTCCGTGTACTATATATATAGATATTTGAACAAAGATCGAATTCTAATTCCATCACCGTATTAACGTTTCGATCATGAAAGCATATCAGTACCAAAATGCTGACCTCTATTCAGTACGTATAATATAACACGAAGGAGGTTAGAAGAACTAAATTTTGACGCCATAGCGGCATTTGAGCGCTTTTTAGAAATTTTGTAATATCTCCGAAAATATATAACTAATTAACTGAGCAGAGAACAATGAGTAGCTGTCAAACAATGTATCACGCACCGGCGCCATCTACTTAAAGTATTGGTTTGTAGTACATGCTATGTATCAGAGATGGCGCTGTATGGGAAAAAGATTTTCCCGCTTTTTTGTTGAAAATTTTCCTGAATTTTCTTTGCTATCAACCTCACGGAGCCCGAGACCTTTCCAACGAATGCAAAATCGTGGAAATCGGTTAGTGCGTTCTGGAGTTATAGCGTCAGGAAAGAAAACCCGACTTATTTTTATCGAATAGACATATATTGTATATCGGCGTTATATTATTTATATGTTTGATGTGTATGTCTGTGTGTCCATTTGTACCTCTATATCTCCAACGATTTTTTTTGATGGTTTTTGGTATTTTGAAGTGCAACTAAATGTTAGAGTCACTATAAGTATCTAACTGCCGCAGTTGTTTATTTGTCTTTTTAGTCGACTTAAAAAAGGGTGAGATTCTTAATCTGCCGGAAACCTAAATTAATAACTAAGTAACTACATAATTAGAAAAATAGTAAGAAAACAATTTTGCTTTAAAAGTAAGTGCCTACATAAAATTAAAAACTTCCAATCACGATTATTTGCATTTTCTTAATGAATTACTTATCGAACTTGATAATAGTATAATTGTCGTTAAAAGTATTCCTAAGTATAACATGAAAATAATATAAGTACAACTTATAAGATATTGAAATTAAGGTAAGGTATTGTTTTAATGGAATATGAGGGAGCATCTGACAGCTGCTAAGGCATGTCTATTGTTTCGCCACGCAGCGACGGGGCGGGATGGCGACGCGATGTAATGTTATAAGACCTGAGCCGTTGTAATGTAAAAATCTAATATATTTTTCTAAGGACTATGAGGATTTTCTTAAGGATCTTTGAGACTGTGCCGCTTGGATTCGTCGTTTTCTTAACGGAAAATAGCAAAACGAATTAATTGTTTTATTACTTATATTCAAAGTCCAGCATAAATAACCAAAGAACTGCTGAAAGGATCTGACATATTTCGATGAAATTTGGTATAATTCTATATTTATTTTTATTTAGAAAGAATACAATAAGAAACTTAAGCTTACTTATCCTAATAACTATACAAATCATGCCAAATATATTAAGAATAGCACATAATATGGTCTAAGAACATGACGTGGTCATCTTGTAAAAGCTGAAAGGCCTTTCAACGAAATAGAGTGGGATCTTAGCGTAATTCTACAACGCTTTCCATATATTATAGTAGGTATAACATAAATTCAAATTCAAAATTCAAAATCGTTTATTTCAAGTAGGCTTATTACAAGCACTTTTGAAACGTCAAATTGGATTATTTGTAGTGACTCTACCACCGGCTCGGAAGGCAGGCCCTGTTGAGAAGAGCCGGCAAGAAACTCAACAGTTGCTCTTTTTATAATATTATCAATTTTACAATATTAAGTGTGTTGTTACATAAAGATATTTATTTTACTTCCTGTGTGAAGTTGAAAGCCTATCCAATTGCCTTTGAACATCTTTGTCATTTAAAAATTCATCGATAGTATAATAACCCTGACTCAGTAAGTGAGTTTTAATACATTTTTTAAACTTATGCAATGGCAGATCTAAAACTGAATTGGGCATCTTGTTGTAGGAGTACACCCAATCCTACGAAAGATTTTTGTACTTTTCGGAGGCGATAAGCTGATATGACTAACTTATGTCCATTTCTAGGAAGACGATCGTTTAAATCATTTTTCTGTTTATACATATTTATATTTTGTTTAACAAAGACTAGGTTATTGAATATGTATTGACAGGCTACTGTAAGAATTCCTATTTCTTTAAATTTGACTCGAAGGGACTCGCGTGGTTTAAGTTTATAAATCGACCGAATTGCTCGTTTCTGAAGTATAAAGACAGAATTTATGTCCGCAGCCTTTCCCCACAACAAGATGCCATAAGACATCACACTGTGGAAGTAAGCCAAATAAACCAGTCTAGCTGTTTCTACATCGGTAAACTGCCTTATTTTTCTCACTGCAAATGCTGCTGAGCTAAGCTCTGCTGTCAGTGACTCTATATGAGCGCTCCACTGAAGTTTACAGTCCAAGGTCACTCCTAAAAAGACTGTAGAACTCTCCATTTTTAGCGTTTCACCATTTATCATTAAAGACTTATTTATTTCTTTTACATTCGGTAAAGAATCAACACATTTAGTTTTCTTTGCATTTAATAGTAAATTATTAGCAGTAAACCAATGCGACACATGCGACACAGCACGGTTTACATCGTCAAAGTCACTTTTATTTCTATCAGTTTTAAAAATTAAAGATGTGTCATCAGCAAACAGTAAAATTTCACAAATGTCACTAACATGGTGTGGTAAATCATTGATATACACTAAAAATAGAAAAGGACCCAAAATTTAACCCTGTGGAACGCCCATTTTAGGAGATGAGCCACGTGACTTTATATCATTAATGCATACCGTTTGAGTTCTATCACTAAGATAAGAGGCAATGAGATTAAGTGCAACATTTTTAATGCCATAGTGGCTCAACTTAAGCAAAAGAGTTTTATGGTCAACACAATCGAAAGCCTTGGACAAGTCACAGAATACGCCAATAGCATTCTTAGACCTTTCCCAGGGCATCAAAGATGTTCTGCACCTGCATCAGCGACCTTTTGTGAAACCATATTGGTCAGGATGAAGTAAGTTATTTAAGTTAAAATGACTAAGCAGTTGATTTAAAACTATTTTTTCAAAGACCTTACTTAGTGTTGGCAATATTGAAACCGGTCTGTAATTATTGAGATCTGCTTGGTCGCCTGATTTAAAAAGTGGAATAAGTTTTCCATGTTTCATTAGGTTCGGAAAAGTACCTGAGTCCACACATTCATTAAATATAACAGCTAAGTGTGGAGCAATGACATTTATTATATTAGATATTACTTTTACTGACATCCTCCACAGATCGCAGTCCTCTTTGATTTAAGTAGTTTAAATGTTTTTATAATATCAAAAGCAGTTACATAATTAAATTTAAATAGAATGTTGCACTCTTTCACATTGTCTCTTAGTAACCTCTGGGCTGACGTAGGAGACGAATTTAGCGAATCTGCTAATAAGATAGGTACATTTTGGAAGAAGTCTTCAAAAGCATTAACAACCTCGTTTTTATTGTTTATTTTTTTATTATCAACAATTAATTCATAATTCATATGGCGAGGTTTAATTTTGCCAGTTGCATTATTTATTATGTTCCACGAGGTTTGTATCTTATTGTCAGCTCTAATTAGTAACTCTTTCATGTGTATGGATTTTGCATTAATACATACGCGTTTGAATGTTTTTGAATAATTTTTAACAAATTCCGAAAATTTTTGACTGTGATTATACTGTTTTTCATCATACAACTCATACAATTTATCTCTACTTTTATAAATACCTACAGTAGCCCAGTCACTGAACTTTAATTTTTGGCTTAAATTAACACGTTTTAAATTGAATATTTTAGAAAACTCACTGTCTATTGTCTCAAAAAGTGCACCAAAAAGAATATCAGGGTCACTATTAACAAAAGATAGACTTGGAATTTTGCTACAAATTACGCTTTTGAATCTCTCTAATTTACCTTCAGTTATTGGCCTGAACTTTAACCATTGGTTGCTCATGGGTTTGTTGTTTAGAATAGTGATAAGTTGACCGCAATGATCAGAGTTCAATTTGTTAATTATCACCATGTCAACTATATCAGTATTGTAAAATATATTATCTAAACAAGAAGCTGAATTGGCTGTAATTCTAGTAGGTTCATTGAAAGCGTGTCTTAAATTAAAACATTTAAATAAGTTAAGAAACCTAAGAGACATTGAGTTTAGTTAGTTTTATTTTTTTAGTAAAAGTACTCAATCGCTTCATCACCTCCTCCATTGTCTCCTCAAAGTAATCATAGGGCGGTACACGCAAAGATAGTTCAACAATGCGTTCAACAGAAAGATCAACTATATCTTTTCGATTTTTACATTTTAGGTTGTTACGTACAAAAATTAGAGATCCACCATGAATTGCAGTCGTTCTGAAGAACACACTTGACAATAAAAAATTATTAATATTAACTGCTAACTGTGAGCTAGTGAGCCAGTGCTCTGTAATACATAAAATGTGCACATTAACTTTTTCAACAAATAGTTCAATTTCTAAGTCTTTGCGAGTGAGGCTCTGTATATTTTGGTGTACAATGTTCAAGTTGCAGAGCTCCTCCTTTGTCTTAATATATTATTGCCATAGCATTCAGGATATGCTTATGAAAGAGAAGGATGAAAGGGAACAAGGAAGGTGAAACAGACTCTGACATTAATGATTAGCTGAACGGCAGGTTCACCAACGTTGTAAAGGTACTTGTGGTTGTTGAGGTAAAAAAAGTGATAAAAAATGTCGAAGCGCCTATACGAATTCTACCGCAATTCTGCGCGAAGTAGAAATGGATTATATCATATTTAAATAGAGTTTAATTTTAATCGTCGTATTTTCGTATTAATTTTTGTGCGGGACAGTGATTTATAGTGTATTAAAACTGTAAATAGTGTATAATAATAGACAATAGACATTAATAGTGATCATAGCGTGCATAACTAATAGTTTATAATAAGTAAAATGTATAGTCATTGAAATTTAGGTCGCGCAACAGTACAAATATTGTAAATACGCTTAGCGTGACCAATTTGTTTAAAAAAGAATAGATATATAGGCCCTCTCGCTCTAACATCGACCAATCAGAAAGCCCGTTTTAATAGAGCGAGAGGGCAGACGTTAGACAAAGATAGAAAAACATATTTGATTGGTTATTATATGGGCTCTCTAATTGGATATCATTATGTACCAATTAGAGGGCCCGAATTAATTTGTATATATACGGGGCACTGTGCCGATAGCGACACAGTTCCCAATCGACCACCAAGAAGATTGTAATAGAAGAGGTACCAACAGAAGAATAAAAAGGCGTTCTTGAAGAAGTGTTTCATTGAAGAAAACCTGCCCAGATTCTTCCAGAGCAATCCAGCAAATAGTGAATGTACTATACAGTACAATTTTAATTAATTAATTTAATTTTAGTATTGAGTTATTTATCTTCACGTGGAATTAATTTTATATATACTGCGCAAACACTTTGTGTGCCTACAGCTCTTGTATTCATGTCTAATTTGTCAGGCGTATTCTCTGCAAGCTCCACTCTGTATTTTTTGAATATCTTTAGAAATGCTGAGTATATGGGCATTTTTGCGAATCTCATACCTGAAAAATATCAAAACATGTCTTTGAAGTTCTGCGTAATAGAAATAGGCTTTAGTTTTAAAAAATACCTAGTGTACCCGAAAATGTTCGTTTACAATTGAACATTGTAAAGTTCACAAATGGTCGGGTAAAACATTATATACAACAGGATTAGACATTTAAACATATTACTACGCTATTTATTTTTTTGGTAAAAAGCCTAAATTATACTTTTGTGACCAATCGAATATCTGTATGGTTAATAAAAGCACCATAAAACCAATAAAAACAATTATGATAGTCACCTATGCATATCCTAGGTCCTTCACCGAACGGCATGTAAGTGTACGGCTTAATATTCTTCCTTTCTTCTCCAAGGAATCGTTCAGGACGAAATACCTCCGGCTCTGGGAAATTGTCAGGATTATGATGAATGTGATATATCGGAATATGAATTAGATTGCCTTTTATGAGACGTAGACCAGTCGGTAAGGCGTAATCGTGCATTACTTCTCTGGTTAACACACCTAACACAGGATACAAGCGGAGACTTTCTTCCAGACACGATTCCAAGTATGGCATCTGATTTATACACTCATATTTGATTTCTTTATGCTGAGCAAAATATTCATCAACCTCTTCTATCAATCTTTCTTGAGCAGCCTTGTTCTTTGCTAATTCATAAATAAGATAACTCATTGAAGTGGATGTTGTTTCAAAACCAGCTGCGAAAAATAAGACGCATTGCGCTATCAGCAGTTCATCATTTACCTCGATGCTTACTTTCTTTTTTTCACCAGCCCCAATGTTACTTAAAGAATCACCAGTTATTGTATTCTCTTTTTTCCAGGATAAAATAAGATCTACAAAGTCGTGCTTAGAAAGTTTTGTTTCCTGGCGGTTTTTCAAAACTCCGGAAAGAAGATCATTGAAAAATCTACAAACATCATCTTCCAACAATTTGAATCCTAGCGCGTAAAACAATCCTGGCCACATTGAACGGCCTACATTTTTAACGCCTCTAAATGCTGATGTATGAACTATTTGTTCGGCCACAGTTGAGAAGGGGTTGTCTCTAACATTCGTTTTCATCGTATCGGAACTTATTCCAAAACCACAAGCAGTGATACAGCCTATTGTGTATTTTAAAAGTATCTTTTTCATTTCAACACTTGGATTCTTTTCTACTTCTTCACCGAGCAATCGCTCTAAATTATCAGCATGATTGTTTATCAAATAAAACATATTCTTTAATTTGGCGGAAGTGAAAAGTGGAGTTAAATTCGTCCGTAAAACTTTCCAGACGTCACCATACGCGAAAAACATATTTTTCGTAAACATTTCTTTATGGTTATAGTCCGAAGTTTCTCTACCATTGCAAAAGTAGAATTCCTTTGATAGTACAAGTTTTAACAGATTTGGGTCTTGTACAATAAGCGCAGGCTTCGTTCCAAAAAATGCTCCAACGTAGGGTTCATTAGGAAACTGTTGGCATATTTCTTGCTCGACTAGATTCATATGTCTCTTCAATAGAAGACTATCTTTAAAGTTACCGAATATCGGTAATGGATCCACAAAAGGTACATTTCTCCTTTTCCAATAGTTTCTATTTCTTAATAACAAATAGTATGTGGAAAATAACACAGCGACGAAAAACACGAAAACATAATACAAAGCCATCTCGGCGTAAATTCAACAATAATAATGATCTTGCAAAACATAAATAACGTAATTTATATACCTTGATTAGATTATTGTGTGCTATTTTATTTAAATAAATAGGGTAACAATACTGTTAGTAAAAAGTTGACTAAAAACAAAATTGTACATACTTTCAATTGTGCAAAAAAATGAACTACTCATTTTTTAACCGACGAAAAAAATGGAGGAGATTCTCAATTCAACACGTATATATTTTTTTTGTTTTTATGTATGACCACGCATAACTTTTTACAGAATTGTCCGATTTTGATGATTTTTTTTTATAAGAAAGGGCACACTTCCAAGGTGGTCACATTGTCATCATGTTAGGATCTGATGATGATATCCAGGGAAAATTGAAGGAATTCTTCAAATTGTACAGGCACACTTGCAGCGATTTCGGTTTTAGTGTAAGTATCGGTACCTTTTTGGCTACAAGTGCTGTGTAATACTATGACAGTATAGTACGAGTACGTTACGTGGCGAAAATCACTAAAAAGTGAGAAATAAAAATTTTTAACAAAAAATAGAACCGACTCAAAACGCACTAAATATCCGATATGCTTGAGTAAATTAAAGCAACTGAATGGCACAGTTATTTTTTATTTTTTAGTACGTTTTGCGGCGGTTCTAATTTTTGTTAAAATTTTTTATATAAGTATAAATAGAATAATAATATATTTAAAATTTAAAAAGAAATGAAAATAAATAAATGATAGTAAATAATAATAATAATAATAATAAAGTATATAGGAAGGAGAAATGCGCGATGGTAGAACAAATGGTTCCAATAACCATAACTGCGGAAGACGTAGGCTGTGTAATTCGGCCGGCTTCCAACTGGAAATGTCCAGGTCCGGATGGATTGCACAACTTCGGGTTGAAATGGTTCCGTAGTGCGCATTCTATCTTGGCAATACAATTTGAAAGCGCCGTTGACATTGGATCGCTACCGACATTCCTAACAACTGGTGTCTCGTTCCTATTATACAAATCCGAAAGTACCACGGATCCCAAAAACTACCGACCGATTACATGCTTACCATCTATAAGCTTCTTACATCCATTCTGACATCAAAAATAACAATGCATATTAATGCAAATAATATTTTGGCCCCAACACAGACTGGATGCAAGACCCGGTCTCGTGGTACAAAGGAACTGCTCCTCATTGACACTGTTATTTGCCAGCAGGTTTGGCGAAACAGAAAAAATCTCACAGCTGCTTGGATTGACTATAAGAAGGCCTATGATTCAGTGCCTCATTCATGGCTCATGGAGGTCGTGCGGTTGTACAAGGTCGATGCAACACTATGCTCTTTTCTTGAATCGTGCATGAGTCAGTGGATGACAGTCCTTAACCATCCAGGCATCTCTGAGAGTTCTGAATTGAGTGAACCGAGAGGGATTAGGCGGGGTATTTTCCAGGGCGACAGTTTAAGCCCTTTATGGTTTTGCCTAGCTCTTAATCCTCTCAGTACTTGTGCTGATGGATTCAGGGCTAGGCTTTCGCCTTCGCAGGGGTGGTGAGCTCATATCTCACTTGCTTTATATGGACGACCTCAAAATGTATGCATCAAAGCGTTCAGACCTTGTGTCATTGTTGAAGATCACTCAAACCTTTAGCAATGACATAAGGATGGAATTTGGTGTAGATAAGTGTGCGGTAATCAATATCGAGCGAGGCAGAGTTGTGAGCTCTGAGAATATAGTACTTTCAGAAACTATTATTCTCAAATCACTTTGCGAAGGGGAGACCTATAAATACCTTGGAATGTCAGAAGCACTTGGTATTGAGGTAGGGAATATGAAACAACTAGTGCAGGAACGCTTCTTTGGCCGCCTGAAAAAAGTCCTAAAAAGTCTTTTATCAGGTGGTAATAAGGTGCGTGCCTACAAAAGCTGGGTCATGCCCTTACTCATATACTCTTTTGGCATTCTAAAGTGGACTCAAACTGAACTGGGCTCCCTGGACTGTAAAGTCCGCAAACTGCTGACGTCATATCGGATGCACCATCCACGTTCATCTGTAATGAGATTGTACCTCCCACGCAAGTGTGGGGGACGTGGTTTCTTGAACGCCAAGAACCTCCATAATCGTGAGGTGTGCAATCTCAGAGATTATTTTCTCAAGATAAATGTGGGTATGCATAAGGATGTCGTTGCAGTGGACAAGGGTTTAACTCCACTATCCCTTGGCAAAAAGAACTGGCGTAAGCCTAAAGTAATTAGTAACTCAGATCGTGTGGCGATATGGAAGAGTAAGGAGTTGCATGGACATTTCTACAAGGCCCTCACGGGGCCGAATGTAGATCAAATAACATCTGTATCTTGGTTGCAATTCGGTGACCTCTTTGGGGAAACCGAGGGTTTTGTCTGTGCAATTATGGACGAGGTTATCAAGACGAGAAACTACCGGAAACATATTATGAAAGATGGCACACTAGACATATGTCGAGCGTGTCATCAACCTGGGGAATCCCTCAGACATATAGTTTCCGGGTGTTCTCATCTTGCTAATGGTGAATACTTGCACAGACATAATCAAGAAGCCAAGATAATCCACCAACAACTTGCTCTTCTGTATGGCCTTGTCGATTTTGAGGTGCCTTACTATAGGTACGATCCAGCGTCAGTTCTTGAAAATAGCAGTGCGTTGCTCTACTGGGATCGAACAATTATCACTGATAGGTATATTGTAGCCAATAGACCTGATATAGTGATAATTGATCGATTAACGCGCCGTGCAATGATTGTTGATATTACTGTTCCACATGACGATACTCTGGTGAAAGCTGAAAAGGAAAAAGTATCAAAATACTTGGACCTTGCTCATGAGATTACCGCCATGTGGAATAGTCTTTTCAGTCAACGGTCTTATAGCGAAAAGCTTTGACGAACATCTTAAAAAGCTTTCGCTTAATTGTTGGATCAAGGGTCGGATACAGAAGGCAGTAATTCTTGAAACGGCGCGCATTGTGAAGAGGTTCCTCACTCTGGAGCCCTGACCACCGGTTGCTTGGACCCCCGGGCACCGCAGCAGGCGGAATGAATTTTTTTATAAATTTTTAATAGTGTTTTTTTTTTATAATTTTAGAAACATTGTTAAAAATTTTTAAAATAATTGTAAATAAATAAATGAGTGTAAATAATAATGATGCCAATGGGTTGGTCCCAATCAGCCTCGCTGACCATCTGAGGCGGCTGGGGTTCCGTGGCAGTTCGCTCGCAGCAAGGATGCAGAAAGCGGTCTTGCTGGATTCGGCTAGGATAGTCCGCCGGTTTCTCCACCTGTCGCCCTGACCCCCGGCCGTCTGGTCTCCCTGCCGGGGCGAATCCTCCGCCCGGAGCATATATGTATTTATGTAACGTATATTTAAGTTTATTTTTATTTAGTATTTAAGTAAGTTTATTATAACAGTTTCAGTTTTTTTATATGTATTTATTGTGTATCCGGGCGTGAGAGTATATTTAATATATAAAAAAAATGAAAATGTCATGCGATCCTACTACAGGGCTACAGGGGGAGAAACTGGACGGACTGGCTACCGAGCTGCAATGTATCGCGAGTTCTTGCTGCTTGAGCCGCATTTGAGCTTAGAGGTATATCATGCATACGTGGCTTCCGTCCTACGTTATGGCTTAATATTTTGGGGAAATGGCGCTGATATTAATAGAACATTTATTGCTCAAAAGAAGTGTGTCCGAGCTATGTGTGGGGCGGTGCCCCTTGATTCTTGCAAGCCATTATTTCTAAGACTCAACCTATTAACCCTACCAAGCCTGTATGTGTTCGATATCTGTGTTTTTGTTAAAAAATACGAGCAACTTTTTAGTAAAAGATTTAATATGCACTCGGAGAATACAAGACATCCCAATGATATAGTGTTAAATCATTTTCCTAGAACAAAATTATTTCTCAAAAGTTGCCCTGGGATGTGTATTAAGATTTTTAACAGTATACCAAACTCAATCAAAGCTTTTCCACTGAGACAATTTAGAAAAAAATTATTTGACTGGCTAGTAAGTAAACGCTTTTATAGTACTAATGAACTTTTAAAATAATTAATTACCTATAATGACAAACATTGTTTAACTGATATCTTAATAATTAATTCAATTAACACTTTAATACTCATTTTAATTAATTTTTATAATGTAATGGACACTATATATTTTATAACAGACTTAAATTTAACTATTATAATTTACTTTTATTGATGTGTAAATTCAATTAATATTGCACACCATGTATTATGGTAGAATGTAAGTTGTAATTTAATTTCTAAGATCCATATTGTACTACATTCTAGCAAATAAAGATATTATTATTATTATTTAACTGTCACGGAACAAAACCTGGCAGATCGGGCTCGGTTTATTCAGCGTTCGAACATCTTTAACGCTACCGAGCTCGAACGATTACGACGTGAGTCTGTTCCCGAAGTTGTTACCTCTTCCGCAGAGCAAATCGTCTCACCGGCGGCACCTGCTCGCAAAGAGACCGAACCTATGTCCCAAGATTTGCATGTGGAGGAGGACACCGAGGGAACAATCGCCCTGGACTTAGAGCGGATGAGAAGGGTTTTAGAAGAGACGATTTCTGAAATCCGTACTGCTCCTCTTGAGGATCGTCCGCGGCTCTCCGTTTACGCTGAATATAGCGACGCGGGATGTCATTGAGGCTCATTTTGCATATTGAAGACTCATTGGCAGACTGCTATGCTTCAGGTCGGGCAACACAAGGCCAAGGATTGTGCGCTCTGTTAGGATAGCCTTCAATGGGCTCGGGGTTAGGCTGGATCAAGCCGACATAACCCAAAAACTAACGGAGCGCATCGACGATCTGAAGCAGAAAATCGCTGCGTGGGGGAACCGCATACGACGATACTCGGAAAGAGTCGAGCGATTTCAGCAGAATCGTCTTTTCTCGAGTGATCAGAAAAGGTTCTACAACAAACTGGAGTGTCCTGCGGTCTGTTCTGTCTCTCCACAGCCGAGTCCGGCCGACCTCATCACCTTCTGGCGAAGTATCTGGTTAGGAGAGGTAGAGCACGATGAGGGCCCTTGGATTGCGGCGATAGAGGAGGCATGTGCCGCAATTGAGCCGATGAACCCGGTCGCCATCTCTTCGGAGGATGTAGCTGGTGCAGTAAGGCGGGCTGCGAACTGGAAAAGTCCGGGGCCCGACGGACTGCACCACTACTGGCTGAAGGCGTTCTCGGCTTGCCATGTCACCTTAGCTCGCCAATTCCAAGAGGCTCTCGAGCAAAGGATGCTCCCGAACCTTTCCACCACCGGGATCACTCATCTAGCTCCAAAAACCACCGATACCGCGGACCCATCTAAATACCGCCCCATTACGTGTCTTACTACCATCTACAAGACACTGACATCCGTTCTGAGCTCCAAGATAACCCGTCACGTCGTCGCCAATAAGGTCCGAGCTTATAACGGCTGGGTCATGCCCGTTCTCATGTACTCCTTTGGCGTGCTCAGATGGACTCAGACCGAACTTGACGCCCTGGATACAAGAGTCCACACGACTATGACTCTCCACCGTATGCATCACCCAAAATCGTCTGTCATGAGGTTGTATATCCCCCGAAAGTGCGGTGGCAGAGGCCTACTCAGCGCCAAAACCATGCACAATCGGGAGATATGCAGCCTCAGGACCTACTTCGAGACAAAAAGGGAGTCTCCGATGCATGTGGAGGTCATAGAATGTGATAAAGGACTCACCCCCCTATCCTTGGCCAAGAGCGATTGGCAGAAACCGGTGGTACTGAGCACCTCTGACCGAGAGACCGTATAGAAGGGGAGAAGGAGCTGCACGGACGCTTTTTTAAGGCTCTTCATGAGCCCCATATTGATAGAAAAGCGTCCGTGCAGTGGTTGCGCTTGGGAGACCTCTTTGGGGAAACCGAAGGGTTTGTCTGTGCGATACAGGATCAGGTGGTTAAGACGCGGAACTACCGAAAGTACATTCTGAAGGATAGCACTCACGACATTTGTCGAGCCTGTCGCCATCCCGGAGAGTCACTCAGACATGTGCTTTCGGGCTGTTCGGCTCTTGCCAACACTGAGTATTTGCACATAAACAACCAAGCAGCCAAAAACCTTCACCAAGAGCTTGCTCTGATGTACGGTCTCTTGGATCAGCGGCTGCCTTATTACCAGTATACACCGGTGCCAGTGCTAGAACGCGACGGAATCCGGCTCTATTGGGACCGGTCTATCATCACGGACAGGACTATTCTAGCGAATAAGCCTGATATCGTGGTGTTAAACCGGGCACAGTCGAGGGTGTTTTTGGTGGACATCACCATTCCATATAACGAGAACCTTGTAAGAGCTGAGACGGAGAAAAAACGAAAGTATCTTGATCTGGCTCACGAGGTTACCGCCATGTGGCATGTGGAGTCCACTGAAATCATCCCGATCGTTATATCTGCCAATGGGTTGGTCCCGGTCAGCCTCGCTCACCATCTGAGGCGACTGGGGTTCAGCTCGCAGGAAGGATGCAGAAAGCGGTCTTGCTGGATTCGGCTAAGATGGTTCGCCGGTTTCTCCACCTGTCGCCCTGACCCCCGGCCGTTTGGTCTCCCTACCGGGGTGAATCCTCCGCCCGGAGCATGTATATATTTATGTAACGTATATTTAAGTTTATTTATATTAAGTATTTAAGTAAGTTTATTATAACAGTTTCAGTTTTTTATATGTATTTATTGTGTATCCGTGCGTGAGAGTATATTTAATGTATAATAATAATAATAATAGCCTTATCTCTTACGGGGCCAGATGTAGATCAAATAACATCAGTATCTTGGTTGCAATTCGGTGACCTCTTTGGGGAAATTGAGGGTTTTGTCTGTGCAATTATGGATGAAGTGATCAAGACGAGAAACTACCGGAAACATATTATGAAAGATGGCACTCTAGACATATGTCGAGCGTGTCATGATCCTGGGGAGTCCCTCAGGCATATAGTTTCCGGGTGTCCTTATCTTGCTAACGGCGAATACTTGCACAGACATAATCAAGTAGCCAGGATAATTCACCAACAACTAGCTCTTCGGTACGGCCTTGTCGATTTTGAGATGCCTTACTATAGGTACGACCCAGCCCCAGTTCTTGAAAATAACAGTGCAATGCTCTACTGGGATCGAACGATTATCACTGACAGGTATATTGTAGCCAATAGACCTGATATAGTGATAGTCGATCGATCAGTACGCCGTGCAATAATTGTTGATATTACTATTCCTCATGACGATAACCTCGTGAAAGCCGAAAAGGAAAAAGTATCAAAGTACTTGGACCTTGCTCACGAGATTACCGCCATGTGGAATGTTAAGTCAACTATTATTGTTCCGATAGTCGTTTCAGTCCATGGTCTTTTTGCGAAAAGCTTCGATCAACACCTTAAGAAGCTTTCGCTTAATTGTTGGATCAAGGGTCGGATACAGAAGGCAGTAGTCCTTGAATCGGCGCGTATTGTGAGGAGGTTCCTCACTCTGGAGCCCTGACCAGCGGTTGCTTGTACCCGCAAAGGCCCCGCAAACGGAGGAGAAGATTTTTTTTATAAATTTTTAATAGTGTTTTTATATATATTTTTGTATTACTTAAAACATTGTTAAAAATTTTAAAAAAATATGTAAATAAATATAAATGAGAGACAAAAAATAGCCTTTATTAACAATCTTAATTTTACATTTTATCTTATTTCTACTTTAAAAAAAAACGGTTAGTTGAAAAGAAAAGAAAATTATTAGTAAAATTTATAAGTAGAATATTCTTTTCAGACACCGGTTCGATTGTTTTGCTTTTCAGCATAGGCCTCCCCAAGTTTTCTCCATAATGTTCGGTCTAGTGCTTTCCTCTTCCAAGTTGCACCTGCTACCTTTATGATATCGTCTTCCCATCTACTATAAATAGAATAGAATCTATACAAATTGATTTATTACAAGAGGACGCCCGCGCTTTCACCCGCGTAGTTGCCGTTCCCGTGGGAATTTCGGGACAAAATGAGGCCTATGATATGTAAGCTACCTATGATAGGTAAGCTACCTATGATATGTAAGCTACCTATGATATGTAAGCTACCTATGATATGTAAGCTACCTATGATATGTAAGCTACCTATGATATGTAAGCTACCTATGATATGTAAGCTACCTATGATATGTAAGCTACCTATGATATGTAAGCTACCTATGATATGTAAGCTACCTATGATATGTAAGCTACCTATGATATGTAAGCTACCTATGATATGTAAGCTACCTATGATATGTAAGCTACCTATGATATGTAAGCTACCTATGATATGTAAGCTACCTATGATATGTAAGCTACCTATGATATGTAAGCTACCTATGATATGTAAGCTAACTATATTTTTTGAAGTTTCATCAAAATCTAGTTTTTGTGTGAAAGAGTAACAAACATCCATCCAGCCACACTTACAAACTTCCACCTGCATAATATAAGTAAGTATAATAAAAAGAAATATCTCCCTTAAATCACTTGTTCCAGCGCGGCATAGGTATAAAAAAATATTATAATAACTTATTTTTTTATCCAGGATTTAAACTTTTAGTGGTTACACTTCAAGATAATGAAGTTAAAGTTTAATGACTCAAGCGGTCAAGCCACACTACCGATAAGGTATGGTGGCTTGGGTACTCGCAAAATTTCCAGTGTTGCTCTTCCGTCATTCCTGGCCTCAGTTCATAGCACTTCCGATCTCGTAGGTAAAATCCTGAAAGCCTCCCCGGCTACAAACTACGAGATTGCATGCTTGGATGAGGCCAATAATGCCTGGTTAGCTGGACCGATTCAAAATTTCCCGACCCAACCAAAGCTACAAAAGGCTTGGGACACCATTATGTCAGAGTCTACCCTTAAGTATCTTTTAGACAGTGCGACAGGTAGAGACCGGGCGAGTGTCCTGACATCCTCTAGGCCAGAGTCAGGTCACTGGCTCCACGCCTATCCCTCACCCAACACTGGCAACCTGATAGACCCGGAGTCCCTACGTATTGCCGCTGCTCTCCGGCTCGGAACTACGCTGTGCATTGAGCACGACTGTTGCTCTTGCGGTGCACGTGTAGACCGCTTCGGCCACCATGGACTCGCCTGCTCATCGGGCGCCGGCCGCTTTTCCCGCCATTCCGCACTTAATGACATCCTGAGGGCACTCGTCAGTGCTAATGTTCCCGCCGTTCTGGAACCCCAGATAGTGCGTGACGATGGCAAGCACCCTGACGGGATGTCATTGATTCCCTGGAGTATGGGGCGTGCGCTGGTATAGGACGCGACATGTGCCGATACCTTAGCGGCGTCCTATGTTAATTCGACCTCTGGACGTGCCGGAGCGGCGGCGGACGCCCGAGAGCATCAAAAGACTTTAAAATACAGTTGTCTCGGCACTGGGTCCATGGGGCAGAAGCGCTCGTGCTTCATAAGGAATTGAGTAGGCGCCTCAGGGAGACAACAGGCGACCCTCGGGCAGGCAGCTTTCTCGCGCAACGAATGTCTATCGCAATTCAGCGCGGAAATGCTGCCTGAGTGATGGGCACCCTACCAGAAGGGCAAAATTTAGAATTATGCTTATAGTTAAGTTAATTAGTTAGTTATTATAATTATTCTGTTTATATATATATATATATATATATATATATACCGATATTTCATAACAAAAAATATTCGAAATGAGGTCCATTTGGCAAAAACTGAGAAATAATATTTTTAATGGCAATAAAAGTGGCAAGTGTTGCACCATTTTGATATCTTGACAAAATGGGCCATCTTTTGAAATTACTTGCCAAGCATAGTGTAGTACTTTATTTTCATAAAATGAGGTGTCAAAGTTAACTGACCATATTTTTGTAAACCATGACTTAATGAAACTTAATTTATTTTACTAAGTTAACAATATTTCTTCCACAGATTTGGGATTGCAATGAGTAGCACCACTACTTTAGATTACGTAATTAAAGCAATCAGTGCAAAGTTGTGAAATTTGTGATTACAGTACATAAAAATGCGACCAAAAGTGTCGATTTTAAATTTTTCTTAAATGACAATAATTACAAAACTAAGTGACATGGATTTTTTTACACGCTTTATATTAGCTTCACTTGTATGTCAGTATGTCAGTATGTAACTTGTATGTGTGTTCGCGCATAACTTCGTCGTTTATGAACCGATTTTGATAATTCTTTTTTTGTTGGAAAGTAGATAGTCCGGTGGTGGTACCATGACAAGGATACCAGGATCTGATGATGGGATCTTGGAGAAACCGAGGGGAACTTTCATAAATTGTAGGGACAACAAGTACGTTTGTTAGTTTTTCCGATAAGTATTTAAAAGCACTACAATTCGATGAAGGTCTGGAGTCGATCTGATGATGGAGCCGATCTACATATAAGAGAATTCCTTGACGATTTACTGTATTTACCTTGTGTTTGGGCTCGATTAATTTGTTTTGATAAGAACTTTACATTTAGATGGGCTGTGACTGTCATTGAGGGTCTGGTGATGAAGACAAAGTACAGTTAAGGGAGCTCCGTAACAGCTTACAGTAGCTACCTTGTGTTTGGGCTTGATTAATTTGTCTCGATGAGAAATTTACATTAAGATGGACTGTCACTGTCATTGAGGGTCTGGTGATGAAGACGAAGTACAGTTAAGGGTGCTCCGTAACGGCTTACAGTAGCTACCGTGTGTTTGGGCTTGATTAATTTGTCTCGATGAGAAATTTACATTTAGATGGACTGTGACTGTCATTGAAGGTCTGCAGATGAAAACGAAGGACAGTTAAGGGAGCTCTTTAACGGTTTACAGTAGCTACCTTGTGTTTGGGCTCGATTAATTTGTCTCAATGAGAACTTTACATTTAGATGGGCTGTGACTGTCATCAAGGGTCTGGCGATGAAGACGAAGGACGGCTGAGGGAGCTCTTTAACGGTTTACAGTAATTACCTTGTGTTTGGGCTCGATTAATTTGTCTCAATGAGAACTTTACATCTAGATGGGCTGTGACTATCATTGAGGGTCTGGCGATGAAGAAGAAGGACAGCTGAGGGAGCTCTTTAACGGTTTACAGTAGCTACCTTGTGATTGGGCTCGATTAATATGTCTCAATGAGAAGTTTGAAAGATTCCAGTTGGTTTAATGTTAACTAAGTCATGATATGATGATGAGATCTACGAAAACTCGAGGAAACTCTTCAAACTTTATTTTTACACGCTTTTTATTAGTTTCACTTGTATGTCAGTTTGTCAGTATGTCAGTATGTCAGTATGTAACTCTCCGTGGGTAATCTGCGCGCCTGCGGCCTTCCTTGGTTCTGGTAGCCGTTTCATAGGCTCCCTCTCCGAAATTGAACTCTGATTCCCCGTATTTATAATATTTTATTCTCACTAATAAATAAATTACTAGCGACTGTGTGGCCGAGCGGTTTAAGTGCTAAACTGCCCGTACAACAGTCGCTCAGGCGTGGGTTCGAGCCCTGGCAGTCGCAGTTTTTCTGCGACTTCCAAGGCTCGCTCCCGTGCCGACTGTACTCTGGCCAGGTTTCTGTGGTTTCCTTGGTCACTGTGCTAAGGGTGGAGCACAGGCAAATGCGGGTACAGATTGTAAGTAAAAATAAGAATTGTAAACATCGAATGTGAATTCGATGTCGACGCTTACTTTGAAACATAGTATGAATATTTTTGATAATCAACAAATAATAGTTTAAAAAAACTAAAAAATCGCGCTTTTATAAATAAACCAAACTAAAAAGTAAAAAATAAATAATAGTTTAAAAAAACTAAAAACACGCTTTTTATAGAAACCCAAACTAAAAAATAGAAAATAATTTTAATAAATTTAAATTAAGAATAGTGTTAAAATTTTCATTAACTATAAATGAATAATAGTGTAAATAAAAAAAAAATATTTTATTTTAAAAAAAGCGTGGGGTGCTTTTTAAGATATTATCAAAATGATAATCACTCTACTCATATCTGTCAATAAAATATTTATAACTATATTGACACCATGCACCCCACGCTTTTTTAAAATAAAATATTTTTTTTTATTTACACTATTATTAATTTATAGTTAATGAAAATTTTAACACTATTCTTAATTTAAATTTATTAAAATTATTTTCTATTTTTTAGTTTGGGTTTCTATAAAAAGCGTGTTTTTAGTTTTTTTAAACTATTATTTTTTCTTATTTTTTCCAGAACTGACATAACTTAGCCTTTTGCCAGGTACCAGGTTATCGTTGTGTTTTGGGACACCCTGTATATATATATATATATATATATATATATATATATATATATATATATGTGTTTTAAAACCCTGCAGAAAGAGTAGGGTTTGTATATCTCTATGTCTATTTGTACCTCTGTATCTCGGACGAGCTGGCCAATTTTAATGTTTTTGTTGTTTTGAAGTGCTACTAAATGTCACTACAAGTACAACTGCCGCAGTAGTTTATTTCTCTTTTTAGTCGGCTTAAAAGAGAGTAAGGTTCTTAATCCGCTGGAATCCTTAATTTATTAATTAAAGTTCATAATTACAAAAATAGTCAAAACCTGAAGCCTCCTTTTCACTATCAAGACTTTTTGTGCGTATATTACTCTTAGTTTGTGGGCCGACTCCCCAAATCTTTAGCTTTATTAAAATGCTCTATCATTTTTAATTTTTCCTCTGTTCATTCCGACTTCCACAGCTTCTAGGTCGCTCATTAAGGGTTTAATTTAGTAACCATAGCAAAATAAATAATAAGTATTTTCACAGTTCCAAACAGTTACAAAATTAAAACATTACAAAAACATACAAGCAACCGCAACAACATTAATGGAAGAAGAAGGATCGCGTGACTTATACAACCAATCAGAGCGCACGTGGTCTTTAGTTATTATTACATATATATTATATAATTAATCTCCCGTTTAGAATCCTACGAAAGTATATAAATATCCTAGGAAATTTATAAATTTGCGGTTTTCGCTATTTTCCGGTGACATATATAAGACCTGAGCCGTTGTAATGTAAAAATCGAACTTATATTCGTTTACTTATTAATTTTTGTTTCTATTTGTTTTGTTGTGTCGTTCCTTATATGTATTATATTACGCTTACTGGTTGAAACGACACAAATATTAGTGTAGAGGCTTCCATGCCCTAGCCATGCGTTCATCAAAACGTCTTCAAGTAATTATACATATACCTACTGTGGTATCACGAAATGTCCCATGCTCCATAATTTATGTATGTATATAAATTACGTACTCGTTTTCAAATCCTAAGGCAGTATCAATTAAGTACTTCTTCCGTTTCCTAAGCGAAACATCGATCACGACTTATTCTTGGCCTCTGTCACCTTGATATATCAACTTAATTGTTAAAGTATAAATATTGTTTTAATAAGAGACATATTCATAAGGTACATTTATACAATTGTATTGGTTTTTACGCGCATGCTAAACGCTAGGATATCCGCACATAGTCACAAGTGGTAGATACGAGTTCGTTACACGTGTAAAAGTAGTTTATTTATATAAAAATTGTTTCTATAAGCAACTATAAGCAGTCGCCCGCGACTTCGTCCATGTGAAAACCTTTTAGGTACCCTTTTAATTTTAAAGGCAGACTTTCATACAAAGTGTGCTCATTCCCCGCTCCCCATCTCAATTTAATTATTTTATAGTTTCCCGTGAAGCAATATCCTCCATCCCGTCCCGTGTACTAAAGATCTACTTTTTTGTCAAACATTGTACGACATTTCAGTATATTAACATTAACAATATATATTTTTGGCAGGCAGATGGGCAGAAATTGATATTAAATAGTATATTTCACTCTTGAGTCTAGCCTTCAGAATAAACAAAAATAATTTTACATTTCGACACGCACATCTAGAAATTAGCCCGTTTAAACAAACAAACAAACTCTTCCGTGTACTACATATATAGATATTTGAACAAAGATCGAATTCTAAATACATCACCGTATTAACGTTTCGATCATGAAAGCATATCAGTACCAAAATGCTGACCTCTATTCAGTACGTATAATATAACGCGAAGGAGCCGCACGCCATAGCGGCATTTGAGCGCTTTTTGGAAATTTTGTAATATCTCCGAAAATATATAACTAATTAACTGAGCAGAGAACAATGAGTAGCTGTCAAACAATGTATCACGCACCGGCGCCATCTACTTAAAGTATTGGTTTGTAGTACATGCTATGTATCAGAGATGGCGCTGTATGGGAAAAAAGATTTTCCAGTTTTTCTGTTGAAATTTTTCCTGAATTTTCTTTGCTATCAACCTCACGGAGCCCGAGACCTTTCCAACGAATGCAAAATCGTGGAAATCGGTTAATGCGTTCTGGAGTTATAGAGTCAGGAAGGAAAACCCGATTTATTTTTATATAATAGATATATATTGTATATCAGCGTTATATTATTTATATGTTTGATGTGTATGTCTGTGTGTCCATTTGTACCTCTATATCTCCAACGATTTTTTTTGATGGTTTTTGGTATTTTGAAGTGCAACTAAATGTTAGAGTCACTATAAGTATCTAACTCATTCGCGCGCGGTGCGCGGAAGCGAGTGCCCGTTGCGGAGTAGCGAGCGTGCGTTCATAATCGCGGAGGCTGTGATATTATTTAACTACCTTCCTATTTGCGAGAAAAATGAGTGAGAAAAGTAAAGGTGGGATTATGTGCGGGAATGAAGGGGACGGTGAATACAATAATATGAATTCACAAGAAGAAACAAATGAAGATGTAATGCAAGTTGAGTCCCCAATTTTAATGCGGTGCGATAAAAGGTTAAGGAGCGATAGCGAGGAAGATGTTAATGAAGGATTTACGAAAGTAGAGAAAAGAAAGAAGCGGCTTTTCCGTAACTCTAAGCCTGAGGTAAGCGATTCGTTTGATATATGTATTACTTCAAATAATGTGTTACCGAAACAGATTAGTCTTGCAAAATTTCTTCAATCGTTGAATGTACCAGGCATATTACGAGTTAAATATAAAAACCCTTACAAAGTCATTGTGTCATTGGCTACGAAAAAAGATGCCGACTACCTTCTTAACTGCCCGCAACTGATTGATCTGGGTTATAATTGTCAATCTACCCTCGAAAGTAATTTATCGTATGGAATAGTGAAACAAATAGAAGTGGAAATTAATGAGGAGGATTTAAAGAAAATCTTTAGGTGTGAATACGACATTGCCTCCGTTAAGAGATTAAGAAGAGTGGCAGATGACGGAAAATGGATAGAAAGCGAATCTGTGAGGCTTAGTTTTAAAAGTAGTAGCTTACCTAGCTATGTTTATGCATATGGATGCAGGCTTAAAGTGGAGAGGTTTATATTTCCAGTTACGCAGTGCTCAAAATGTTGGAAGTTTGGACACCGGATGCGGGTGTGTCCAACGAATAAGACATTGTGTCCAAAATGCGGTGAAAATCATGCGAACTGTGAGACCAAGTCCTATAAGTGTATTAATTGTAAAGGCGCACATATGTCATTAGATAAATCATGTCCAGTATTTAGAAAAGAAAAGGAAATTCGAAATATTATGAGTGAATATGGAGTGACATATCGTCAGGCTCTAGAAAACTATTTGAAGAAGCAGAAAGGGAGATCTCAGGATCAGGAAAAATACAATGAGACTGCGACAACGAGTGCACCATATTTTACATCACATAAATTATCGTACAGAGATATTTTGATTAATAAAAATTTTGATGAAGGTGAAAATAAAAAAGCGGATAATACACATGATTTTGAGTTAGATAGTGATGGAGAAGAGGAATTAACTACGTCTGAGTGTACTAAAACTAGAAAGAGAAAAAGAAAACAAGTGTATGAGGAGTGGGATTTTAATGAGAATATAGAGTCAGACCAAGAAAATAATGCAAAAGAGACAGAAATGGGAGAACATCACAAGAAAAAGAAGAAGAATACCTTTTCTTTTAAGCGTTTTTGGATGAAAATCAAGGCGGTATTATTGGCTGGGATGTCATTTGAAGAAAAAATTAAAATTGTAATGAAAATTGCGTGGGAAGAATTGTCGTTGGTGTTGGTCAATTTAGTGAATGATGGTTTTGTGCAAAGAATTTTTACGTATATATTTAATGGATAAGGTTTTTCAGGTAAATATAGCTCAGTGGAATTCACAAAGCTTAAGACCGAAAAAGGTGCCATTTGAATTATTGTTAAATAGAGAAAAAATTCACATTGCATTGGTAAGTGAAACGTGGCTTGAACCAGATGCTGATATTAATTTTAATGAATACAATGTTTTTAGAAAAGACAGATTAGATGCATATGGAGGTGTGGCAATTATTATACATAAATCTATCAAAACACACTTGTGTAATACGAGTTTTAATAATTTGGGTATTGAACTTATTCACGTTAAAATATTTAACTGTAAATTTCTTAAGAATATTGTGTCCATTTACTGCCCATCTTCTGTACATACGACAAAAAATGATTGGGATGATATATTTTCTGCATTTCCTAAAGCATCGATAATAGCAGGGGACTTTAATGGGCATCACACTAATTGGTCCTATAAAAATGATAGTCGAGGTAATTATTTGTTTGAATCTTCTATTGAAAATAATTTAGTATCATTAAATAATGGAGAGGCAACGAGGGTAAAAATTGTAAATGGAGTATTACAGGAGACTTCCCCAGATATTACGTTTGCTACTACTGATATAGCCATCTATTGTAATTGGAAAACGACTAACGACAATTTGGGAAGCGATCATTTAGTAATTAAATGTTCGTTAATATATAAGGATACTTTAAATTTGACATCTAAACGAAATTTTAAGTTAGCAAACTGGAAGTCTTATAGGGAATGTCTAGATAAATTATTTATAAATAACTCTTATCCCAATGATATGCAGAATATGTATAATTTCTTTTTGCGTAATATAAATAGTGCGGCCGATTCAAATATACCAAAATACAAAATTAGTACCAATCCTTCTCAAGCTTTTGTACCGAAACATTATTGGAATCCCACCTTATCAAAACTTGTAGCTCAGAGACGGTTAGCTTTGAAAAATTTGCGGCGTAACCCTACACCGGTTAACTTACAAAAATTGGAATCTAAAATATTAGAAGTAAAGCGTGTGGCTTGTGAAGCTAAGTCCAAGTCTTGGGAAAATTTTTGCGACAGTATGGATGAAACAATTACTAGCTCAGAAATGTTACGAAGAATGCGTTGGATCAAGGGTCTTCGCAGTAGTCAATCTTATGCATCTAAGCAACAGTGTGAAGAACTCCTGTGCAGTTTAGCGCCTGATTCTGTTAAATCACCACAGCCGGTGTTTTCATCCTATAATAGATGCCTTGAAACAAATTTTAGCATTCAAGAATTAATTAACTGTATTAAAAAGAAAGATACTGCACCAGGTGACGATGGTGTTACGTATACCATGATTTATAATCTACCCACGTGTGCTAAGGAATACTTACTTAAAATTTACAATCTTATTTTTTATACAGGTGTTATCCCTGAGCAGTGGCGTAGAATACAAGTAGTTGCAATTCCTAAACCAGGAAACTCCAATAAGTTTAGACCTATTTCGCTAATTTCATGTCTATGTAAAATTTTTCATATAATGATATCTAGAAGAATAGAGTGGTTTGTAGAAAAAAATAAAATATTAGCCGACAGTACGCACGGTTTCAGACGAGCGCAATCCAGTTTGGATTGCCTGATACGAATAGTTACACAAATACAAATAGGTTTTTCTGAAAATATACCAACAATTGGCTGTTTTCTTGACATTGAAAATGCATACAATAATGTTTTGGTACATAGACTGGTTAATATATTAGATGATCTTGACTTAGGAAGTAAAATATGTAATTACTTTTGGCAATTTTTAAGTGAGAGGCACCTTGTAATTAAAAATTCCTATACTCAATCTGAAATGGTAAGATGGACAAACAATGGTTTAGCACAAGGAGATCCAATATCCCCACTCCTTTTTAACTTAGCAACATTTCAGATCAGTAGGTTGATCAAAAATATATTCATATGTCAGTATGCGGATGATTTTGTGCTTTATTCACAAAATACAAGCCTAAGGGATTGTACTAACAAAATTCAAAGCTCATTAGATATATTTATTAGCGTTTTAGAACAGTTAGGTCTAGAAATATCGGTAAGTAAATCTAATTTTTGTGTATTTAGCAGACGGCGGCGACAAGAACAGGTTAATTTGTATATTCATAATCAAACTATTTCATCCTCTAATAATGTGAAGTATTTGGGTATATGGTTGGATCGGTCGTTATTATGGAACAAACATATCAATGAACTAATTATTAAAACTATGAAAATATTGAACGTATTAAAAATTTTATCTGGACCTTCTTGGGGAGTGCATCCTAAGCATTTGAGAAAACTCTTTATATCTTTACTTAGGAGTAGACTTGATTATGGGTGTTTTTTATACGATAATAGCGCAAAAACTAATTTATATAAACTAGATAAGATACAAAATCAAGCATTACGTATTATAGGAGGATTTATTAAAACTACACCAATTCATGTAATGGAGTCAGAGACGTGTTTACCGCCACTGAGTCTAAGAAGACATTACTTAGCAACAAAATTTTGTTTAAGAATTCTAAGCGGGTCAAGAAACACAATTGTAAAGTTATTAAATAATTGTTTTTCTTTGTGTCAACATAAAACTTTTTGGCAAAGAAAAAAGATCCCATTAGTACCTATGATTTATAACGAAATTAAAACCGAAAAGATACACTCATGCTGTCCTATACAAATGTTCTCTTTGAGTACTTGGGTTTCGAATATCAATGTTAGCAAAGTTATACATACAGACTTGGACAGTATTAAGAAGGCTAAGAAATATTATGAGGAAAATATACTTAGAAATCGAATATTACAGGAACTAAGTAGGAAATATGGTGATTATAATAAATTGTTTACCGATGGTTCCAAATCTGATAAAGTAGCAGGGGCAGCATTTCACGACTTTGACTCCAACACTTGTAATTTGTTTAAAATTAACAAAGATGTGTGTATTATGTCGATAGAGTTGTTTGCAATCTCAGAGGCTATATCATATGCGGTAGCTTCTCAGTATAACAAAGTTGTAATATTTACTGATAGTAAAAGTGCCTTGCAGCATTTAGCTCGGTGCGCCTCTGGGCTCAGAGGTGTTCCGGTAGCGTATGCTATTTTAGCAAGGATTAATGAAATTTTGTGTGACGCTAGTATAGAGTTGAGATTGCAGTGGATACCATCGCATATAGGTCTAAAAGGAAATGAGAAGGCTGACTTGCTAGCAAAGAGTGCATGTTCGGAAGGGAGTGAGATATACATTTTGCCAAGTTATTCTGAGGTAATGGTGAAATATAAAATTAAAAATCATGACTTGTGGAAAGAATATTTTGATGAGCGTTCCAAAGAAAAGGGAATTTGGTACCGAACAATACAGGGTCAGCCTTCTCAAATCCCATGGTTTCAGACAGGGAGATTAAAAAGATGTATAATTAAAATAGCCCATAGATTACGCTCTGGACACATTCCATCAAATAAATTTGCCTTTTTAATGAAGAAGTCTGAATCAGCGAACTGCGACACGTGCGGAGTAGTTGATGACGTCACGCACTTTTTGATGGAATGTGTTCAAAATGATTTGAAAAGAAAACGTGTATTAAGTGATTTTAAGTTAAATGTTTACGATATTGGATTATTTAATACTATTTTAGCTTCCCCAATGTCACGGGAAGCTAAAATGGTATATGAATTTTATTTTAAAAATTAGTACATTTATGTTTCGTTATTTAAGTTTAAGCTAGTTAGTAGCATTAATTGACGGTATTTAAGTTTAAGCTACTATAGGGCTGACATGTTTGAAAAAATAAAAAGCCCTTAAAAATTAAAGAATAAAAAAAAAAAAAAAGTATCTAACTGCCGCAGTTGTTTATTTGTCTTTTTAGTCGACTTAAAAAAGGGTGAGATTCTTAATCTGCCGGAATCCTAAATTAATAACTAAGTAACTACATAATTAGAAAAATAGTAAGAAAACAATTTTGCTTAAAACGTAAGTGCCTACATAAAATTAAAAACTTCCAATCACGATTATTTGCATTTTCTTAATGAATTACTTATCGAACTTGATAATAGTAATTGTCGTTAAAAGTATTCCTAAGTATAACATGAAAATAATATAAGTACAACTAATAAGATATTGAAATTAAGGTAAGGTATTGTTTTAATGGAATATGAGAGAGCATCTGACAGCTGCTAAGGCATGTCTATTGTTTCGCCACGCAGCGACGGGGCGGGATGGCGACGCGATGTAATGTTATAAGACCTGAGCCGTTGTAATGTAAAAATCTAATATAATTTTCTAAGGATTATGAGGATTTTCTTAAGGATCTTTGAGACTGTGCCGCTTGGATTCGTCGTTTTCTTAACGGAAAATAGCAACATGAATTAATTGTTTTGACATATTTCGATGAAATTTGGTATAATTCTATATTTATTTTTATTTAGAAAGAATACAATAAGAAACTTAAGCTTACTTATACTAATAACTATACAAATCATGCCAAATATATTAGGAATAGCACATAATATGGTCTAAGAACATGACGTGGTCATCTTGTAAAAGCTGAAAGGATGCCAGCCTACCCTAGGCTGGCAACGTTTCAGCGAACTTTCAACGAAATAGAGTGGGATCTTAGCGTAATTTTACAACGCTTTCCATATATTATAGTAGGTATAACATAGCATTCAGGATATACTTATGAAAGAGAAGGATGAAAGGGAACAAGGAAGGGGAAACAGACTCCGACATTAATGACTAGCTGAACGGCAGGTTCACCAACGTTGTAAAGGTACTTGTGGTTGTTGAGGTAAAAAAAGTGATAAAAAATGTCGAAGCGCCTATACGAATTCTACCGCAATTCTGCGCGAAGTAGAAATGGATTATATCATATTTAAATAGAGTTTAATTTTAATCGTCGTATTTTCGTATTAATTTCATTTAATTAATTTAATTTTAGTATTGAGTTATTTATCTTCACGTGGAATTAATTTTATATATACTGGGCAAACACTTTGTGTGACTACAGCTCTTGTATTAATGTCTAATTTGTCAGGCGTATTCTCTGCAAGCTCCACTCTGTATTTTCCGCGCACACTTTACCCAGAATGCCTAATATCAAACAAATGGCCGCCGACTTGCAAACACTCAACTTAACCTTAAATAATGCTTTAAACAAGACTGGAGAATATGCACTTTATAAACTAAAACGTAGCTTACCGTCTTCACATAAAAATTTTAGAAGTATCCGTGTTTTCCAACACGCTAAAAAGTTAAAATTAAATCAACAAAAATACTTTTTTGACAATTACTAACACAGTGCACGTAGTAAGGCGTTTGGGCATGTCGCAACTAATTCACCTTACCGGTGCCCCTGATTGACCAAAACAAACTCCTCACCTTCAGTGCCCCTTCCTGGAGATAGAAGCAGTGCGCTCACTTACCCACTGCGCTCGGTTACCCCGAATGACTAATGTTTATTCTTAAACATATGCGTATTATGTTTATTATTGATTTATGTTTTTATGTTTTGTGACGTCATGATTGTCTTGTGTATCCACCGATTAGTTGTGTTTACGTATTTAAGCCCTTTTGTGTGTGTGTGTTATTTTAGATTTAAGACGGCAATGTGTAAATGTTTGGTCTCCCACAAAAAATAAAATAAAGTAAAAAGTGAAAGTGCAGGTCGACTCCTTACTAGGTGGACTGACGATAATAGGCGATATGTTGTGATTGGAAGACCCTGAAAAAGACTGCTGCGAGCATCCATGGGTTGATGTGATGATGTTTTTTTTTTCTACACGAAATATGTCTGGTGTACTTTACGCTTACTGGTTGAAACGACACAAATATTAGTGTAAAGGCTTCCATGCCCTAGCCATGCGTTCATCAAAACGTCTTCAAGTAATTATACATATACCTCCTGTGGTATCACGAAATGTCCCATGTTCCATAATTTATGTATGTATATAAATTACGTACTCGTTTTCAAATCCTAAGGCAGTATCAATTAAGTACTTCTTCCGTTTCCTAAGCGAAACATCGATCACGACTTATTCTTGGCCTCTGTCACCTTGATATATCAACTTAATTGTTAAAGTATAAATATTGTTTTAATAAGGGACATATTCATAAGGTACATTTATACAATTGTATTGGTTTTTACGCGTAATAAAATTTTTATCTTTGACTAATAAGAAATGAAATGAAGGTATAACAATAATTAATCTCTCTGCACATCATTTATTAGTAAATTAAGGCCTTTGAGCTATAAAATTGTAATAAAAGTATATTTTATTTAGGAACACTAATTCATATGTTCCTATTTATTTCTATTTTAAATGTTTACTCAGATAATAACATTTTAGTGAAAATTATTAATTAGGAGGTATTTGAATAAATAAATAGAACCAAAACCAATTTCAATTATTTTTTTATTTAAATTATTTGTTATTGCAATGACTCTACCACCGTTTTGGAAATGCAGCCCTTGTTGAAAAGACAACGGCAAGAAACTCAACAAATGCTCTTTTAAATATGTTTTCTTTTTACAATATTACATAATAATAACAAATATAAATAATCAAACTCTCAAATACAAATTGTAACCCAAGTACAACCGTTACTCTTTTTTTTTTTATCGATTACAAGTTGGCCCTTGACTGCTATCACACCTGATGTTGAGTGATGATGCAGACTAAGATGGAAGCGGGCTAACTTGTTAGGAGTGGGACGAATATCCACACCCCTTTCGGTTTCTACACGACATAAATCTTTCAATATTTGAATATATGTATTTACAAGTATGGACACAAAATAATATAACAAATACTAAAAATAAGAATAAGGCATAACATTATAAAATATACTTAGCTTTTGCACAACACTGTCAGTACTTGTTTCGCTGATAGAAAAATACAATAAAAACTGGGGGCTAAAAGTAACTCGCTACCCTTTTATAACAATTAAGTTTCATTACGGATATGCTGCGATTTGTCAAAAATAGTCTAAGTAAAATATTCTATAATAATTTATTACTGTAAAACACAAGTAAACGTAATTCATTTAATTGTAATTCATTAATGATGTTAAAACAATTTACAATAGAGATAAATTACTAAAAGTGGCTAAGTTTCATTAGAGAAATGTTGCTATTGTTCAAAATAGTCTAATTAAAATATTCTATAACTATTTAATACTGTAAAACACAATTAAACGTTATTAATTTATTTGCAATTTATTAATGATGTTAAAACAATTTTAAAATAGAGATAAATTACTAACAGCGGTAAGTTTCATTACGGATATGTCGAAATTTATCGAAAGTAATCTAATAGACTAATGTAAACTTGACAATA
Organism: Mycalesis mineus; assembly: GCA_034621355.1. Lineage (NCBI taxonomy): Eukaryota > Metazoa > Arthropoda > Insecta > Lepidoptera > Nymphalidae > Mycalesis > Mycalesis mineus. The sequence continues at coordinate 13,025,888 of CM067888.1, forward strand.
AAATATACACATAAGAATACTAGTCTTTATCTTTACTCATTTATATTAAATAATTTATCATAATATAAATAACCTATCACGCGCATGCTAAACGCTAGGATATCCGCACATAGTCACAAGTGGTAGATAGGTACGAGTTCGTTACACGTGTAAAAGTTGTTTATTTATATAGAATATATTTATATAAAAATTGTTTCTATAAGCAACTATAAGCAGTCGCCCGCGACTTCGTCCGTGAGAAAACCTTTTAGGTACCCTTTTAATTTTAAAGGCAAACAAAGTTCATCATCACAAGTTTCATACAAAGTGTGCTCATTCCCCGCTCCCCATCTCAATTTAATTATTTTACAGTTTCCCGTGAAGCAATATCCTCCATCCCGTTCCGTGTACTGAAGATCTACTTTTTTGTCAAATATTGTACGACATTTTAGTATATTAACATTAACAATATATATTTTTGGCAAGCTGATGGGTAGAAATTGATATTAAATAGTATATTTCACTCTTGAGTCTAGCCTTCAGAATAAACAAAAATAATTTTAAATTTCGACGCGCAGATCTAGAGATTAGCCCGTTTAAACAAACGAGCAAACTCCTACGTGTACTACATATATAGATATTTGAACAAAGATCGAATTCTAAATCCATCACCGTATTAACGTTTCGATCATTGAAGCATATCAGTACCAAAATGCTGACCTCTATTTAGTACGTATAATATACACGAAGGTTAGAAGAACTAAATTTAGACGCCATAGCGGCATTTTCGCGCTTTTTAGAAATTTTGTAATATCTCCGTATATAATTTACAGAGCAGAGAATAATGAGTAGCTGTCAAACAATGTGTCACGCACCGGCGCCATCTATTTAAAATATTGGTTTGTAGTACATGCTATGTATCAGACATGGCGCTGTATGGGAAAAAAGATTTTCCCGTTTTTCTGTTGAAAATTTTCCTGAATTTTCTTTGCTATTAACCTCACGGAGCCCGAGACCTTTCCAACGAATGCAAAATCGTGGAAATCGGTTCGTGCGTTCTGGAGTTATAGCGTCAGGAAGGAAAACCCGACTTATTTTTATATAATAGATATATATTGTATATCAGCGTTATATTATTTATATGTTTGATGTGTATGTCTGTGTGTCCATTTGTACCTCTATATCTCCAACGATTTTTTTTGATGGTTTTTGGTATTTTGAAGTGCAACTAAATGTTAGAGTCACTATAAGTATCTAACCATTCGCGCGCGGTGCGCGGAAGCGAGTGCCCGTTGCGGAGTAGCGAGCGTGCGTTCATAATCGCGGAGGCTGTGATATTATTTAACTACCTTCCTATTTGTGAGAAAAATGAGTGAGAAAAGTAAAGGTGGGATTATGTGCGGGAATGAAGGGGACGGTGAATACAATAATATGAATTCACAAGAAGAAACAAATGAAGATGTAATGCAAGTTGAGTCCCCAATTTTAATGCGGTGCGATAAAAGGTTAAGGAGCGATAGCGAGGAAGATGTTAATGAAGGATTTACGAAAGTAGAGAAAAGAAAGAAGCGGCTTTTCCGTAACTCTAAGCCTGAGGTAAGCGATTCGTTTGATATATGTATTACTTCAAATAATGTATTACCGAAACAGATTAGTCTTGCAAAATTTCTTCAATCGTTGAATGTACCAGGCATATTACGAGTTAAATATAAAACCCCCTACAAAGTCATTGTGTCATTGGCTACGAAAAAAGATGCCGACTACCTTCTTAACTGCCCGCAACTGATTGATCTGGGTTATAATTGTCAATCTACCCTCGAAAGTAATTTATCGTATGGAATAGTGAAACAAATAGAACTGGAAATTAATGAGGAGGATTTAAAGAAAATCTTTAGGTGTGAATACGACATTGCCTCCGTTAAGAGATTAAGAAGAGTGGCAGATGACGGAAAATGGATAGAAAGCGAATCTGTGAGGCTTAGTTTTAAAAGTAGTAGCTTACCTAGCTATGTTTATGCATATGGATGCAGGCTTAAAGTGGAGAGGTTTATATTTCCAGTTACGCAGTGCTCAAAATGTTGGAAGTTTGGACACCGGATGCGGGTGTGTCCAACGAATAAGACATTGTGTCCAAAATGCGGTGAAAATCATGCGAACTGTGAGACCAAGTCCTATAAGTGTATTAATTGTAAAGGCGCACATATGTCATTAGATAAATCATGTCCAGTATTTAGAAAAGAAAAGGAAATTCGAAATATTATGAGTGAATATGGAGTGACATATCGTCAGGCTCTAGAAAACTATTTGAAGAAGCAGAAAGGGAGATCTCAGGATCAGGAAAAATACAATGAGACTGCGACAACGAGTGCACCATATTTTACATCACATAAATTATCGTACAGAGATATTTTGATTAATAAAAATTTTGATGAAGGTGAAAATAAAAAAGCGGATAATACACATGATTTTGAGTTAGATAGTGATGGAGAAGAGGAATTAACTACGTCTGAGTGTACTAAAACTAGAAAGAGAAAAAGAAAACAAGTGTATGAGGAGTGGGATTTTAATGAGAATATAGAGTCAGACCAAGAAAATAATGCAAAAGAGACAGAAATGGGAGAACATCACAAGAAAAAGAAGAAGAATACCTTTTCTTTTAAGCGTTTTTGGATGAAAATCAAGGCGGTATTATTGGCTGGGATGTCATTTGAAGAAAAAATTAAAATTGTAATGAAAATTGCGTGGGAAGAATTGTCGTTGGTGTTGGTCAATTTAGTGAATGATGGTTTTGTGCAAAGAATTTTTACGTATATATTTAATGGATAAGGTTTTTCAGGTAAATATAGCTCAGTGGAATTCACAAAGCTTAAGACCGAAAAAGGTGCCATTTGAATTATTGTTAAATAGAGAAAAAATTCACATTGCATTGGTAAGTGAAACGTGGCTTGAACCAGATGCTGATATTAATTTTAATGAATACAATGTTTTTAGAAAAGACAGATTAGATGCATATGGAGGTGTGGCAATTATTATACATAAATCTATCAAAACACACTTGTGTAATACGAGTTTTAATAATTTGGGTATTGAACTTATTCACGTTAAAATATTTAACTGTAAATTTCTTAAGAATATTGTGTCCATTTACTGCCCATCTTCTGTACATACGACAAAAAATGATTGGGATGATATATTTTCTGCATTTCCTAAAGCATCGATAATAGCAGGGGACTTTAATGGGCATCACACTAATTGGTCCTATAAAAATGATAGTCGAGGTAATTATTTGTTTGAATCTTCTATTGAAAATAATTTAGTATCATTAAATAATGGAGAGGCAACGAGGGTAAAAATTGTAAATGGAGTATTACAGGAGACTTCCCCAGATATTACGTTTGCTACTACTGATATAGCCATCTATTGTAATTGGAAAACGACTAACGACAATTTGGGAAGCGATCATTTAGTAATTAAATGTTCGTTAATATATAAGGATACTTTAAATTTGACATCTAAACGAAATTTTAAGTTAGCAAACTGGAAGTCTTATAGGGAATGTCTAGATAAATTATTTATAAATAACTCTTATCCCAATGATATGCAGAATATGTATAATTTCTTTTTGCGTAATATAAATAGTGCGGCCGATTCAAATATACCAAAATACAAAATTAGTACCAATCCTTCTCAAGCTTTTGTACCGAAACATTATTGGAATCCCACCTTATCAAAACTTGTAGCTCAGAGACGGTTAGCTTTGAAAAATTTGCGGCGTAACCCTACACCGGTTAACTTACAAAAATTGGAATCTAAAATATTAGAAGTAAAGCGTGTGGCTTGTGAAGCTAAGTCCAAGTCTTGGGAAAATTTTTGCGACAGTATGGATGAAACAATTACTAGCTCAGAAATGTTACGAAGAATGCGTTGGATTAAGGGTCTTCGCAGTAGTCAATCTTATGCATCTAAACAACAGTGTGAAGAACTCTTGTGCAGTTTAGCGCCTGATTCTGTTAAATCACCACAGCCGGTGTTTTCATCCTATAATAGATGCCTTGAAACAAATTTTAGCATTCAAGAATTAATTAACTGTATTAAAAAGAAAGATACTGCACCAGGTGACGATGGTGTTACGTATACCATGATTTATAATCTTCCCACGTGTGCTAAGGAATACTTACTTAAAATTTACAATCTTATTTTTTATACAGGTGTTATCCCTGAGCAGTGGCGTAGAATACAAGTAGTTGCAATTCCTAAACCAGGAAACTCCAATAAGTTTAGACCTATTTCGCTAATTTCATGTCTATGTAAAATTTTTCATATAATGATATCTAGAAGAATAGAGTGGTTTGTAGAAAAAAATAAAATATTAGCCGACAGTACGCACGGTTTCAGACGAGCGCAATCCAGTTTGGATTGCCTGATACGAATAGTTACACAAATACAAATAGGTTTTTCTGAAAATATACCAACAATTGGCTGTTTTCTTGACATTGAAAATGCATACAATAATGTTTTGGTACATAGACTGGTTAATATATTAGATGATCTTGACTTAGGAAGTAAAATATGTAATTACTTTTGGCAATTTTTAAGTGAGAGGCACCTTGTAATTAAAAATTCCTATACTCAATCTGAAATGGTAAGATGGACAAACAATGGTTTAGCACAAGGAGATCCAATATCCCCACTCCTTTTTAACTTAGCAACATTTCAGATCAGTAGGTTGATCAAAAATATATTCATATGTCAGTATGCGGATGATTTTGTGCTTTATTCACAAAATACAAGCCTAAGGGATTGTACTAACAAAATTCAAAGCTCATTAGATATATTTATTAGCGTTTTAGAACAGTTAGGTCTAGAAATATCGGTAAGTAAATCTAATTTTTGTGTATTTAGCAGACGGCGGCGACAAGAACAGGTTAATTTGTATATTCATAATCAAACTATTTCATCCTCTAATAATGTGAAGTATTTGGGTATATGGTTGGATCGGTCGTTATTATGGAACAAACATATCAATGAACTAATTATTAAAACTATGAAAATATTGAACGTATTAAAAATTTTATCTGGACCTTCTTGGGGAGTGCATCCTAAGCATTTGAGAAAACTCTATATATCTTTACTTAGGAGTAGACTTGATTATGGGTGTTTTTTATACGATAATAGCGCAAAAACTAATTTATATAAACTGGATAAGATACAAAATCAAGCATTACGTATTATAGGAGGATTTATTAAAACTACACCAATTCATGTAATGGAGTCAGAGACGTGTTTACCGCCACTGAGTCTAAGAAGACATTACTTAGCAACAAAATTTTGTTTAAGAATTCTAAGCGGGTCAAGAAACACAACTGTAAAGTTATTAAATAATTGTTTTTCTTTGTGTCAACATAAAACTTTTTGGCAAAGAAAAAAGATCCCATTAGTACCTATGATTTATAACGAAATTAAAACCGAAAAGATGCACTCATGCTGTCCTATACAAATGTTCTCTCTGAGTACTTGGGTTTCGAATATCAATGTTAGCAAAGTTATACATACAGACTTGGACAGTATTAAGAAGGCTAAGAAATATTATGAGGAAAATATACTTAGAAATCAAATATTACAGGAACTAAGTAGGAAATATGGTGATTATAATAAATTGTTTACCGATGGTTCCAAATCTGATAAAGTGGCAGGGGCAGCATTTCACGACTTTGACTCCAACACTTGTAATTTGTTTAAAATTAACAAAGATGTGTGTATTATGTCGATAGAGTTGTTTGCAATCTCAGAGGCTATATCATATGCGGTAGCTTCTCAGTATAACAAAGTTGTAATATTTACTGATAGTAAAAGTGCCTTGCAGCATTTAGCTCGGTGCGCCTCTGGGCTCAGAGGTGTTCCGGTAGCGTATGCTATTTTAGCAAGGATTAATGAAATTTTGTGTGACGCTAGTATAGAGTTGAGATTGCAGTGGATACCATCGCATATAGGTCTAAAAGGAAATGAGAAGGCTGACTTGCTAGCAAAGAGTGCATGTTCGGAAGGGAGTGAGATATACATTTTGCCAAGTTATTCTGAGGTAATGGTGAAATATAAAATTAAAAATCATGACTTGTGGAAAGAATATTTTGATGAGCGTTCCAAAGAAAAGGGAATTTGGTACCGAACAATACAGGGTCAGCCTTCTCAAATCCCATGGTTTCAGACAGGGAGATTAAAAAGATGTATAATTAAAATAGCCCATAGATTACGCTCTGGACACATTCCATCAAATAAATTTGCCTTTTTAATGAAGAAGTCTGAATCAGCGAACTGCGACACGTGCGGAGTAGTTGATGACGTCACGCACTTTTTGATGGAATGTGTTCAAAATGATTTGAAAAGAAAACGTGTATTAAGTGATTTTAAGTTAAATGTTTACGATATTGGATTATTTAATACTATTTTAGCTTCCCCAATGTCACGGGAAGCTAAAATGGTATATGAATTTTATTTTAAAAATTAGTACATTTATGTTTCGTTATTTAAGTTTAAGCTAGTTAGTAGCATTAATTGACGGTATTTAAGTTTAAGCTACTATAGGGCTGACATGTTTGAAAAAATAAAAAGCCCTTAAAAATTAAAGAATAAAAAAAAAAAAAAACGTATCTAACTGCCGCAGTTGTTTATTTGTCTTTTTAGTCGACTTAAAAAAGGGTGAGATTCTTAATCTGCCGGAATCCTAAATTAATAACTAAGTAACTACATAATTAGAAAAATAGTAAGAAAACAATTTTGCTTAAAACGTAAGTGCCTACATAAAATTAAAAACTTCCAATCACGATTATTTGCATTTTCTTAATGAATTACTTATCGAACTTGATAATAGTAATTGTCGTTAAAAGTATTCCTAAGTATAACATGAAAATAATATAAGTACAACTAATAAGATATTGAAATTAAGGTAAGGTATTGTTTTAATGGAATATGAGAGAGCATCTGACAGCTGCTAAGGCATGTCTATTGTTTCGCCACGCAGCGACGGGGCGGGATGGCGACGCGATGTAATGTTATAAGACCTGAGCCGTTGTAATGTAAAAATCTAATATAATTTTCTAAGGATTATGAGGATTTTCTTAAGGATCTTTGAGACTGTGCCGCTTGGATTCGTCGTTTTCTTAACGGAAAATAGCAACATGAATTAATTGTTTTGACATATTTCGATGAAATTTGGTATAATTCTATATTTATTTTTATTTAGAAAGAATACAATAAGAAACTTAAGCTTACTTATACTAATAACTATACAAATCATGCCAAATATATTAGGAATAGCACATAATATGGTCTAAGAACATGACGTGGTCATCTTGTAAAAGCTGAAAGGATGCCAGCCTACCCTAGGCTGGCAACGTTTCAGCGAACTTTCAACGAAATAGAGTGGGATCTTAGCGTAATTTTACAACGCTTTCCATATATTATAGTAGGTATAACATAGCATTCAGGATATACTTATGAAAGAGAAGGATGAAAGGGAACAAGGAAGGTGAAACAGACTCCGACATTAATGACTAGCTGAACGGCAGGTTCACCAACGTTGTAAAGGTACTTGTGGTTGTTGAGGTAAAAAAAGTGATAAAAAATGTCGAAGCGCCTATACGAATTCTACCGCAATTCTGCGCGAAGTAGAAATGGATTATATCATATTTAAATAGAGTTTAATTTTAATCGTTGTATTTTCGTATTAATTTCATTTAATTAATTTAATTTTAGTATTGAGTTATTTATCTTCACGTGGAATTAATTTTATATATACTGGGCAAACACTTTGTGTGACTACAGCTCTTGTATTCATGTCTAATTTGTCAGGCGTATTCTCTGCAAGCTCCACTCTGTATTTTTTGAATATCTTTAGAAATGCTGCGTATATGGGCATTTTTGCGAATCTCATACCTGAAAAATATCAAAACATGTCTTTGAAGTATTGCGACATCGAAATAGACTTTTGTTTTAAAAAATGCCTAGTGTACCCGAAAATGTTCGTTTACAATTGAACATTGTAAACTTCACAAATGGTCGGGTAAAACATTATATACAACAGGATTAGACATTTAAACATATTACTACGCTATTTATTTTTTTGGTAAAAAGCCTAAATTATACTTTTGTGACCAATCGAATATCTGTAAGGTTAATAAAAGCAATATAAAACCAATAAAAACAATTATGATAGTCACCTATGCATATCCTAGGTCCTTCACCGAACGGCATGTAAGTGTACGGCTTAATATTCTTCCTTTCTTCTCCAAGGAATCGTTCAGGACGAAATACCTCCGGCTCTGGGAAATTGTCGGGATTATGTTGTATGTGATATATCGGAATATGAATTAGATCGCCTTTTACTAAACGTAGACCAGTCGGTAAGGCGTAATCGTGCATCACTTCTCTGGTTATCACACCTAACACAGGATACAAGCGGAGACTTTCTTCCAGACACGATTCCAAGTATGGCATCTGATTTATACACTCATATTTGATGTCTTTATGCTGAGCAAAATATTCATCAACCTCTTCTATCAATCTTTCTTGAGCAGCCTTGTTCTTTGCTAATTCATAAATGAGATAACTCATTGAAGTGGATGTTGTTTCAAAACCAGCTCCGAAAAATAAGATGCATTGCGCTATCAGCAGTTCATCATTTACCTCGATGTTTACTTTCTTTTTTTCACCAGCCCCAATGTTACTTAAGGAATCACCAGTTATTGTATTCTCTTTTTTCCAGGATAAAATAAGATCTACAAAGTCGTGCTTAGAAAGTTTTGTTTCCTGGCGGTTTTTCAAAACTCCGGAAAGAAGATCATTGAAAAATCTACAAACATCATCTTCCAACAATTTGAATCCTAGCGCGTAAAACAATCCTGGCCACATTGAACGGCCTACATTTTTAACGCCTCTAAATGCTGATGTATCAAATATTTGTTCGGCCACAGTTGAGAAGGGGTTGTCTCTAACATTCGTTTTCATCGTATCGGAACTTATTCCAAAAGCACAAGCAGTGATACAGCCTATTGTGTATTTTGAAAGTATCTTTTTCATTTCAACACTTGGATTCATTTCTACTTCTTCACCGAGCAATCGCTCTAAATTATCAGCATTATTGTTTATTAAATAAAACATATTCTTTAATTTGGCGGAAGTGAAAAGTGGAGTTAAATTCGTCCGTAAAACTTTCCAGACGTCACCATACGCAAAAAACATATTTTTCATAAACATTTCTTTATGGTTATAGTCCGAAGTTTCTCTACCATTGCAAAAGTAGAATTCCTTTGATAGTACAAGTTTTAACAGATTTGGGTCTTGTACAATAAGCGCAGGCTTCGTTCCAAAAAATGCTCCAACGTAGGGTTCATTAGGAAACTGTTGGCATATTTCTTGCTCGACTAGATTCATGTGTCTCTTCAATAGAAGACTATCTTTAAAGTTACCGAATATCGGTAATGGATCCACAAAAGGTACATTTTTGTTTTTCCAATAGTTTCGATTTCTTAATAACAAATAGTATGTGGAATATAACACAGCGACGACAAACACGAAAACATAATACAAAGCCATCTCGGCGTAAATTCAACAATAATAATGATCTTGCAAAATATACTTTTCGTAACTTATATAAGGTGAGTTTGAATTATTAGCCAGCGGCGAAACTGGAGTAAGTGTAATGGATACTGATTACAACAGCGGAATAAAAATATTTCTTGAACCAGTAACAAAAAATTTAAAAATTACCAACAAAATGTTTACTCACTTAGCACATTTTACATAGCACCATCCATGGTATTCATAAATTAATCACAAGATACCGAACGAACGTATGGCTTAAACATTCGAATAATAACAATCGGCTGTCAGAAATCGAACCCGGAACCCTCAAAGGACTAAGTAGGTAAATATGACCCACCTGCACACTTTAGAACTGGTAAAAAATAAATAAATGAAGAACGAAATAAACTTTAGAAAAACCACTTAAAACTGAATCAGCTGATGTCTGTGCCAAGTTCAATAAACTTTCCTGTTAAATTACCTACTATAAAAACGCGGGCGGCAAGTGTTTAAATGTGCGTGTTTGTCGGCGTCCTTTGTTGCGGTAGCGTTCAGAAAGAGCGGTGCCGTTGTCGGTATTTTAAAAGGCCGACAATCGCACCGCGCCTGTTAGTACGCTCGCCGCCGGCGGTGCCGGCATTTCAAACTAAGTTTTAATCTATTAATGGAAAGTGCATTGACCTTGGTCGTCGATCAGCTGTTAGGTTTGTTATTTTGATCAATTCTAGTGTGTAAGTAGGTACATAACTGCCTTGAGGTTAATGGCTGGCTGGCTTTAGGGTAATTTATGGATGTATTGGATGGCGTTATGCGTACTGTCGTAAGTGAATAGATATTTTGTAATGCTTTATAATTTTTTATTTATTGATTTTGGGAACAAATTTTTTATTCTATTGTAATCTATAAGCATAAGACTTGTTCCAGTTTCGCCGCTGGCTAATAATTCAAACTCACCTTATATACCTTGATTAGATTATTGTGTACTATTTTTTTTAAATAAATAGGGTAACAATACTGTTAGTAAAAAGTTGACTAAAAACAAAATTGTACATACTTTCAATTGTGCAAAAAAATGAACTACTCATTTTTAACCGACGAAAAAAAGGAGGAGATTCTCAATTCGACATGTATATTTTTTTTTGTTTTTATGTATGACCACGCATACCTTTTTACAGAGTTGTCCGATTTTGATGATTCTTTTTTTTTAGAAAGGGCACACTTCCAAGGTGGTCCCATTGTCATCATGTTAGGATCTGATGATGATATCCTGGGAAAATTGAAGGAACTCTTCAAACTGTACAGGCACACTTGCAGCGATTTCGGTTTTAGTGTAAGTATCGGTAGCTTTTTGGCTGCAAGTGCTGTATAATACTATGACAGTATAGAACGAGTACGTTACGTGGCGAAAATCACTAGAAAGGTAAGAAATAAAAATTTTTAACAAAAAAATTGGTTGTCTGTAAAGTCGATTTACTGACGATAGTTGAACGTGACAATGTCTTAAGAAAATACTGATGGAATGGTAGCATTTAATTGGTTATTAAAATTTTTAATTTAAGTATATTTTTATAAATATTAACTTAAATTAATAAAATAATTGATTTTGATTTTATAAATTTATATTTTAAATTTATAATAAATTTATTAATTTATAAATATTTTAATTTTTAATTTAAAATTAATATATTTAATAATTATATTTAATAGACGAATGTCGAACGCAAAGGCCGATTGTGCTTCTTTGTCGCTCGTTCCGCGCTCTCGCTTGCACTTCAAGCCTTACATGGAACGCCTCAAAGTGAGGTAACGACGCATGACGTCATGTTTTTTCGTGCGTGCAGCCGGCTCTATCGAATTATAAGATAAATGCAAAAGTAAAAAATAAATGTGTCATTTAGTTGCTTTAATTTACTTAAGCATATCTAGGAGTCGGTGCCAGCCAAGATTTTTACTTTAAGGACATTACCTAGAACCCACTAACTACTTTACTACGTTAAATAGATGTTCCTTAAACTTGCTGGCACCGACTTCGTAGATATGCTTAAGTAAATTAATGCAACTAAATGGCACAGTCATTTTTTACTTTTTAGTGCGTTTTGAGTCGGTTCTATTTTTTGTTAAATTTTTATATATATATATATATATATATATATATATATATATATATATACATATATATATAGGCAAAAAATAAGAAAATTATATTTTTAATGGCAATAAAAGTGGCAAGTGTTGCACCATTTTGATATCTTGACAAAATGTAAAATATAATGTAATAAAATTACTTGCCAAGCATAGTGTAGTACTTTATTTTCATAAAATGAGGTGTCAAAGTTAACTGACCATATTTTTGTATACTATGACTTAATGAAACTTAATTTATTTTACTAAGTTAACAATGTTTCTTCCATAGATTTGTGATTGCAATGAGTAGCACCACTACCTTAGATTACGTAAATTAAAGAAATTACAAAACTAAGTGACATGGATTTTTTTTGTGTGTGTGTGTTTTAAAACCCTGCAGAAAGAGTAGGGTTTGTATATCTCTATGTCTATTTGTACCTCTGTATCTCGGACGAGCTGGCCAATTTTAATGTTTTTTGTTGTTTTGAAGTGCTACTAAATGTCACTATAAGTACAACTGCCGCAGTAGTTTATTACTCTTTTTAGTCGGCTTAAAAGAGAGTAAGGTTCTTAATCCGCTGAAATCCTTAATTTGTTAATTAAAGTTCTTAATTGGAAAAATAGTCAAAAACTTTTTTCTCTAAAATTAAATATTTAGGTACATAAAATTTAAAACTTCCAATCACGATTACTTGCTCATTTTCTTAATGAATCACTTATCGGACTTGATGATGATAATTATTGTTGAGAATATACCTAAAAATATATTATAAGTACAACTTATAAGACATTGAAGTTTAGGTAAGGTATTGTTTTAATTGAATATGAGGGAGCATCTGACAGCTGTTAAGGCATGTCTATGGTTTCGCCACGCAGCGACGGGGCGGGACGGCGACGAGAACTAATGTATGTGTCACCGAAGATACCAAGATTTATTTATTTATTTTTAAATTTTCGTAGGTTTCTAACCAAGAGATAATTTGTATAATTTTACTCCCAAATTTATCAATTTGCGACGTCTCGTGGTAAATGTATAAATTAACGGATATCCATTCGTAAGATTCTAAACGGTTCGACCAATCATAATCATGCTTTTAATTTTACGCTTCTTTAAAATACGGAAAATAACACACTGCTCTCTGATAGGTCGATGTTGATAGTGGCAATACTTGTGTTCGTAGACTATTCGTTGTTAGTATTGACTCCTTGGAACTATTTGTACCACTGGATCTTTCTGAGGCCTCCTTTTCACTATCAAGACTTTTTGTGCGTATATTACTCCTAGTCTGTGGGCCGACTCCCCAAATCTTTAGCTTTATTAAAATCTTCTATCATTTTTAATTTTTAATCTGTCCATTTCGACTTCCACAGCTTCTAGGTCGCTCATTACGGGTTTAATTTAGTAACCATAGCAAAATAAATAATAAGTATTTTCACAGTTCCAAACAGTTACAAAATTAAAACATTACAAAAACATACAAGCAACCGCAACAACATTAATGGAAGAAGAAGGATCGCGTGACTTATACAACCAATCAGAGCGCACGTGGTCTTTAGTTATTATCACATATATATTATACAATTTATCTCCCGTTTAGAATCCTACGAAAGTATATAAATATCCTAGGAAATTTATAAATTTGCGGTTTTCGCTATTTTCCGGTGACATATATAAGACCTGAGCCGTCGTAATGTAAAAATCGAACTTATATTCGTTTACTTATTAATTTTTGTTTCTATTTGTTTGGTTGTGGCGTTCCTTATATGTATTATATTACGCTTACTGGTTGAAACGACACAAATATTAGTGTAGAGGCTTCCATGCCCTAGCCATGCGTTCATCAAAACGTCTTCAAGTAATTATACATATACCTACTTGGGTTTCACGAAATGTCCCATGCTCCATAATTTATGTATGTATATAAATAACGTACTCGTTTTCAAATCCTAAGGCAGTATCAATTAAGTACTTCTTCCGTTTCCTAAGCGAAACATCGATCACGACTTATTCTTGGCCTCTCTCACCTTGATATATCAACTTAATTGTTAAAGTATAAATATTGTTTTAATGAGAGACATATTCACAAGGTACATTTATACAATTGTATTGGTTTTTACGCGCATGCTAAACGCTAGGATATCCGCACATAGTCACAAGTGGTAGATACGAGTTCGTTACACGTGTAAAAGTAGTTTATTTATATAAATATTGTTTCTATAAGTAATATATATTGTATATCGGTTCTACAGAAAGTTATCTTATATTATTTATATGTTTGATGTGTATGTCTGTGTGTCCCTTTTTACCTCTATGTTTCCGACGAGTTGGCCAATTTTGATAGTTTTTGGTATTTTGAAGTGCAACTAAATGTTAGAGTCACTATAAGTATCTAACTGCCGCAGTTGTTTACTTGTCTTTTTAGTCGACTTAAAAAAGGGTGAGCTTCTTAATCTGCCTTGATTCCTAAATTAATAACTAAGTAACTACATAGTTAGAAAAATAGTAAGAAAACAATTTTGCTTTAAAATTAAATCTAGTATATAAAATTTCCCTGTCACAATGTTAGTTACCGTACTCCTCCGAAAAGGCTTTACCGATTTTTACCAAATTTTGTACGCGTATTCAGCAGGTCTGAGAATCGGCTACTATCTAATTTTCATCTAAATTCTTTTTAAATTTTTAATGCAAAACAACGTTTTGCCGAGTCAGCTAGTACCTACATAAAATTAAAAACTTCCAATCACGATTACTTGTATTTTCTTAATGAATTACTTATCGGACTTGATGATAATAATTATCGTTAAAAGTATACCTAAGAATAACATGAAAATAATATAAGTACAACTTACAAGACAGATGTTTTGGTAAGGTATTGTTTTAATGGAATATGAGGGAGCATCTGACAGCTGCTAAGGCATGTCTATGGTTTCGCCACGCAGCGACGCGGTGTAGACTAGTGCATTTAATTTTTGAAACCAAATAAAATCGCAGCAGGATGAAACCCATTGGACAAGGAGGAGAATATCATAAAAATGAAAGAAAAAATAAATTACGGGCGATCTGAGGTCGGGAAGGGTGAGGGTTTAGGGGTAAAAAACGGTTTTTCTGGATTTCCGGCAGCAGAAAATCCGTTTTTTACCACTAAACCCTCAACCCCTACCCCTTCCCGACCTCAGAACGCCCGTAATTCATTTTTCCTTTCATTTTTATGATATTTTCCTCATTTTCTGATGGGTTTCATTCTACTGAGATTTTCTTGTACTCTATGTTAATTTTAAGGCTAATTGCACTGGAGTAGAGGGACGGCGACGAGAAGTAATGTTGTAATGTAAAAATCTAATATAATTTTCTATCTATCTAATATAATTTAAAACCCTGCAGAAAGAGTAGGGTTTGTATATCTCTATGTCTATTTGTACCTCTGTATCTCGGACGAGCTGGTCAATTTTAATGTTTTTTGTTGTTTTGAAGTGCTACTAAATGTCACTATAAGTACAGCTGCCGCAGTAGTTTATTTCTCTTTTTAGTCGGCTTAAAAGAGAGTAAGGTTCTTAATCCGCTGGAATACTTAATTTATTAATTAAAGTTTATAATAAAACTTCCAATCACGATTACTTGCTCATTTTCTTAATGAATCACTTATCGGATTTGATGATAATAATTATTGTTGAGAAGTAATGTTGTAATGTAAAAATCTAATATAATTTTCTATCTATCTAATATAATTTAACATAATTCCGTTTAATTATTCAACTTCTTTTACTATTTTTTATTAATTTTTGTTTCTATTTGTTTTGTTGTGCCCTTCCTTATTTGTATTGTTTATTATTAATTTATGTTTGTATGTTTTCTGACATCATGATTGTCTTGTGTATTCGTCAATTTGTTGTTTACATATTTAAGCCCCTTTGTGTATGTATGTTTGTGTGTTATCTTAGGTTTAATACGGCAATGTTTGGTCTCCATCAAAAAAATTAAATAAAATAAAAAGTGAAAGCGCAGGTCGACCCCTTTTTTATCGACTACTAGTTGGCCCTTGACTGACACCTGATATTAAGTGATGATACAATCTAAGATGGAAGTGGGTTAACTTGTTAGGAGTAGGTTGAAATCCACACTCCTTTCGGTTTCTACACGACATCGTATCGAAACGCTAAATCGCTTGGCGGTAAGATCTTTCTCGGTAGGGTGGTAACTAACCACGGCGAAAGCCTCCCTCTAGCCAGACCAAGACAAATTAAGAAAAATCTCAATCTGTCCCGCCGGGAATGGAACCCACCGCGCATACCACTGCGCAACGGAGGCCGAGAAACCTTACTAGATAGACTGACGACACAGGCGCTGTGTTGTGTTTGGAAGTCCCTGAAAAAGACTGCTGTGAGCGTCCATTGGCTGACGATGATGATGTCTTTTTTGACGTGACAACGTCTTATAATTCGATAGAGCCGGCTGCACGCACGAAAAAACATGACTCATGCGGCGTTACCTCGCTTTGAGGCGTTCCATGTAAGGCTTGAAGTGCAAGCGAGAGCGCGGAACGAGCGACAAAGAAGCACAATCGGCCTTTGCGTTCGGCAGCGTTCGACATCCGTCTCTCTCCTACTTGAGTGGGCGATGCGTCTGCGTGGACAGCTGCTATACAGTACATTTACATGTTTTGATCGAGTATCAAGTGCAGTGAAAAGTGAATGTGGTGTCAAATTTTCTTAAGACGTTGTCACGTTCAACTATCGTCAGTAAACTGACTTTACAGACAACCAATTTTTTTCTACACGACATCAGTATGTCAAAGCCCGTAATCTGAAAACAGACTAACCAATAGTAGACGAACTAAAGGCCAGCATAACAGTACGCTTTTGCGTCCAATTAACCAGGTCCCCTCCGATATAAGGCTAGGCATTTCCAAATACGTCAAAGAAATAGTCTAAGTTATCTAGACATGCCTGTGCCAAGTATAAAATGGTAAAAACACGCGGAAGCTGACACGTGAAAGTGGTTTTGAGTGACCGCGACCTTCGCTCGGTGGCTGCTAATTGACAATTACCTATGCCCCTTGGATTTCGTCAAATGAATTTTTAGTTACATTTTTTACCTTGTAATCTAAAATAATTTTATTACAGTTGACTATCGATGTAAACAAACTTTTACGTTCGAATGTTTACCGTTTTCGTATTACTGACAAGTGTTAAAAAGATGTTTTATTTTAACGTTTATTGGTGAGAAGGCTTTAGCGGCGGCTAGTTACCACCAACTGCAAGTTAGTGGCAAAGACTTACCTAGCTATTTAGCGTTCCGGTACGATATCCTGTAAAAGCCGAGAGGAGTGTACATTTTATTCTCACCCTAACAAGTTAGTCCGTTACGGATGGTTGTTACTAAAATACTCTAGGAAAAAGAAAAACCTAAAGTCTTGCTCTGCCCAGGACTCGAACCCGTGATCCGAACCCGCATACACTAACCATTGGACCAAAGAAACAATGCTATAAAATTTTTGACGTGACTACGTCTTATAATTCGATAGAGCCGGCTGTACGCACGAAGAAACATGACTCATGCGGCGTTACCGCGCGTTGAGGCGTTCCATGTAAGGCTTGAAGTGCAAGCGAGAGCGGGGAACGAGCGACAAAGAAGCACAATCGGCCTTTGCGTTCGGCAGCGTTCGACATCCGTCTATTAAAATTATTATATATTATAATTATTAAAAATATTAATTTTAAATTAAAAATTAATATATTTATAAATTAATATATTTATTAGAAATATATAAAATCAAAATCAATTATTTTATTAATTTAAATTAATATTTATAAAAATATACTTAAACTAAAAATTTGAATAACCAATTAAATGCTACCATTCCATCAGTATTTTCTTCAGACGTTGTCACGTTCAACTATCGTCAGTAAACCGACTTTACAGACAACCATTATTCACCTTAAAACTAATAACCAACAAAAGCATAGAATAGATGACCATGATATTTATATTATCACCTGAAATGGCTTGAAAGTTGTACAACTTTTTACTAGACTACTCTAATCGACTACAATAAACTATGAAAGGCAACCAATTAATCTCAGTGCTATTTTACTAAACGCTGTACTTATACCATAACCGATGTCCTACATTCCATACCTAGGTAAGACGTTTAGGAGTTCCGTTATTCCTTTTATCACTAAGTTACTTATATTACTTACACATTAACTACGAGTATTAGTCTATTAATGATCCACTATATGACTACAGGGCCAAGCCCCCCGTTTTGTAGAAGAGGGGGATACGAGTGTGGAGTTTAGCACCCACCACGATGCTCTACTGTAAGATGGCGGGCTTAATTATAAGTAATCAATATTACAGGACAATATACCTATCGCAATCTAGCCCCATAGTAAGCGTAGCCTGTATTATGAATTGGCACTAAGGTAACTGATATTACCTAATAATAATAACTATCATCATCATCATTATCAGCCTATTAACGGCCCACTACAGGGCCAGACCTCCCTCCTTACAGAAGAGGGGATATGGAGCGTACACCCACCACGCTGCTCCAATGCCGGTTGGCGGGCTTAGGGTGATTATATTTCATGTATTAACGATCACTATCAGATGTTGATGACAGTGACCGGGACCGACGGCTTAACGTGCTCTCCGAGGCACGGAGGTGTGACATCACCAACTTCCCGACTCCGGGCTTGGAATGTACTGAGAATTTCAAAGAAAATTGAAAAAAACTCAGAATTATTCCGTGACCCTACCCAGGATTCGAATCCAGGACCTCGTGATCGAAACCAGATAGGCTAACCACTAGACCAACGCGGCAGTTAATAATAATAACTATATTATATAGGTTAATTATTTCTTGCAATTGTTTGGATAAATAAAATTAAAAATGTAAATATATTCGGCCAAGGAAGTAATGACATAATCGAATATTTTCGAAAATCGTTTAGTCGATTTAGTTATTCAGTTATATAAACTGTCCATTAAAAAAGAATAATTTAAAACCATTAAAAATAATAATTTACAGCTGGTGTAGGCAACACTTCCGGCATTTTTTGATAAAACGGCAGCTCTTAGTCAGTGTGTTTGCGACTTCCTCATTTAAATTTAAAAATAAAATAGTTTTTTTGATGTCCAACAACATTCCATTAAATAAGTTTTAAAAAATACTTTTATAGGTACATATTATACGAGGACGTTATTTATCGATGCACTTGCTCTTTACAATTTTACTATTTACAATGTTATAGTACGTGTTGTTAGCTTATAACCTAAGTGCCAGCACTCCACACATTTTTGGCGACCTCCGTGGCGCAGTGGATTTATAAGACGGAGGTCCTGGGTTCGATTCCCGGCGGGGCAGATTGAGATTTTTCTTAATTTGTCTTGGTCTGGCTGGTGGGAGGCTTTCGCCGTGGCTAGTTACCACCCTACCGACAAAGACGTATCGCCAAGCGATTTTAGCATTCCGGTACGATGTCGTGTAGAAACCGAAAGGGGTGTGGATTTTCGTCCCACTCCTAACAAGTTAGCCCGCTTCCATCTTAGACTGCATCATCACTTAACATCAGGTGTGATAGTAGTCAAGGGCCGACTTGTAGTCGATAAAAAAAAAAAATTTACAGTATAGTAGAAAACTTCATTTCCTTTTAATGATCGGGGAGAGAAAAAAAATCCCTACGGATTTCCGCCATTTGACACAGTATGTCCGGTTCGCACAGACTATAAATATGCTCCTACGGCTGGGAGTAAAAAACATAGCAATTTTTTCATATATTAAGTTTGCCTCTATATAGTAAATCTGCTGGCTTGTTCTATTAAGTAAGCCAAAATTGGATTTTTTAGAAATTTACGCTCGTGGGTTCACCCGCCTTATTCCTGTTCCTCTAGGAGTTTGGTAGTAAGTAGTGAAGTAGCCTATGATTTAATCCAGGGTCTAATCTATCCCCATTCCAAATTAGTGTGATATAAGTATTAATCAAAAGATCTGTACACAGTTTATAGAACATATTAGAGAGTACCCATTAATCATGTGAGGGATAAAGCCGAATCTCATTAAATCGAACGTGGGGAAAAGACAGGATTTTATAAAAATATTAAAAAAATTCAAAAACGCCTCACGCTATATATCGACGCTGAAATAGATGAAAAGCAATATAAACAAAGCAAAATACTCTCTTATTTATTAATATAGAAACATAAATGGAAAAGTATGTCGAGAACAATAAAATACAATTTAAAAGGCCATTGTTATAACAATCGGAAGTACTTAGTTTCCTATTACGTTGAATGGTTTCCTCGCCTCCCTGATATATTTTATTGTTGACACATTTAGAGCAATTAAATATAATTGCTTTGATCCTTCTCAAGGATGTAGAATAATCTACACGCATAAAATCGTTTGTCGTGATTGACTATAAAAGCTCAAGCAAAACTACAAGTCTATTAATGAATTCAACGTGCTAATAGTACAGGATCCGGTGTTCATTATTACAATTAATTAGTATCAAGCTTTTTGCACTGAGTAAACTACATCTAGATGAGACGTCCAACGTTTTCCTTTACAAAGTTCTCAATTGTGATAACTTATAGGGACAGCAGTGACACAAGAATTGCTGAAGACTGGGACGACATACTACGAAATTTGTAGGACATTATTGCACCTGTAAAAAAAATATAAGAATATTAACCAACAATAAGAAAATCAACTGGTTAGTACAAATTTTTCATGACGTCATTATAGATACTTGTTGGGAGGAGAGAAAGTCATCAGAAATTGTTACAAGCCAGTCAATTTCTTACTGTATTGTTTTTACAGGAAGTCAGTATAGCAGTAGTGTAGTAACCATTAGTAAAACTGTTCCCCGGATCTTGGACTATATATAGATTTGCTTTATAAGGGGTGGGCGATAATTACTGTAACACTGTTTCGACCAATACGGTTGTTAACACTTCTTGTATTTAAAAACTATTGTAACTAAGACACCATAAAGAGATTCTTTAATTAATAATCTTAATCTAAGGATTTTTTGAGGACGTATTTAGTTTAGAACGTTAGAGTATAATTAGAGAATATACGAGTATATGCAAGTTTAAATACACGAATAAATAATACACGAATAAATAATACCTATCTCTTTTTCGATTGCTTAGCCCATGTAGCTACGGATCTTAATTCTTGGGACGAACTATGTCATATTATGTTCTTCTTATTTTTAAGAATATTTTAGCTCAGCTCCGAGTATAAAAAAGTTACTGCCTCGTGCTTTGCAGAGCACGTTAAGCATCGATCCCTATCATGAATTTGCCAGACCGTCACTTTAAAAAAGCGGAAAAATTGTCAATCCATGCTCCTGGATAAGTAGGTACGGAAGGCAAATGTGGAGTTTAGTTCATGGCTGCTTTCGGAGGTAACAGTTATAAAAGTGATCTGATTAATTTTATTAAAGTTATAAATATAATTCTATTAGTTTATGAGACGCACGCCATGTAAAATTGCAAAAATAATTATAAAATATACTTAAAACTGACTCAGAAGTAAAATACCTACAAGAATAAACAATAACATAAGCGGTAACCAGTGCCTGAGAGCAAATTAATTTATTCGGGGTTTCCCACCCACAATAAAACCACCCACGTCAAGGAAAGGGCAAAGTTTGTACAAAACTTTCCTAGGCTGAAATATTTTTTCTACTTATTCGCACTAAGCTGTTGGTCGATACCTTTTTAATCTGTTTTGTGGTCATTCAACGAATACGTCAACCAAGCTCTTATTAAATTAAAAATTACGTGTATATTAATTACTACTTCTATATAAAATAACTACTTTAGGGAATGCTTGTTTTACTTTTGATCCTGATAAATTTTTTAAAGATGGAAGTTTTTATAATTGTTTTTACTTTCGAATTTGACTGAATCAATACGATCGTGTTGTATAGAGAGAACCAGAGACGAACTTCAAACTAGCAGTAGCACTCACGAGTTATTAAAACTTCGTTTCAGGATGAACACACAAACGCGTTGTCATTTTAGTAATACATTAAAAACAAAACAGTCTTCCAAAAATAGAATACTAATATACAATGGCGTCGATTGTAGGAATATTAGGACGAAACGTAGCCTATTAAGTTACCTGTAACATTAGCTATCTGCCAGTGTACGTCTCGTCAAAATTGGTACAACAGTTTCAGAGATTAGCCGGAACAGACACACGGACATTATTTTTTTATTTAGGTTAGTAACTACTGTACTGTACTTTCATAATTATACAGTAGATACTTGGCCATCCGAGCAAAATTTCATGAACATCGTTGAAGCCATTTCCAAGATTCAGATTATATACATACTAGCGGACGCCCGCGACTTCGTCCGCGTGAAACTTGAAATAGATTTGAACTGCCGTTTGATCCCTTAAGGAGGTGAGCATTAGAAAAAACGTTTCTTAGCGCTTGCCTACGTCATTATAGCTATATAGCAACCGCGTGAAAACCCTTTAGGTACCCTTTAAATTTTAAAGACAGACTTTCATATAAAGTGTTCTTTTCCCCCGCTAGCCCTCTCAATTTAATTTTTTTATAGTTTCCATGAAATCAATATCCTCCGTCGCGTCCCGTGTACTAAAGATCTACATTTTTGTTAAACATTGTACGATATTACAGTACATTAACATTAACAATATATATTTATGGTAAGCTTATGTGTACAGCTTGTATTAAATAATCTATTTCACTTTTGAGTCCAGCTTTCATAATAAACAAAATAATTTACAATCCGACATGCACATCTAAAGATTAGCCCGTTTAAACAAACGAATAAACTTTTTCGTATATTATATAAATATGGTCTGCCATGCCAAATAAATTGAAAGAAAAGATCAAAGATCGAATTCTCGAAGAATATCAGTACTAAAATGTTGACCCCTATTCAGTACATATAACATAACCCAGAGGAGGTCAATTTAATTTGGACGCTATAGTGGCAAAGTTGTTTTTTAGAAATTTTGTAATATCTCCGAAACTATATAACTAATTAACATACTGTAAAAGGAAAATCTTATCTCTTTAATATCCTTGTGATTATTAAGTAATTTATTTTGATAAGGATTTAAGTTTAGTTGTATAAATAATGACGTAAACGTAAGCATATGAACTAAATGATTTTTTAAAACACAAAAGTTATATATCTGCCAAAATATAAAAGATAGATATATGCTATTGCGGATTTTTTTGTAGAACTTTTTATGATGCAATAAGTTTTCATACAATGTTTTCAATTATATCCAATAATTAAGGCAGCGTATGCGTAAAAAGCAGATTTAACAGATATTTGCGATCCGACTTGCGTTACAAAAACTGTGATAACTCGTTTAATATATACAATACAAATATAACATATAGCCTGTGTCACTCACCGATAACGTAGCATTATGGACATATTTCTTTTTTCTAAACAAATCAAACGTATAGTACTTGTTGAGCTAACAGTGACGTGGGAAACAAACATCCCTAAAGACCATATTGTATTAAAAGTGAATAAATATTAGATTATTTTAACCAAATTTATCGGTATAAGTGGATGCGAGGGGTATCAGAAGTCTCTCTACAACCTACTAAAAGACCTTGGGCTTACTAGAAGTGCAGATAACGCCCCGAATTTGGCTGGGCAGGGAGAACAACATGAACAGAGGAGGTGAGTGTTGACGCGCGTCACTAAGGGTACCCTTAAACCTACACCCGGTCACAAACTTTACCTCGTTGGACCCGGCACCCGCACGGTGAATCCATGGAATGCTAAGATATTAGTATAGATGAAAACCTGTTAATTTGAAATTACCAACAGACACTTTCATTTTATTTATTTGTACACATAGGACATAAAATAGGTATTAAACTCTTGCTAAAACTTGAAGTAACATAAAAAGATATGAAGAGATATAAAAAGATTATATTAAAGACAATAATACTGTGACTTAATGACAATGCTCTTAATAATAATAAATCGTAACATTAAACGTCTTTAATGGATAAGAAGACGATGTAAAACCAATTTACTTTATTTTTATAATGGAAAACAACCTGTTACTGTGATATTAATTATTATTATATGCTTTTTTATTTTATTATTACGTTGATACTAAATCCTATTATTACTCAGTTGATATTACATGACACTGCACTCTAAGGCACCGACTTCATAGATATGGTTAAGTGAATTAAAGTAACTAAATGATGCATTTATTTTTTACTTTTCAGTGCGTTTTAAAATCGGTTTAATATTTTGTTTAAAATTTTTTTTTCATTCTTTTTATGATTTATCGACAACGAACATACGTAAAACCCACTCGTTTTAAACTATGTGTACCAATATTCGCCAGCCACTTACAAACTACCGACATCGTTGCAAATATGCCTATGAAGTTTTAAGAGTTCCTTCGCTTTAAGCTAGATTTCATCATCAGATCCTAACATGATGACTAGGGGACTATTTTGGAGGTGTACCCTTTCTAATAAAAAAATAATTTTCAAAATCGGACTATTCTGTGAAAAGTTATGCGTTGTCATGCATAAAAACATCCCTATCTCAAAAACTGCTGAACCGATATGAATGAAAATGCAGTATTCCCTAAGTTGAATACCTAGCCTGAACCTTGAACCTATAACAAAAAAAGAATTAGTTAAATCGGACCTGTATTTCCGGAGATATGTCTCCACAAACGTAAATATATACATACATACATACACTTTTGAAATTTGTCACATTTGTTCAGACGCTGATATAGACTAACATATGCGAAAACTGGGCTGTTCTGTAAATATTACATACATACGGGTCGAATTGATAACCTCCTTTTTTTTGAAGTTGGTTAAAAAGATAGAGGTTGGCTACAGAAAGTAGAGACTGAAGTCACGCCGGCATAAAAAATGCATTCTCGCATAAAAATCGAATATGTGTAAAAACATATCAGCCTATAATTTCATGTTTCGTGAAAAAAAGGAGCTATTCCGCTTTAATTTTAGGAATGCCCTTTAAATTATTTTTTTAATTTAGCGGGCAGTTTCAGTCTTTACGTTCTAAGAAACCACTACATTTGGAGCTACAATTACGTATAGTGATGGCTTTTTTATAGATATACGGCTCTGGGTTCTAGCCCTTTTGAGTCTCGAGTGACAGAACCCCAAAAGGACAACGATTATCAATCAATCGCAGTAAAAAACATGTTATTAACGATCCATTTGGCTATTTGAAAAATTCGATTAAACGCTACTAAAGTTTTTGTTAAATCTAAAATGTTTGTTGAATATAAAAAAGTGATCCGCGTTTCGGTGGTTGGCTGTCACGTATCTCCATTTATATTGTAAAATTAAGTACAATAGTACGAACTATGAAGTGGAATTAGATGTCTTCCTTTTTAAAAAGTGGTTGTTAGCCTATTATAACCAGTTCCACAGTTTTTGTGTTCCTAAAAACTTCCTACTAGTACCTTTAAAAGGCTTTATCTCTAAAAGATACTAGAAGGAAGTTTATATATAGTTTATCTGTAGCAATGTGGCTACTTATCTTCATTTATTTAATTTAATATTTTCTAAATTGTTTATGTTAATACATTCTATTTTTACTAGCTGATGCCAGCAACATGACTGCGTAAATTTAGCATGAAAGAAAACCTACCAAATACACACAAAAGATTTCATAAAAATTGGTCCAGCCGTTGAAGAGCAGATTGATAACAAATATTGTGAAGGCAGAAGAGATAACATTTTTGTATATAAGACAAGAATCGATATAAATAAAAAATGTAAATAAATAAATGACAAAAACATTAACCTAGGAATTTTATTATGAACGAACAAAACCTTAACGAAAATCTATGAGTCATTTATTAGTTACACTTATTTAATTGTGCAAATAGGTATTGCTTACAAATATCATAGCTTGAATTTAAGTGAAAGCACGCCCTGTTTAAGAAAAATGCCTCATACGATGGAACGCGCTTAAGTTTCCTTTACACAGCGTTGAAATGAACGGCAACGCGACGCTGGCGCGACAGGAGCAGTGTCTCAACGTCTGTGACGAGTCTGCGTAACACAGTTTAATGAGTAACTATCTGATATATCTATCTTAAAATTTCATCTTATATCTTTAGCACAGTAACTGCACTTATGTAGCTCAGGTAATTGCAGTCCCGTCAGAGTCCAGTCTCAGTCAATTATAGCTTAAATTTAAGTGAAAGCACGCCCTGTTTAAAAAAAATGCCTCATACGATGGAACGCGCTTAAGTTTCCTTTACACAGCGGTGAAATGAACGGCAACGCGACACTGGCGCGACACGAGCAGCGTCTAAACGTCTGTGACGAGTCTTCGTAACACAGTTTAATGAGTAACTATCTGATATATCTATCTTAAAATTTCATCTTATATCTTTAGCACAGTAACTGCACTTATGTTGCTCAGGTAATTGCAGTCCCGTCAGAGTCCAGTCTCAGTCAATTATAGCTTGAATTTAAGTGAAAGCACGCCCTATTTAAGAAAAATGCCTCATACGATGGAACGCGCTTAAGTTTCCTTTACACAGCGGTGAAATGAACGGCAACGCGACGCTGGCGCGACAGGAGCAGTGTCTCAACGTCTGTGACGAGTCTGCGTAACACAGTTTAATGAGTAACTATCTGATATATCTATCTTAAAATTTTATCTTATATCTTTAGCACAGTAACTGCACTTATGTAGCTCAGGTAATTGCAATCCCGTCAAAGTCCAGTCTCAGTCAATTATTATTGATGCTGATAATGTTGGTACTGCCCCGCGATATACGCAGAAAGCCGCAATTTCACAGTAGCGTAATATAAAAAAAATTTATAAAAACGTATGCCGAGAAACTGCTATTTATTATTATGAACTTTGAGTTAAGAATTATGATTTACGCATTATTACATCTAGGTAGACATCGTTGTTATTCGCCGAGGACAAGATCACAACAGTTATAAAGTATTGTTAATTGTTTAATGAATGGAATTTGTTGCACTTATTGAACAATGTATTGCGCTGTAAGTGGCCAATTATCATACTTCAAAAAAAAATTTATATATAACAATGTACATACGTAATATATTTATATATGATTGGTATTAGATACATAGGCATGTTTCCTCTTATGTATCCGGTCTGTAGACCTACTGTATTTAATCCATTTTATGGGTTATTGTTATATAAATCAAGAGATATAATTACAGCACCATATTTTTATAATGGTGTAAATATATTCGTTATGAAATTGCGTAAAATATATTTTAACAAAAAACTTCTTATCTCAATATTTCTTATGTTATATTTGTTTCTAATCTTTTTCATTTGTTTCAGATTCTACTCGTAAATACTAATCCACTATATTGACGTAATATTATGAGCCCAATTATTGTCGTAATTACAACGTGAATCTCTACTGCTTTAATAATCGTACACAGATTAGTGAGATAGTATCTCCTATCTAGCAGTATGATCTTTAAATCTCTTCATATCTCCGCGTGTTTGTGAGAAATAAAATTAGAAGGGTACCTAAGAGGTTTTCACGCGGACGAAGTCGCGGTCGACTGCTAGTTAGTTATGAAATTGCGTAAAATATATTTTAACAAAGAACATCTTATGAGAGTATTCTTGTAAAAACGAATCTGTCATCAATGAAGAATGCGCCACAAAAGAACTTTGTTACAATCATCGTCATTATCCGCGTCTTTGTGAGATTAATCTGTTAACAGCCACAAAAGAACTTTGTTACAATCATCGTCAAACCAACCGACGAAACGAAAAGGGCAAGTCTCTCTCCTTATAGGAGAGGGGATATGGAGCGGAGACCCACCACGCTGCTATAGTGCGTGTTGGCGGGATTAAGGTGATAACGTTTAATTTATTAAGTATAACTATCAAATCCGACTTCAGATTTAGAATTAAATAAAAATTTCCCAAAACAAAGAAAAACTCAGAAAATCGAACCCGGGACCTCGCGATAAAAGCCACACAGGCTAACCACTTGAACAACAAAGCATTCTTTGCTACAATACAACCTTAATATATTTTTTTAAATAACTAGGTTACATTAACATTGACTCTTGACCATTATGGTGGTCGTGGTGTATTAATACATATTAACTATGAAACTTATTCAAAGCCATTGTACTGAGAGCCTGTGTTCGCCAGACCTTCGTCATGTTATAAAAGTCAAAAGTTAGTTAACTGATGCTTCTGCCATAGGTCAGTACGAAGCTATTAGGTTTTAGGGTCCAGACCGACAATGGTCCAAGTATAAATCGTTATCTAATATATAAAATTATCGTGTTACAGTGTTAGTTACCACACTCCTCCAAAACGGCTTTACCGATTTTTATGAAATTTTATATGCGTATTTAGTAGGTCTGAGAAACAGCTACTATCTATTTTGCATACCGTAAATGATAAGTCCACCCCTAACATTTTTTAAATTATTTGGACTAAATTTTATTTTTTTATAATGTCGAATACATACAACCCTTAATTTTCACCCCCCTACGATGTTACTAATGTTTAAAAAAATGTTTCTTAAAATTAATATACACAGAAAAACACGTTTGCCGGGTCAGCTAGTTTTCTTGTGTTTACGTGATGTCACGAGAAATCACGCCCCTATACTCCAGGTCCTTTAGCTTAGTGCCGACTCTTCGCTACACTCTAAAATTAAACATATACATTGTCAAAAATTGGTACTAATCTAATTGACTAGCGACTGGACTGGAGATATGATTTTTGATTTTATATTTTGGGAATAGTTGACAGCCTGGACCCTAAAACCTGATAGGTAGCTTCTTCTCGTAAATACACCATAGAGCAAGTTCTATGTTTGCCTACCTAGGTAGGGTTAACTAGTAGCATGAGCTGGCAAAGTTTCAGCTTTTATAAATTGACGAAGTTCTGGCGGATGCATCCCAGTAGTACCCCCTAATTTTAGTTCTATGGAACTGTTGATACACCATATTAGTGCTTAGTGTCCCATTAGTTCTATATAGAACTAATGGAACAAAATTAAAGAAATGTCGACATTCAAACATCAACATCTTGTTTGTATGTTACATATAATAAATATCTATAGTTTTTATAAGTATAATATGGAATCTCTTTTGATTGCAATAATAAATGTCCACTTAAACTTGAGAATATCTATATACATACTATATCGATTAAAGCTTTGCTTAAATTGCACAAAACGTCTTTAAAATGGTATTGAGGTTTTTAATATAATTTTTTTCTAAACTGAATAGTTTGCGCGAAAGATACTTCCAAAGTGGTAAAATGTCCCCCCCCCTGTAACTTCTAAAATAAGAGAATATTTTTTTAGACACGACTACTACTTGGTTTTAACAACTTAGCTTTTGTCGCACGGGACATTTTTTTGTTAAAAACAAAATGTCATATCAATTAAAATAATTAAAAGTTTATAACTTATATGCTATAAGTAAAGTCAAGAGCAAAAACTATACTACAGTTTTATATAGAACTGTTGGGATATAAATTGACAGCACGGATAATATCCCAACAGTTCTATAGAACTACGGTATGGGGTACTACTGGGATGCACCCGTTCTGGCGATCACAGGCTCTCTATCTACGTAAGATAATTGTTTATCAAGACCGTTAATCACTTGACAGCGGGTTAATAATTGTTTTATTTGCAACAAGATATCTTATATGATCTTGGATTAATTCCAGCGCCAAGAACTCAGTGCCGGTAAAGATGCCAGCCTCAACACCGAGAGGTTATAGGTTCAATACCTGCCCTTTGGACTATTGCCGTGCCAACTCTTAACACAGTTTGTACGACATTGGTTCAGAACCAATATGTCCCATATTAGTTAAGTAAAGTAAAGGTAGGTCAAAACGTTACAGGAATAAAAATATATGCATATCGGAGCGTCTAATGAAAACTTGGCCTTATTAAAATTATAAGAAAATTATTGTTGATTTGTGTCCATAATTATTATAGCTATACGTGTCAATAAACCACAGAATTGAGGTCGGCGGTTCTTATCACAAAAATATGAAACCTAATAAATGTGAGAAATTCACTGTTTTTGGTGTATTTTATATCAATTTATATTACTATACTAAAGCCAAACTAGATAGAGAATGCTTGTCAACAAACAAATTAAAAATGAAGGTAGAAATCACTAGTCATTTTACACCTATTTTTTTAAATTAACTAGTTAATGACGGATTCATGACAATAAATTAGATTAGTAAGCTTAAAAGTAATTATTATATTCAATATCTTTTAAATAAGATTTTTTAAAATAACAAAACATAATTTTAAATTTATTAGGCATAAAATGTGTTTTTATTTTCTACCTTCATTTTAAATTTGTTTGTTGACAAGCATTTACAATGTATTTTAATTTTAGTAAGTAGGTTATATTCTAGCGATAAAGGTGAAATATAAATATTTGAAAGGTAATGGAATGGTCTTTCAACTTCACACAGGAAGTAAAATAAATAACTTTATGTAACAAAACTCTTAATATCGAAACATTGATCATATTCAGGCCAGTTAACGTTTCATCGAGCTCTTCGTAAGGGCCTTTAAGCCGGTGGCAGTGTAGGAAAATAGTCAATCATTAAAGTTTCAAAAGTGCTTGTAATAAGCCTACTTGAAATAAACGATTTTGAATTTGAATTATACCAGACTTTTGTAATTCTCATCTTTTTAGTTATGTACAAATTATTATGTTATAAATAAATATATTTTTTACGCATTAACCAAATGAAGCGTTCAAGAGAAAATACAATTACTTTTTTTAGATAAAGATGAATTTAGAACTTCAAGGCGAAGCGCTACAGGAAAAAAGAATAACTCTTTACAAGTTCTGTAACCAGAAAAAGTGTATGGGGGATTGAATAAATTTCTTCGTCACCAGACCTAATTAAACTCGATGAACGCAAACTGAAACCTTCAAGGTTTGCAAGACCAAGTCACAAGTTAGTAGTGCACGCGCGGCTAAACTTACAGCACGCGCCAACAACCTAGTAGATACTATATAGTATTTTAGAGGTTGTATTTATAAAATAAGGGACAATTTATCGACTAAGTTGTCCGCTTTGGGAATCGAAGTTCGAATCAATCGAAGTCGAGAGCGACGTCTTTTGAATTCCGCGCGCTATTTTTCGGCGGTATTTAGTTGTGTTGCTAGAGTTGGTGATTTTTTGTGACTGGCAATCCTAGGGTGAGTTTTATAGTTTTAATTTAAAAAAAAATATACTAATACTAATTCGAAAGTAAGTCAGTCTGTCTGTCCTGTAGTATGTAGGTAGCAAAACCTAAGTAACAGAACTCGTCCGGGATATCTTACAACCATCTTTCTATATCTTTCGCCAAGTATGTACCAGTAATTTCGTTGCTATGGGCAATTAAATTACAGGTACATGAGGTTTAAAGGCATCGGAAAAACTGTTCCTTGCAGGCCATGCTAGGCCTATATTAGGCTATTGCGTTTGTTTCTTGTCTTAATCATGAAGATGGCTGCAACTCTGTAGCTTTGACCATTACTTATTTTTCTATTTCTATAAAATAATAATAATATTCAGATGACTTTTCAAATTAAAATTAAAACATTTAATATTATCATAATTGTAAAGAAATTATATTAGCGCTTCAAAATATTTGATTTAAAAATAAATGCCCTTTGTCTATTAACTTCGGTATAGAATTATTGTCATTAACTCAAAGCTTCTACACTCCGGTGACACAGCCAGTGCAGCTTTTTGTAACAGAGCTCAATCGGGGAAATACTACTGTAATGTTTACTTTGCCACAAATTATCATTGTTGTATTTCTCTGTCTCTTCTCACCAGAGTATTTAAAGGCACATGAGAAATAACAACAACGTCTCAGCTTGGCGTCTTTAGTTGGACGTGTTCCTCTACTTGCTCTCTAATATAAGCACTTGTATTATAAAAAACGTACTTGTATTATAAAAAATTAGAACAAGAAAAGAATAAAGATACGTAGCTTGAGACAGGCGTCAATACAAGTGGCTATCTTGCAGCTTCGATCAAACATCAATGATTCCATTTTTTTATTTTTACACAATTATTTTTTATGGTCTACGATTATTTTTAATAGACTAATAATCCATATAAGGATGGTGACTCTTCTGTCGCCTTACAGCAACTGAAACTTGTCAAGCTGCCCCGTTGATGGTGGTCATGATTGACCCTTTAAAGATTGCAGATTATAAAATTTTTTAACAAAAAATAGAAGAGAGTTGCTTTAATTTACTTAAGCATATCTATGAATGGGTGCCAGCAATGTTAAGGAACATTTACTTACTAGTAAAGAAGTTTGTGGGTTCTAGGTTGTCTTTTGAACGGCACACGAGGTGTAAATTAAAGCAACTAAATGACACAGTTATTTTTTCTCCTGACAGCTATACTGAAAATTTCTATAAATTATTATTATAATAACAAAAAACCCGAGTGCATAGAATTAATGAACTGAAAAGAGAAAAACAAGTATCACTCTATCTATAAAAAAATTATCAAAATCGGACAACACTGTAAAAATTATGGTGGTCATACATATAAAATATACGTGTCGAATTGAGAATAAAAAGAGAGTTCATTTGAATGGGCCCAATAGTTAATAGTTAATATGTTTTCTGAGGCACAGAGGTGTAACATCACAAACTTCTCCAGACAGCTATACTGAAAATTTCTACAAATTATATAGCCTGCAGGCGGCAATAAACGTAGTTTTGGCAGATCTTTCTTTGCCCATAGTAAAGTATTGTTTGTTCTCGCCTGCAGCACCATGAAGTATTTAGAGTTTTATATAGATCCTGCCTCATTCTGACGCAGTCGGGTAAAAAAGAAACGGTTTTTACCTAGCGCTGATATTAATTACTAGTCAAGATAGAACACACATATTAATAACAATATTCTAGTATGCAGTAAAATAATATGATATGTGATTGTATAAATAGTTTGTTTGCGTAAATATCTAATTAGACATTAAACAAAATTAACAACCACTAAATATGCATAAAGACCTTGGTAAATATGCGTTAGCTTTAACGTAATTATAAAATAGAACATTATATTATTATATAATTAACGTTGAGGCCGATTATTGTGATACAGAAGGCAGTTGATAGGGTGAGAATAAGAAAACATCAATCACATTGAGATTTAAATAGCTTTTTGTGACAGTTCTTGTCAGGAGACGTACCATCGTATTTCTTATTTGTGCCTTTTGGCAGTACTGCTGTGTTCCGATCTGAAGGGTGTGATTGCCGGTATGATTATAGGCACAGGATCTTATCACATATATCACAGGTTGATAGATTTGACGGCCGAGTGGCGCAGTGGGTAGTGACCCTGCCTCTGCGTCCTAGGCTGTGGGTTCGATTTTTATGGGGGATATTTTCGAGTGTCTGGGTGTTTATCTATATATTATAAGTATTTATGTGTAATATATATTAAATAGTCATCAGTTATCATAGTAGCCATAACACAAGCTACTTACGAGTACGCTTACTTTGGGGCTATATAGCGATGTGTGTAATTGTCCTATATTTATTTATATTTATATTTATATTTATATTTATATTTATATTTATATTTATATTTATATTTATATTTATATTTATATTTATATTTATATTTATATTTATATTTATATTTATATTTATATTTATATTTATATTTATATTTATATTTATATTTATATTTATATTTATATTTATATTTATATTTATATTTATATTTATATTTATATTTATATTTATATAGAGCAGCGTTTTGTTACGCACGTATTCTTTGCATACCCTGTGAGGTGTGCTGGTGGGAGACTTCGGCCGTGGCTAACGACATAGACGATTTAGCTGTCCGGTACGATGTTGTCTATAAACAGAAAGGGGTGTGGATGTCATCCTACTCCTAACAAGTTAGCCCGCTTTCATCTTAGATTGCATCACCACTTAACATCAGGTGTAATTGCAATCAAGGGCTAACTTGTAATGAATTTAAAAATAAAGAAGTGTTGCTTTGGTTATGGACACACATTTGGTTATTGGCACACTTAAGTACTAACAGACAGGCCATCAGTTTGGTTCGTCCATTATTATTAATTCATTCGCACTAAA
This sequence comes from Mycalesis mineus, assembly GCA_034621355.1. Taxonomy (NCBI): domain Eukaryota; kingdom Metazoa; phylum Arthropoda; class Insecta; order Lepidoptera; family Nymphalidae; genus Mycalesis; species Mycalesis mineus. The sequence goes on from CM067888.1 coordinate 13,059,734, forward strand.
AAGCACTAAAAATTAAAAAATAACTGTGTCATTTAGTTGCTTTAATAATTTACTTAAGCATATCTATGAAGTCGGTGCCAGTCAAGTTTAAGGAACATTTATTTAACGTAGTAAAGCAGTTTGTGGGTTCTAGGTAACGTCCTTAACGTAGAAACCTTGGCTGGCACCAACTCGTAGATATGCTTAAATAATTTAAAGCAACTGAATGACACAGTTATTTTTTACTTTTTGTGCGTTTTGAGTCGGTTCTATTCTTTGTTAAAAATTTTTATTTCTTACTTTTTAGTGATTGGCACTAGTAGCCAAAAAGACAAAGACCGAAATCGCTGTAAGCGTGCCTCCAAAATTTGAAGAGTTCCTTCAATTTCCCTAGGATATCATCATCAGATCCTAACATGATGACAATGGGACCACCTTGGAAGTATGCCCTTTCTAATAAAAAAAGAATTATCAAAATCGGACAACTCTGTAAAAAGTTATGCGTGGTCATACATAAAAAAAATAAAAAAAAATATACGTGTCGAATTAAGAACCTCCTCCGTTTTTTTTCGTCGGTTAAAAAAACACACATTTGGTTATTGGCACACTTAAGTACTAACAGACGAGCCATCAGTTTGGTTCATCCATTATTACTATATAAAACTGAGGAGTTCTGAGCTCAGCTCGATTCAAAGTACGATTTCTACTTCTTCCTCTTAGACTTCGACCGTATCACTCTAGTGATAAAGCTGCAACCCCAGGCGACATCAGGTTGAGTCGTCGAAACTCGAACCAGTTAGAGACTAAAATAAACAAAACTATTAAACGAGTAGGTTGAATAAACTGTACCTTTTCCAAGGTAATGCTTATGAGATAGCAGCACAATAAATAATAAAATTATTATTAGGTATAACAACAAAAAACCCGACTGCTTAGAAGTTATGAACTGAAAAGAGAAAAACAAGGACCACTATGTCTGTATAAAATTCTAAATACTTTATGGTGCTGCAAACAGGGACAAAATACTTTAACCTGCGAGGAAAGAAAGATCTACCAAAACTACGTTTGTCCCTATCCTCCTATCCTATGTCTCTACCACAATTTTGACAAATTCAACGACACCTCACATATCAAAATATACCGTTTAGGCTGTAGCGCGTGCCGAAGAAATGGACATACATACATACATACACTTGAAAAACATAACCCTCCTTCTGACGCAGTCGGGTAAAAAAAAAATTTAAAAACAAGCTTTTTTATAAATGCACAGATAGCACCATAGTTTTTGACATTATAAATGGGCTCAAAACTATATAGATTTTTCTTGATATAAGTCTATCATTTATTTATTTACAATTCTTTTTAATTATTTTACCAATACTTATAAAAATTATAAAAAAAACACTATTAAAAATAAAAAATAAAATCCAGTCTACTTGCTGCGGACCCGGGGTCTTGGCTCCTCACAATGCGCGCCGTTTCAAGAATTACCGACTTCTGTATCCGACCCTTGATCCAACTTTTCGCTATAAGACCGTTGACTGAAACGACTATAGGAACAATCATCGTTGACTGATCACACCAAATTTTTTTTTATTGACTACAAGTTGGCCCTTGGCTGCTATCACACCTGATGTTAAGTGATGATGCAATCTAAGATGGAAGCGGGCTAACTTGTTAAGATATACCAAATAATCCAATTCATTTGTAGAAACTTGTTCAAATTTTGCTGATAACTAACCCACACACACTAATTTCGACAAGTGTTATTTTTTTAAACATTACAAGTTAGCTCTTGACTGCAATGTCACCTGACGGTAAGTGATTATGCAAGGTAAGACAGGAGCGGGCTAACTTGTTAGGAATAGGATGAAAACTATACCCCTTTCGGTTTCTACGCGACATCGTACCGGTACGCTAAATCGCTTGACGGATCGTTTTTGTAAATAGGGAGGTAACTTGACGACCTCCGGGGCGCAGTGGTATGTGCGGTGGATTTATAATGACGGAGGTCCTGGGTTCGATTCCCGGTGGGGCAGATTGAGATTTTTCTTAATTTGTCTTGGTCTGGCTGGTGGGAGGCTTTTCGCCGTGGCTAGTTACCACCCTACCGACAAAGACGTACCGCCAAGCAATTTAGCGTTCCGGTACGATGTCATGTAGAAACCGAAAGAGGTTTGGATTTCATCCTACTCCTAACAAGTTAGCCCGCTTATATCTTAGATTGCATCATCATTTGGAACTAGGACTGACCTAATGTACCTTTGTAGTTTAGGAAAGCAAGGTTCTGGGTTTTTGATTCAGTCTATGCATAAATGTAAATATTGAGCATTTTCTTTCTTCAAATAAATATTTTCAACTTAGAATTGGGCCCGTCGGCTCCGATCACTATTATTAACATCTTATAGGGACTGTTAATCAAATATTTATTTCCTAAGCATGCCAACTCGCTTTGGAGCAACATCGTGGGTCATCCCTTCTAAGCTGCACATCCCCTCTGAACTCCCTCGCTGAACCCTAAAGTATTTGACCTTACGAGTATTATATTTATTCCTTTTTTGTCGTAGTTGAATGTGTATCTCAAAATCGCACGTACCTAATAGCGTAAATTGTCGACTGCACAGGTCGAAGGTCGCGACTGATTTTTTTATATGGCACGTATAATATCAGCAGGTATTCTAAGCACCGGAACAAATGACAATAGTAGGAAGTTACAATGACTCGTGCGTAGAGACCGTTCGCTGCACACGGCGACTACAGTTTGGTAATCGCCTAATAAAGTGTCGAATCTTTGTAAAAGCTCTTGTCTGTCTAGAAAAAATTATTGGCCAGCGATGCTCATTAATTAAAAAAACATATTAGTTTTATCTTATTTATACTTGTAATTCTAACTTCTAAAATAGAGAGGCAAGTTAAAAATGGGGTCTTATTAAGCATCACAAATTATTTTTTCGAAAATATCAAGGTAAGCTGCTTTACAACCTAGTTCACCGTGTTCTAATCGATTTTTTCAATTCAAAATATATTTTAATATGTAATAAATAAAAGTTGTCAACATGCCTACGTAATTAAAATCATGTTTACGGAAGTAAAAAAATTATTGAGGTGACTTTCGCCAAAATATTAAACAACAATGAGCACTTATTTCACATTGAAAACTATATTTTACGTGTAAAAAATATCAGAAATTGATTACTGTGCTGCTGATAAACTTGTTTTGTATATTAATCATCAATGTACAAATTCAATTATAGATGTTTGTAATATAATGTTTTATTTAACAATTCATTTATTAACGTTGAAAACTGAAAATTTATTTAAACGTTTCCTTGGACGAATCGAGAAATCCTTTCTAAATGAGCATCTACATAGCCAGTAACTATGCTGAAATTTTATTGTATTAGAGATCTCGTGATGAGTCTGTCAAGGGTATAGTGCTTATAGATTTAAGTTTGTCTATACTAATATTATACAGAGGTAAAGTTTGTATGTTTGTAAGTTTGTAAATAAAGTTCTGTCGGGGCTAATCTTCGAAACTTCCGATCCGATTTAAAAAATTCTTTCACCAGTAGAATGCTTCGTTATCGGTGAGTGTCATAGGCTATATTTTATATTTGTGTTGTATATATTACCCGAGTTATCACAGTTTTTGTCGCGCGAGTCGGACCGTGAAATTTATTAAATCGGTCTGCGCGTACGCTGCGTTAACTATTGGATATAATTGAAAACATTGTATGAAAACTTTATGCATCTTAAAAAGTTCTACAAAAAGTCTGCGATAGCATACTCTATCTTTATATCTATCTTTTATATTTTGGCAGATATATAACTTTTTTTCTTTTAAAAAAGCATTTAATTCATATGCTTACGTTTACGTCATTATTTATACAACTAAACTTAAATCCTCATCAAAATAAATTATTTAATAATCATAAGGATATTATAGAGATAAGATTTGCCTTATACAGTATGTTAATTAGTTATATAGTTTTGGTGATATTACAAAATTTCTAAAAAACAACATAGCCGCTATATTGTCTAAATTAATTTGACCTCCTCCGTGTTATGTTATACGTACTGAATATAGGTCAACATTTTAGTACTGATATTCTTTGAGAATTTGATCTTTGATCTTTTCTTTCAATTTATTTGGCATGGCAGACCATATTCATATAATATACGAAAAAGTTGTTGTTCGTTTGTTTAAACGGGCTAATCTCGAGATCTGCATGTCGGATTGTAAATTATTTTGTTTATTATGAAAGCTAGACTCAAAAGTGAAATAGACTATTTAATATTAAGCTATACACATCAGCTTTCCATAAATATATATTGTCAATGTTAATGTGCTGTACTGTGTTTAACAAAGATCTTTAGTACACGGGACGGGACGGAGGTTATTGCTTGACGGGAAACTATAAAAAAATTAAATTGAGAAGGCTAGCGGGGAAAGAGCACACTTTATAAGAAAGTCTGTCTTTAAAATTAAAAGGGTACCTAAGAGGTTTTCACGCAGACTAAGTCGCGAGCGACTGCTAGTAGTTATATAATTAGAACAGTATTGGACATCTCATCTAAAGCGGTTAAATAATATACGTATAAGTTTTAATTCTATAATTAGATATATATTTTTATAACAGTATTTCAGCATTAGTTTATTTAATTTCCTTATTATTCATACGGAAACAGGACGCGGTATCGGATAAATATTCAAACGACCGCCCCGAGACAAAACTACTATATCTTATCACAATGGCAAGCTCATGTACTAACGTAATAATTAAGTGTCAAGTTAACTTAAAATCGATATCCTGAAAACATTGTAACTAATAGGTAACATGCTTTTAGTTTGCTGTTGCCCTTTCATGTTCTAACACCTCAACCGAGCATCACGAGCTGACACGTTGTCAGATTTACTTAGTCATTGAAAATATCTTTTACCGCGAAAAAAATATGATTTATGAAGGATAGAATAACAATTTTGGACTGTCGTCCATCATAAAATTTAAAATCTACATAGCACTTTGATATTATAACCGAAGCCGCAGATAAAAGTTAGTAATACAGTCAAATAATATTCTAAACCAATTTAGGATATAAATAAACTTTATCGCTTTTGTGTTTATAACTGGTTGGTTATATAGAGGTATTTAAAAAGGCATAAAAAATAAATAAATTATGTCTGGCTGAATGCCGCGCACCCTTTGCTCCAGTGGAGGGAAAAAACCAATGAGCGTAGTCATGTGTACAAAGAACCTTGGCTTTTAAAAAATAATAGAGATGGTTTTTTCCCAGTAAGTTCTGGACTACAGGTTTTTTGTTCTTTTAAATTGTCAGCCGATGATTGTGCTGTTTGTTGTGACTAGTAGTCTTGTTCCGAGTTTGTTATCTTTTTTAACCGACGAAAAAAAACGGAGGAGGTTCTCAATTCGACACGTATATTTTTTTTTATGTATGACCACGCATAACTTTTTAGTGTTATCCGATTTTGATAATTCTTTTTTTATTAGAAAGGGCACACTTTCAAGGTAGTCCCATTGTTATCATGTTAGGATCTGATGATGATATCCTGTGAACATTGAAGGAACTCTTCAAATTGTACAGGCACACTTCAAAAAAATTGCAACACTTGCAGCGATTTCGGTTTTTGTGTAAGTATCGGTAGCTTTTTGGCTACAAGTGCCGTATAATATACTATGACAGTATAAGTATAAGTATAAGTAAATTAAAGCAACTAAGTAAATGACACTGTTATTTTTTACTTTTTAGTGCATTTTGAGTCGGTTCTATTTTTTGTTATTTAATAGCAAGCAATGTCTCGCGTAGCAAGGTATCACGATTTTTTTGTTATATTTTTTGTTTTATTCTAACAGAAAAAAATTGACACTAAAAATTTTAAAAACTTTATACATTGATGACAAACATAATATTAGGTAGGAAGAACTCCTTTTACGTCAGAAATTCTTCCTCTCTTAGGAGAAAACCTCTGATTTCTTCGGATTGGTTACAATGTCGCTTACGTCAGCTTTCAAATTAACTAACTGCAACACTTAACGTAACATATCCAAAAATTTTTAACAAAAAATAGAACCGACTGAAATCGCACTAAAAAGTAAAAAATAACTGTGTCATTTAGTTGCTTTAATTTACTTAAGCATATCTATGAAGTCGGTGCCAGCCAAGTTTAAGGACCATTTATTTTACGTAGTAAAGCAGTTTATGGGTTCTAGGTAACGTCCTTAAAGTAGAAACCTTGACTGGCACCGACTCCTAGATATGCTTAAGTAAATTAAAGCAACTAAATGACACAGTTATTTTTTACTTTTTAGTGCGATTTGAGTCGGTTCTATTTTTTGTTAAAAATTTTTATTTCTTACTTTTTAGTGATTTATCGCCACGTAACGTACTTGTACTATACTGTCATACTATATTATACGGCACTAGTAGCCAAAAAGCTACCGATACCGACACAAAAACCGAAATCGCTGTAAGCGTGCCTCCAAAATTCGAAGAGTTCCTTTAATTTCCCCAGAATATCATCATCAGACCCTAACATGGTGACAATGGGACCACCTTGGAAGTATGCCCTTTCTAATAAAAAAAGAATTATCAAAATCGGACCACTCTGTAAAAAGTTATGCGTGGTCATACATAAAAAATAAAAAAATAAAAAAAAAATAAAAAAATATACGTGTCGAATTGAGAACCTCCTCCGTTTTTTTTTCGTCGGTTAAAAATACTCATTGGCCCTGCCCTGTCTGTCAACGTACGACTATATCCGGCCTGTCGAAAAAACCCTACACAAAACGAACCCTTTATAAATAAACAATAAATGAAGTTTTGGCAGCTTAAGACAAAGGGCCTTTCCCAGCGTTATCTATATATCTCAATATTATATCTATTTAGTATTGACTGGCATTGACGGGGTGAGAGGCGTTTTGTTCGCCACTCGGGTAGGGTCAATATCCGTAACAATATTCGTACTGAATGATTGTACTATGCAACACGGAGTCAAAAATAATATAATTTATATTAAAATAACAGTTTAAAAATACAACAAAATTAATATAATCTGTATTATTATAATAATTCAAATAGTTTTGTAGCTATTTTCACTTTCCTCGTAGCGCTCTCGTAGCATTCCGTAGCAAATGCACAATTACTTTACATTTCACAGTGTAATAAGTGTTTCTGAGAACTAATGAAAGCACTTTTTCATTACTCCTTTGTGAGTTTTTCAATAACTAGTTCAATAACAGGAATCGACGTTTTCAATGAAATAAATATACACCATATTTTAAATATTATGTTAAAAATATTTTAGTTTTTCGAAAATGTAATTGCTCTTGCATGGTCCTTCTTTTCCCTTGCCAAGTAAAGCAACATATTCATGTTACTCTTTTTGTTTATATAAAAATAGCGAGCAAGCGGATCACCTGATGTTAAGTGATTACCGCCGCCCATGAACAACTGCGACACCAGAGGCGCCACTGATGCGTTGCCGGCCTTTGAGGTGTTTATTTACTCTCCCCTTGAAAATCCCCAAATTATAAGATAGTGGGAACACCGAGGATGGAAGCTCATTCCAAATCTTACAGGTGCGAGGCAGAAAATTCCTAGTATAGCGGATGGTAGTACTATACCAGGCATCCAGATGGTGAGGATGAAATTTGTTTCTGCGGCGTGAGGGTCGGGCAGAGAATCCTGACGGTAGTATAATACTCTAACATTTTATTTCTATAATTGTCATCAAAAACCCATTTGCATAAAGCTACAACATGTACGCACTCACTAAATAATATTTCTAAGGTTACTTAAAGTGATACCACGATGTAAGCACTTACCACTACAATTTATTTTAATTTATGTTTCCTTAGAAGCAACCTTGTCTTATGAATATAATAGATATCATTGACTGCGGACAACTTTTCATTTCGAATTTATAGATTACATAATTATTATGATGTAACAAGGAAACTTCTGATATTCAAACTATGTCCACGCTTTATTTTTTTTTCTAAGAGAACCTTACAGTTCAAGATCCATCGCATTAATAAACATCACGCAATCTTGGAACGCAATTAGTTAATTATTCAATAATTACTTAATTATAGTAATCAATGTAAATTTTTTATGTAATTATTGACATAAAATCAAAGCATAGTTGTTTTACGGGGCAATAACTATGTCATGGCTTTCTCTTGTAAGAATTATACGAACATATTTTGTTTTCAGTTATGAAATATATTTTACTACTATCGACAGTTTTTATTAAACAATAGGTAATGTTCTACTAAAGTGAGTTAGTTTCAGTACACGATCTATATTATATCTTAATTAAAAACAAAATTTTAGACTAACAAAACTCAAAGAGATTGACAAATATAGTAACTAAGTGGGAACACTTAGAGATCTTTTAAGGCCTGTGTGCACCAAGATTTCGGTTATCATAACAAACGGTTAACATTTTTTATTTTATTTTTTTATCGACTGCAAATCGTCCCCTGGCCGCTATCATACCTGATGTTAAGTGATGATGCAATCTAAGATGGAAGCGGGCTAACTCGTTAGGAGTTAGCCCGCTAACATAAGCTAAACGTAAAATTAACTGTTCACGACAACCCGTACACCGGTTAAGGACGTAAGCTCGGTTAAGATAATCGCCCGGTTTACGTCCTTAACCGGCGTACGGGTTTATTATAAATACTAAATTTATAGTAAAGTTATTTTAACCGTTGGTTATGATAACCGAAATCTTGGTGCACACAGGCCTAACTCTTTAAACTGATCGCAATTGCATACCGCCGTCCATTCCTTTCACTTATTGGAGCAGCCGTTGAAGTTCAGGGTCGCACGCATTATTATATACTAGTTCGTGTATTGACCGCTAGTCTGGCGAGCTAAATTAAATATATCTTTTATCAGATTAATAATGTATATTATCCTATACGGAATTCCGCCCTCGTAAAATAATATTTTGAGATAGCTGCTTGTTAAGCTCGTTTCACCGGATTTTAGGGAGAATTACAAGATTTAAACGAACTACCTAACGCATAAAGAATTTCAAATTGTTAGAGTATTCATTAATGAATACCAAGGGTTTTTGGTTTTAAAGTACTTTTTAACCAGTTGTAAAAGTAAAAAAAGTATGATACTACGTTTTTTTCATATATTGTATAATTTCGAAACTCTCTCTGGCCGCGAAAGAGATGTGAGTTTGAATCCCGCCAGCTACGCAATTTGTGATATCACGCTTATTTTTAAAAATTATCACATCCTAAAGTGTGATTAATACTATTGAATATAAATAAAGCATAGAAGTTATATTAATCTATATACCACTGCCAAACGTAACATCTTCCAAACTTTTATTTTACTTTTATTACAAAACAGATTTTTCTTTCGGCAATAAAAGCTAATCCAAAGGTGGTGCCATAGAAGTCGTTATTAGATGTGTCAGAAATTAGAGTCTGGAGATTTCGAAATTAGCAATAAATTGTCCATATAGAAGTTTAATGAAACACTTGTATTAGGGATAAATATAAAATAGGCATTATTAATAAAAAATAGTAACTACACGGAATTCGCAGCCTTATCTATTTTATGAGAGCACGATCCGGTTCAATGCAACCGGTGACTTTATTATAATAAATCTTTGTCTTAACTTCTGCAAGGCCAAACCAGTGGGCACATTTAATGGTGTCAAGTCTATGTCAAGTCTAACCCCACTGTAACTTCCGTTAACATAAAACAGATTACGTGAAATAGATTAAGGAAATGAGACGTAAAACGTAATTTTTAGTTAAACTGATTTATGATTAGTGGAATTGACATTTTATGAACGGAAACAGAGTGAGGCTTGAAGTATGTGTCTAATTTAATATTTTTGTATATATATAATATATGGCGCTTCCGCGTATATCCTATGGTTGAGCCATCGAAAATATTAAATGAATCATTCTTAATAGTAGGGGAGCCCAGGATGCTAAATGGGGATTTACTCGAGCGTCGTAGAGACCTATTGGGTTGCAAAGCTTAGGTGATAAGAAGAAAAAAATGTTATATGATATATACCTTTACATCGGTGGGGGAAGCGGCTATAAATTTTTAAATATGTAAAAAAAAACTGTTGCATGGACATTCTCGAGCGCGTCAGATATTGATAGCATCAATGCCCTATGTATTTGTGTTAATGTACGTATAATAATCTGATCGTTTGCATGATGTGGGTGGTTGTATGTACGGGTTGAAAATGAAAAAATAAAAAATTTAATCGAGCGCGTCAGATTTTCTAAGGGAGTGTTAAGTGCACCACAAAAAAGCTCTCATTCACTAATCTGACGATTTCGATGGGACGCAAACTCGCGGCTATTATCATAATGTGCAAAAAAAATTCACCATTTTGAAATACTCAAGCGCGTCAGATTAAGATATATATGGTTCATCTTTATGTTTTAAACGTACTGTCTCATAATCTGACGATTATCTAGAGGGATTCGCTTAATCTGACAAAAAGAAAATTAGAAAAACGGTTTACCTCAAAGGCCATCCCTGCAACTTCCCGCTAATTCCATTCCTGGGCGCTTAAAATTGTACTTATAACATTTTTGAGTTTAAAGAAATAATATATAGAAATATTATTTGCATATGAGCTCTCCCAGCTCGAAAGTCTGATAGAAGTTTCAATAAATCGCAATAACTTTTGAATGGATCAAGCAATTTTCACGCGGTTGACGGCATTCGACGCAGTTTTATTATCCTCGTAAGTAATTTTGCAATTTTTATTGATCGAATCACAAATTTCGGAGTAATCCCGAAAAAACACTTTTTCGGGTTTCTTTCGTTCACAATATCTCTCGAACGAATCAACCGATTTTAACCAACTTGGTGGCGATCGACGTGGTTTTGTAAGCTCAAAGGCGGATTAGTTTTAGTAGTTGATCGATAAAGCCGTTTAAAAGTTATTCCAAAAAAACCACTTTGTAAAAAATTTTTTTTTGAGATTTTTCAAAATTTCTCAAAATCTATCGGTCCGAATCGGTTCAAATTCACAGGAAATCTAATTTTGAGAATAATCTTTAGAACGCCGTTTAGTAAATTCCGATCGGTTTAGTCGTTCAAAAGTTATAAGCGAGCTGCACGCATTTAACTTTATCGACGAATTTTCGTTATTTCGGCTTGCGGAAATCGTCAGATTATATATATTTCATTATTCTTGAATTATTTCCTTCAAAATAAAAATAAATTTAGCTACGCTCGAGAATGTCGACTTGACGTTTTTTTTTTACAACTTTGCTGCCCTCCCCTTTCTTTACGTCGCTCTCAAATTGTCAGATTAGTGGAATATACACTTTTTAGGATGTAATTAACTCACCCTACCTTAATCTGACGCGCTCGAGAACTTCTGATGGCCAATTTTTTTTTACTAATCTGATCCTGTATCCTTCACGGGCGGCCTTAGATATGGGCCTCATGTTTCGTGGAGGTACTTAACCGGGTACAAGGTATCCCCCTGTATATTAATCTGCCGCGCTTTAGTAAATCCCAAAATCCCCGCTTGGGCTCCCGTACCATAAATAACTGACAACATATTTCCTTTCGAGGGATAAGGACAGAAATAATACTCGTCCGCTTTCACATACCTTATACCTTTGTTTACCTTTATTCTTTTAATAAAATGGCCAAACTTTAACTAAATTTCATTAAAACATTTTTAGTTCCTTGCCGGCTAGATTTCTACCTTCCAAACTGGTGGTGGTAGAGTCACTACAAAAAGATGAACTTGTTGTTTCAAACGTACTTGTAAATTAAATCTTGAAATAAACGAATTTTAAAATTTGGAACTTGTATCGAAATCCTTTTTATACAAATTACCACAATCAAGCTTATTTTTGATAACAAACTTTTTCACTCTTGGTCTAAGCTTTACTATATATACTTTTGTTTCTCGTACTTAACAAAATGTTTCAGTGGTTTTGACAAAGCTCGATGTCTTGAAGGTTAGATAAAGGTACATTGAATGTCGCATATCGATGTCTCAGATCAGGACTTACAAGGAATTATCGATTCTATCAACAAAATAACGAGAACAAATGAAAATATCGTGATTCAGCAATTAACGTATTTGTTAATTAATAATATAATAGAGGGCATTCATCCGCATTCAAACAAAGCGCACAAGACCTTCGCACCTGGCCACAGAATACATAATAGTACAACGTGGCTAACAATTTCGCAGATGCTTATCAACGGTTCAGATTGTTGACCTCGCGGCACCAACAGACGCGGAAGTGGTGCAGCGGGAAGTGTCATAGACGAAACTATAATGTATATATTACTTTACTTTTATATACATTTTAATGCACTTTTTACGTCATCTAATATGCGGAGCTCCCAAAAAACTTCATAGAAATTCTGCGTTCTGAGTACCGCATTCTTTGAATTTTTTGTCACTTTATAGCGCAGTCTATTCGCAACTGTAATGTTTACTTTATTTTGAATTTTAATGTGGAGTTCCAAAAAAGTATACAGAAATTCAGGCGGTCTAAGTACGATATTCTTTGTACTTTTGAAATATTATAATACCGCGCAGTTAAAAAGCATAGGTAGTCTGGTCGCCTGAAACTATATTGTTTAATTTTTTAAAAATTTTGATGCACTTCCCGCCCGGGTTTTTCCTGGGAATTTTAATACGGGGGTATTTAAGGAGCGTATCAACTCTTACCTCAAAGGCCGGCAACGCACTAGCAATGCTTCTGGTGTTCCAAATGTTTAAGTAACTTAAATACAGGGGTGCTTAATTCAGAGTATCGTATACTCTGTATTTTTTGACACTCTATAGTATAGACAGCATAGAGTCTATACTATCGCGGCCTAATTGCCTAAAACTACTATGTTTAATTTAATAATTTATAAGTATGTGTGTATACTTCTTATTGTAACTGAAATACTAGAAAATGCGGAAAGCATTTCTGCGGTGAGTTTGGTGTCAAAAAGAGACTTAAAAAAAATCTTCATGACTTTATGTAGACGGAAACAAAAGGCCATTTAGATATTAGATACAACAGTGATCACGTAATAAATTCCTATGCACCGCCGCCCCGTCATGAGCCTCGTATCACGATGTTGTTCACTACTAGGGCAACCATTTCACTTAGTATTTTATGCGCTGTCTTTTTTGTATCAGCTGTGCAAATTATTGTAGAAATTAATCTTGACATTGACCTCATTATTGTAGAAATATCGAGAGAAAAGAAGCATGTGCTATTTCACCGCCCGAAGGTAATCTAAATCCATTCCACCGTTGTGGATTTATAAAGTAGTATATATTAACCAGGTTTATTTATATATTCCTTTTCCTCATTCGCTATATGTAGACTAGCACACTCATCATGCTCCATTAAAAGCCACGTCTCTTCCATCTTCTCTACCAAACTGTCTCAACCGAGGTCGAGACCAGGATCGACAGCTTAACAAACTCTTCGAAACACGGAGATGGAACATAAAATTTCAATATTCCTATTGTATTAACTTGACGTTGTCACCATATTGGTAATCGTGACATAATCTGCTAAACGAGGAACTTAAAATATTTAAATTGCAATATTGTTTTAATAATACTTTAACACACTAAACAAAAGGTTCACAAGCAATTTATCGAAATGATCTGTAAAGGGAGAATGTAATATTAAGTTACACTTGTGAATTATGGGCCAATACCGGAAGTATTTTGTTACACATCTAGGGTGATATAAAACGTTACATAAGCCGGTTTAACAATTTTTGAGAAATTATTGTATAAAAATACGCATTGAAAAATACCCATTATGATTCAGCTCCCATTGGCCGGAACTACTCGATTTTATTTTATTATTTTCACCAATATCGAGTTTTTTTACAACTCGAGCATTTATCATTATTTACCGGACTGTTTTACCGGCTCACCACAGGATGAGGCTGCTCTCTTTGAAGAGAATATGGAGCTTAGACTCACCACGCTGCTCCTATGCTACGGTGACAATGTCGAGACTGAATTTAGGCTCTACAAGGCATAAGAGTATAACACCATAAATTTCCTAACATCTGTCTCGGAATTTTAACTGAAAATTTGGAAGAAAATTAAGCCAATATTTCATAGTCAGATCCCGAAATCGAACTCATATAGGCTAGCTAGATTTTATTTTTTTTATCGACTACAAGTTGGCCCTTGACCGCTATCACACCTGATGTTAAGTGATGATGCAGTCTAAATTGGAAGCGAGCTAACTTGTTAGGAGTGGGACGAAAATCCACACCCGGTTTCTACACGACATCGTCTTTGTCAAAAAGCGAAAGCGTCCCACCTGCCAGACCAAGACAAATTAAGAAAAATCTCAATCTGCCCCGCTGGGAATCCAACCCGGGACCTCCGTCTTATAAATCCACCGCGCATACCACTGCGCCACGGAGGTCGTTAAAACATGATGAAACTAACGAGGCTCAGATACTGTTAGCTAGATACTATGTTAATGTATTTTATATCGATAGCAAAGGTTTTCAGATGGCCAGTGACCGTGGCCCACATTTCTGACGCGTGAGTTATCTGCATGATTATCTAACAATATTGTCATTGTCCGCTGACCGACAGACATGCCTGGCATCCATAAAATAATTATACATTTACGTATTGGTATGAACCAGCGATATAATAGCTTTAACTATGAATCACTGTAAAAGGAACCAACTTATTAGGTGTAGCAGTGAATGTTGCGGGTCTAACCGTCAAGGACCAATTTTGAGAGTTTAAATTGTCTAAATCTAATATATTTAAAGGAGCAACTCTTGTAGTATTTTTGGAATTAAAAATAAAAGTACCGATCCCTTTAGTTTGACGAAACGATGACAGAAAAAGCTCATGGCCTTCAGGTGGTTATCTATACATACGATTTCACTATGGCTACTTAGGGAAACGGAAGTCGTAGAGAATGACCGTTGAGCAGTCTGTTAGAATCGGAATGGATAGAGTTGGTCCACCTCCATTAGGTTAAGAAAAATAACAGATAGTCGCTGGATGCACTTGGAAGTCCTTACAAGAATCATACGTCCAGCAGTGAAATGGTATTTAAGTTATCCGTAACTTAACACGTTTCACATAGTTAACTATTTCAAAGTGCACTCGATCGAAAGTACATCTGCTTGTGTTTATGTTCGGAAGCTCGCTCTACATCGGACTGATTGTGCGCAACATAGCGAATGACCTATTTGTGCCTGTTTACGATGAAAGGCTTGTCAGCCTTCCCGGAACGCCACGCTTCGTGGAACGAACAACAAATAGCGACGGTTTTATGTTGCTTTTGATGTGCTTTATGCCAAACTATGGAACATAAACTTTCTTATCTCTGATTGTTTTGCCGGATTAAATTATTTGGGGCTTTTAACCGAGCGGCAAGTAAGACCCAAATAAAAGAAACATAAAATGACAAGTTCAAAACGTATATTTTTATGTCTCTCCTCCTATAGAACATAATAACAGATTCGTAAAGTAAAATTTTGTCGTAATATCAACAAGCCTTTTTTTACGCTGGAAAATGCCTTTACGCATCTCTCCGGGAAAAGGGTGGAAACGCTCTTTCCAGAGAGTATGTGGGACTCACCACTCAAATCGGAATACCCACTAAAACCCAGCGATACCCGACCGCGTCTTCAGGTGAGATGTCACAGGATAGATATACTTATGACAAAATGTCTTTGAATTGTAGGGATTTTCTAAAACAAAGGATATATGAACAGCTATTCTCAACTTTCTCGTGTAACTAGACTAGACTACAGATTACACCGTCCTAAAAAAAACGAAAAAATATTGAGGTTTTCTTACTTCATACAATATCTCAGTAAAAATTCCTGGTCCGGAGTTTAATAAAGGAGGAGAACCTTCCCCTACAATAGGCCTTCAAACTCACCTGTTGCTAGGCATCTTCTGGTACTGCGCTTTCCGTTTTCCGTTAGCGTTTTCCGCTGTGGGGGTCGCTAATACCTTGGAGACCTAATCCAATGTTATGGAAATTATAAATATGAATAATCAATTTGTTGTATAACGAAGCTAATTACCATACCTGCCTATTGTATACATTTACATTTTATATCAGTCATAATGCAGTAAAGCTTGTACAAGTAACAACATACAAGGTCATGTTTGAACGTATATCGTTTTATAATACTAAATAATAATATTGCTGCATATTATAAAACAAAATGGCGTCTGTGTGTCTGTTTCATGGAGGTTCACTAGTAAAGGTATATTCGAGGAAGGTTTTAATGTAACATTTGTTGAAATTTTGTGTAAATTGGCTCAAATATAACAATAATTGTTGGAATTGTCGCGCCGCCTGGTAGCTTTTATTAAAAATAAAATGTTTAGTAGGATTTATCCTATTTATTAAGACTAGAAAAGAGTCTGCCATGACGTCTTTTAATAAGAAATAGCTTGCCACTCTAAAAAGCGTCGCGGAGGTAAAATTTGTGGGTGGCTATACTGAAAAAAATGTAATAAGGCTTTTTTCCGACACTTTTTGATTTTGGTGGTGAGATTGGGCGATGATGATGATATTGATCATCGTTCCTACCGGGCATATTTGATCCATGATATTGAAAGTTTGTACACTGATTTCCTCGCGAACAAAGTCGCAGGCGTCTGCTAGTAATAAATATTAATACAGAAGTAGGTATAATCACCGAGTGATTATTGTCTCCTGGATTTCGACCTTTAACAATAAACCTGTTAACCACGTGCCACGGTCGAATGACTGGCGTGACGCTTACATAGACGGGTACTTAGTTTCATTTAAAAATCTTTAGATAGGTACTTGTACATTTTGAACCGACTTCGTATTATTACGTTTACTAACATAAATAAAATTTTCTCATTCAGAGATCTACGATGGGATTCTTGAAATCTAGATTAGTAAATTTTATTAAGCTATTGTATAGCTTTTATCGCGGGCCTTGAGCGTGGAGACCGAATACAGAAATTCCGTAACGAAAATACCTAACACCCCTGAGTATCAAAAAACTAATATCAAAAGCATAATTTCGGCAACGACGTCATCGGGGAACGTGGCTTAGCAGTAAGGCGCTCTAAGTGCCTGGATTGCCAGAGAGACACGGGTTCGAATCCCGACGGTTCCGAAATTTTTTTTGCAAAAATTGCAGAACCGACGGGATTCGAACATGCGTCTCTCTGGCAATCCGGGCACTTAGAGCGCCTTACCGCTAGGCCACGGTCCCGATGACGTCGGTAGGTAAACATAAGTTGGTAAAAAATGCTATGCAGTAGCTTTACCGCGGCAGTCTCCGAGTGCCACACGTCTTTTTAATTTTCCTTTTTCTATATTTTCAAAAAATTGTTTAGTACATGCATAAATTTCATGCGGCTTATCTTTCAAATGTAATTTTTTAACGCTTTGATAAGGCCGTCTTTTATATTAAATTTATAATAGTAGTAACACCTTACCAAGTAATTGAACCCACGACCTTACACTACCAAAACACACATGCTGATCCCAGAAATAGAGATACAAATTATCGCTACATAGTAAAAGGTCTTACATATAGAAGATACCTTACATAATAGAAGCGCGCTAACATTTGTAAATTAAGTTTATTGAACTCTTCATTGATTTACTTTGTTTAGTAACCGGAATAAGGAACTGAGCCGTAAAACGACAAATCTGCGAACACTTTTATTGCTATCTCATGACCCTAACCTCCGTACCATTACGTACGAGCGTCGTATTATTTTAATTCAGGAAATACTTAAAATGTTTTGAGGTTAAGTAAGTAGTTGTTCCACTTTTTGCTTTAAAGTTTGCCTAGCAAGTAGAGAGGAAGAGTGCGCTGGTAATTTTCACTCACTTAACAAAATTATTATTATATAAAACAAAGAACCCGACCGCTTAGAAGTAATGAACTGAAAAGAGAAAAACAAGGATCACTATATCCATATAAAATTCTAATTACTTTATGGTGCTGCAAGCGGGGACTCTTTTAAAGAATTTTATAAATATGATATGATGATGAAAAGGTCTTTTTACGACCTTTCATTTGATAGCCACATTGCTACGACAAGGAAAAATTACACATCCCCCACTTTTTCCCCCATTTAAAAATGCCATTTTGAAAATTTATATAGCCTATGTCACTACCTCAATTTTGACGAATTCAACGACACTTCAAATGTCAGAATCCGTTCAGCCGTTTAGGCTGTAGCGCGTGCCGAAGAAATGGGCATACTCTAACGCAGTCGGGTAAAAAGACGGATTGAAAAATGTTGTCCTCGTGAAACTTATAATACATAATTATACATACACAATCTACTGTTTTAAAAATTTCAGAATATAAAGTATGACGACTTTTTCAGGGCACTGAATGGTAATAAAACATAACTGTCTTCATTAAGTAAACAGTTTAACTAATTTCAATCGTGAGAACTACCGAAAACTAAATTATTTCTCACTAATTCTGAAATTAATTATTATTCTAAAATTTATAGGCTGAAGAACTAACACATTAAAATACATAACGATGTTGACCGTAAAACGTAACTATTCATTGTTTATCAGCGATGGTTACAGTTATATAACTAGTGCAAATTGTCAATTTTAAGAACCTGACGAGCTTATTACAAGAACAACTTTATTAAAACACCAAGGTCAAGGTATTCGAGGTGAAAGGAGGGTTTTATTGACGGCCACTTTCAAACCTTACCCGTCACTCGTATTCAATTTACACATTTTTACAACCTCTACAATTTCTTTACTCATTTCGGCGCTATATACTTAACCATATCTACTTATCATATATCATATTAGTTACTTTAAAATCAACCGAATATACATAACTAGCCATGTACAAAACCATCTAAACATACATAACAAAGAATTGGAATATTTTTAACTTTAAGTAATGCCATCTGTTACATTTTTGAGGTATTTACGTACTCATTTGTTCCATTCGAAAGCAAACTTAAGTATTTATAGACACCTTTGCAAAACTACTGTGACGTCTCGAGGTTTGCCCGCAGGTGACATTCTCCTAGTAAGTGTAGTAAAATACACATTTTAATTAAATGACGAGACCAGGTGCGCATATTTATGCATTCATCTGTCCGGTCACCGTCTGCGACTCCATCTATCTTCAGCTCGCCTTAACCTGGCTACTTATTTACAGAAGGACACCATGTCCGTCCAACACAACTCACTATTGAGCAAGCAAGTATTACAATAGCCAAGAAACGGTTCTATTTATAGTGGACTCCAGGGTGAAGCTCTGTGCATGTACACTGCATTCAATCGGCATGTGAAGCGTGTGCATTCTGCAGCCCCGACTGATGGCAAACCTGCGTTGATTCACTCCTCGCTATTTGATTCATATACTTTCCGAAACAACCGTCCCCATTAAGTTCCTGAACTAGCTGGAACGTGAGCGCTCCGTGTTTTCTGGTCAGCAATGGAGGAATTGAGATCTTTGAACTAGCGCTGTTTTTGCAAGGGCTCTAACTCTTCTGATTACTGCTGCGTCTGCTTCTGGTATAATTTCCTAAGCTCTTATATTTTCTCGAAATCGATGCACTTCCGGTAGGACTTAGCCTGGAGCTCCAATGGCGGATCACCAACCAGCAACGTAGCAGTACAATTAACTGTAACCTGTTTTACAAGAAAAATAATAAATGAAACGGCCATATTAGTTAGTAGTAGAACTTTTTGTGCTCGTCCGTGGAAATACACCGCCATATTTTTGCTGTCAAATGATATTGCTGTATTCTGGCGTGTAGGCTATGGTCGTTGCGCAGTATTGCTCTATTTGTGCCTACCACTTACCATCCTTTTGAACCGTCCATTATCACTATAAAGAAAACATAGTCGCTCAATTTCAATTATAATATAGGTGTAATCTCATAATAAACTGATAACTGGAATAGTGACAAACGTATTCTGCCAAACAATAGCACAAAACAGTACACTAACAACAATGGTATGCAGTAATAGTACTCACAATGCTATCAATTATCTCTAAGCTGGAAAATTGCCTTCAAAAACGGATTTAATAATATGCAAATTAGCAGCGCAACGCAAGTCTAATAACTGCGCCCAAGGTAAAATCAATCAGCAATTTCCGCATTTGTCTATAAATATGTCATAAGAATAAATTATAGTGTCCCTTTTAATGCACTGGAGTATTAAAATATACAGTTGCTGCGCAAGACAAAAGCTCTGTTTCGGTATGACAAAAGTATGATTTTTTTTTAATGGATTAAGAGAAACTTCCTTTTCTTACTTTTATTATTTTATGATTACACAATTAGAAAATGAATTTAACTACCTTACAGCATTTCGTGGGTCAAATTTTTAAGATAGTATATTTAAAAAAATATTAGCCAAACCTACCCTACACCATTTGAATCCAATTCTAGAAAATAGGAATTTAATTTAGTTTTTTTTTTTCTTGATTGACTACAAGTTAGTCCTTGATTGCTATCACACCTGATGTTAAGTGATGATGCAATCTAAGATGGAAGCGGGCTAACTTGTTAAGAGTGGGATGAAAATCCACACCAATTTCGGTTTCTACACGACATCGTACCGGAACGCTAAATCGCTTGGTACGTATATACGGTACGTCTTTGTCGGTAGGGTGGTAACTAGCCACGGCGAAAGCCTCCCAGCAGCCAGACCAAGACAAATTAAGAAAAATCTCAATCTGCCCCGCCGGGAATCGAACCCAGGACCCCCGTCTTATAAATCCACCGCGCATAACACTGCGCCACGGAGGTCGTCTAGTTAGACCAGAACTAAGCCTATACTTAAACTATGCCTATGCACAACAACCCGCGCCGGCGCAGCGTGTTAGGTATAAGATCCATATCACCTATCCTACAAGGAAGGCCAGGCCCTTTAATGATGAATTAAGCTAATTATGAACTATCTGCAGTACAATGTAGCTTGTGTTTTGTGAGCTTATTAAGTATATGTATATTTATCTAAATTCCGGTTAGGAAGTTCAGAATACGATCTAAACCCTTAGAAGAATTGTAAAGTATCTTCTAAATGTTCAGAATCATTTGCAGCTGTACCAAATATCAGTACGACTTTATTCGATTGTAAATTACGTAATATTGATTACAACTGGCATTGCAATGAAACTGCACACAATGTCAAGGCGAGCAAATTAACCTTTACAAATTATACACCTCTACACATACAGGCACCGCTAGATTCTGTTGGTTCAACCAGCTTAAACAACAAGGTTTTTTAAATGGTTTATTGTTAATCTGATTAAGCCCACGAAGCCTATTCGTTTGTTCTTTACTCAGTAAATAAAGGTTAAACAGTTTTAATATGGAGAAATATATCCCAATAGAAATCTTCATCCTAGACTGTTTTAATTTATGTGCACATAATAATGGATTATAAATAATTTACACTTATGCTTAATGTTGTCTCTGGATTATTCTAATTTTAATATTTCATAATCTTGGATTACTTTGCGAAACATATATTACTTTGCGAAACAGAATTGTTTTCTAGTGTAGGAAACGTCAAGAATTTTATTCTATACCCTATTGATATTAGATACTCTTCATTAGGTAAAACTCTATTTGAATAATTGCGTGAAAACATGCTAGTACTCATCTACTGATTGAATAAGTGTACCTAATTCAAGTTGGTGAAGATCTAGTAGAACTTATAAAGAGATTGAATGGGCTCAGGAACATATCACTTTTATTTTCTTCTATATCTCAGTATCTACTAACCTGTCATCTTTCATTCATGTATACTAATCACCTGTTGAATGTTGATTTATCTATATCAAGAACCTTATGATTATATCTTACTATCAATTCTTTATTGCTTAATGTGATAGCTATTTATTATCCTAGATTGGTTGTTCGAAAAAACAGAAATAAGGAAGCAGTTGGTATACGTTTATTTATATGGCTAAATAATTGGTAAATCTGACCTTTAAGGCCGATGATCCACGACGAATAAATTAAAAGTGAACTAAACTTAAACATTCACTAGTAATTTTACTCCTGCAAATAAGTTCAAGGCCACATTTTACCCGCCATTTTGCGGGAGTCGATCAAGCGCGAAGTTATTTTCGTTTTTTACTGGCTCCCGGCTAGTATGATGACTTGCAAATGATAAATCTATTTACTTACAATAAGACTCGCTCACAACTAATTTTTAAACGTCTTTTAATAATATCAATAAAAAAATGTAGATGTGCAATTTAAATAGATGCTTTGTCATGATAACTTTAGATGTATACGGGTACATATAGATGATTAATTTTAGTTTTTTTAATTAGTCTTGGACTTTTGTCATCATTAAATTGATATCGTAAAAGCCATCTCAGTGACTTGTTTGGTATATTTGCCCCCTCAACCATAAAAACATCACAATGTTAAATCAACACAATCAATAATTTTCATAATAAAAAGTTACTATCAACTAAAAACCCAGTTCATGAAATGCTTGAAAGTTATCGAGAAATAAATAGAAAAATTAAACTTTTGAACCCGACTTATTTAGTAAGTTTTAAATACATGGAAAATTCTATAGAAATATTAAAAGCATAGAGATCTAGGTATAATACCTGTCTAGCTAGGATAGCTTCTGCAAGTAGTTAGTCGGTCGTGGCATTTAGAGATATAAATTGTTTATAAACACGCCACTTACAATTCAATAAAATTTATTAGTTTAAACAGCTATGGTATAATACAAATTGTAAATACACTAGGCGTGTTTTAGTTTTTTAATTTTATATAATTAAATTAATGTTACTTTTGAGAATAAATGGCCCAATATAAGTATCGCTTATATAAAATATAAGCGGTACCTCAAAAATCCTGTAAAGTCCTTACTATATAAAGAACTCAACAGAACTCGATCAAATAGAGTAGACAAATATAAATAGATTAATAAATCGAATATCCACAGATTATTCGCAGTTTCGAAACAATATTAAAAAAGTAACATGCATAAGGTCTACCAGTTCTCCACTTCAAGTGCAATGTTCACCCACAGGATGCAAAACCGGCTTTTATTTTTAAAATTGTAACAAAAGAACATCGGATAGGTAGTTACCTGGAGCAGGTTACAGCAAAATAAAAAGTCACTTTTATGTAAAAAACTAGGCACTCTACCGCAGACTAGTATTGTACCTTAACTTGCAAGGATTTAAAATACCACTAAACATGTACATACGTTTTTAATTGGTACTAGGTATTTACTGTTTACAAAAACCACAGGATCAATAATTGTAACGAAAATTTTTGCTTTTTATAAACCGTTATAGAAAACAGTATTTTTGAATAGTATAATTTATCCTATCTCCTTACAGAGTTTAAGAGCTCAAGCTCACTATGCTGCTACTATGCCGGTAGAGGTCAATTAAGTTATATAACAATATTTTTTTAATAGTTAATGACTCTAATCAGGAACTTAACCCCACAGACCGTCCAACTCATAAGTTATTATAATAAAATTATTATTATAAAAACAAAAAACCCGACTGCATAGAAATTATGAACTGAAAAGAGAAAAACAAGGATCACTATATCTATATAAAATTCTAAATACTTTATGGAGATGCAAGCGGGGACAAAATATTTTATTTTATACGGGGAAAGAAAGACACCAACTATGTTATTGTCTGCAGCACCATAAAGTATTTAGAATTTTATAAATATAGTGATCCTGTTTTTCTCTTTTAAATAACGTCGGGTTTTTTGTTTTTATAATAATACTTTAATTTGAGACTTTTTTGTTTTAGTTTATGGTATAGAAATGTACGGTACACTTTATGCCATTTTTTGTTAAAACGGCAATATAAACATGATATGATATTTATATTTTTAAAATGGTCTTTTTACACCCTTTCATTTGATACCCATATTGCTAAGATAAAATAAAAAAATACACACATCCCCCCATTTTTCCCCCATTTACAGCCGCCGTTTTGAAAATTTATATAGCCTATGTCATTACCACAATTTTTACAAATTCAACGACACCT
Organism: Mycalesis mineus; assembly: GCA_034621355.1. NCBI lineage: Eukaryota > Metazoa > Arthropoda > Insecta > Lepidoptera > Nymphalidae > Mycalesis > Mycalesis mineus. Next base: position 13,083,767 of record CM067888.1, read on the forward strand.
CAGATGTCAAAATACGTTCAGTCGTTAAGGCTGTAGCGCGTGCCGAAGAAATGGACATACATACATACATACATACATACGCTCGAAAAACATAACCCTCCTTCTAACGCAATCGGGTAAAAAAGTGAAACTTGTCAAATCTTGATACAAATCGCGATCCCATGACTTAATGACCTAAACCTGTTTAGCCTATGCAACTATTAGAACATGACCGTAGTCAGAACACGTCACGACTATAGTCAGCATCACAACAGAACCGCGTTTGTTTAATTAATTACTGCTAGATTATCCTATCGCAACACAATGTTTACACCGGGATTGAGTCATTAATAATGCAATATCGTGATCTTTGTCGTACCGATGTGGCAAAGTTATATTAAAAGTCGATTTACCGACTGCAAGAACTAAAGATGAGTACTATTTCAATGTTTGATCGAAGTTAGTTAACACACCTCTCGGAGGCGTGGATGGATAGATAATGTTATATCAACAGTTACCCAACCAGACCGCTGGTGAAAAGCCATTCTAAAAAGTGTGTGATTCTGAAAAAAGCCTTCGGTTATTCTGCATCTTAATTTTAGGTGGTAAGAAACCACAGTCTTACTTATCATATTTCATCGACTACAAGTTGGCCCTTGACTGCTATCACACCTGATGTTAAGTGATGATGCAGTCTAAGATGGAAGCGGGCTAACTTGTTAGGAGTGGGACGAAAATCCACACCTCTTTCGGTTTCTACACGACATCGTACCGGAACGCTAAATCGCTTGGCGATACGTCTTTGTCGGTAGGGTGGTAACTAGCCACGGCGAAAAGCCTCCCACCAGCCAGACCAAGACAAATTAAGACAAATCTCAATGTGCCCCGCCGGGAATCGAACCCAGGACCTCCGTCTTATAAATCCACCGCGCATACCACTGCGCCACGGAGGCCGTCGAAATGTCATCATCATGTAGGAATGGTTATGTTACTTTATACCGACTTACCCTAACCGAGATGTTTAGTATTAAGTAACTCATTGTTAAACCAAGCGTAGTTAACTACGAGTATATATTAGTTAAGGCAGCAGCCTAACAAGACGACAGCTCGACAGACACGCGATTTAAATTAATAGTCCCACGTAATTTTATCATTATTTTCAAGTAGGTCAGTGCTGCAGTAACATGTCAAAAACTAACTAGTGTTTTATCATTGAGTGCTTTGTACTCGTTATTTACAAGATTTAAGTGAAAATAGCCAAATTATTGTACACAATACAGGTCTGGATTATATATTTTATACAGTTTATATGTAATCTGTATTACAAAGTACTGCTAAATGATAATTACTAAATTAAATCTGAAACCGTAGACTCCATAATAATATTTAAAATATCTTCAAAAAGACCACTAGCCTCCGGCTCCCAAATGCCCCCAAAGTCTCTACACCAAAAACCACATAAAACTGTTTAGCAAAAAAATTGAACCGACTCACAACGCACTAAAAAGTAAAAAATAACTTCGTCATTTAGTTGCTTTAATTTATGGCACTAGTAGTCAAAAAGCTGCCGACTTTTACACAAAAACCAAAATCGCTGCAAGTGTGTCTATAAATTTTGAAGAGTTCCTTCGATTTTCTCAGGATATCATCATCAGAAATGAAAGAAAGAAAGAATTTTCAAAATCGAATGACTCTGTAAAAAGTTATGCGTGGTCATACATAAAAAAAAACGAAAAAACATACGTGTCGAATTGAGAACCTCCTCCGTTTTTTTTCGTCGGTTAAAAAGGAAATTACCAATTGTATTTTTATATAATTACCTTTTGGCCTGTTCAGCATTATAACGAAATAAGCATTCTAACATAAAGTTTACAAGTAATCTATATTTTTAATATAAAGTAGTATAGTATATAAGACACCTTCAAGTATTCTAGGAAATTCTGCCAAGTGTCCCTCGACCTGAGGACATTAGGAAGACAAATGTACATATAAAGTTTCATGTGCCTGTAACTCTGATTATCATACCCTTCAGACCGGAACCAGCTATGTTGCTTGGCGGCAGAAATATGGCGGCATAGCGGTGGTATCGACTTTTGTCACGAAAATCTCTTCTGCTTCGGTACTATTAAAACGGCAATCATACAGAACTCCAGAAACTGATTTATGTTATTATGAATTTTTCTCAATTATTCAATTCAAATGATTTTTTTTTATCGACTACAAGTTGGCCCTTGACTGCTATCACACCTGATGTTAAGTGTTGATGCAGTCTAAGATGAAAGCGGGCTAACTTGTTAGGAGTGGGACGAAAATCCACACCCCTTTCGGTTTCTACACGACATCGTACCGGAACGCTAAATCGCTTGGCGATACGTCTTTGTCGGTAGGGTGGTAACTACCCACGGCGAAAGCCTCCCACCAGCCAGACCAAGACAAATTAAGAAAAATCTCAATCTGCCCCGCCGGGAATCGAACCCAGGACCTCTGTCTTATAAATCTACCGCGCATACCACTGCGCCACGGAGGTCGTCAAAATAAAATTATAAATTAAATGAAGAACAAGATCTAATGATTAGTAAATCAACCTGTTGCAATGTCTCGATTTGTAATTGTATAGTAGGTACCTAAATATGAAAAATTTTTTTGCTAGTATAATGGAATATTACAATGGGTTTACTATATTATATTTATTCGTGGAAAAGTTCACCTCAATTTGTAGTTCCGAGAATTGGTAACTTGTCAACAAAGCGACCACTTGCTTGCGTAATAGAAAAACCCCAGTATACCTTACTCGTACTAGTACTCTTATAACAAATCTATATACTTACGAATATATAAAATTGAACTGCCTGTTTGTATTAAGAGTTTTTTACTAAATTCAGTAACAAAAAATCCATTAAACAATTTTATCCACACCTTTATATACAGTACCTACATCTAATTTATATAAATAAAATGGATATACCTACTTTATGTTCATAACAGAATGGTACGAGAAAATCGCAGTTTATTATAGGATAAGCGGCTTAAATGGACTGAGCTTTTTGTAAACCCTTAACCAAACAGCCCTTTTACAAAACGAATTTTCAGTGTAACAGTAACAGCCCGTTCACACATGGTCTCCGTTTTATCGCATACGCTTTTTTAAGTGACCGCCGTAAAATAGACCGCCACGATAAATTTACGTATCCTTACAATTTTATCGTATACTTATACATATACCAGCTGACCCGGCAAACGTTATTTTGCATTAAAAATTAAAAAAAAATTAGATGAAAAATAGATAGTAGCCGATTCTCAGACCTGCTGAATACGCATACAAAATTTGGTAAAAATCGGTCAAGCCGTTTCGGAGGAGTATGGCAACGAAAACTGTGACACGAGAATTTTATATATTAGATATAATATGTGCGGAATATATGGGAAGGGGGAACGATGCGGCATAAGTGTAAGCTGTCAGAACCTTCACTAATTCTTTGAGCCAAGAGTGCATGCTGCCACTATCGAATCTTCCTTTTCTGCAGACGCTATCTCCAATATAACACGACGTTGATCTTTGTAGAGCAGCGATGGTATACTGCGGTCTACGAATATGCTTTGTCACATCCAGTATCGACAGATCTGTTAAATGCAATTTGGATTTCGGTGCCTATATATTATGAACAGACCATGATATTTTGTCGTATTTGTCAAAAATGGTACCATAAAATTTTTTTTAACAAAAAATAGAACCGACTCAAAACGCAACCAAAAAGTAAAAAATAACTGTGTCATTTAGTTCCTTTAATTTACTTAAGCATATCTATGAAGTCGGTGCCAGTCGGTTCTATTTTTTGTTAAAAAATTGTAGTTCTTACTTTTTAGAGATTTATCGCCACGTAACATACTCGTACTATAGTGTATTATATAGTACTAGTAGCCAAAAAGATACCGAGACAAAAACCGAAATCGCTGTAAGCGTGCCTCCAAAATTTGAAGAGTTCCTTCAATTTCCCCAGGATATCATGATCAGATCCTAACATGATTACAATGGGACCACCTTGGATATATGCCCTTTCTAATAAAAAAAAATTATCAAAACGGGCAACTCTGTAAAAAGTTATGCGTGGTCATACATAAAAAAAAATATATATATATATATATATAAGTGTCGAATTGAGAACCTCCTCCGTTTTTTTTCGTCGGTTAATAAGCAGATCATGTGTGAACAGGCTCTTACTCGTACCTAGCAGCGTGCCTGTAATCGTGACAAGGGGTTTAAATGGCTTAATGTTGTTTGTTTCAGGATAAACAAACATGTTCCACGGAGGCATTTTGAGTAAATTGAAGAACTTCTACAAGTGGTATGTCCTGGGTTTGGTGTCCATCGGCTACATTCTCGGAGAGCTTGGACATTATATGATAGGTAAGTATTGTTCTAAACCAGCCTAAGCTGTTTCACAAAAAAACAATTAAGAAAATCTACAAAAAAATCTCTACATATTATAAACTATTTTTCTACCTAGTTTTAAACAAAAAATGTCAGAATGAAAATGAATCATTTGTTTTATGTCGTTTCGTTGGCTCTACTATATATTAAATCATACCTATCAAAAGCATAGGCAACATGCCTAATTTTATGAACGCAGTCTGCGTAGGGCAAGACTAATAGCACGAACTTGTTCACAAAATTGTCACAATGACCTCGACGACTGAGTGAGGGGCGAATTCCTGTGCATTTGTTTCTTGACCCTAAGATGCGATACCTAATTCTGAATTCGATTAAGTAAATGTTGAAACGTAAGTAGAGAGGAATACGAAACACGTGTAAAAATTTTACACACTGTGGGGTAAGTGCGAGATTTTCACCGAAAGACTGCGTAAAAACGTAGTCACTCGTAACGTAAAATTGTATAGAAAAAAAAGCATTTACTCTCGTTATAGCTAGATGACGCTACTTCAATTCGATATAAATTTGCGTAACGTTTTTACGCAGTCGCTCGGTACCAAGCTCACACTAGGCGCTCTGTATTGTAACTATAGGTATGTGATTAAATTAATAAATGTATTTATTTCATTCAGATTTTTTGACTCAACCTATCCTAACATCCGAGACCTAGGATCTACAGCTCTCTTTTTTGTTAGGATGGGATGAAAAGGAGATGGTCCGTTTCCGCTTCACTCTTGTACCACATACCATTAAAGTGCAAAAAATACAAGGATTTTATCAAAAATAAAATAAGTGAACGAAACGAAGTAAATAAAACGTTGGGTAAAAATTAAATTCCTAGTTTTTGAGGTATTAAAAGATGGCGTCTTTCTAATATTAGTCTGTAGGTTATAAAGATGCGGTGACATTGATTTGTCAAACTCAAAATATGTCGTTTTTGACAAGTCTTTTGTTCCGTTTTCCGGGCTTTGTTTTTAGCTATAATATATTTTAGACATACACATCTTAGCAAAACTCAATATTTTAATCATATTATACAGTTATTCGTTAGGTACCTATACCTAATCAGTAACCATAAAATCAAATGGACCATACGTCAATAAACACTGATAGCAAAAGTCAAAACACCATCAATCCGCCACCTGGAGAATGTCTACCATAGATAATATAACTTATCTAAGATCCGCCATGATTATACGTAAAGTGTTGCATTGTTTTGGAGAGACTAAATAATTTTTCGCCTAAATAAAAGTGAATTCAGAGATTTGGCTAATTAAAACTAGATTATTAATACATTTAGTTTTTTTCAATTCATGTACAGAAAGTGAATCTGTGCTCTATACAATTTTGGACTATCTCCTTTGAACGATATTTTCAATTTTGTCGCCATTGATCGACAATGTGTCTTTTTCTCTGGGTACAAGTAACATGAAACATAAATTTTGTGGCATATCCTAAAGGAACACATCAAATAGCGAAAGCTCTCCCAATTTTAATGCAAAGCTCGTGAAAAAAATTACTTAAAATAACTGATTTACAATGAGCTAAGGCTGAATTATGAAATTTAGCGTTTACATAATGTAGGAAATAATCAATCAGTTCATTGTTCTGTTAGATAATCGCATTGTTTTCATCGTGATTATGCTGTATCTGTGATTATTATTTATTATTTTATTAGTCTTAGTATGTATTTGACCGATTTAGTCGGATAGATTGAGAAATAAAGTCATATTATCCCTTAACACAGATTTTTGTAAATGACCTTTTAAATAATTACTTACTTTATTGGTTTATTATAACGTACTCCACAATTTGATTTAATTTTGCCTGATTATGTCTGGCTTGTTCCAAATCTATTCGTGGTCTTAAATTAAGCATAAACTTATCAAGTTTCGTTACACAGCGGACGAGACGGTACGGCGATGCAACGCTGTCGTGAGTTATTGTGTTGTGATATACTACTTAATATAGAACACGCCTCACCGATTTGCCACGCTCAGCACGTTTCTAGGTATGTGACGGATATTAACAAGTTTTACAACAAGTATATCGCACCAGCAACGTGTCGCCATCTCGCCCCGTCCGCTGTGTGGCAAAAACATAACTGGTTACTAATTGTGGCTATTAGTACCAATCTAGTCTACTTGTAGTATTTTATAAATGGGTATTTATTTCAGGCACCACATCAAAGGTAACGGCGGAAGACCTGCACTACGGCGACAAGTCGTGTATGCTGAACGCGACGCATTTACATCTCAACGATCTACCCGTCGTTTGTGAGAAAGTTAACTCCAGTGAAATGTAAGTTATTGCCCTATAAGAAGACAATTATAACTCTTCATCATGACAGAAGAGACCTAGACTCCTCCTCGATCAGATTATGATGATGATGTCCTCCTTGACGTGTCCGCCAACGGCGACTCTTTGGCTCTAATGTCTGGAGTGCGCCCGGATGTGACTGGCGAATCCAAACTTAGTTTTGAAAATCCGACTCGCAGAACAACTGGCCACTACTGTTGTACTGATAGGCATAGGATAAGAACGCTTTGGCCTAGTCTTTCGAAGGTGCCGTTTTGTGTCAAGATCTTTTAAACGTTTAGCTTCGAAAAGCTTACAGTTTTGGGTAACAACTTTACGCCATTCCGGTCTTTATAACGCAAGCTGCTCCCAGGTGCTGGAAGGTATACTGCATGAAGATAGGTTACGTTTGACAACATCTTTGAAGCGCAAATATTGACCGCCAGACCTCCGTTTACCAGTACTAAGTTCTGAATAAAAAACTGCTTTTGGAAGTCTGGAATCATCCATGCGCACCAAGGGTCCACACCATCGAAGCTGGCCTTTTAAAATTAACGCTTCCATGCCATCCATGCCCGACTTTCTTAGGACTTCGATGTTTGAAACTCTATCTTGCCATTTCACTCGCAAAATTGCTCCGAGACATTTGAGATGGAATGAGTCTAACTGTTTAATGTCAGCTTTATACAAACACCAAACTTCAGAAGCATATAGCAAAATTGGCAAAAAACGTAAAGTGTATTGCAAAACAAAATGCAAAAAGTACTTAATTCTTTTTAGCTACCTTCAAAAGATATATATGCCGTCGCAGACTTTTTTGTAGTTCTATTAAGAAGCACAATTCGTTCATACATTGTTTTCTTGCATTTCAAATGCAAGGCAAGGTTTTAAATAATAACTTCCAATGGGTGCGACACTTAAATATCGTCACATTTTAGCCAAATTATACTAAAAGTTAACAATTTGTATACTTAAACCTTCCTCGGAAGCCGCTCTATCTGCTGAAACCACAAGAAAATACGTTCAATAGTATTTCAGTTTTTTTTTTATCGACTACAAGTTGGATCTTGACTGCTGTCACATCTGATGTTAAGTGATGATGCAATCTAAGATGGAAGCGGGCTAACGTGTTAGGAGTAGGATGAAATCCACACCCCTATCGGTTTCTACATGACGCTAAATCGCTTGGCGGTACGTCTTTGTCGGTAGGGTGGTAAGCCACGGCGAAAGCCTCCCACCAGCCAGACCAAGACAAATTAAGAAAAATCTCAATCTGTCCCGCCGGGAATCGAACCCAGGACCTCCGTCTTATAAATCCACCGCGCATATCACTGCGCCACGGAAGAGTAGGTAGGTACTCAGTGGTACCGTTTTATGTTGATCTAGTGCATCAAACGATGTTAAAGTTAATATAAAATCTAGTTATATAACAAAAGAATTGCAGCTACTTGTATTATTGACTCATTTATTGCGCAGTAAATAAAAATTAAAATAATAATATTCCTATTATGCAAAGCGGTTTACCCGAGAGTAGGTATTTCGTATGATGTAAAGTTTAATTGAAATTCAGGCGACCATAAAAGGTTTTCTTGTACATTTTTATACATATAATTAATTATAATTAACTCGAGCAATAAATAATTAATAGTCTCGATAAAATATATTTTTTAACTAACGTCATAACATAAGCCTTTGTGGCATTCATTCCTATTAAAATATCGTTGTTTTATACTTGTCTATACGTACTCTAATATAATTATTAGGTAAGTATATTTTAGCTTTGTTACTTAATCACGTAAATAAATCGACAGCTCCAATACTTTTCAAACGCTTATCTCTGAAACTACCTACTAAAGGTTTGCTCAAACAGCGGACGGAGTAGGACGGCGACGTGACTCTGACTATAAGCACACATACACTTGCTTTCAACGTACTTAAAATATATATAATCATTATCAGCCTATTAAGAGCCCACTACAGGACCAGGCCGCCCTCCTTATAGGTAAGAATATGGAGCGTAGACCGACCATGCTGCTCTAATGCAGGTTGGCGGGCTTTGGATGATAATATTTTGTTTATTAACGATCACTAGAAAATGTTGATGACAACGACCCCGGAGCGACGGCTTAGCGTGCTTTCCGAGGCACGGGGAAGTAACACCACCAACTCCCCGACACCAGGCTTGGAATGTGCTGAAAATTACATAGAAGAATGAAAAATTTAGAATTATTACGTGACCTGACCTAGGATCGAACCCAGGACCGCTAGGCAGTCCGATTATTCAGTCAAATTTTATTTTTGTATAACAAAAGCTAGGAAACATGAAATCTGAAATCATGCGAATTTCATGCAGGCGATGTGACGGTAGTCAACTAGTTTGTGTATAAAAATAAATTAAACACAATGAATGAACTATTCATCCTCGTTAGAACGTCTTGATTGCAAAATAGATTGTTCCAGCGATAGCTAATGTATAAAAACATCGTTTGAGACAATTAAAACACGTTCAAAAGGGCTGCCGACTTTGATAAATTGGAGATTGGGAATGGGATTACTCCATTAAATACCAAGGATTACAGGATCTATTATTATAACTAATCACAGGACCTTTTATGAAGAAAAATGTTTTTGTACTGAATTACAACTTTATTAGTTACTCTAAATAAACTTTATAATGATAATTTTTTTGATATTGACTTATGCTCCACCTCAATAAGTAATATTAAAAAGAAATGTTTGAAGAAATACCTTTAGTTGTTTCTTAACACATATTGGTACGAGTACATTGTATAAATACCTATACACATTATCGTTGTTTTCTTTTCTTATTTCTTGCTAATGTTGTATTATTTCTTACTAATATTATCTTATTAATGCTGTTATCACATAAATAACATATCTTTTCCTTTTATTTTATGTACAAATCTTCGGCAATGTATTGTCTATTGTTACACATGTATTTTTTCTTTAATGTAAAACTTTTTCAAATTCAAATTCAAAATCAGTAGGCCAATTATAAGCACTTTTGAAACGTCAAATTAGACTATTTGTAGTGACTCTACCACCGGCTCGGAAGGCAGGTCCTGTTGAAAAGAGCCGGCAAGAAACTCAACAGTTGCTCTTTTAAAATTATTAATTTTTACAATATTAACTGTATTGTTACATAAAATTATTTATTCTACTACTTGTGTGAAGTTGAAAGCTGATCCAATTGCCTCTCAACCTCTTTGTCATTTAAAAATTCATCTATAGTATAATAACCTTGACTCAGTAAGTGAGTTTTAATACATTGCTTAAACTTATGCAATGGCAGATCTAAAACTGAATTGGGCATCTTGTTGTAGAAGAGTACACCCAGTCCAACGAATGACTTTTGAACTTTTCGGAGGCGATACGCTGATAAAACTAATTTATGTCGATTCCTAAGAAGACGATCGTTTAAGTCCTTTTTCTGTTTATACATATTTATATTTTGTTTGACAAAGACTAGGTTATTATATATATATTGACAGGCTACTGTAAGGATTCCTATTTCTTTAAATTTATCACGAAGGGACTCACGGGGTTTTAGTTTATATATCGACCGAATTGCTCGTTTTTGAAGTATAAATACAGAATTTACTTGTAATGACTGTTTTTGACAAAATAAAATAAAATAAATAAATATATTTTTTTTGTCATATTTCACAGAAGAGAAACACACATATGCCAAACTTGTGTATAAAGCGATTCCGACGAAAGTCTACAGCTGGACATAGGTTTTTTTAAATGCTTGTACCCAAGCCTGGAGTTACGGATCTTGTCGGCCAATGCTGTGCGACCGGTACACTTGAAAAACCTAACACCCATCCACTTTCCGAACATGTTCACATGCCACATATGCACATTTCTCATAATTATCTCGCTCCGAGCTAAGCCCGCTCTATCGCCCGCAGAATGACTCTGGGCCTTCTTACCAATCCATTAGTTAGCGACCAAGTCTCTGATCCATAGATCATCACTGGCAATACACACTGTTCTTCTTCAAGACTTTCAGTGGGGCAAGTGCGAGTTTTTACCGAGCGACTGCGTAAAAACGTACTCACTCGTAACGCCAAATTATATAGAAAAAAAAGCGTTTACTCTCACTACAACTAGATGGCTCGCTACTCCAATTCCATATAAAATTTACGTTTACTGTTTTCGGTATCGACGCGGTAAAATCTCACACTAGCCACACTGCAAACTGCATACATTATAATTTGCGAAAAAAACGCGTTTCATCAGTTTTCGAGTGCGACTAAATCCTTTACAATAAGATCATAAATCTTATGAAATCTGTCGGTTACCTAAGGTGATTAACCAAAGAAATAATTCCACTTGATCTACTGCAGTAGGCAATAATGCGGTCATATTTAACCTTGGTCCAATCATGGTCAAGTTCGTTGCAGGTTGCGTATCACTGTATGACTAAGCTTTTTTATAATCGTTTAATTAGCTGATCCAAGCGTTTAGCAGGCGTTAAAGACCTTGAGCTTTTTAGTGTTGTCGCCAAAAATAGTCAACGACGGAAAATTTCGGTTTCAGCTGAATTATAGTCTACTACAATACTACCTACCAACTAGGCGCGGTTTCACCTAAACAGATTCCATTCCTGTAAGTCTGATACACACAGAAGAGATATATCGTGAAGACAAACAGTATTACCTTTTCACTCTCCCTTTCGTTACATTTGAGCGAAAGAGAGAGCTATTGCGAAGATTTGGACGTATCTTAGACCTACTGCTAAGATACGCCTAGAGTAGAGAAAAGACAATATCGTCACGCAATAGCTGTGAAAAGAGTATGAAATATCACTCTCTTACCCCCCTTCAAGCCCGACGCAACGCCTTGCGGCGTATCCTAAGAGTACTGTTCGAACATAGCGATAAAAATTTTTAACAAAAAATAGAACCGACTCAAAACGCACTAAAAAGTAAAAAATAACTATATTATTTAGTTGCTTTAATTTACTACTGCGTGCCTCCAAAATTTGAAGATTTCCTTCAATTCCCCCAGGATATCATCATCAGATCCTAACATGGTGACAATGGGACCACCTTGGAAGTGTGCCCTTTCTAATAAAAAAAAATTATCAAAATCAGACAACTCTGTAAAAAGTTATACGTGGTCATACATAAAAAAAAATATACGTGTCGAATTGAGAACCTCCTCCGTTTTTTTTCTTCGTCGGCTTAAAGTAGTCTATGGGCTATGGCAGACTATAATATATTTCTGCACCTACCCAAATTAATCTCGATCTATTTAGCCATTAATGAGTAAAATACCTAATTCCTGAATTTTTAATTTTCTAATTTTGTAATCGTTGACTTTTCAAAAGTGCTTGTATAAAATTCTACTGAAAATAAATGAATATGAATATTTTAGACATAATTATTGTCCTATCAGACACCTATATAAACTGTTAATACCGAAAATCAATTTCTTAGTTTTGCGGTACATTAAATATCGCAACATAGTATATACAACTTTGTCGAATTACAAACAAAATAAAATAAACCTATGCTTAAATTGAAATATAAATCATTATTAAATAGATACGATACAAACTAGAATAAACGATTGAATCGTATCTCGTAATCAAAATGTCCGAGAACATGATAAACACTGCAAATAATCACTTGGCCCATTTGAGAGCCTTTGTGAACAATTTACGTGATGGCTATCTATTTAATAGAGATATCATTAAATGTTAACTTTATACAAGGTTAAAACAGTCAGTGAACCCATTTCAATTATAATCGTTATACCCATAAAAACTAAGTGACAGTAAAATTATTAAGTTGTTGTCAGAGATCAATGGCGTGCAAAGGGTTTTTGTCTTGGGTACACTCCTATTTGTAACGATCTCCGTATCGAAGTTTTGACGGCCTCCGCGACGCAATAGTATGCGCAGTGAATTTATCAGGCAGAGATCCGGTTTGATTCCCGGTCGTCCTGGTCTGGCTGGTACCACTCTACCGATGAAGACACACCGCCAAGTGAATTAGCGTTCTGGTACGATGTCGTGTACACGCACATTGCATCGATCGTTATAGAGTGAAAAAGACGTGGTGGGTATACAAATCCTCTCTTATGTGGGGGAAGCCAGGCGAGATTACAATAAAACAGCCTAGCAATGTGCATTCTGAGCCTTGTAAAATTGTATGAGAACGACAACTGTCTTGGGGCGGAATTTGCTTGTATGACTGCTTCCGCAAATTAATATCTCATTTGAATAATATCGTAACGAAATACCAATATATTATGTAACCAATGTATGTAACGCATACGGACTGTGTGATTTGTACTAATAATAGATAGTCATATCTCAATTAGTAGTCAAGGCTTTGAAAAGTTGATGCCGACAATTTTGTATCCGAACAAAAAAGTCACGTTTGACATATAGGGCTATCAAAGATATTATAGGAAGCTGAACTACTGTGAGGTTGGAGCCACTCGTCAAAATGCGAAGGCTTTGAGGGAAAGGAAATTATACAAATTAATAAAATTGAAGTGTCTGTCTGTAAGTTTAAATTATAAGCTTTTCGCTAAATGCCTATGAATGTATTATATACCTACGATAGGTACTACATCGACAAAATGAACTTTTGAAATTTTGGTCTGTCTATTTGTTCCTGCTAATCTCTGTAAGTAATCGTAAAAATTCTTTTCATATCATAGCCAGACTCATAAGGTGTGACATAACTTACTAAATGATATAATGATATTTCCAACGGGAATTACGCGGGCGAAGCTGCGGGCTGGCTAGTATTCATTATTTATGCAGTTTCAAGCCACTAGTCAGTATGCCTTTACAATTAATCAATTGTATTGACATATTGAATTTATTACATCTTTTTAGTAGATCGATTGATTTCGTTGGTAAAATTTTTCGTCAATACGCCAAAATTTTTTCGACCGTTCAGAAGTGATAAAAATAAAAATAGAACCGACTCAAAACGCACTAAAAAGTAAAAAATAACTGTGTCATTTAGTTGCTTTAAATAACTTAAGCATATCTATGAAGTCGGTGACAGCCAAGTTTAAGGAACCAAAGCATTTTGTGGGTTCTAGGTAACGTCCTTAAAGTAGAAACCTTGGCTGGCACCGACTCCTAGATATGTTTAAGTAATTTAAAGCAACTAAATGACACAGTTATTTTTTACTTTTTAGTGCATTTTGAATCGGTTCTATTTTTATTTAAAAAATTTTATTTCTTACTTTTTAGTGATTTATCGCCACGTATCGTACTCGTACTATACTGTCATAGTATATATATATATGCCACTAGTAGCCAAAAAGCTGCCGATACCGAGACAAAAACCGAAATCGCTGTAAGCGTGCCTCCAAAATTTGAAGAGTTCCTTCAATTTCCCCAGGATATCTTCATCAGATCCTAACATGATGACAATGGGACCACCTTGGAAGTATGCCCTTTCTAATAAAAAAAGAATTATCAAAATCGGACAACTCTGTAAAAGGTTATGCGTGGTCATACATATAAAAAAAAGAAAAATATATACGTGTTGAATTGAGAACCTCCTCCGTTTTTTTTCGTCGGTTAAAAAATAATCCGACATATACTCATATGTCTAAGCCATGATTTAGCATTGACTTATAACATTTTAGTATAAAAAGTTTTAAAAAACCAGGTAGGTAAAAATGTAACTATAGTTTTGTACACAATTTAAATTAGAGAATTGAAGAAAATTTTATAAGAAAATATAGGTACCTTGGTACCAAAACTATATATGAATTAAAATGTAATGCCCTACTGAAAAATAAACCCTGCAAAATTTTCCTTTCCATCACGTTCTTAAACAAAAAGTTCCATAATAGAACATGGTAAATTCTCGTAGTTTTATGTACCTTGTTCTATTATCGTATCTACTTATGTCTACCAGCAGCTAACCAATTCTGTAGCATAAGACTACTGCATTTAGTTAGTTGACACAAAATGATTTGCTCTTTTCTTTTTTGTATAAAGTTTTTACACTGTCGCACTGGCAAATGTCTGTTAGGTTTCAGGCGTGATCGTGGTATAATAGTAGACACCTGCTGCGTACTGACAATATTACTTATAATTATATATTTAAATAAGAAGGTATAAAAAAGGTATAAGTTGAGATCTACATGTGTGTAAAGCCCGCGCAGACAATGCGTTCAAACGTTCCGCATTCCAAGTTCGCCGGTTTCTTCGTGACGTTTGAAATTTTAGCGCAACACCACGCAGGTGTAAGGCAGCGCGGACTAATCGCCTGTTAACTATCTGCGTGTTGTTAATAAAGAATTAAACTCAGAACGCCTAAACTATACTAAACCCAAACTTAATTGAGAATGCTTGTCAACAAACAAATTTAAAATGAAGGTAGAAAATGCAACACCTAATAAATTTCAAATTATGTTTTGTTAATTTAAAAAATCTTATTTAAATGATATTTAATATATTAATTACTTTTAAGCTTACTGGTCTAATTTATTGTCATTAATTCGTCATTAACTAGTTTATTTAAAAAATTAGTTGTAAAATGACTAGTGAATTCTACCTTCATTTTTAATCGGTTTGTTGACAAGCATTCTCAATCGAATTTGGGTTTAGTATAGATTGTTATTCGAAATGGGCCTTTGAATTTGTGAAAATACTTGGAGAATATCGTATTACTTTTTTTAAGTACCTTTTTATTAAATAAGTAATTACTATAACTATAAGTAACATGTTTAACGGTATTTTTAAGGTTTACCTAGGCTTTTAATTAATTTAGATAATTATGGCTGGTTATAATCGCAGGAGAAAGGGGTTGTAAACTTCAGCTGTTATAAGATGATGAACATCTGACTCGTACATAACCTATGAGTAATATTACTTAGTATATGAACCTACCAATATAACTCCTTTGAACATTTCGTGTTAATCTCAACAGTCAATAGGTATATGTTCAACGTTTTATTTAGCGGACGCCCTACAGTGGATTAACATTTATGATTAATTAATGCGTATCATGTTTTAATTCAAGGTCCAACCTTCAGTTTCATATACATATTTGAACTTGATCTATATTTTGCAAGTAACTACCTACCGTCTACCAATAAATTTAATTAACTATTTACATACATGATAACTGCATCGTTTTTGTGCAGAGATAGGAGCTGTCGATTGCAAACATTAACAGTGACCCTTTCCTCTCTACTTCAACTGATAGCTCGTAATAAAACCGAGTACCTCTATAGTACAATAATAGCAGACCCTAAGCACGGATAAAAATGTATTCACTAAGTTATTATCATTTGGAATCGAGCCCATGGTTTCTGTAAAGTTCGACCAATTTAACCATAGAGTTATATCGAGGCCTAACTAAAGTGACGTCATTCTAAATCCAATACGTCAAATGCCATCCAAAGATGGCAGGCCACATATTCATATGCATTACCATGTTACGAATATAAAAGGGATGATTTCTTTTGCCGATAAAATACGAAAAACTAAATGATGTGCCGCCGATTTTTCCGCGACCACTAATTCTTCTGCGACAACCAATCTCATCGGTTTGCAATTTTTGGTATTGTTTATTTTTAAAAATTTTGAAATTAAAATTTTTAACAAAAAATAGAACCGACTCAAAACGCACTAATGAAGGAATTGTAATAAAATTTAATTTTTTTTAAGTAATAATAATATTTTTTTTATTATTAACAAATATAATGTTATATAAACTTAAACGCGTACCACACACGCGTTTGTTGTTGTACACCGAAACACCAGAGGGCGCCACGAGAGCGCGAGACAGCATACAGCGCGGGCGCCCCCCGCCGCTCACGCGCACACACATCAAAGGCGGCGGCAAGATCCTTTGATCAAAAAGTGTCGTGACAACTTTTCGTACGAATTTTTTCCGTCTAGCCCCCTTTCACAACGCGCGATAAGGAACTTCGTTCCAATCAAAAGTAAAAAATAACTGTGTCATTTAGCTGCTTTAATTTTCTTAAGCTTATCTATAAAGTCGGTGCCAGCCAAGTTTAAGGAACATTTATTTTAGGCAGTAAAGCAGTTTGTGGGTTCTAGGTAACGTCCTTAAAGTAGAAACCTTGAATCATTCCAAAACACCTTCCATGAATTATCAAAATCGGACAACTCTGTAAAAAGTTATATACGTGTCCAATTGAGAACCTCCTCCGTTTTGTTTCGTCGGTTAAAAAATATAATTTATAAATACTAGCTATTTTCTGTACTATTTACAAGTGAAATTGAAATTATTATCAGGCGTTTTCTTGCAGATGCGAGTCCCTCACGCTCAACGGTACGAGATATTGCGAATGGGGTTACAACGGGCTGGGGATCGACTACCAGGTCCTCGCTGGACCTGCATTCATGGCGGTTTTCACCGTCGTTGGAGTTATTTTGGGCATAGCTGCAGATAAGTAAGTATTAATATAATGCCTATGGTCACGTATTGTATGTTGACACTTGATCAATACTTCAGCGGACTTTTGACTGGGAGTAGAAACTTTTTGGTCCCAAGTACAAGCATTGATAGTTGCAATTCTGAAGGATCAGTAGGTGTTTGGCATCTTGCCTTTGTGTGACAGCGAATACCTATATTTTAAAATTTTTCTTCTTCTTCAGTAGCCCTTTTCTACCATAATGGTGTAGGCCTCCTTTAACCTCTTCCAATTTCTTCTATTTTGGACTGCCAGAATCCAGTTGTTGCCTGCCACCTCATATCATCCTTCCACCTCATTTGTGGTCTTCCCACTGGTCTTTTTCGTTCTCATAGTAGAACATATTCGTGGTGCAAGAGCGTTTTGGGATGGCGACCCCAAAACGCTCTTGCACCACGAATATGTTCTACGGGCTACATGTCCTGCCCACTGCCATTTTTAACGGACGAAAAAAAACGGAGGAGGTTCTCAATTCGACACGTATATTTTTTTTTTATGTATGACCACGCATAACTTTTTACAGTGTTATCCGATTTTGATAATTCTTTTTATTAGAAAGGGCATACATCCAAGGTGGTCCCATTGTCCGCTTGTTAGGATCTGCTGATGATATCCTGGGTAAATTGAAGGAACTCTTCAAATTTTGGAGGCACGCTTACAGCGATTTCGGTTTATGACTCGGTATCGGTAGCTTTTTGGCTACTAGTGCCATATAATATACTATGACAGTATAGTACTAGTACGCTACGTGGCGATAAATCACTAAAAAGTAAGAAATAAAAATTTTTAACAAAAAATAGAACCGATATGCTTAAGTAAATTAAAGCAACTAAATGACACAGTTATTTTTTACTTTTTAGTGCGTTTTGAGTCGGTTCTATTTTTTGTTAAAAAATTTTATAGATTTGCCATTCGTTGTACAACATCGGAGACTTTGCTTTGTTTTCTAAGCCACTTATTAGTCTTTTTGTCCCCAAGTGTAACTCCTACCAGCTTCCTTTCCATCGCCTGGGCTACACTAAGTTTGTGGAGGATATTGTTAGTAGTCACCCCAGTTTCAGCTCCATAGGTAAGGACTGGCAAGATGCACTGGTTGTATATTCGTGCCATTTGATGAGCAGTGAGCTTCATTTTGAAGGCAAACTCTAACTTGGAGAAGGCTGCCCAACTTAGGTTAATGCGTCTTCGGATTTCGTTGGCCTGGTTCCCCTTGCCCACCTTAATTTCTTGGCCTAGGTAGATGTATTTGTCCACCCTTTCGATGATTTCGTTATTTACCATAATCCTATTTGATGCTGTTGATTCTGTAGTCATGATATTTTTAATTACCAACTGTATTTTAATGTAATGGATCTCAAAAACTCGCAAATATTTATATTATACCTATAAATATTAACATTTCATTTTTCAGATACAACAGAGCTCGTATTCTCAGCATATGCACAGTGATATTCGTGATAGCGATCCTCTTGATGGGGAGTGTGACAGAGTACTGGCATCTTGTGCTGCTTCGAATGGTGATGGCCGCAGGCGAATCCGGGTGCAATCCGCTAGCTACCGGCATTCTGACAGATCTCTTCCCGGAACATCAGAGGGCGTTGGTGCTGTCGATATTCAACTGGGGAATATACGGCGGATATGGTATCGCCTTCCCCGTGGGTCGATATGTACCAGATTTGAATGCTTGGGGACTGGTAAGTCATTTGTTTTATTGCATAACTAGCAGTCGCCCGCGATTTCGTCCGCGTGAAAACCTCTTAGGTACCCTTTAATTTGAAAGACAGACTTTCATATAAAGTGTGCTCTTACCCGCTACCTAAGCAATATCCTCCGTCCCGTCCCGTGTACTAAAGATCTACATTTTTGTTAAACATTGTACGATATTACAGTACATTGATACATTTCACGGTCCGACTCGCGCGACAAAAACTGTGATATCTCGGGTAATGTATACAACACAAATATAAAATATAGCCTATAACACTTATCGGTAACGTAGCATTCTACTGGTGAAAGAATTTTTAAAATCGGATCAGTAGTTCCGAAGATTAGCCCCGACAGATCTTTTTATACTAAATTTTAACTATTTTGTTACCGTCTCCCTTGAATATCGTTTAGATTTTATTTGTTCTCTGTCTATAATTTTCCTTTATTTATTAATTTATATTTTTATGTGAATTCGTATAGGTACTTTTATATGTATGTATGTATGTTATGTATGTATTTATGGTATGTATGTATGTATGTAAATATGTATGTATATATGTTTGCATTCAGTATTTTCTGTAGGGCATAAGTATTTTATCTAAGTATATTTTTATTTGATAATTTGTTACTATAGTTCCTTTATTTGTGTGTACGTACACCCGAACCTTCTCTAATGGATGCACTTTCCTCTCCAATATTGGTTGTCTGGAAGAGATCGCTCATTAGCGATAAGACCGCCAATTGTACATTGTTTTTATTTGTAATGTATTTTCTATTTTGTAAACTCTTTTCTTTGGTGTACAATAAAGAATATTTCATTCATTCATTCATTATTTACAAACTTACAAACTTTACCTATTTATAATATTAGTATAGATAACTCTTGCGCCCGACTATCATGCTTGTTGTGGGAGAACTTGAAACGCGCTTGCCTCTAGATAAGTTAATAAGAATAAGCAACTAAATATCGCATTATTTTTCAGAGCTGGCGTCTTTGCTATTATTCTGCCGGCATTGTAGGAATCGTCATTGCTATTTTGACTTTCCTAACCCTTCGCGAACCGGCCAGAACTACCATTGGAGAAGAAGGTAAGACGGTACAGATTAAAAAAGCAATATATTACAGCAGAGCATGGTTTACACACTGAATGACGTTTCTTCTTCCGATTTCTTTTTTATAAAATAAATTTGAACTCAGGTGCCGGCAACACCAAAGGTGGAGATTCTACCCTGGAATCTGGCAAGAAGATGCCTCAAGTGACTATCTGGCACGTGATCGCGCAACCCAGAATTATTCTGTTATGCATTGCCGCTTCAATTAGACACTGTGGTAAGATAATTTTTTTTATCGACTACAAGTTGGCCCTTGACTGCTATCACACCTGATGTTAAGTGATGATGCAATCTAAGATGGAAGCGGGCTAACTTGTTAGGAGTAGGATCGGGACATGATAAAATTAAAAACTCATCGAAACCTGGGCGAATAAGCGCGGGGCACTGCTACTTAGGTTAATATACCTATTTATACTTAATCTACCGGACATCTTTTTTCGAAACGATTGTTTAGTCCAAATGTTTAGGACATGATGTCATCATCATCATCATCATTACCAGCCTGTAGACGTCCACTGTTGGACATAGGCCTTTTTTAGGGACTTCCAAACACAACGATACCGAGCCGCCTGTTGCCAGCGGCTCCCTGCGACACGTTTGATGTCGTCAGTCCACCTGGTTGGGTGTCAACCAACGCTGCGCTCTCCGGTGCGGGGTCGCCAATCTACCACCTTGGACCCCCAACGTCCATCAGCTGTTCGAACTACGTGCCCCACCAACTACTTCAGTTCTGCGACTCGCTGAGCTATGTCGGTTACTTTGGTTCTTCTGCGGATCTCCTCATTTCTGATTCGATCACGCAGAGATACTCCGAGCATTGCTCTTTCCATCGCCCGCTGAGTGACTCTTATGAAGCCCGCAGACGGACATGATGTAACTAGATTATACTAATTTCAGGTGGTATGTGTTTCGCGTACAACGCTGATTTGTACTACCGGGACTACTTCCCCGACGTCGACCTCGGCTGGTGGTTGTTCGCCGTCACTGTCGGTATCGGCTCCGTGGGTGTGGTGGTAGGAGGAGTCATCTCGGACAAGTAAGTAAAAGAGGACAAAATAAAGCCATATCATATTCATTTAAAGTTTCACCTCACCATACAGCAGACAAGGTTAGACGGCGACGGGACGCTGGCGCAATGTAAGCCTTTGTATGTAATATTAAACATAGAATTTCAAACAGAACGTCATGCCAGATCGGAACAATACTCCGAATCACATAGATTAACAATATAACGTTGCTATATCACTTAGGCTTGTGTGCACCAAGTACCCGTACGCCGGTTAAGGACTTCAGCTCGGTCAATATAACCGCCCGATTTACGTCCTAACCGGCGTACGGGTTGTCGTGAACAGTAAATTTATAGTTAGCTTATGTTAACCGTTGGTTATGATAACCGAAATCTTGGTGCACACAGGCCTTATAAGTATCAATTTTAACCACAAATAATTATTATTTCAGAATCGTGGCTAAAATGGGTGTCAGATCGCGAGTGTTGGTGCTGGCGTTGTCACAGCTGGTTGCTACTCTACCAGCGTTTGGTTCAGTCGTCTTTGGCCCTCTATGGGCAATGATAACCCTGGCTATTTCATACTTCTTTGGTAAGTTTGACCTAACTATACTCCGAACCATATTGATTGGCGATAAAGGGCGTTGACACCTAGAATGTACATAGGTAAGAGAGAAATAGTAGTTTGTCTACTTTGCTCTTTTAGCGAACCCCCATGAGTTCAAGTTGAAGAGTTCCTTTATGGCCAATCTATATGGTTCCGGGTATTATATTGATGTTATACTTCTTGTACCTATACTCAGTAAGCGGTCTGCCTCTTGATGTTGCAGTAAGGTGACAGCGGTATCGCGTGTGTGTGTAGGTACCTAAAGTAAATAAACAAAAGTTCAACGGAAACGCATTGTTAAATTATTTAAAGTGAATCAAGGGGAGGAAAATAATCGAAAGAGGTTCACTCCATGTTTAGCGAACAGTATTATAAATGCAAAAGTAACTATTGCCTATTTGTTGTTTAATCACGCCTAAACTACTAAACCGATTTAAATTTATGTACGAGTCATTTTTTATTTATCCAGTAGTTCTTATTTCAATTTTTATGCACTTAAATTGTAAAATGAAGATATTTCTATACTAACTTTCAACCTATCTAATTTATATTTCAACAATATAATATGAAAAAAAATGAAATTTGGTACAAACATAGTTTGATAGCCTGAGAAAGGACATAGGCTATTAATCGAACTATCGGACGTTCGGCGGTGTCACAGGAATCGGCTAGTCATTTATAAACATGTCTTTAACTTTATACGGCTACTTCTACTTTCACACATAAATGTGAAAACCTCTTAGGTACCCTTCTAATATTAAAGACAGACTTTCATATTAAGTGTGCTCATTCCCCGCTCCCCCTCTCAATTTAATTTTTTTTATAGTTTCCCGTCAACCAGTATCCCGTTTACTAAAGACCTACATTTTTGTTAAACATTGTACGATATTATAGTACATTATTACGTTGATACAACTCTTAACAAATGCATTAATTTCGACCAAATTTGATTACCATAAAAACGGTTCTAGTGAGTTAATCTTAAAAGATAGACATATATTGTCGTGGACATTTTGTTAGATCATTTCAAGAGGAATAATTCTTTCATACATATATTTTTTGTATCTTGAACCGTTTTCGCAGCGCACGCAACGGAAGCCCTCAAGGATGAATAATTTTCCCCGTTGTTTTCACATTTTCCATTTTTTCTTTGCTCTTAATAGTTGCAGCGTGATGTTATATTGCCTAAAGCCTTCCTCGATAAATGGTCTATTCAACACAAAAAGAATTTTTTATACACAAAAAAAATAACACAAAAAGAATAACAAACAAACAAACAAACTCTTTAGCTTTATAATATTAATATAGGTTACAAAGTTAAACCGTTTTACAAAAATAGAATATGTGTAAAACGATCACAATAAATATTTTTTGTATTTTGTTCCCCAGCGGAGATGTGGTTCGGAATAGTCTTCGCTATCCTGGTGGAAATAGTACCGCTGTCCGTCCGCTCCACCACCGTGGGCGTGTTCCTGTTCGTGATGAACAACGTGGGCGGGAACCTGCCCATCCTGGTGGACCCTGTCTCCAAGGCTATTGGATACAGAGAATCCATTATGATCTTCTACGCCGGCTTCTATGGAATCAGTAAGTTCTTTTACCTGATAATTATACTCTAAGAACTAATATATATTATTCTTCCATGTTGTCTTTATAGATACTTAATCTAAGGAATATTGAATGAAGTAACTTAAAAAAAGTAATTGATACAAAGTAGAGGCTAGCAATTCTAATAATTTTTTTATTTGTTGCTACAGGTAGCATCCTGTTCTTCCTAACAATGTTCCTGATGGACGGTCAAATAGAGAAGCAACCAGAAACAATAGACAAACCAAGCGGTCTAGACAACTGCGCGTTTACACAAGACGAGATACCCGTCAGGACCAGAGACAATAACAGCAGACTATAGACAACATGTTTTAGATATACGATCTATGGACCAAAGTGAATGTTTAAACAAAGCTTCTAGCTTTCATGGCATCTACCGTATGATGATCATTATTATCAGCCTATAAACGGCCTGGCCGGGCCAGGCCACCCTCCTTGTAGGATGGCAAATGGAACGTAGACCCACCAAGATGCTCCAATGCAGGTTGGCGGGCTTAGGGTTATAATGTTTTTATTATTTAGCGATCACTATTAGATGTTATTGATAGTGACCGGGACTGACGAATTGAACCCACTAGCAACGAGGCAACAATGAAGATGAAAAAGTTATAATCTACGGCTTTTGTTAAGTAGATGCCCTCGCTTGACGAATGAACTTTACATCTAGACAGCTAACGTTGGAAAATAAACACAACGAGAAATGGGTGACAGCTTTTTTTTTAAATAAATCAATAATTTTAATTTTATTGCGAGTATTCGAAGCTCTGAAATCTTTTCAATTTATTCTGACTTAAATATGACAAACATGACATGCTCAAAAATAGCTTTACATGACTATGATCAACATTACATGACATCAAACAGTACTTACTTATAATTTTTCTCGACTAGTGTTTTCTCGAATTCGACTAGAATAACCAAGTACACTAAACTATAGATATTTATATTTATACATAGTTCCTGATTTGTTCTAGTTGTTTATTTATTTAGTAGACTACAGGAGCGTTTATTATTCTTACCGATATTTATTTTAACAGTTCAATGTTTATTGTCCTTTTCTATTAACTATTTAATTTATTTTATTTTATTTACCACAATTTTCAATATTAATTAAAACTTTTTCTTAAAATTTTTCTTGCCACTAAGTAAATTTTCCTATCGAATATATTTCTTAATGTTATTTATAAAGCTTAGTCTCCTCCATAAGTTAATTAATAAGGTTGTTTTAATTTAATTTAGTTGAGTTTTATATTTATTTTAAGTAACTATAGAGATAAGTTTTTTGTTTAATTTTTTTTTATTGAATTTTTAGTCTTCTACAAATTATACAAGTACAAAAAGTTTCCTCCAGCATCTAATGTTTATTAAAATATTTTTTTACGAAATTCAAAAATATTTTCATTAGGTTTAAATTGATAAACCTTAAGTGCTTGCCTATTGTTTGCCTTATTATAAAAAAATATCGAATAATGATGTAGGTAATAATATAAAAGTCTAATTAATTTCTAGAACAAGTTATAATTAGAAAAAATGTGTTAACATTAAAAAAATCACTAACTAAAATTTTGTTCCAACTAATGATTGTATCGAAAAAGCAGTTGATTGTGATATTGATATATTTTGTAAATATTTATGTAATGTAAATAAAGTTCTCTTTATGTTATAACTCTCTTTCATTTATTCATTTAATATCTATACAAATATTATATTTCAATGCCTCCTCTTTACATCTTATAAATACCCCGCCTGAAAGTCCCCGCTGCATACATATGTATAATAAGGAATCTTGCTTAGTATAAATTTGCGTTATTTACTCTATGTATTACGGAACGTTAATTATACACTAAGAACTAATATATATTATTCTTCCATGTTATCTTTATGAAGTAACTTAAAAAAAGTAATTGATACAAAGTGGAGATTAGCAATTCTAATTATTTTTTTATTTGTTGCTGCAGGTAGCATCCTGTTCTTCCTAACAATGTTCCTGATGGATGGTCAAATAGAGAAGCAACCAGAAACAATAGACAAACCAAGCGGTCTAGACAACTGCGCGTTTACACAAGACGAGATACCCGTGAGGACCAGAGACAATAACAGCAGACTATAGACAACATGTTTTAGATATACGATCTATGGACCAAAGTGAATGTTTAAACAAAGCTTCTAGCTTTCATGGCATCTACCGTATGATGATCATTCTATCAGCCTATAAACGGCCTGGCCGGGCCAGGCCACCTCCCTTGTAGGATGGCAAATGGAACGTAGACCCACCAAGATGCTCCAATGCAGATTGGCGGGCTTAGGGTTATAATGTTTTTATTATTAACGATCACTATTAGATGTTATTGATAGTGACCGGGACTGACGGTAGGAAACGAACCCAGAACTTAGTGATTGAAGCCACGAGACCATCGAGCAACGAGGCAACAATGAAGATGAGAAAGTTATAATCTACAGCTTTTGTTGGGTAGACGCCCTCGAGGGCTTCACCCTGTTTAGAAAAACCTTTACATCTAGACAGCTAACGTTGGAAAATAAACACTGTACAAAAGAGAAATGGATGACAGCTTTTTTTTTTTTAAATAAATCAATAATTTTTATTTTATTGCAAGTATTCGAAGCTCTGAAATCTTTTAAATTTATTCCGACTTAAATATGACAAACATGACATGCTCTACATGACTATGATCAACATTACATGACATCAAACAGTACTTATAATTTTTCTCGACTAGTGTTTTTTCGAATTCGACTAGAATAACCAAGTACACTAAACTATAGATATTTATATTTATACATAGTTCCTGATTTGTTCTAGGTGTTTATTTATTTAGTAGCCTACAGGAGCGTTTATTATTCTTACCGATATTTATTTTAACAGTTCAATGTTTGTTCTCCTTTTCTTTTAACTATTTAATTTATTTTATTTTATTTACCACAATTTCCAACGTTTATTAAAACTATTTATACATACTAACATATATTTTTCTTGCCACTAAGTAAATTTTCCTATCAAATATATTTCTTAATGTTATTTATAAAGATAAGTCTCCTCCATAAGTTAATTAATAAGGTTGTTTTAATTTAATTTAGTTGAGTTTTATATTTATTTTAAGTAACTATAGAGATAAGTTTTTTGTTTAAATTTTTTTTATTGAATTTTTAGTTTTCTACAAATTATACAAGTACAAAAAGTTTCCTCAAGCATCTAATGTTTAATAAAATATTTTTTTACGAAATTCAACAATAATTTCATTAGGTTTAAATTGGTAAACCTTAAGTGCTTGCCTATTGTATGCCTTATTATAAAAAAATATCGAATAATGATGTAGGTAATAATATAAAAGTCTAATTAATTTCTAGAACAAGTTATAATTAGAAAAAATGTGTTAACATTAAAAAAATCACTAACTAAAATTTTGTTCCAACTAATGATTGTATCGAAAAAGCAGTTAATTGTGATATTGATATATTTTGTAAATATTTATGTAATGTAAATAAAGTTCTCTTTATGTTACAACTCTCTTTCATTTATTCATTTTATGTCTATACAAATATTATATTTCAATGCCTCCTCTTTACATCTTATAAATACCCCGCCTGAAAGTCCCCGCTGCATACATATGTATAATAAGGAATCTTGCTAACTCTAAATTTGCGTTATTTACTCTATGTATTACGGAACGTTAATGTCAGTATGAGTCAGTACTTACAAGAGACGAGCCTGGTACCAAAAACATCTTAAAACACATGGTGTTGAAGCACGACAGCCGTCGGTCAGTTCTTCAACGATCACCACGGATAGAGTTTACCCTCACAAATCCCTTGGTGAGCCATTGTGCGACAGTTACCAGGAGTCCATTAACATCAGGACACGTCTTAGCATTCCCAGCTTGAAAATACAACCTGGAAAGAACATGACCAAAACTTGGCGGTCCTACTGGAACACCCAGGACACAAACAAGATCTGAACGACCAAGTTTCCACATTTCAAAATACAATTCACGCGTACTTTTCGGAATACTACCCACCACCGACTTGTTATGCTCAAAAACCTAAGGAAAACACGTTTAAATTGAGAATGCGGAGGAAGAAAAGGGAGTTAATAAAGAAGCTTCGTAAAGCAAAGTCTATGGGCGACAACCATCTTAGTCATCAACTGTCCAGAGCTTTACGATCAATCCTTAAACTCATTCAAGGAATATCTCTTCAAATATCAGAAAGCCGCGATAACTTATACAGGGCTAAACACGAAGTCAATTTTGATAAAAACCCCTTTGAGTACTCAAAAAGCATTTTCAAGGAAAAAAAGGGAAAACTTGTCCTAACCAATGAGCAGATTTACGACCACTTTAAAAGCACATATGAGGGACCAAGACAGGGGAGGCTATATTCAGATCCTCATACACTAAGGCCTAGCAATCCTCTAGCAAACTTTCAAAGTATTCCACCCACCATAGAGGAAATAAACAATACTATCAGGAAGAAAACATCTAAATCTGCACCAGGCCCTGATGGCATCCCCTATATTGTGTACAAAAAATGTGCTTCAGTCCGTAAACATCTCTTAAACATATTTAATAAGATCTGGCTAGGACAACAAATACCAGCGACATTTGGCGAAGCAATTTTTGTCCTCATCCCAAAAAAAGTCGAAGTAACTCATCCAAAGGACACTAGACCGATAGCTCTAACTAATACTATTTCCAAATTATTTTTCAGTATATTGCAAACAAAAATGACAAAGCAGATGATAAACAATAGGTATTTCAGGCCTAATCACCAGAAAGGGTTTTTGCCCGGAATTTCTGGTTGCCTGGAACACAATTCACTTCTAGGCGAAAGTCTCAAGGATGCTAGAAAATATGAAAGGCAAATTACGATCTGCTGGATAGACCTAGAAAATGCGTTTGGTTCTGTCCAGCATGATCTATTGACTTTCGCCTTGAGGTGGTACAATTTTCCTGATCTAGTTATTGATTTAATCACTTCTTACTATTCAAAATTGAAATTCACCATAGCAGTAAACAATGAGTACTCAAAACCCCTACATTACAATGTGGGGCTGTTTCAAGGTTGCTGCTTATCCCCAATAGCTTTTAATGTAGTCATCAATATTCTAATAGATAAATTAATTGTTCAAGAAAAGAAATGGGGCTATCGGTTTAAAATTAACAATAAATATACAGAGTCCATCTTAGCTTTTGCAGATGACCTTGCTTTACTGACACGAAACCCAAAACATTGTCAGGAGCTATTGAATGTAGTGGATGAGTTCTGCTCATGGACTGGTGGGCTGAGGGTAAAGCCAAGCAAATGTCACTGTCTATGTCTGGGGAGACGAAATACTAAATTTACATCTTATGATCCGGGTCTCTCTATTAGTGGCCAAAGTGTAACCACCATTGCTGAAGCATTGCCTTTTAAGTTCCTCGGTAGAAAGATTGATTACAAAGGACGCATACCATCCCTTGAGGTAGTCGTCGATAACTTCATAAATGACCTTAATAAGGTAGACCAACAGCCCATTAACAATATAAAAAAAGCGTGGGTCTATGACAACTATCTCACTTCACGTCTGACTTGGCCATTCCTCGTTTATGATATTGGCAGAACCCATCTGGCAAAACTAGATGCAAATGTCATAAAAACATTGAAGTCTTGGTTTGGTCTAGCACTCTCGGCTGACCCCTCAACTCTATTCAGAGATTACAATAATTTTGGGTTAAAACTAAAAAGGCCATCGGAACTCTATAAACACCTCAGGGTTACCAGAACGCACATTCTAGTTAAGTCCCAGGACGAACTAGTTGCATCACTTCCTAAAGACGAGGGTGCCGGAAAACTTGACTCTAGGCTTCAATTTTACAAACAATTTATGGCAGGGGCTCAGGTAAATAGAACCGGGTTGGGTGCAAGACGTAAAAAGGATGACCAAGACATAATAAAATCTTTTCTTAAACAAGATGAGGACGACAACTACAAAGTGCATGCCATGAACCTAGAAATGCAAAACGAGTGGTTAAACTTAGGCGAGTTCTGCATCCCTCTGGCTCTGAAGTGGCGCGCCTTGCTGTACGATTGGTCTCCTGCCTTATTGAAATTTTATCTTAATGCCTTTCAACTGACTCTCCCAGATCAGAGTAACCTAGTAAGATGGGGAAAAGCCTCGGAAAAATCTTGCTATACCTGTGGTGAGGCAGTGGGCACTGCAAGGCACTTATTGGTAGGGTGCAAGGTGCTCCTGGACAGGGGTCTCTACTCACGCCGCCACGACAGAGTACTAGAAATCATACGTGAAGCTATAAGCCTTTCAGTAGCTAGGGCTCAAAAAGGGTTGACGACGAATAAAAGACAAACTAACTTCGTTAAAGCAGGCTCAAGTACAAATTCCACCAGCAAGCCTTATTCAATTCTGGGCTCTGCTCCTGATTGGACTATATTAATGGACACGTATGAAAAGCACTATAAAATCCCGGAAGACTTAGCTATTACGACATCTAGACCGGACATATTTCTTTTTTCCAAACAAATCAAACGTATAGTACTTGTTGAGCTTACAGTGCCGTGGGAAACAAACATCCCTAAAGACCATGTATTCAAAGTGAATAAATACTATGACCTTACTAATGAACTAACCAAAAATGGCTATGTGGTTAGTTTATACGCGGTAGAAGTGGGTGCGAGGGGTATACCAGCGAAGTCTCTCTACAACCTGCTAAAAGACCTTGGCCTTACTAGAAGTGCAGTAAGCTCCATATTGGAACGAGTGTCCAAAGCTGCACTAGTAGGATCCTTCCGAATATGGTTGGGCAGGGAGAATAACCTGAACAGAGGAGGTGAGTGTTGACGGCCGTCACTAAGGGTACCCTTAAACCTACACCCGTGTCACAAGTCTCGGGCTCTGCTCGGAGTTATTCTCTCAGCCACGCGATGGACCCGGCACCCGCACGGTGAATCCATGGAATGCTAAGATATTCGTCTCTCTATGGAGATTGGAGAGTAGAGGTAAGGAGGACAATCTCTGTATATAAAAAGTGTCCGTCAAAATGTATTAAATTAGGATGGCGCCACAGTTGCATCAAAGTAACTTTCAAAAGAAGCGCCAAATACAAAATAAAACTTTTGAAATCATTTTTTTTGAAATTGGTTATAATTCTGTAAGGTTATATTTACCACAATATTTTGTACAACGTAAGTTGTTGAAGTTCTCAATAAATAACTACTTTAGTCGATAATGACATTAAATTTTTTAACTCGGCATACTTCAATTCATCTACGATTGCTACATTCATACCATACCCTGTGCATCCACCAGCGCGATTGTGGAGGATTTTTGAACTGTTATTTAACGCATACAACTAGACACTTTTTCAACTTTTCTCCCATATAAGATTGTCCTCCTTACCTCTACTCTCTATAGTATGTGATTTGACTATTTTGACAATGACATACACTGTCAAAATAGACAAGCCAAGATAGCGGGAACTGCGTAATGATGCTAGGCATGGGTAATATCGTCGTTGCGCTGAATTGAATCGTATCTATATATCAGATTTGAGTAACCGATATTGAATCTATATATTTTAATATCTATATATTGGCCAGAATCTATGATATTCCAAAACTGTTTTATACATCTGATAGTAAATATTTTGGACATCAGTTAAGTAACTATGTAGGTACTTGATTATGGAGTATGGACGTATTGTAAGTCTCTACTCAAGTGGTAAACTGTGGGGATCTTTTGGGTGAACATGCGTGACCTTGGCACGTCTTATTGAAATATCGATGTCTTTAAATTTTGTATGGGAGCCGTATAGGTATATAAACTTATGGCAGTGGAATTTTTATCGATGATATTATCCTAAGTCATATTGGCAGCGATCTTGATGAATTTTATTATTTTACAATATTGTTTAATTTTATTGATGTATAGTGTGGTGTACTTAGAATAAATGAATTGAACTTTCCTTCATACTTTGTTCAGGCTTAGGACTGACTGCATTTACCGCAATTATGGTACTTTGAATTAGAATGACTAACAATAATTATATGTTTACAACAAGCAATTGATAGTTATTGGCTTTTACTAAAGTTATGTTTCTTAATTTGTATATAAATAATGCATGCGTATTTAGAAGTTCATTTGTTAAGGGAATGCGTTAAGGGATTTTTAAGTGTTTTTTTAGGGTTCGCATAGTTAACAAGAAACTCTTATAACTTCGACAAGTCAGTTCATCTATGTGTTTGTTCGCGATTTATCTCATAAACTTTTAATTGTGAAAAACTGTAATTTAGTATGAATAAACACCAATAAAATAAGTAAATAAAATACTCTACTAAAGTAATAAAATAAAAATCTCAAATCTTAAATTTTATATTATTTCTATTGCAATATGCAATACTATTTCTATTGTACTGCAATATTAATTCTATTGTACAAAAAGGGTGTGGATAAGACCTTAAGTTATCAACATTATATTTAAATAATCTAAGAATTACATATTGATTCAAAAAAATCTTTGAGATGTATAGATGACTTAGTCAAAGTTGACTGGAGACTTAAAAAAAGTGGCCAGTAAATTACCAACTAAATTAATGTGCTTATGGATAGGTTAAAAACTGACGGCGACAGTTTATGTAATGAAATTGAAAGGAAAAGTATTGCTGTGAAATTTAGTTTATAAGTAAAAGTATTTTAGTCAACCGTCTAAAAAAACGTTTTTAGAGAAGGAAATGTTCGCTCAAATTGTTTTTTGAAAATTAATCAAATGAGATTAATAACACTATTCTAAATTAGTGAAGTACAACTACGGAACCCTTTGCATCGAATGGCACACAATTGATCGGTTTTAATTTTTTAAAATAGAACACTTGAAATTCCTTTCACGCACTTGCGCCTAATCCTGCATCTTGCAATAAAAAATAGTGCGCCAAGTTAAGGTAAGAATGTGTAGAACTATTTCAAAGTAAGTCTTTTAGACGTATTTATGATAAAAGTTTACCGTGTAATTACTTCAATTTATTTATTTGCCTATCTTTTCAGGCTGAATTTTCGTTTTCAGGGCTGATTTGTTGATATTCCATATGTAATGAAAATATTAATACGTGTATATAAGTAACTCTATAATAACTCGTAAATACATACTCTAGCAGTTGGATGTCTGTTACATTTTCTAATCAGAATAGCGTAAATAACTAATCCCATTTTGATAATTTTTAATATTAAGATAGAGGGTCATGAGATACCTACTTTCGTCGTGACAAAATGACAAAATAAATCTACAATCCATAAATTTTACACTACCCAATTTTTTTTTACGGGTCGAATTCAGACCCTTGACCAGCAGCGTGAAAAAAATCGTGACAAAAACTCAAGAACGTCACATGATAACTGATTGCATTGTTAGCTTAGCATTGCATTGTTTGAATTACATCTTTCTACTTTTGGATAACTTAGACCTTAGTAAAAAGCTATTAAGTGCGGCATGCTGCTGAACGTAAAAACATGTTAGCAAAAATATTTGTAAATATAAGTCCACAACTCCACACTCAACTATTGCAGGCTTAAAATTCACAAGTTCAAAATTAGGGTAATATGAGTAAGTCAAGGCCGAAGGTCAATACAACGATTATTTTTATTTAAAAATAGATTTTAAAACTTACAACTTAAGATTTAAAATAGTTTGAAATTATTTATTTTACCCAGGTAGTTGTTAATATTTTTTTCCAAATTAGGCCTTAGGCTCTTAGAAATAACGTTGATAATCGCATTTTCAGTCTTTCTTGTACCGCTGTGTCTCTTAAATACGGCTCATACGCTCGGCGCTCGATTCGTCAGTTTCAGTTGTAAGAATATCATAGATTTTTCAATATCATATGTACAGCCCGTACCGTTGGTTTAAGGGAGTTGATATGATATTGAAACAGTAGAGTAGTACGCTCCTTAGCGGGTACACGTCGCGTCGTACGCGTCGACATCTAATATATAGTTAGCGTGTTTTCTGATATATAGCTATTAGATATTGGACCAATATATAGGTACAGTAAACGCGTATGATTTGTATCGCCCACTCCTAATTGAAACAGTAGAGTAGAGTAGTACGCTCCTTAGCGGGTACACGTCGCGTCGTACGCGTCGACATCTAATATATAGTTAGCGTGTTTTCTGATATATAGCTATTAGATATTGGACCAATATATAGGTACAGTAAACGCGTATGATTTGTATCGCCCACTCCTAAATGATGCTCTCGAGTCATTTTGGATGTTTTGAAATTACTAAAACTTGTGAGATTTATGGTTTTTACCGATTCTGAGTTACCTAAATGTATATAATCTGAATGTTGGAAACGGTTCTAACGATTTTCATGAAATTTAGTATGCAGGTGTTTTCAGAGACAATCAATGAATTAACCGATCTGGGTAGGTTTCATTTATAGAATATCATTAAAATTTTAGTAATATGAAATGTTTTGAAAACTATGACTAAAGAAATTTTTTGGCAGAAGAAAATACAGCATTGAAATTTTAGGCAGACATTTGTATTTTTAAACATTTATTTGCATTTATTTTCAACATATGAGCTGTAATTATTCGTTTTTACCTCTGTCAAAATATTTTTATTTTTCCCAAGTGCTTTGTACTTGAAAAGTTTTTCTTTTCGTCTTGAAGCCCAATGTTGAGTTTCTTTTTTTGACATTACATATTCACCAGTGATGACCGCTGCGTTTATGTTATCTGCAATTAAAATAGAGAAGACTATAACTAAAAGTTTTTTGCAAAGGAGACTTAAATAAAATAAGAACAGTACCTATTTACATATTTTGATTTTAGCATGAATGTCTAACATACTAATGCCAATATCTAACATACTAATGCCAAGATTTTTTTTTATTTTTGTTAAATAATTAATTATTTGTTTAATTTATTTATTTAACAAATATATTATGATGGTCTTCGAACATTAAAAACTAATTTTTGAGTTTGACTCAGGATTTGGAATTTTTTAAAACTTTGTTTTTTATTGATTACATGTTGGCCCTTGGTTGCTATCACACTTGATGTTAAGTAATGATGCAATCAAGATATAAGCAAGCCAACTTATTACGAGAAGGATGAAAATCCACAACACTATCGGTTTCTATAGGACATTGTACTGGAATGCTAAATCGCTTGGCGATACGTCTTTGTCGGTAGGTCTAAAGCCTTCCACCAGCCAGACCAAGACAAATTAAGAAAAATCTCAATCTGCCCCACCGGGAATCGAACCCAGGACTGCGCCACAGAGGTCGTCAAACTTAAACTACAATAACTTTTGGATCTAATCGACAGATCAAGTACAAGCACACTGATTTTCAATTTCAGTTACACTTTCACAGACAATAGCTAAATAAATATACCAACAATTTTATTTACTTACTAGAGAAAATGTAATAACTCACCACTTTCATTTGATTCTCTAACATCTTCATCCAGAAGTCGCTTTCTGTGTGACTTTTTGAGGTGTTTTGAATTTCTATTATGTTCTTCTGTGTAAGTATCTTTCACCTCTTTGCAAGATAAATAGTCTTCAGAATCTTTAAACAACTTAACACCTCCTTTGATCTTGTGTTTTCTAGAAACAGTAAAATACAATTTTCTTAAAATGTAGTCATATAAATCACTAACTTCTAGTCAGTAGACTTAAAGAAGAAGAAGAAATAAAATTCCATTGCCACCTAGGCGTCTTAAGATATTTGAATAAAGTGCATACTGTATGGCAATAAGTATTTTCAATAGGTTACCTGAACATCTGACAACATTAAACAATATCACACAATTTAAAAATAAAGTACATAAAATGCTATTAGATAAAATGTTTTACACTGTAAATGAGTACTTCACGGAAAACAAATTTTAATTTCTTTTATATATTTTTTTTGACATTGTATAAATATAATCCTTTATATTTAAATATTTGACGATTAATGATATTACACATGTGACAATAATAGAAGGTTTATACTAACATAATTTGTAATTATTATAAAAAAAAAGGATATGTATAGTTTAACTTTAATACATTTTTTGCACACCATGTATGTGGTAGGATGTGATTGGACATATTTTTGTAATTTGACTTTAAAGTTTCACAGCTCCGAGGGGTCCCCTGGCAACCGTCAGGCAAATAATGACAGCTGTCATTATAGCTCCGTCGCTATCCGGGTAGCCGCGGGCCTCAAAGAAGGTTTGAATGTCAGGCCCACAGGGGTTAAGATCGACATTGTAACCACATTCTTGCAAATAAAAGATTTATTATATTATTATATTGAATATGAGGCATATGGCTGCGCAGTTTACAAAATTACACCTCAGCAGGGTTATTATAAATAAAAATAATTGCATAGTTGTATTCATTCATTTTTTGTGTCCAAATATATTAAAGCTAAAATGGAGAGAAGCTGAAAAGCAAGCAAGATGGGCCTAATCAAACTGAATAAAAGTCATTATCTGGAATATCTCCACAAGAACCAGTCAATATAGACAATCACACAGAATGATGTGCTGAACATATTTTCTCACATTATATCTATAATAACATGAACACACACACACACACACACACACAAACGCGCGCGCGCACGCACACGCACACGCACACACACACACACACACACACTCCTACCTTGGTTATTCTTTTTTCACTTTTTATATGTTCTTTTTTGCTTTTGTATAAATCTAATTGTTTATCAGCATAACATTGTATCATTGATATGGGGAAGACACTGCCTCCTGTAATACAGTAATAACTAGCACAGGAGGTAGGGCTTCAAATCTACACTGAATGTACTTTTGATTGATAAATAAAGACTTATTTATATTATTATTATAATAAAGCCAAATGCAATGTGGAATCTTAATCCCAAACAAATTCTGCTTATAGAGTGTATCATCATCATTATCAGCCTATTAAACGCCCACTACAGGGCCAGGCCTCCCTCCTTATAGGAGGGGATAAGAATAGCGTGAATATATTCATGTAATAATAATTGTTCCTAATAAAAAATTAAATTATAATAATAGGCTTAGAACAATTAGATGTAAGTTATATCTTTTGAATAACATTTGAAAGATAACAGTGTATATATATAGCATAAATTCTATAATCATTAGGCATGAAATTACATTTGTTTTGTATTTTCATTTTTGATTTGTTTGTTGTTAAACATTTCATATCTATTTTAGCTTTACAAGTTGACTTTAACTTTTTTTTATTAAGTTTTACATGTAAAAAATCCTACCAAATCCTACCTACCTACCTTAGCCTACCAGCAAGCCTTATTCAATTCTATCAATTCAATTCTAGGGGTATACCAGTGAAGTCTCTCTACAACCTGCTAAAAGACCTTGGCCTTACTAGAAGTGCAGTAAGCTCTATATTGGAACGAGTGTCCAAAGCTGCTCTAGTAGGGTCCTTCTGAATTTGGCTGGACAGGGAGAATAACTTGAACAGAGGAGGTGAGTGTTGACGCGCGTCACTAAGGGTACCCTTAAACCTACACCCGTGTCACAAGTCTTGGGCTCTGTTCGGAGTTTTTCTCTCAGCCACGCGATGGAGCCGGCACCCGCACAGTGAATCCATGGAATGCTAAGATATTCGTCTCTGATATCTTGTATTTCTACTTACTTCACATTTTTATGTTCAGTATCTACATATTCTACCATATTGTTGATAACAGCTGATATTTTATCACCTATGCATTTCTGCATTTCTTTGGGCACTCTGACATCATTATAATGAGATGATATTTCTAAATACCTCTCTGAATGAGGTTGTTCTGAAAAGTAAGCAATTGACGTATGAAAAAGTTTGTGTAATGTGTTATTATTTTTGAAATTGTAGAATTTTGGCTAGAACTCAATGCAAATTAAACTAAATCTAAATCAAGCATTCATACTGCTTATTTATTTATTTATGTAGGTGGATGTGCAGCTTTAACTTAGTGGGGTTAAGGAACTTACTCGCCAAGCTACTCAAAGACGGATTAGTGGCTTTAGGGTGAGAATGTTTGACTATGTAACAATGTTTGACATCACTATCAGATGTTAATGATGATGTATGAAACGACAGAGCTCTGAGGCACTGGTGTTTCATACCTGTAACTTCTCAACTCAGAGTTGCTATTCAGGTCTCAAACCCAAGACTGCTAGGAAACCACAAGAAAAACGACAGTAACGAATGGTTTAACATGGTTTCCAAAACAGGGACACCTAACCACTCAACTCCAGAAAATAAATTATTTAAGTAGTGAATATCAACCTGTTTTAATACACTGCAAAGTGTGGTCCTTTGATTCATTAATTAACTTTACAAACGATGTATCCACCGCCTCTCTGAATTTTGATAGATCTTCCTCTTCAGAAGAATCCGACATGCTCAATATCTAAATAGCTATAGCAAGAACCACCCAGAAAAATACAAAAAATTTATAATATATTGCAAAACTAACGAAGGACAAAAATCTATCTAAAATGTATTTTTTTATTCTTTATCTTTAATACCAGCTGAAATCAAAACAATAACATCAATTATAAACCACAGATTGCACTATAAACTATAACTTTCAATTAACTGTCAATGCCATGTGTCATAGAGTAATCTCTTAAGTTACCTAGTTTAGTACCTATTTACCTACAGCTAAGGGTTTCACTTTACCTGTCGCTGAACCAATTTAAGCAATCATTTATTTGTGATTAGAATAGGTAAGTTAATTAGTAATCCTAGCCGACAACCAAATTAGAACGTTTGTGTGTGGTGACAGGTGTTCTAACATTATAAGTTCTAAATATATTTTTTTGTCTCTGACAGTCTTGAATTTAATGTCGGGCATTTAAAAATGTTCATTTTTATGATTTTTATGCCGATATAGTCAATGTTTAGGCATGGCAACCGTTACTTTTATTTTTTCCTAGTGATTTGATTGTGAACCTAGCTAAAGAGCGTACTGAACGACTAAATGAATGAGTTCCTTGAAGAAAAGCTAATATACCTACCATTAAATACATATTTTTTGATCTTACGTATGAATGGTGTCGAATCTTTATAGAAAGACAACTTCAATATTTTGTGTTAATAAATAAAAGAATTTTTCATTATTATAAACAGATCGTAGACAATAGACATTTGACAACAGATTAAAAATTAAATTGTTTTTGTATTGAACAGATGGAAATGTAGTGAAGTTTGCCCAGTTGACACTGACAGTGCCTATAGAATTATAGATGTCCAGGTCCACTGTCCAAGTGTCCACTGTTCATCACAATTCACATTCATTCACCATCACAGACGGCCAGTAGTGATAAGTGCCTATGCCAAACCAAATTCCGAATGGGTGTTATAAATTTAATATTCATTCAGACGTTCTAACTTCCATAACAAATAATTTATCCAGCCAGTTTTGTATTTTCTTTACGAAATTTTATCATGAATGCTGTGTGAATGCTTAGTTGTGTTATAAATATTGAACACTATTTTTTTCTATATCAAGTTACAGAAGAGTGTGTTATTTGCATATAAATGTGTCTCTTCCTAAAATGATTTTTCAAGACTAAGTAAATTAGTGCCAATACGTTGAAGTGCCTTGAAATATTCTGCTTTTACAATGTATTCCAACAGACGGTTGGTTGCAATCTGCGGGGTGATTTTTTGCTGTAACATGGCATTACTAGCCGTATTTATAAAATATCACATCGGTGAAAAATGCTACATTACAATCAACGATGATCAAGAAGTCACTTCAATTTTACCTGACGACTTTTTAAGTATTGGAATAGACGCGTCAGAAATCCAAACTTACGACAGATTGGATTTCACAAAGAGTAGATTTAAAGAGTTGGCGGCAGCATTAGCCCCCGCTAGATTGCGTCTTGGAGGCACAATGTCAGATCGCTTGATATTCAGTAAGAATGATGTCCCGTCAGTATCATGCAACCATTGCCCAATAACACCAAAAACTGAAATTGTTTGCGATGCTGTTCAGGAAATATGCAGGCAAAAATTCCTACCCTTCTTCATTATGACAGGACAGAAGTGGAGCCAAATAAATGAATTTTGCAAGGCTACCAATATAAAATTATTATTCCCTTTGAATGTTCTCATCCGCGACAATAAAGAGTGGAACGACCGAAATGCCATTGAACTTTTGGAATTTTCTAAACATAAAAATTATGATATTGATTGGCAACTTGGCAATGAGCCTAAT
Source organism: Mycalesis mineus (assembly GCA_034621355.1). Taxonomy (NCBI): domain Eukaryota; kingdom Metazoa; phylum Arthropoda; class Insecta; order Lepidoptera; family Nymphalidae; genus Mycalesis; species Mycalesis mineus. Next base: position 13,123,222 of record CM067888.1, read on the forward strand.
TCATTCCGCCATGTGTTCAACATTAGTATTAGTCCTCGAGATCTAGCTCACGACTTCAAAAAGCTTAGAAAGCTTTTAAACCATCATGGCTACAAGAAATCTTTGCTGGTTGGCCCTGACACAACTAGGCCTCAAGATCACAACAAATATTGCCTGGAATACATGGTAGAGTTCCTGAGCAATGCTACTCATCACATCAATGTAAGATCCTGGCATCAATATTATTTGAACAGCAGAACTGCAAAATTGGACGACTTTTGGAACCCAGAAAACTTTGATTTACTCAAAGAACAAATTGAGACTATGAAGAATCACACAAAAAAATATCACAACATTCCAATGTGGTTGACGGAAACAAGTACATCATATGGAGGTGGAGCCCCAGGTCTATCTAACTCGTACGCAGGCTCTCCACTGTGGGTAGACAAGTTGGGATTGTCTGCAAAGTATAACATTACGACTGTGATACGACAAAGCTTTATAGGAGGTAACTACAGCATGATCGACGATCAACTAGAGCCACTGCCAGATTGGTGGATAAGTGTGTTGTACAAGAGACTGGTTGGCAACAAAGTTTTATATCTCAGTTGCAAATGTTCTCCATTCCAAAGAATTTATGCTCATTGTGCCAATAGAAAGTACACAAATGATACAACAGCTATAACCATTTATGCTGTAAATTTGCAAATGGAGAAAGCGAAATTTCTTCTCAATGGTACAGCTTTCCATGGTGACAATTTAAACATTGACGAATATATAATAAGTGCGCCATCTAACAATAGACGAACCAAAACTATACTGCTAAATGGATGGCCTCTATACTATGACACTTCATACCCTGAATTGCAGCCTTATCATATGAAATATGGTAACCATATATCAATGCCGCCATACTCTATTGGATTTTGGGTAGTGAAAAATACATCTATAACAATTTGTAAGTAGATAAGAAAAGACAGGTGTTAAAATCTTTCATATAATTTTTACTCTTAAATACATTTGCAATTCGTAAATGCATTCCAGTGATACAATGATGCCTTTAATTAAAATGTTACAATATAGCAAATTAATTTAAAAATAGCAGTTTTTGAAGTATCTATTTGAAAATCCATGTAGAATATTGAAAATTTTATATATTCAGATTTCTAATTCAGCCTATAGTATTGGGAAGCTACTAATCATAGAATCTCATTAATAAACAGCCATTTATCTATCTCATATAAGTTTAAAGTTTAGTTTTAATATGGGGCATGCACAAGGGTTGTGAACAGGGTAGGCACTAGACAACCAGTTAGTACAGGACAGAAAAAAAATATAGACGCAATTCTGTCTTTCCCACAATATCACTGGAAGCCAAGCATAAGCTGTGCTTTTGGACTAATATGGAGTGCATGCCCCTGATTCTCAGTAAAACATATATAACATCTTCTATATAAATCATACCTTTGTTACTGATGGTCTCAAGCTATTTAAATTTAGCAAAACTAGGTAATAATGTTAGAAATATAAGAAAAATATAAACTCAGTGCAAACCACTGATCCCAGTAATAGGTTATAGTAAAGTTTATTCTAAATTAATTGTACTTTTCTTACTTCTTGCTGGTCTCAAGATATAAGTGCCGCAAAACTAAGTAAAAATGTTAGAACTAAGTATACTAATGATCTTAATTTATGTATTTTGAAAAACTAATATTGTAAAACTGCATGCTTTAAATATTTGACCATGTTATACCAATATTCATGACATTTTTATCATAGAAGTTGGTTCCTAAAATCTCATTTTTCATCTTGAAATCTCATGTAATTAAGATGTCACTTTTGTGATTGCACAAACAATCAAAAAACTTGAATAAAACTTTAAACCTTTTTTATAAGATCTTTTTATACAATTTTATTTATTGTAAATAGTTTTTCTTTAGATATTTTTTGCAAGCAGGCAAAACTTGTTCTCAATGTTCTTGTTGTTACACTTACAATTTTCTAAAATTTTGAAACTATTCAAAATTTAAAAGTTATTTTGAATATTATGTTGTAAATTAAATCATATAGGTATATTTACTAGCATAAAATAAATGTAATATTTATAGTTTATAAGCATAAATATACATTAGTTGATTTTTAAGGATAGAACCTCACTAATCTATAAACCAGGCTAATGTGACTTGACTTTATAAATTAGGATCCCTTTCAAATTAAAATCCAACTTGATTTAACCCAATTCAAATCCTTGCAAACCTATTTATGTATTAAATATCTATTTAAATACTGTCATATAAACTTTGTTTCTTTATTACTGCCATTATTGATATTGAATGCTTTATTGTGCACAAGATATAACATAAAACATTCAAGATATAATACTAAAAAGTTATATAACCATGCAAAGACAGCCTTATTGCTACAAGATATGTCTTAGATGGAAACCTCGACTATTTTGGCTTTACACTGTAGAATGTAGAGTATAAAAAGTGTATAATTTTGGAAGTACTACTTTCATAACACATTATTTATTGAGTAACTTATTATACATTGTTTTTATGATGTTGTTTGAATTGTGCTTACACTGGAAATTCATCTTGTTTATTGAGTAGTTAATTGTGATTTTTTGTCTTTAGGATAGGCAATTATTGATGACCTAACAGTTTATTCATAGTAACAGTCATATGTAACATTCTTGAGAATTTGTTTATATATATTATTGACTTTATTATTGTTCTTAATAGGCACTTGACAAGTGGACAATCAACTGCCTTGCCTGGAAAGTAGTTTATACCTATTCTGTAATGACATTGAACTGATATCTAGAGTCTAGACCTTATTATTGTTGATGAAAATCTATACTCATTACAATGTGATAGCAGTAAGCTATTTACAAAATAATATTTAATTCCTGCTTCCTACTGTAATTGTACATTTTACTACTTTAACTCTTAAAAGGGGTTAGAGTATGAATTGCCATAAAACTTACTTGGTTTCAGATTTCGACTGAAACTTTTTTCACAGGGTTTCACTTTTTTAACCTAAGAGGTTGTTTTTTAAAATGTAAAATATTCGACTTTCAATTGTTTGGTTAAAGAATCCGGGTCATTTTTGTATCCGCGTAGGGACTCTTAAGCGGAACTAAAGGACCAAAAATGCCTCAGAATACCTACAGTTTAAAATCGGCAACTTTATACTTTAACCCCTAGTATTTAATAGTCAATTTTAATTATATGTATATTTAGACTGTTGATTCTTCTCAGTAGAGACCTTCGAAACGTTAGTAGAGTCACTATTGACTCAAGAAATGCCAGTGTAATAATACACTTTTTTGTAAATTACCCATAGTATTTCTTAAAATGGCCTTTTTTACAACTTTTCGTAAAAAATCTTGAAAAAAAGAAGTTTCCTTATTAAAATAATTTATTAAAGTAGAGTACTGGCAAGTAGGTATTTGCCCAAGTATGTTCATATTAAATATAAAATGCTACTTTATATTGTAATCTTAGTGTATTTTACATATTTACGGTATATTTATAAGTCAATATAATTATATTATTGCTTTTTGCTAATCGTGGGTGCCTACTGTAAGACTGACTAAAGTAATGTGTGAATTTTATTTTTATTTCCACTTTGTGCCTAATATGTACATAATTGTTATTGCTAAATATATTTAAAATTACTAAGTACTTCACAAATACAGTACTTTTCCTAAATTTTCTAACTATAAAAAAAATACACTTTGTGATTTAAGAAGGCCAGCCAGCAAGGTAACTTCTAAATCAAATATTAAAAGCTAAAAGTTTTTGAGCTCTTAGACAGTGGACTCCAGTGGTATGAGCTGACAGAATTTCAGCTTTTATAAAATAACAAAGTTTTAGCAATCACTGACTCTTGGTCTATTAATTAATGATAATTATTATATAATTATTTAATCATTATATTCTAATTACGCATTTACTTAAGTTAGATCACATTATATATATTGTCTATTATTATATTGTTAATTTGGTTAGAGTGAGATATTTTAAGACAAAATAACTTATTTGTGCTTCTGCTTTTCTGAAAATAGTCTGCCTGCCTTCTGACAGCTATGACTATATTGTAAATATAGATTTAAAATGTTGTATGAGTTGTTATTTTATGTGCCTATTTAGTAAATAAGAGCCATAAGTTCTTGTTGGTCAAGTGATTAGTCGTATTTAGTCAGCAGGCCTAAGACTGTATGCATAGTTAAAAAGTCACTGTTTTAGCATAGAGGAATGGTACGATGGACATCACATTTTATAGTTCCATGCCTTAAGATCACGTTAAGCCATTGGTCCCTTTCATTATTATTGCCATACTATAGCGATCTTTAGAGAGCCCAAACTGCATGTGACCTACGTGGTGAGTGCTCTTATACTTCTTCTTAACTATAAGTTAGGTGGGTACTGAGTAAAATCGTTAGTTTTTTTTTTTAATGACTACAAGTTGGCCCTTGACTACTATCACACCTGATGTTAAGTGATGATGCAATCTGAGATGGAAGCGGGCTTACTTGTTCGGCGGGGGATGAGATTATCCTTATGGTTTCTACACGACAATCGTACCGGAACGCTAAATCGTTGCGGTACGTCTTTGTCGGTAGGATGGAAAGTCGCCTTCCGGCGAAAGCCCCCACCATCCAGACTCATCAAGACTTAACATCAGGAAAAATCTCAATCTGCCCCACTGGGAATCGAACCCAGGACCTCAAAATTATAATCCACCCGTACACCACGCAAAACGGCGGTCATCAAACTACATCCTTAATATTGAGCTACATTTCGAAACTGACATTGTCCGTAAAGATAATATTTAACAAGGACACTCGCATGGCATTGTGACTAAAAGTCGTTTGCAAATATACGAGTATAATTAAATCCTATTATATTTGTTTACATATTAGTAAAGCGCAATTTATATTATTTACCTAACTTATGTAAACTGCCTTACATATTGAAATTAGTTCAATTTACTTGTGTTATAGTCTAAATCTAAAACACAGCCGCTGTTATACTTGTTTAAAAAAATAAAAAAAAATGTTTAAAAACTAACCCGGCTACGTAAAAAAGGGTCTAAAAAGGACGAAACAAGAAAATAATTCAGATAGAAATCCCGAAATGCATATTTACAATAATGGCTAAGGTAGAACTTCGGTCGAACTTACTGTAGGTATACTTCTTTTTGACTTGCCGTAGTCGGGTTAAAAAAAATATTGTCTTCGATTACTAATATAGTGTTTTAATTGTTCAAATAAAGTCCGTCTAGTATGTTCTTAAGTTCTTAAACTTTTGGGTAAAACTAATTTTTTCGACATTTTTCCTGGTCAAATTTAAAAGCACAGTAGTTTCGACTTGTAACTGTAACATGACCTATCTTCAATCTTGACGTATAAATACTTGAGGAAAACCAGGATCGATCCCTCTTCACAGTAGGTAGGTATTGTATTTCATTGTCTATTAATAGTGACTGTAGTTATTTTAGTAGTTACGTTCATATTACACGCTTCTCTGACTTGGAGGCGAATAGTGTACATTTCGGTTGTAATTTTGTATGTATGGGTTTGACTCTTTACCATTAAATAAATAAATAAATACTATAGAACAATTACACACATCGTTATATAGCCCCAAAGTAAGCGTACTCGTAAGTAGCTTGAGTTATGGGTGCTATGATGACTGATGAATATTTTTATATATACTATACATAAATACTTATAATATATAGATAACCACCCAGAGACTGGGAAACATCCATGCTCGTCACATGAACATTTTTCCAGAAGAGGGAATCGAACCTACAGCCTAGGACGCAGAAGCAGGGTCATTACCCACTGCGCCACTCGGCCGTCAACCATTGGTTCAATTTTTAGAACTTTTAGTTGATTTACACTCCAAACTTGAAGATTTTAGTGAAAAAAGAGATCAATATGTACACCTTTTGCGTTCTTTAAAATGAGGAATTTCTGTTAGGTTTATTTTTATTTATTTTGTAGCTAACAAAAAGATTATAAGTATTAATAACAGCATTATATTAAGTCATTACCGTACAATGACGATTTTGGAAGTCCTTATCTGATGCTAAAGTCCATATAGTAGCACAATCTACACAAAATAGTTATTAGAAAAATGTATCTATAGTAGCAGTATGGCTATTTTTTCTGCTGTGAGATGGGTGATGTGAAAAAGTGTTTACAAACAGCTTAAATTTTTAACTTGTAATCCTTAGGGCTAGCACAAGTTCTTAGACCACAAAATAAAAATAGTGTACAGTGGTGTAGAAGAATGATTATTTACTAATTATTATTTGGCAAAAAGACGTCAACGGAAACAAAGTCTACTCTAGAGAATTCAATAATACATTCGCCATATCCCATAATACTGGTAGAAATTGCACCTCAATTATTACGCGCTCTGTATCGATGTTATTTCTAGTTCGTGTGCTGTGATGTGGGTGATGTGAAAAAGTGTTTACAAACAGCTTAAATTTTTAGCTTGTAATCTTTAATAACCCTGTTGGATGTTTATAAAATTGTTTCATTATATATATCCTATTGAAATTGATGTTAATTCAGCTTTAAACGGCGAACTAACTGATGATAAACATGATGGCCTTAGCTTTGAACTCTTTATCTACTAACCACGAACTATTTATAATATAAAAATAATAAAAACTGTTTCTCAATATACCTGCTTGTGTTTTAATCATCTATTAATTTTAAGATAATAATTTTTTTTAACTATTAAAAAACTACTCGTAAAATTTTCCAATAAAAATTAAAGAGATTATCCAGAGGTCATATTTTTTTTATAATTTACATATTTAATCTTTAGTGAACCGCAATAAGTAGGAACTGTTGGTTTTCTAAAACTAGTTACATAATTATATTTGAAAACTCCGAGCGCTCCTCAGCGTTTCACGCGTGAAACTCCACAAAATACCCGAGATCGTATTTCATTTTTAATACGTTTTCATCGCAAATATATGTTCCTAAATATAGATATGTAGTACCTAATGAGGCGATGAACTCTAAAGAATAGAAATGGGTAATTGTACTCTGGCTGATCTTTATAAATAGGTACACAAATAATACACATACGTTTTTGGAACATTTGCGGTTAATCAACTCTGTTTTCCGCATCGTGATAATTATTACTTAACATTCAAACAGTACTGTAATACAGCTATGTATAAAATTGACATTCAACACGATTTATAACTCCAAAACTGATTTAGATAAATAAATAAATATAGGACAATTACACACATCGCTATATAGCCCCAAAATAAGCGAATTTAGCACTTATATTCCTGATATTCCTAGAAATCGGAATAGTTCTTTCTAATCAAGTCTCCTCAAAAGTTGCAACACGCTGTACTGCGGAAGGTCATGGCGGCATTGGTAACTATTTTGTACCACAAAATACTTGGTGCGCAGGCATAATGCTTCATGTTCAGAGCTGATGTGATGATTGGTAGGAGAACCGCGTGGCACTGCTGGGTAATCATGACTAATTCTTATTAGTCAACATAAATCATTATAAATATTTTTTATTAAATAGCTGACTATATTATATTTAGCTATTTACTAAACATCATATTATGATGTTTAGTATATTATAGGATTTGGAAGTCAGATCTACTGAGCTGTTTCAATAGTTATGAGTTTGGCTGTATTTTTTGTAACGACCACTTTGAGGTGTTAATTATACCTAATGATTGTCACCGACGTCTTATCGTGCTCACAGACGCAAGAACGTGTAACACCAACCTGTCTACTCTGAACTTCAACTGAATTTCTAGAAAGAAAAAAGGTTTTAATATTTCATCAGCCGAGGATTCGAACCCAGGATAATTTAATCCAAAACTATCTGAGCCACACACATTGGTTCAACCAGTGTCTTTCATCAAGTATATTAACTGTGATTGTTCTAGGTATTTAATTATATTTACACGTACGTCAAGCCAGCGCTTCCTTGGGCGGCCTCGGGGTTTAGCGCCAGGGACTGCGATGTTCAGACACCTGTTTCCGACGTAGCTCTGGACATTGAGCCTACTGCGGATGTGATCGTTACGTTGACGGTCACATCGATTAACTGTGATTGTTGTAGGTATTTAATTATATTTGTATGTTTTACAATAATAAATGTGAGCCCGTTGCATGAAATCGAATTTATAATTTTGGCGCCATTTTGAATTTTCGATTTAGTTTAGACCTATTATAAAAATATATGTTAGATGGTACATATCACATTAATTTTTATTATGTAGTAATAGATTAATGTATTTTGCAAAATATTGTTTTAAGGTAAAAATTTAAAATTCTTATAAAATAGATGCGTTGCCTCTCTTCAGTAGGCGGCATTGGACACTTGGACAGTTTGATTTTTTTTTCTCTGCGAGGTTGTGTACCAAGGAGAACTATTGAGTGCCAAATTGCCTACTGCCAAGTTGGTTGGGGGCTAAGTAAAGTTGGATCGTCTGTTTGAAATTTATTTGGAAATTCCTCCGGTCTACTTTATAGTTTGTGATTATATTGACAATCAAATCAGCTAAAAAGACTTGATTCTAGGCCGTTAAATAAATTAAATGAACAAATCAGCTGTTTGACGTTCAAATATCGGAATGAATTCAGAGGTCTGAAAAATAAATCATTTTGAATTTTGAGGTTAAATAATTACAAAATATAAATCATCTAATAATTAATTACTAACTTCAATTCAATTTATTACTTGTAAAACTATAAATTATAATATGTCTGAATATAAAAAACCAGCTATCGATCCTGATCTAGTGAAATTCTCCGAAGGAAATGACTATGATTCTCTTGCAAAATACTTATGCAAAGTTTACAGATACCGGGAAAATATAATAATACCCAGAGTATTAGGTCCAGTGGTCATAAAAACTAATGAAGAGAAGATGATTGAAGCCACCGTTGAAAGTTGCCCATTTAAGTCCTTGACAAGTTGCATTATAGGTAAATAGCAGTATTATTTGTATATAGCATAGCACTTAATATCCCTATGTTATATTTCAAGGCTGAATTTATATAGTACCCAAAACTTTAATTTAAGTAATTACTAGAAAAAGATCTTATTTATTTCAATATGATTAAAAATATCGGCAACTACAGCTAAGCTCAATATCAGATAACCTTTGATTACCAAATACTATTTTTTCGTTCAAAGAATGAGCAGCTAAAATAATCTTATAATATTCCTCCGTTTAAAATCAACAGATTGGTAGGTAGTATCTTACGTAGATATCAGAGTTTTTTACTAAGTCACTACATATAAGCGTTACATCAATTTACATGGAAGTTGAAGCATTACTTACATTATGATTAATTAGGTGGCTCTACTTCAATTCCAAATAAATTTATGTTAACTATTAGAAAGCGATTCAGTAAAAAAAGTTGAGTTCAGATTTGATAAAAAATGAACTGATGAACAAAATTTTTGAAATCTAAAATATAATATTAAGTAAAAATTAAAATATTTATTTACAGAAAAACACTGTCTTAACTGTCGTATTTATTTTTGACTACTTAATCTATTTATTTACAACCACTAATTTTTTACAGGTTATGGTCTTGGTGCAGCAGTTGGTCTATTCACATCATCACTAATGCCAAACATGACAGATCCAATGGCACAACAAAATCAAACAGCAAGAGAAATATTAAGGGAAATGAAAAACTCAATGTTGAGCTATGCTAAAAATTTTGCACTCCTCGGTGCTGTGTTTTCTGGAGTTGAATGTTGTATAGAAAGCGCTAGAGGAAAATCTGATTGGAAAAATGGCACATATGCTGGTGGTGTAACTGGTGGTCTTATAGGCTTACGAGGTAGATTAAATATCATCTAATGTACCAGCAGTACATAATTACTACTAACTTTACTTGCAATATGAAATTATGATAAAGGGTAAAAACATTTATCTCTCCATTGGAAGACTCTTAAATGTGCTATCTTTATATAATATAGTTTATACAAGCATCATCTATCTCTCTGCAGTCATTCATTCATTACTGAATATCGTGGTCAATAAACTCCACAGTTGCTCTTTTTAAATTATTAATTTTTACAATATTAACTGTATGATCCCAACTTGTTTGAAAAACATGTCCAATTTTATTTACACCGTCATCTATAGTATAATAACTTTGACTCAGTAAGTGAGTTTTAGCCATGCTTCACTGCAATGGCAGTATAAAAATTCATCTTGTTGCCATTCCAATGAAGACTTTCACTTCGGGGTTTTATCAACCCATCGTTTCTGTAGTATAAATACAGAATTTATGTCAGCAGCCTTGCCCCACAATAAAATGCCATAAGACATCACACTGTGGAAGTATGCGGACATATAGTTTATACAAGCTATATAGCAATATAAATACACATATTCCTAGAAATCCTAATGGCTTTATTTAACAGTAATTAATTTGTTGTTTTTAGGAGGATTGAAGGCTGGTTTATTTGGTGCTGCAGGGTTTGCTGCTTTTTCAACAGTAATTGACTATTACATGCATCAACGTTAATAGTGCACAAAGCAACATATAATTAGGAATATTCATATTTTTAATGTTAATTATAGTTTTAAAACCAATAAATGTGTAGAAAATGTGGGCATTTTTCTTGTATTTTCATAACGATTAAGCTATGATAAGATTTATTTTATAGTGGTAATTCAAAGGCAAAGGCATTCAAAATTTCAAAGGCATTTCCCTAATTAGGTACTCCTTTGAGGTACATTTGAATTAAGATTTATTAATAAAATGTTTCTTTGTATACAAAAATAGTATTTGTAAATTATCCGTTTTTGTTGAGTTGAAACTAGGTGCCCAAAAACCAAAAAGTATGACAAGAAAATAATACCATTTGAATTTTTTTAACTGGCAGCACTGTTTGTAACAGCCGAACACAGACCAATCACTAGAGCACTCAAGCGAATTAAGCGGAGTTCACATTGATCAAAACGGACTTTGACCACCGTTAGCAGAAATGTCACATAGTACGTTGAAAGTACTCTATGATCTTTGAAACAAAAAAAAATAACGACCGAAAACGGAAAATGGATTGCGATAGCGTGTGTGTTTAGATTTATACTTGAAAATTGATAATATAATGTATTAATAAGTTCGTTTTTCCTTAAAAAACCAAAAGATATTTGTATTAGGAATATACTACAGTAGTTTTATTTGTAGTGCGTCGTTTTATTTCGACAAAATGAAGGATCCCTTTGTAACAGACTCGGGTATCGATTCGCCAGCCAGGGAGAGCCTTAGAAATATCGAAGGATGTTACAATAGAAATTTATTTAAAGGGAAATCATTTGCCAACTCACGGCGTGCCTTGCAGTCTGGAGCGGAAAAGATATCTAGAACTTTCAAGTGCGTAAGAAACACATTTGGAAATTTGTCCCAGGTAAAAAAATCTCTTTTAAAATCAATCTAGTAACGTTTACTAATTGTATTGATGGTTAATCATTAAACAATAGTGTTAACGAGTTTTCGGATGTATTATTATTATCTGCACATATTAAATACTAAAGTTCTTTTACATTACGTATAGCAAATAGCAAATGAATCTGGATTGCACAGAAATCTCTTAAATTTTAATTTATAGATATACAAATAAATAAGGGCCTGTTTTTGCTATACCATAACTACATTGAGCTTAAGAATAATTGTAAGTTTAAGATAAAAGATTAGTAACAAAAAAAATGATGTGGTAAATTTTTGTAGAGGTGTAGAATTACCTTACATATTGCGTTATTATATTATATGGTAATGTCATTTATTTAATTATTTATCTTATTAATGAATGATAAATTTCACAGCACTTTAGGCTTAATGGGAGGCGCAGACACCGTCTGACAGAGGCTGGATCTCCTTGTCGGATGCCGACTACCCCGGTGACTAAAAAGAAACAGGTACAGTGTTAAATGTAGAATGAAGCATGTTTTACTGGCTTTGATTGAGTTTAATGATTCCTGATGGATACCAGCTCATCTCAGGTGGAATACTTACCTCTATACTTCTTTTAATTATTTTATTTCATTCATCCATCATGTAATTCTTGATAAATATTATTTTCTCTTCTCTTTCTTTTTATTTTTTATCATTACTAGCCTATTTACAGTACATTAGTGACAGGGCTACCTCCTAATAGGAAGAGACATAACATCCATACCCCCTTACCTGTAAGGACACAAGCTCCGGCTTATATCTGTCTACGGATTGCCAGGCTTAGACTAGTTAGAATTTAGTTAGAATAATGCTGTCAAAGTGAATGATTCCCTGATCCTTTAACATTCCTAGTAGGGCGCAGGCAGCTTTGCTGGGTTTTAGTCGCCACAGCCAGTGAGTCCCACATACCCAGTGGAGACTGCGAACTCCTGTCTGCGACCTTCCGACCGGGATGCGTAATTCATTTCCCAGCAAAAAAAAAGGCTTAATAATGTTTGATTTTTACCAACTGGTGTCAAATGTTAGAAATAATAATTTTCTTAATTATTATTCCAAAAGTTAAAAAACACTACCAATTTTCCAATCCAAGTTGTAACTTCCTATAACAGTAATCTTAAAAGAGGGCTAAAATATGTTAAAAATTAAACTAGATGTAAAGTTGTAGTAGAAATGTTTAATATAATCATGTACAGAGAGACAAACTGAAAACAATTTAAAATATTATGTTTATTTGTTTACTCACTTTCAAAGTACAGACACTCAGTTTTCTTATTATATAGTATCTGTTAAAAAATCTGTGATACATTTATATATGGTAATAGAAAGTTTGTCATATATTTCAGATATTAGGCAGAAGTCCCACTAAGCTGTACAGTCCGTTTGGTATTGAAACGCCGCACAGTCGTGATTTCAGGATGACACCGTACATGCCTGATACACCAGAACATGGGTCAGAATCAATTATCTTATTATATTCTTTTTCTATTCACCTTTGTCTGAATACTGCTTTAACTTTGGATGGACAAATTTTGGAACGAAGTTCCTTATCGCGCGTTGTGAAAGGGGGCTAGACGGAAAAAATTGGTACGAAAAGTTGTCACGACACTTTTTGATCAAAGGATCTTGCCGCCGCCTTTGATGTGTGTGCGCGTGAGCGGCGGGGGGCGCCCGCGCTGTATGCTGTCTCGCGCTCTCGTGGCGCCCTTTGGTGTTTCGGTGTATCCGGGTGTCCCTTGACACCTCTCAACTTTTTATTATATCTGACTGGCTTTTTTGCAGCAATGTAAGTGACATTTTCTATTTCTATTATAATTAGTCCCATTTTGACGACCTCCGTGGCGCAGTGGTATGCGCGGTGGATTTATAAGTCGAAGTCCTGGGTTTGATTCCCGGCGGGGCAGATTGAGATTTTTCTTAATTTGTCCTGGTCTGGCTGGTGGGAGGTTTTCGCCGTGGCTAGTTACCACCCTACCGACAAAGACGTACCGCCATGCGATTTAGCATTCCGGTACCATGTCGTGTAGAAACCGAAAGGGGTGTGGATTTGGTCCTACTCCTAACAAGTTAGCCAGCTTCCATCTTAGATTGCATCATCACTTAACATCAGGTGTGATAGCAGTCGAGGGCCAACTTGTAGTTGATAAAAAAAAAAGGTCAGGCTAGTAGAAGGTTTCAAGTTGGGATCGAAAGGGGTGTGGATTGCACTCTACACCGAACAAGTTAGCCTGCTTCTTTATATTGTTGACTAACTAAAAAGAAGCACAATTTAATCGGTAGGGTGGTAACTAGCCATGGCTGAGGCTTTCCACCAGCCTTCGAGTGTAGTTGGTCCATGTTAGAAAAATTAAACCGGCCCTGACGTGCATCGGCCCTAGGACCTCTGTCTTATAAATCCACTGCGCAAACTACTGCGCCCCGGCCGTTGTTTGTTGTCATAAAGTTACAAGTACATTAACTGATCCCTTACTATAGGTTTTAATGATTCTGTCTGTCTAAAAATGACTATTATTTTTTTTAAATTTCACTTTGGGATTATTTAATTATAGGCTGGATATAAAAATCAAAATATTATGACCTTACTAATGAACTAACCAAAACTGGCTATGTGGTTAGTTTGTGAGTTTGAAGTGGGTGCGAGAGGTATACCAGCGAAGTCTCTCTACAACCTGCTAAAAGACCTTGGCCTTACTAGAAGTGCAAAAAGCTCCATATTGGAACGAGTGTCCAAAGCTGCTCTAGTAGGGTCCTTCCGAATTTGGCTGTGCAGGGAGAATAACTTGAACAGAGGAGGTGAGTGTTGACGCGCGTCACTAAGGGTACCCTTAAACCTGCACTCGTGTCACAAGTCTCGGGCTCTGTTCGGAGTTTTTCTCTCAGCCACGCGATGGACCCGGCACCCGCACGGTGAATCCATGGAATGAGGTTATTCGTCTCAACATGGACAAGTCTGACAACATAGTCTAGAGGTGAGGTGGGTGCGAATCCCGACGGTTTCGCAATTTTTGATACTATTATTTGAACTTCACAGAGTTTCACCGAAGAGGCGCAAGGGCATCACTCACTCGTGGCACATCCTCGCCAAGAAGCGGCCGCGGGCGCTCTTCCACTAACCGTGTATACGTTGTAACAAACGCACAACCCACCGCTTCATTGTAATGTGTAAGTTGAAATAGCTTTTATACAATAGTCTTATTTTGTATGATCGGTGCTAATGTATCACATGACAAATTGACTATATTATGAAACTATGTATTGTATTAGAAAATAAACATAATATCAAAAATTGCGGAACTGACGGGATTCGAACCTGCGTCTCTCTGCCCTTCTGGGCCTCTAAGCGCCTTTACCGCTAGGATACGGTATCCCATGACGTCGATGCCGAAATTGTAATTGATATTTTGTTGTGATATCCAGGTGAGGCCTATAACGCCATCTAACATGAACTGTTGACAAGTTACAATACTATTGTAGATTTTTTTATTTATTTTATGTATCTACTGATTTATTAATTTATAATAATTGTGATTTCATGAACTGACATCATTATAAGTCATGTTTTGCATACAAATAAAAATTAGTATTAATGGCTGCACTGCTAACAGTTTGAAGTATTTACTAAAGGTGCAAATTCGTAGCCGACAGCTACAGATGCCTTGTCGCAAAGACATTATTAAATATGAATGAATTAAAAGAACGGTAGTTTCATAATATAGACAGTCACTGGAACGGAAATTGAATGTCACTTGAAATAGAGTTTAATTATACACTTGTGAATGAGTGCGTTTATTTTATTGTTCAATGAGTGCTTTGAACAGTGAGATGTTATTACTTCTAAAGACCTTACTTTACTTACGTTCGTAAGGTCCTGGTACTTACCAGAGGGGTAGTGTGATTTTTTTACCAAGTGACTGAGTAAATCGTAACCACTTGTAACATCAATTCATATAATAAAAAAGGATTTACTTACGCTTATACCCGCATTTTTAATTCCGTGTAATTCTGACGTTCATTTCACGTTTCTTAATGTTTTAAACATAATACAGTTCCCGTAAAAATAATTACAAATTAAAAAATACACAAAGTATTCATTACATTCTAAGAATAAAATTTAAACTCGCGCAAGGTATATTTAATTAAAAATTAATATAGCATTAATTAAGTAAATACATTTTAAATATAAATCATCAAATTTGATAGATGTGTGAAAAAATGTATCTAGCCTCGTCGGGGAAGAACTTGGACGTAACAAACCCTTTTTCACCAAAAATTATGAATTGTGCTCGATGTTATTTTACAATGAACGAAATTATATTTATTTTAGATATACTATTGTGATTGTTTAATAAACTATTTATGGTTCTTTTACTTATGACATCAATAATGCGAATGTGTTCAGGATCGCTATGCCGCATGACCATCGTAATTATCTAATGAAAGTATACGTAATAATTAAAAGTAAAGTAAAATCTTAGAAAAAATTTGAATTTAAGGTATTTAATAAATAATAAAATGTTTATTTCAAGTCATAAATATAGATGTAATCGTATGCAAGTTTTGTGATACCAGAAACGTTAAAAAGTGACACACGCCAGGATTCCACGGAACTAAATATCCGAGTAAAATAATCGCTTCAATTTCATATAAGTTACGGCGTTACGTTTTTACGCAGCGACTCGGTAAAAAAATCAAACTAGGCACTTAGGACATATTCAGTCCTTGCTAGAAATCCATATCTACTATTTTATATACATAATTCAACATCTCACTTGTTTGAGCAACTGAACAATGCATTCTACTGCAACTCATTATTTTAAATAATTATTTTAACAATAATAATTCAATCATAAGTAATTCTTTTTAGTGGCACAATAATAAATCGCCACGTGTGAAGCTCGAAGTATTACAAAGTAATAGCAGTATCATATCCAGTATTAAATACGCCAAAATTGTATTGTATTTGCTTCTGTTCAGGCCTGTTTACATTGATCCAGTTTTACAATATTCAGAATTGCTGTCTTCGCTTATACAGTGAACTGTAATGAACACTCGACTAGACTGTCCTAGAATTATATCCTTCTCCACAAAGTGCATAGACTACAATGATTTTTGGTTTTATATGAGATTAAGATACCATTTCCATTTATTGACATTTCTATCGTAAGACTTTTATATCTCCATCGTAAGATGGTAAAAGTTTTACAAATACATATAGTCAAAATATATCAACTTACTATCTTAATAATAATAATATTATGAAGGTGAAGAATATTAAGCTTTTAAAATTTAAGCTTGGTTCTTATACTTAGTAACGCGAATTGGTTAGTGGCACATTGTAATAGGTACTTCGGATAGTGCAATAATACATCATCTGGGCTTTCCAATACTAAGATTGTATTGCAAAAAATAATATTAGGTATATCTTTACAATATGACCTATAGAGAGATGGATATCTCAACAATTTCATGGATTCACCATACAAGTTCTGTTGTGTGGCAGAAAAGAAACGCAGAGTCTAGGACTTGTAAGACCAGTATAAGTTTAAAGAGCATTCTTTATACAATAAGGTACTCGACTGATATAATACTCGTGTGTTATAATTCTTATTTAAACTAAATTTAATAACAAATAAAATTATGAGAAAACTTACTAAATTCATCAAATAATAAAAAAGTTACAAGATTTTAAATATTAATTGTTACATGCACAGTAACAATTAATTGTTACAGACACGGCCTTGCAATGTCGTGACGCCATAACTAAGTTACGCCATAGTAGCTTAATAATAATTATAAAAATTAATTTTCATAAGACGGGTGACCTCTTGTCCAAAATTTAAACGTTTATAATTAAATCTTTCGTCAGATTTGAATTTTATTTACACCGTACGTCATTATTTTTAATTGCGTAATAAAGTAACAAACAATATCGAGTCATCTACCCTATTCACTTACTCACATTCGTAACACTCTTCACACTGAAGACTTCTAAGTGTAGAGTGGAATTATTGACACTGGATCAATGTAGACAGACCATTAATTTACATATATACATCTTATTGTATACAATTTTAGTATGTAGTTTGAATACGCTTGTGTGACAATATCTATTAGTCTGCAAAATAAATGTAGGTTAAGACTGGTTATATTTAATTTATTGTTTAAAACTTTAAAGTTGCTGCTAAATTAAGCTTAAGTAATTGATCGAACTTTGTTTATTTTAGACATGTCAATACCAATACAAATTTTGTATTTAAATAACGCATCAATGTTGTTCTATTTGAGTATATTTATTTATATAACTAACTGATGTAATAGTTCCTGATATTTATATTTTAAATATCTAATAGTTATTTGTATTTTAACTGGACTACGGAAGCTAAGATTTTTTTTTAAATTATGACATTAAAATTAATTTCCAAATTATGTAGGTACTATATTTGAGAGATTTGCATTGACTAAATGTCTTTAATGTAATTTTTATATAATTTTTTATTCTGTACCTATAAGATTATTGCATTTAACAAAAATTGTATTAACTTCACGATTAAGAATCCAAAAACACTTTTGGAACTTCTGAATAATTCTGAATAATCATCTTAGTAGTCGGGTTTTATTTTTGAACTTTATCTTGTTGTAGTATCTACTATTCTTGCACTGCTATATCAGCTTTTATATATACATATATTTTCCACCTAATACCATAATATAATATACATGTGTAAAATATTATAAGACTGAATGTCTCTTTATAATAAGGCGTCTTTTAAATATTTTGTCTCTGAAAAATAAATGTAATGGTTTTTCACTGGACATTTTAACGAATAAGTAATTATTAATTATATAAAAACTCATTTTCGTGAAGAAATCAGTGGTTTTTGTAGTTTTGGCGATATTTTAAGTGAACTTTGTATGTAAAAGTAATATTATAGGAATTACATTCTCATTTCTGGTAGTCAAGAATTTTTAAAGTTCTTTTATATTAAGTCAAGATTTAAAAGAAAGACTGGGTAATATGTCTGAAAAAAAGAAAGAAAAAGCTCGTGTTTGGAATGCAAGAATAACGGTTTGCGTAGAATATTCTATTTGTAGATTATTATAGATTACGAGTACATTTACAACCGTCCTTTTTCAGTAAAGTACTTTCGTAATATTAAAATGCTAACTTGAAACTCCCCCTATAATATTGTGACCCTTTTGGTAAATTATATTTAGATTATTGGTATCGTCATCCAGTCAAAAACCGTTACATTTACATTTAAAACAGAATTTAAGGCAGGTAATTACCTAATTATCTGCTTGTTCCATTAAAAATTTGCCTCCTGGGAATATCAAAAACTTACAGATCCACATATCGAACTTCAAATTTTTATGACACCGTTGGGGAGGCGAAGTTGTAAACTCACAATGGAATAAGCTTAATTTAATTATTATTATTGGATCTGTTTTTCAGGCTATGCTCGATGTATCTCATTTATAATACTTATATTATAAAATAAACTTTTACAAATGTATACTTTTTTATTTACATACCTACTACCTGACATCGATGTTTTTGCAAAAATATTCTACTCCTTAAGCCTAAAAATTATTAGTAGCCTTCCTGTTGGCTGCTAATAATTTTTAATCTATACTAAAGCCAAACTCGATTGAGAATGCTTGTCAACAAACAATTTAAAAATGAAGGTAGAAAATGCAACACATTTTATGCCTAATAAATTTAAAATTATGTTTTGTTATTTTAAAAAATCTTTTTTAAAAGATATTGAATATTTTAATTAGTTTTAAGCTTACTAATCAAATTTATTCTCATGAATTCGTCATTAACTAGTTAATTTAAAAAAAGGTGTAAAATGACTAGTGAGGTCTACCTTAATTTTTATTTTGTTTGTTGACAAGCATTCTCAATCGAGTTTGACTTTAGTATAGTATGAACTGTTGACAAGTTACAATACTATTGTAGATTTTTTATTTATTTTATGTATCTACTGATTTATTAATTTATGATAATTGTAATTTCATGAACTGACATCATTATAAGTCATGTTATGCATAAAAATAAAAATTAGTATTAATGGCTGCACTGCTAACAGTTTGAAGTATTTACTAAAGGTGCAAATTCGTAGCCGACAGCTACAGATGCCTTGTCGCAATGACATTATTGAATATGATAAAACTATAGATTTTTGAATTAAAAGAACGGTAGTTTCATAATATAGACAGTCACTGGAACGGAAATGGAATGTCACTTGAAATAGAGTTTAATTATACACTTGTGAATGAGTGCGTTTATTTTATTGTTCAATGAGTTCTTTGAACAGTGAGATGTTATTACTTCTAAAGACCTTACTTTACTTACGTTCGTAAGGTCCTGGTACTTACCAGAGGGGCTAGTGTGAGTTTTTTACCAAGTGACTGCGTAAATCGTAACCACTTGTAACATCAATTCATATAATAAAAAAGGATTTACTTACGCTTATACCCGCATTTTTATTTCCGTGTAATTCTGACGTTCATCTCACATTTCTTAATATCTTTATACACAATACAGTTCCCGTAAAAATGATTACAAATTAAAAAAAAAATACACAGTATTCATTAGATTCTAAAAATAAAATTTACACTCGCGCAAGGTATATTTAATTAAAATTAAAATGTTTATTTCAAGTCATAAATATAAATGAAATCAATTATTACATTACATGGACTTTTTATTTGATTTGATGAAATAAAAATCGTATGCAAGGTTTGTGACACCAGAAACGTTAAAAAATGACACATGTCAGAATTCCACGGGACTAAATATCCGAGTAAAATAATCGCTTCAATTCCATATAAGTTACGGCGTTACGTTTTTACGCAGCGACTCTGTAAAAAAATCAAACTAGGCACTTAGGACATATTCAGTCCTTGCTGGAAATATAGTTAGGGTGGTAGGTATCTACTATTTTATATACATAATTCAACATCTCACTTGTTTGAGCAACTGAACAATGCTTGGATGAAGCAATGCATTCTACTGCAACACATTATTTTAAATAATTATTTTAACAATAATAATTCAATGATAAGTAATTCTTTTTAGTGGCACAATAATAAATTGCCACGTGTGAAGCTCGAAGTATTACAAAGTAATAGCAGTATCATATCCAGTATTAAATACGCCAAAATTGTATTGTATTTGCTTCTGTTCAGGCCTGTTTACATTGATCCAGTTCAACAATATTCAGAATTGCTGTCTTCGCTTAGACAGTGAACTGTAATGAACACTCGACTAGACTGTCCTAGACTTATATCATTCTCCACAAAGTGCATAGACTACAACAATTTTTGATTTTATATGAGATTAAGATACCATTTCCATTTATTGACATTTCTATCGTAAGACGTTTATATCTCCATCGTAAGATGGCAAAAGCTTTACAAATACATAAAGTCAAAATATATCAACTTACTATCTTAATAATAATAATATTATGAAGATGAAGAATATTAAGCTTTTAAAATTTAAGCTTGATTCTTATTCTTAGTAACGCAAATTGGTTAGTGGCACATTGTAATAGGTACTTCGGATAGTGCATAAATACATCATCTGGGCTTTCCAATACTAAGATTGTATTGCAAAAAATAATATTGGGTATATCTTTACACTATGACCTATAGAGAAATGAATATCTCAATAATTACATGGATTCACCATGCAAGTTCTATTGTGTGGCAGAAAAGAAAAACAGAGTCTGGGACTTGTTAGACAAGTATAAGTTTAAAGGGCATTCTTTATACAATAAGGTACACGACTGATATCATAATACTAGTGTGTTATAATTCTCATTAAAAACTAAATGTAATAACAAATAAAATTATGACTATTGTATGTAGTTATGTAAAACTAACTAAATTGATCAAATAATAAAAAAATTGGTTGTCTGTAAAGTCGGTTTACTGACGATAGTTGAACGTGACAACGTCTGAAGAAAATACTGATGGAATGGTAGCATTCAATTGGTTATTAAAATTTTTAATTTAAGTATATTTTCATAAATATTAATTTAAATTAATGAAATAATTGATTTTGATTTTATAAGTTTTATTTTAAATTTATAATCAATATATTAATTTTTAATTTAAAATTAATATATTTAATAATTATATTTAATAGACGGATGTCGAACGCTGCCGAACGCAAAGGCCGATTGTGCTTCTTTGTCGCTCGTTCTGCGCTCTCGCTTGCACTTCAAGCCTTACATGGAACGCCTCAAAGCGCGGTAACGCCGCATGAGTCATGTTTTTTCGTGCGTGCAGCCGGCTCTATCGAATTATAAGACGTTGTCACGTCAAAAAGTTACAAGATTTTAAATATTAATTGTTACAGACACGGCCTTGCAATGTCGTGACGCCATAACTAAGTAACGCCATAGTAGCTTAATAATAATAATTATAAAAATTTTCAAGAGACGGGTGACCTCTTGTCCAAAATTTAAACGTTTATAATTAAATCTTTCGTCGGATTTTAATTTTATTTACACCTTACGTCATTATTTTTAATTGCGTAATAAAGTAACAAACAATATCGAGTTATCTACCCTATTCACTTACTCCCATTCCTAACACTCTTCACACTGAAGACTTCTACGTGTGGGTTGGAACTATTGACACTGGATCAATGTAGACAGACCACTAATTTACATATATACATCTTATTGTATACAATTTTAGTATGTAGTTTGAATACGCTTGTGTGACAATATCTATTAGTCTGCAAAATAAATGTAGGTTAAGACTGTTTAATTTAATTTATTGTTTAAAACTTTAAAGTTGCTGCTAAATTAAGCTTAAGTAATTGATCGAACTTTGTTTATTTTAGACATGTCAATACCAATACAAATTTTGTATTTAAATAACGCATCAATGTTGTTCTATTTGAGTATATTTATTTATATAACTAACTGATGTAATAGTTCCTGATATTTATATTTTAAATATCTAATATTTATTTGTATTTTAACTCGACTACGGAAGCTAAGGATTTTTTAAAAATAATGACATTAAAATTAATTTCCAAATTATGTAGGTACTATATTTGAGAGATTTGCATTGACTAAATGTCTTTAATGTAATTTTTATATAATTTTTTATTCTGTACCTATAAGATTATTGCATTTAACAAAAATTGTATTAACTTCACAATTAAGAATCCAAAAACACAAAAACAATAATTCTGAATAATCTTCTTAGTAGTCGGGATTTATTTTTGAAATTTATCTTGTTGTAGTACCTATCTACTATTCTTGCACTGCTATAATATCAGCTTTTATATATACATATATTTTCTACATAATACCATAATATAATATACATGTATAAAATATTATAAGACTGAATGTCTCTTTATAATAAGGCGTCTTTTAAATATTTTGTCTCTGAAAAATAAATGTAATGGTTTTTCACTGGACATTTTAATGAACTTGTAAGTATTTATTATATAAAAGCTCATTTCCGTGAAGAAATCAGTGGTTTTTGTAGTTTTGGCGATATATTAAGTGAATTCTGTATGTAAAAGTAATATTAAAGGTATTACATTCTCATTTCTGGTAGTCAAGAATTTCTTTTATATTAAGTCAAGATTTAAAAGAAAGACTGGGTAATATGTCTGAAAAATAGAAAGAAAAAGCTCGTGTTTGGAATGCAAGAATAACGGTTTGTGTAGAATAACGGTTTCTATTTGTAGAATATTAAAGATTACGAGTACATTTACAACCGTCCTTTTTCAGTAAAGTACTTGTTAATATTTAATGCTAGCTTCGAAACTCCCCCTATAATATTGTGACCCTTTTGGTAAATTATATTTAGATTATTGGTATCGTCATCCAGTCAAAAACCGTTACATTTACATTTAAAACAGAATTTAAGGCAGGTAATTAACTAATTATCTGCTTGTTCCATTAAAATTTGCCTCCTGGGAATATCGAAAACTTACAGATCCACATATCGAACTTCAAATTTTTATGACACCGTTGGGAAGGCAAAGTTGTAAACTCACAATGGAATAAGCTTAATTTAATTATTATTATTGGATCTGTTTTTCAGGCTATGCTCGATGTATCTCATTTATAATACTTATATTATAAAATAAACTTTTACGAATGTATACTTTTTTATTTACATACCTACTACCTGCCATCGATGTTTTTGCAAAAAATATTCTACTCCTTAAGCCTAAAAATTAATAGTAGCCTTCCTGTTGGCTGCTAATAATTTTTAATCTATACTAAAGCCAAACTCGATTGAGAATGCTTGTCAACAAACAAATTAAAAATGAAGGTAGAAAATGCAACACATTTTATGTCTAATAAATTTAAAATTATGTTTTGTTATTTTAAAAAATCTTATTTAAAAGATATTGAATATTTTAATTACTTTTAAGCTTACTAATCTAATTTATTGTCATGAATTCGTCATTAACTAGTTAATTAAAAAAAATAGGTGTAAAATGACTAGTGATTTCTACCTTCATTTTTAATTTGTTTGTTGACAAGCATTCTCAATCGGGTTAGGCTTTAATATAAGTGTCTAAACACACCATGCCGAAAATACGCGACCGAAATAGTAGAAGATCCGAACTAAGATCGACCTTCACCGAACTGATAATAGGATGAAATATATTTCATGACAAATTTAGTATATCAGAAAATATATTGAAAATAGGTTGCCTAAAAAAATCCGGGACAGACATTTTTTTGTTATTTTTAAAAAATAATTTTTATATTCTAGTAAACAGTGAGTGTTATTTTGAAGCAACTTATTTCTGAGTTGTAAAAAAATAATAAATTCAATAAATATAAATCATATATATTAAATATAATACTAAAATATGACACCATATAAAATCAGCTAAATCAATAAATATTTATCAAAATTTATACAAATATTTATATTGACAATTATTATATTGATAATTATATATGTCTTGGCGTCGTATCGTATTATCGACACAGTGATCTTGTTAATGCGTATAATGTGTTGCTATACAAAACATTGCCGCCGAATCGCTGCCGGACTTACGCCCCACCGAAGTTCGGCTGTACGCTATAACGCGACGTAATTTCGGTTTGGTGTGTCATCAGTAATAAATAATACATTGCAGGCGTAGTCACGCCGAACTTCGGTCGCGTATTTTCGGTATAGTGTGTGTAGACACTAAGAGCTAAGTATGCATTCTCATTGCGGGCCTAGGCCGGTTGCGAAGGCGGGCGTGACATTTCAACACTAGCAGACGCTCGCGACTTTGTCTGCGTAGTAATTAGTGTATTGCAACCTTACAAAAATAAAAAAATGCTCGTAACCCAGTGTTCTTAAGAAAAATGGGTGTTCAAGTTAACCTCATAAGATGATAAATATATGTCACCGCGGACTTTTTTTAAAGCCCTAATAATAATTATTCATCATATTCATCCAAGTTACATACCACCTCGACAAATTATAGAGTATTAAAACCTTCATCAGGAACCACTCTATTAGTGAAAACTTGTCGTCAGACACGTTAATGATTAAACTTCAAAAAAAAATGTTCAGCAGCAGCTTGGAAGTTGGTGATATTACCCGTTTCGGAGGGCCGTCCGTCACAGTCACAGCTGTTGACATCTGATATTGATAATTAGGCATATGACGAGCGTGTCATCAGCCTGGGGAATCCCTCAGACATACCTGTAGTTTCTGGGTGTTCTCATCTTGCTATTGGCGAATACTTGCACGACCATAACCAAGTAGCCAAGATAATCCACCAACAAATTGCTCTTCAGTATGGCCTTCTCGGTTCTGAGATGCCTTACTATAGGTACGACCCAGTATCAGTTCTTGAAAATAGCAGTGCATTGCTCTACTGGGATCGAACGATTATCACTGACAGTTATATTGTAGCCAATAGACCTGATAAAGTGATAATCAGTGCGCCGTGTAATGATTGTTGATATTACTGTTCCACATGACGATAATCTGGTGTAAGTCGAAAAGGAAAAAGTATCAAAATACTTGGACCTTGCTCACGAGATTACCGCCATGTGGAATGTTGTGTCGACGATTATTGTTCCTATAGTCGTTTCAGTTAATGGTTTTACAGCGAAAAGCTTCGACCAATACCTTAAGAAGCTTTTGCTTAATTGTTGGATCAAGGGTCGGATACAGAGAGCAGTAATTCTTGAGACAGCGCGTATTGTGAGGAGGTTCCTCACTCTGGAGTCCTGACCACCGGTTGTTTGGGCCCCGAGCCCCGCAGCAGGCGGAGATTTTTTTTTATAAATTATTAATAATGTTTAATAAAATGTTTTTTATAAGCATTGATGAAAATTTTAAAAAAAAATTGGTTGTCTGTAAAGTCGGTTTACTGACGATAGTTGAACATGACAATGTCTTAAGAAAATACTGATGGAATGGTAGCATTTAATTGGTTATTAAAATTTTTAATTTAAGTATATTTTTATAAATATTAATTTAAATTAATAAAATAATTGATTTTGCTTTTATAAATTTATATTTTAAATTTATAATAAATATATTAATTTTTAATATATTAATTTAAAATTAATATATTTAATAATTATATTTAATAGACGGATGTCGAACGCTGCCGAACGCAAAGGCCGATTGTGCTTCTTTGTCGCTCTCTCTTGCACTTCAAGCCTTACATGGAACGCCTCAAAGCGAGATAACGACGCATGACGTCATGTTTTTTCGTGCGTGCAGCCGGCTCTATCGCATTATAAGACGTTGTCACGTCAAAAATTGTAAATAAATAAATGTCAACATCACTCTGAAGCCCAACATCTAGCTTAGGAACAGCGTAGAAGGTCTAAGCGCCTGTAGTGAGTAATCCAATAGGCTGACACGGGTGACCTTTAGTATCACACGATAATGACATCTTTTCCGTCATAAACTTTAAAACAGCACGACGTGCTTCCTTGTTAATTAGGTATTATGATTTTGCTGTCCCCTAAAACTTTCAGGTTTAACAGTTTGACCTCATGAATTTCACGCAAATGAGATGACATCCATATGTGAATAATAACAAAATTAATCAACTCAAGGAAATGGAAATAAAACAAATAATTAGACAAAGATAAAAGTTTTTATAAATCAACAAAAGTTATCTTAAAAATAAGGCTCAATACAACGAACGTATGTGCATCTATCTAACAAATTACAATATATTTAATACAACCTATCTAACTAGGTACCTAAATAAACTTTACTTTTTGAGGTTCTTGTATACAGTACCTATAATATCTATATTACAAAGAAATTAGTTATGCCACGGAGTTATATTACAGCGAGAAAATGCGTTTTGAAAATCTAAGTGTGTCCGAAAAATTAGTGCTAAGGTCCTGTTAGTATTCGAAATTATAACAAGCCACTGCGCCAGGAGGTCGTCAAAAGTTACGTCAATTGGTTTTAAACAAATTTCGTTCGTTTTATAAAATACACTCGAGCTTTTAAAACTTTTATAAAAAGTTTCATAATTAACTAGTAATAGAATGAGTCTGTTTTTTACGAATAAATAAAAAATTCTGTCTTGAAATGTTAACATACTACCTAATACAAATTTATAGTTAAAAATAACAGAATATGATTTAATTTTATGTAATAATCAACGGTAGCTTTACATTAATCCGTGATAGCCAATTTCCATAGCCCTAATTTATATGTGTACTGTGTACAAAATTTTATATTACGCTTTGAGCCACGTCTTATTAGATTGATATTAACAATTCTATTATAAAAAATGATTTTTAATAAACAAAAAAAAATCGAACTGTCACATGTTCACGAAAATAACGGCTTTCGTTTGGTATCAACGGTCTGAAACGTAAAAAGTAGGTATATTAGCAATCATATTTTTTTTTAATTTAATTTTTGCAAAATAGATTTGTTAAAAAATTTTGTATCACATGATACTATCAAATCCGTTATAGCTGGCACCCTTAAACATTCACTCATGCTTATGTATTGTCTATGAATAGAAACAAGGCACCATTTTCATTTTTATAAAACTTTAAGTTCATAGCTCATTAGAACCACTCTTGACCAGCACTACCTCGTTGCTCGATGTCGATGTGATGGTGTTAACTAGTCGTCCACTAGTAAGCCTATGTATAGACCGAACCATATAAATTGGTATTGCAAATTCATAGGTCAGAGAGAGAGAGGTATAGTAGTTTGTACTCCTTTGCTCTCGAGTGTTTAACGCCCTTTATTGATAATTTATTTATATATGGTACGGATTATAGATTCGGAGTATTAGGCTCTGGATTCAGTTTAAAATGTATAGCATTTTACTTCAAGAAATTCAAAGTAGTTTATTTTGGGTAGGCTATAAGCACTTTTGAAGCGTAGAGTTGGACAATATGAACTGATTCCACAACCGAGTCGGATGACTGGTTCTGCTAAGAGAGCCAGCAAGAAAATCAGCAGTTGCTTCATTTAAGTCATTCATTTTAACAATATTAATTGTATTTTTGAGTGATGTTGGAAGTCGATCCAATTGTCTCTGAACATCCTTGTTATTTAAAAATTAATAAATACATTAATACGTGTTGTAACTTTTAGTTTTAACACATTGATTTTTCTTATACATTGGCAGATATAAGACTAAATTGGGCATCTTGTTGTAAAAGAGTATGTGAGATTGGGTTCCTACGAATAATTTTTATACTTTTCGGAGGCGAAAAGCTAATATAGTTATATCAGCGAGTTGTGTCCGTTTCCATGAAAGACGAGAATTGTACATATCAGTTTGAAAATGGGAAGTTCATGATGTTACATCCGCGTTTCGAAGAGCACGTTAAGCCCTCAGTGACAGTCACAGTTATTAACATTTGATATTAATCATTAGGATCAACTAATTAACGGCAGGTGGTGATAAAAGATGGTTAATTTAAAAGAGTAAACCACTAGCGAACAGCGTGCCATTCACTCTGGATCGACGCGAGGGCAATGCAAGGCAGCGTGCGAGCTACGAGTGGTCTATTCGCCGTTCTCGCCTGATTCTTCCGCAGGTGAGGCGCTCCGGAGATGACAGTGAATATTTTTATATACGATTTTCATATAAATAAGAATCGCTCGAGGTGAAGCGGAGCTGATGGTTGGATAGTGCTAATAGGTTAGATAGAGTGGATTAGGTGAGCTATGACCTTTACTTTGAAACGCAAACTTTTCAGTGTGATGTCTAGTCTTTTATCATAGACACAACACATACAGTGTTGCCAGGTAATATATATATATTTTATTAATTTCTGACAGAGATCGTCGAAATTCAGAAATATTGCTTCAAAGAGCCATTATCTTTCACACACTATCAAGGATAAAACGTCACATATGTATAGAGCAAAACGTTCTGCTTCATTGTCAAAAGAATCTATATAAGAGATACCACCGACTGACATCACTAGAGCTTTATATACACTCGATAGGTTGACATTTAGCATTTTTTCTATGTAGTATGTACTATATATATATATATATATATATATATATATATATATATATATATATATATATACACCTATATATATATATATATATATATATATATATATATATATATATAGGTACTTATTTCGCGATGTCGACGCTCTCCACTGTTACTAAATAGTTACAAGCCAACTAAAACAATTTGACAGAAAGAGATTTGATATATAACCAAACAATATTTTATAAAGTTAACATAATACGTTAATACTTAGTTTCCGTTATAACTTAAAATTAACTAAAACAGATCAAAATTAGTAGAACACTAACAAAAGGTAACCAAAAATAATTTATACAACAGCCATATATACGAGCTACCTACCTACTTTCTGCGATAGTAAACAAAGAAATATATGTAAATAATCTGTTAGTTTTTTAAAGTATCGCTAGGTCACTGTTGTCGGACTATGTCCGACTTGTTCAGCTGTTTTTATTATAATAATATGGAAATAATTTGCATTTCTCCTGGCTTATCCATTCGAAATGTCATTTCCATATATTTCTTAGTTCTCTATAGTGTTTACGATCGCACAAAGTTAATTTGGCATTTGGTTAAAGTCTCAGATATTTTAAACTAAGAATAATCTTCTCAAGTCTATCTTTTAACCAGCCAAAAGTACTTTTAACTAACTGAAAATAATAATCAAAGGGACTTTTAGACTAACTGATTCATCTATACTAATATAATAAAAAGGTAAAGTTTGTAAGATTGTAAATAAAGTTCTGTCGGGGCTAATCTTCGGGACTACTGATCCGATTTAAAAAATTCTTTCACCAGACTGCTACGTTATCGGTGAGTGTCATAGGCTATATTTTATATTTGTATTGTATATAATAACTGAGTTATCAGTTTTAGTAGCGCAAGTCGGAACGCAAAAATCTGTTAAATCGGCTTTATGCGCGTGCGCTGCCTTAACTATTGAGAATATTTGAAAGCAATGTATGGGGACTTTCATGTATCTTAAAAAGTTCTACAAAAAAGTCCGGGACAGCATATATCTATCTTTTATATTTTAAAAGATATAGAACTTTTTGTGTTTTAAAAAATCATTTATTTTATATGCTTACGTTTACGTCATCATTTATACAACTAAAATTAGATCCTTATCAAAACAAATTATTTAGTAATTACAAGGATATTATAGAGATAAGATTTGCCTTTTACAGTATGTTAATTAGTTATATAGTTTCGAAAATATAGCAAATTTCTAAAAAGCACGACACTACCGCTACTCTGGCCTCGAACCAAGTATATCATGATCCGAAGCCAATTATTAATAAATAAATATTATAGGACAATTACACACATCGCTATATAGGCCCAACGTAAGCGTACTTGTAAGTAGCTTGTGTTATGGCTGCTATGATAACTGTTGAATATTTTTATATATATTATGCAGAAATACTTATAATATATAGATAAACACCCAGACACTATGACATTAATATTTTTCCAGAGTTTTCCAGGGTCACTACCCACTACGCCACTCGGCCGTCGTAGTTAACTACTAGTTTTTACTAGTACTTTTGACTAGTTAAAAGTTTTGAAAGCAACGTGACTATTGAACTTAAAAATATGAGAACTAACTTACAATATTTATTTATTTATACAAGTTAACAAATGTTACTTAGTCTGGCACATAAGCAGGTTTTATTTACAATGTTGAAACTATATATTTACTATTATACAACGCTGTAAACCCACTAATCTCTATTACACTAGTATACTGGGCGCTAGCACCAATTTATTAGAGTTCCGTACCTCAAAAGGTAAGTGAAACCCTTATGAAATCACTCTGTTGTCCGTTCTACTGTCTGTCAAGACTCGACATCGGATACTGAGGTATCGAGTTGAAATAAAAACCATATCATTTAACGTTGTAAAAAAAATAAAATTTAAAGTTTACGTACCTACTTAATTAAAATATATGGTCGTTTATATCGCAAAAAAACACATTTCGACACTTTCTAGGAATCAAAATGTATATGCCGTTTAAGTAATATCGCCATGTAACTAAAATAAATTTAGGGAAAAATAGGAAAATTTACACTTTTGCAGTTAAATCATGAAAAACTTTCATATTACTATTATAAAGGCGAAAAATTGTGAGTGTCTGTGTTTGTCACTCTTTCACGCAAGAACTAGTAAATGGATTTTGATAAAACTTCACAATAATATAGCTTAAATATCAGAATGACATAGGCCAGATTATATCCAGATATTCCCAGGGGACGAGAACGAAGAGGGTGAATGAGGGCATCCTCTGGTAGAATTATAAAAAATCGTAATAAATCGTCGATAATATATAACCATAACCGCCGAATTATCGTAACTGACGAAAATCAAATTTTACACGAGACAGTTTTTTACGTTAACTCACTTTATCGCAAACGACAAATTTTGATGTACCATGTCAGGTGCCTAAGCACACGAGTAGATAAAAGGAACAGAGGTAAAGCTAAGAACGTGCAAAATTGTTACCTATTTTGGTAGTGTTGTCACAATAGGTTAAGACAAATAAAACAACCAAACAAACAACGTGTCGCACTGACATGACCCTAAGATTGTCAACTAACTGTGCCAGCGTAAATCGGTTTTTTCCAGTCTTGCCGCGTACGTACAAGCGGCTGGTGGTCACTCACACATGCCCCGCGTGCTTGTAGTAGTGCAACCGATTCGTGCGGTAGTATAAAGCTTGTTCTCTGTTCCTTTCATCTGCTCATGGGGCTTAAGTAGGGACGCTTGCAATACAATGTGCTGTCGGTTAAGTTAAAATATGAAAAATTATTGTATTCACCATAAAAAGCAGTGGCACAACTTTATAAATATAGGTTACTAATACACGAGAAATTTTTTACGTTAACTCACTTTATCGCAAACGACAAATTTTGATGTACCATGTCAGGTGCCTAAGCACACGAGTAGATAAAAGGAACAGAGGTAAAGCTTCTTAAGAACGTGCAAAATTGTTACTTTTTTGGCAGAGTTGTCACAATAGGTTAAGACAAATTAAGCAACCAAACAAACAACGTGTCGCACTGACATGACCCTAAGATTGTCAACTAACTGTGCCAGCGTAAATCGGTTTTTTCCAGTCTCGCCACGTACGCGACAAGCGGCTGGTGGTCACTCACACATGTCCCGTGTGCTTGTCGTAATGCAACCGATTCGTGCGGCAGTATAAAGCTTGGTCTCTGTTCCTTTCATCTGCTCATGGGGTTTAAGTAGGGACGGTTGCAAATTGCAATACAATGTGCTGTCGGTTAAGTTAAAATATGAAAAATTATTGTATCCACCATAAAAAGCAGTGGCACAACTTTATAAATATAGGAGGTTTTGAGGGAAACGTTGAGATGGTTCGTACTTTTATCGTTCGAAAAATTTTGTACTAAAATTGTTGCTTACGATATAATTGTACCTGCAAGTTTGGGTGATTTCGATTCGCGCTTGTCTGCGTTTTTTTTATTAGTAAATATTAGACGGACAGTATGTTCCATAGTAGAAGTATTACAGTAAAAAAATATTTAAAAAAAACTAAACTCTAATTATTTATTAATGCAACGACTAGGGATTTTTCTTTGAAATTATTTTATATTACTAGTAGTAGAAAAGTGACAGCACGAACGCATTTGTGTGTAAAATAAAGGAATGTCAGCACAGGTGGATTTATAAGGCCTAAATTCGATTTCCGATCATTGCGATTTTCTTAGTTCGTCTGGTTTGGCTGGCTAGTCACCACCTACCGCCAAGGACGTGCCATTAAACGATTTTTCGTTCCGATACGATGTCGTACAGAAAACAAAAGTCTTAGATTGAATCATCACACACACACACACACACACACACACACACACACACACACACATCATCATTATCACTTACCATCAACTGTGTTTGCAGTCATTGGCTCACTTGTAGTGAATAAAAAATACAAAAAAGCACTGCGAAATTATTTTAAGTGATACATGGGGAGGCGGGGGCATCGAAACCAGTTTCCAAAAAAAAAACATTTGTTAGCAAATATTCAGATTCAAAAATATTTTATTAACTTTTTCTTTCAGTTTTTCTTTCAAACAAATACTGTTGTCCAACACAAGCTGAACACCAGATACCTTTATACGAGCCATTCAAATATTACGTAATAATTTGAATCTCAGATATCACCCCTCCATCGCGCTTGTAGCAACAGCAAGCACAGCTCTTACCCCCTCCCCCCATGCTTACGTAAACATTTTTCAAATATAATAACTTGAACAGAGGAGGTGAGTGTTGACGCGCGTCACTAAGGGTACCCTTAAACCTACCCCCGTGTCACAAGTCTCAGGCTCTGTTCGGAGTTGTTCTCTCAGCCACGCGATGGACCCGGCACCCGCACGGTGAATCCATGGAATGCTAAGATATTCGTCTCTCTCATTTTTTTTTAATATTATAATTATAATGTGTTATAAGTATAATTTAAAAAATAAGAAAATAGTTTTATGATTGAGATTAGATTTTACTGATACAGTATTCAACTTTCAGAGAGAGAGAGATAATTCATGAACTTTTGTCGTTCGTGTGTAAAAAATATATAACTACCGATGACGTAATCATCTAAAGTCCCCTACCCCCCATGTCTTCCAAAATAAGCAAAACAAAAACCCCGCCCCCGCCCCCTTATAGTGCTTACGTAATACTTGAACGGCCCGTAATGTAATTTGTATCTAAATATAATTTCCAAAACTAAATACCGAGCGCAGCTCGGTCAACCAGGTACTGTTAATAACACAGCGAAACAATGTTCTGAATGTTAATCTTAATAGTTTCTGATATCGAACTTAACTTCATATGTTTCACATATTTACAAGTAACGATTCTTCGCTTACACTGACATCTGTCAAAACAAATCTTAAATATATACATCAACCTACAATTACTATAACATATCTCTGCGTCGGGAATTTGGCCCACATCCCCGTTTGTATTTCTGAAACAAAATTAAAATCAAAATTGTTTACTGCGACGTTAGGTTATTATCATTACATAGTACAAAACAAAGTCGCTTTTTCATGTTTGTCCGGATGTATGCTTTAGGGCTAACGCTAAAACTCGCGCGGGTGCACGCTCGCGGGTATATAATGAAAAATAGTATGGACAGGGCAGGCGCGTGCGACGGAGCGCGGGCGCGGTTGGCAGATTATCACCCGCGCGGCGGGCGGAGGGTACATGGCGCAGGCGCGCGCGACGGGCACACGCGAGCGGGTTTGTTTCTACAAATCAGACAGGCGCCGCTAGATGCCACGGTCACACGCGTCGGAAGCTAGGTACAATCATGAACATCGATACAGAGCGCGTAATAATTGAGGTGCAATTTCGGCCAGTATTATGGGGTATGGCGAATGAATTATCAAATTCCTGAGTAACCTACTTGTCATGAACGGGTTATGCAGTCGACGTTTTTTCCCAAATAATAAATTAGTAAATAATCCATGGTAATGGTATGGTATGGTAATGGTACTCGACACAATTCACTGTGCTTTGAAACTTTGATATTGATTGATTGAATTGAACAACTTTGATATCGAGCGTGTACACGCTCGATATCAAAGTTGTACTAGCAGCGCTAACTGAGACGGGCGCGGATTTGTGGCCCGCGGCGGTCGCCCGCTCCCGCACCCGCCTGTGTTTTAGCGTTAGCCCTTAATCTTTAAAACTACGCAATCTATTTTCATGCGTTTTTTTTTTATCATACGCTAACATTATTGCACTAAAAATGGCGAGGATTATAACTACCTAGAAACATTTATGTAAGCAATATACACCAGAAGAAAGAGATAACATATAAAAGGTGTCATACGCCACACCTTATTCTAGAAAGAGATAAATATTGACTTTAGGTTCATTATGAATCGCGCGTTCGCGTTAGAGCCAGAAATCTACAGTAACGCAAAGTAATATTTTTATTTAAAATATAAAAAAAAAAAACAAAAAAACCAACGTATCTACTTGTAAAAACATGTTAGTGTGTGAGTGCGTGCGTGTGTACGTGCGCGCGCGTTTGTGCGTTAGCATGTGTGCGTGCGAGTGTGTGTTTGTGTGAGTGCGTGCGTGAGTACCGCACCCGCCTGTGTTTTAGCGTTAGCCCTTAATCTTTAAAGCTACGCAATCTATTTTCATGCGTTTTTTTTATCATACGCTAACATTATTGCACTAAAAAATGGCGAGGATATGACTATAACTACCTAGAAACATTTATGTAAGCAATATACACCAGAAGAAAGAGATAACATATAAAAGGTGTCATACGCCAAACCTTATTCTAGAAAGAGATAAATATTGACTTTAGGTTCATTATGAATCGCGCGTTCGCGTTAGAGCCAGAAATCTACAGTAACGCAAAGTAATATTTTTATTTAAAATATAAAAAAAAAAAAACCAACGTATCTACTTGTAAAAACATGTTAGTGTGTGAGTGCGTGCGTGAGTACGTGCGCGCACGTTTGTGCGTTAGCATGTGTGCGTGCGCGTGTGTGTTTGTGTGAGTGCGTGCGTGAGTACGTGCGCGCGCGTTTGTGCGTTAACATGTGTGCGTGCGAGTGAGTGTGTTTGTGTGAGTGCGTGCGTGAGTACGTGCGCGCGCGTTTGTGCGTGCGAGTGTGTATATTTGTGTGAGTGCGTGCGTGAGTACGTGCGCGCGCGTTTGTGCGTTAGCATGTGTGCGTGCGAGTGTGTGTGTTTGTGTGAGTGCGTGTGTGAGTACGTGCGTGCGCGTTTGTGCGTTAGCATGTGTGCGTGCGAGTGTGTTTCTGTGAGTGCGTGCGTGAGTACGTGCGCGCGCGTTTGTGCGTGCGAGTGTGTATATTTGTGTGAGTGCGTGCGTGAGTACGTGCGTGCGCGTTTGTGCGTTAGCATGTGTGCGTGCGTGTGTGTTTGTGAGTGTGCGTGCGCGAGATAAGGGGGGCATACTTCGTTATCTGTGTTTGCGTAATAAGAACTCTTGTTTCACTTTAACTCAATTTTAATGATATTGTAGTAGTTTAGATGATGGATTTTTAAGACTTTATTAATGTTGTTTTAATTGGTGGTAATGATCAGTGTAAAGAAATTATAATTCTATACAATTTCTAACTATAAAAGACTACTTACAGGTGCGCTTCCCCCGTAACGTCCGTCCGATTGTCTCTTGAAGGGGCCCCATATTTGTCTCTTACAGAACATGTCGAAGTTTTGTAGCCATCTACTGTTCTTTTCGTCAACCTGCACAGCATTGTTCGCGTTTCGGTTTTCAGAAATTCCTGTATTATATACATTTTTTGTATCTGATATATATCTATCTCCGTTTAAGATAGGTTTTTTTGGTGACTTCATGCTTTTCTGTGCATCGTTAGTACTTTTTGCATTAAATGGTAATTTTTTAGATATATTCAAGTTAATCGTTCTGATGAACTTCGTCGTTACGGGAGGGTCATTCTGAAAAATGTTCTCCTTGTTAAAAAGAAAACACCACACAACCTTTATAAAGGGCTGAAAGGCGTCGGGCAACGGTATAACGGTATTTATAAGGCGGAGGTCCGGGGTTCGATTAAGATTTTCCAAATTGTTCCAGATCTAGCTAGTGATAGGCATCGGCCGCGGCTAGTTGCCAACTTAATGGCAAAGATTAATTTTATTTTACTCTTTATAAGTTAATCCGCTTTCATTTTAGAAACACTTACAATGAGGTGTAATTAGTCAAGGGATAATTTAAAATTAATATAAAGTTTTTATTAAAAAATTAGAATTTAAATTAGAACCAACGCAGTAAACAGTAAAAACTGATCGAGCCGTTTAGTTACTTTGTGATAATTGTTGCGAGAGTCGCACCGCCTGAGAGCTTTTGTTACAAATGCTGCGTAATCCCTTTGAGATACAACAAAGAAATGTACAGAAGAACTGTTTTTCTGTTTTAGACAAAAAGTCTATACTCGTTCTCTCTTTAAAAACGTATGTAGCCTATATGTGTTTACTCGCAGACGAAGTCATAGGCGCCTGCTAGTTATAAATCTATACTAATATTATAAAGAGAGTTTGTAAATGGGGCATCTGTTAGCATGGGCTAATCGTCGGAACTACTGATCCGATTTAAAAAATTCTTTCACCAGTAGAATGCTACACTATCGGGGAGTGTCATAGGCAATATTTTATATTTGTATTATATATATTACCCGAGTTATCATAGTTTTTGTCACGCGAGTAGAACCGTGAAATTTATTAAATCGGATTTATGCGCATGCGCTGCCTTAGCTATTGGATATAATTGAAAACATTGTATTAAAACTTTATGTATCTTTAAAAGTTCTACAAAAAAGTCCGCGATAGCATATATTTATCTTTTATATTTTGGCAGATATATAACTTTGTGTTTTAAAAAATCATTTTATTCATATGCTTACGTTTACGCCATTATTTATACAACTAAACTTAAATCCTTATCAAAATAAATTATTTGATAATTACAAAGATATTATAGAGATAAGATTTGCCTTTTACAGTATGTTAATTAGTTACATAGTTTAGGAGATAATACAAAATTTCTAAAAAGCGCGACTGCCGCTATTAAGTCCAAATCAAGTTGAACTCTACGTACGTACGAGTACGTGAATAGGCGTCAGCATTTTGGTAAGTATGCTGTTTCATAGAAACGATAATACGGTAACGGGGTTGAGAATTCGATCTTTGTTCAATTTATTTGCCATAAAAGACCATACCTATACTATTAATATAAAGCGAAAGAGTTTGTTCGTTCGTTCGATCTTTAGTACGCGGGACGGGACGGAGGATATTGCTTCTCGGGAAAGTATAAAAAAAATTATATTGAGAGGGGAGCGGGGAATGAGCATTTTTTATATGAAAGTCTGTCTTTAAAATTAGAAGGGTACCTAAGAGGTTGGTTTTCACGCGGACGAAGTCGCGGGCGACTGCTAGTATATTATAAGCTTCTTTAAGAAGAGAGAGAATAAGAAGTATAATATAATTCTTACCACATTACTTAAATCTGAAGATTCTTGTCTTATGATATTTTTCTCTGTATGTCCAGAATACAAGTCTACATCTTGGTTTCGAATTAACTCATTGCCAAGTGACACATTGCGAATAGGCCTTTTGTGAGGTGACTCATTGCAATTTGCCTCGTTGTGAAGTGATTCATTGCAAATTGGCGTATTGTGAAGTGAGTCGTTGCAAAGCGACTCATTTCGATTTGCCTCGTTGCGAAGTGACTCATTGCAAATTTGCCTATTGTGAAGTGACTCATTGCGATTTGCCTCGTTGCGAAGTGACTCATTGCAATTTGGCCTATTGTGTAGTGACTCGTTGCGAAACGACTCATAGCTATTTGCCTCGTTGTGAAGTGACTCATTGCGAATTGGCTTATTGTGTAGTGACTCATTGCGATTTGCCTCATTACGAAGTGACTCATTGCAAATTGGCCTATTGTGAAGTGACTCATCGCGATTTGCTTCGTTGCGCAGTGACTCATTGAAAATTAGCCTATTGTGAAGTGACTCATTGCGATTTGCTTCGTTGCGAAGTGATTCATTGCAAGTTGGCCTATTGTGAAGTAACTCTATGCGAAGCGAG
Organism: Mycalesis mineus; assembly: GCA_034621355.1. NCBI lineage: Eukaryota > Metazoa > Arthropoda > Insecta > Lepidoptera > Nymphalidae > Mycalesis > Mycalesis mineus. The sequence goes on from CM067888.1 coordinate 13,161,813, forward strand.
TCATTGCGATTTGCCTCATTGCAAATTGGCCTATTGTGAAATGACTCATTGCGGTTTGCCTCGTTGCGTATTGACTCATCGCAAATTGGCCTATTGTGAAGTGATTCATTGCGATTTGCCTCGTTGCGAAGTGAGTCATTGCGAATTATCCTATTACAAAGTGGATTACTGTGAATTGGCTCATTGTGAAGTGACTGATACCGAATTGACTCATTGCGAAGTGGTCCATTAACAATTAGCTCTTTGCGACGTGACTCATCATGAATTGGCTCATTTTCAAGTGGTTTATTCCAAAGTGGCTCATTGCGAAGTGACTGATTTATATTTTTGTAATGGTTCCCGAGAACCGGTTGGTTGATTAAAGCTTGATGTTTAATCTCTTTAAACTCATGGTACAAAACTTTATTTGATTCTAACAGCTGGCTCTCGAACCTACTGATCTTTCTATTACAAAATATTGTCACATCAGTATTTTTCAATATATTTATCAAAGACCGAGCCAATGATTCCTCATAAGGCAAAATACACAAGCGTTCGAGGACAGACTCTGCAACATCAACACTAAATGCCCTTCCGTTTTGATGTATAAAGTCTGTTAATTTCACGAAAATAAATCTGAACCGTGAAAAATTTTGCGATATAGTAATAACACCCATAAAATGGTCACACAGTAATTTGTTATCACCTAACTGGTATCTCAATAAATCGTCACAAGTAGATAAATCACAATTATTTAAATATATTAGCACATTGTCCACTACCTCAGATGTCACATTGCTTCGTCCATCTTTCGAGTTATTGACAGGCTTGATGACAAAGTCTATGGCCATTTCCACTGAGATCCTGGTTAGATCACGACGTATACATTCTTCTACGAAGCATAAGCCGTAAAGGAGTTTCATTTTATACCAGCACCGCAAAAGCATGTACTCGTGGATGAATGCGTCTTCGCTTAGTTTTATAAGAATACGTTTAATAGTTTCACTATCAGGGATCACATGAGGATATATACAATATGGTTTACTGCACACTTTAGCTATGTTAAAATAACACCAACCAATAAAAACTTTGCTCTTTCTTCCCGGCATAGGTTTGTGTATTGTTGCCATTAAACGTGGTGTAATTGGACGTCGAGTACTTTTAGCAACTGTCATTTGGAATCTTGAAGGATTTTGTGATAAATATCTCACTATATCCTTATTGACCACCGGTTTGTCGATTACTTTATTATTATTGTCTACATATGTGGTATTCGCATCATGTATTTCAACAGGACTGGAACATTGCGGTCTTTCGCTTTCTATATTTGTATTTGGTATTTTCGTAGGCTCATAGTTTACTGCGCACGGTTGATCTTCGTTTGCTACTATTGGTTGTGGAATATATTCTTCACAATGAGCAATATCTGAATTTAATATACTGTTCCCCCGACAGGTTTCTGTTTCTGTAAAACTTTCTGCGAAAAGAGATAAGGCATCATCGTCACTGTCATCATCGTTATTGACAGACGCGACGTTAGTCTTGTTAAAGCAAAAATAATTATCTTCTGATTCTTCTGGTCTTCCATTAGTTGTTTCTGCTTGTAAATCTGTAAGAGTTGGTTGGTTGGAGATGTTATCAGTATTTTGTGTAAAATCTTCCTCAAAACTGTCGTGTTCAGTTGTTGTAAGGCGATTTTCAGAATTCAAATCTGGTGTTAAAGGATGATCATTCAATTTTTTACTTCCATTGTGATTCATATATTCATCAACATCATTAATTTCTAGCTTTTGTACCGCTATACAAAGGCAATGCAAATCTGTTTCATATTTCAAAATATCATCTTTAAACAGTTTGTCTCGCATATTATTTATCTTAACAGTATGATTAGACTTTTCATTGATATATTTATAATCTTGAATTTTACTATTATCACATATTTTTAAATTTGAAGACAATTTTTGTCGAGAAATTTGTTTATTCAAACTTATCCCCTTGCGCGTCTCAGAACTTTTCTCATCACTAGCCTCAGCTGAACTACTACTTGAACTGCTAGATGAAGAACTCGAGCTAGAATTGGATGAACTGCTACAACTTTGTGAAGAGCACTTAGAAACATTTCCTTTGCTTTTGGTAGTAATATTTTCTGTTCCATTAGGTTTTGGTGAACTCAATTTTGTTGATACTGAATTTGAGTTACTAATACGTGATTTGCGAAAGTCTACACTTGTATGAGGTTGTTTATCAGTTTCTAGCAAGGTTTCTTGAATGACACTGGTTTTGTGAGCTACATTTGTTTGGCCCTCAGTATAAGTATTATTACTAAAAGCTAAATTTTGATTGTTATTTCTCAATATACTTTTGTCAATATTGTTTAATTTCAACACTGGCACTTTATTATCAAAAAAGTAAAAATCTTTTGAAGATGTAGATGTAACAACAATTGAGGAGCTGCTAGAGCTAGATATATCTTTTATCCATGACATATTTGAGCTCACTTCAGACGTTTTTTTATTAGGCGCACATTTGACTTTTATATCTGTTTCTTCAGCAGTATGTCTTTGTTTGTTTTTTTGTTTAACCTTAACATTTTCACGATTGGGGCTCAAATTGCGCTTTCGATTTTGTGGTATTTCCACATTTATTGTATTGTTTGTCACATTCCCTTGTTCTGTAAACAATATTAAAATTACGAAATTAAAGTTAAGAGCAATGTGCTGTAAGAAATCTAGTTATGAAAAAGCCATGGTTCATTGGTTTTTATAATTTACAACAACACATAATTATTACTTAGAAAATTTTATTTATCTTTGATTTAATAATTTTATACTGTAAAAAAAATCAAGTATGTAGTGTGTAGGAAACAAAAATGAAATAACCTTGTGATACAGAGTCTCTTGGATCAATAATCGTACCCACGTTTTCTTTGAATGTGTTTGAAATGGGCAATTTCCTAGGGCGATCACAAGTTTTTCCATTTTTTGGTAATTTTGTTGCAGCTGTTTTAGCATTCAAGACATTCTTTTTTAAAGCTGCTTTACTAGTAGTAACCAGTTTCTTTTTAACAATCCTGTTATTTTGAATTACATGTTTAACTAAAACTTTGTTTGTTTTTGTTAATATGTTAGGTGTTACTTCAGTTTCTTTCAAAGCCTTTTTATTGTTGCATGTTTTTTTTGATTGCCTACGTTTTATAATCTGCTTCGTTTCATTTGTCACTGGTGTTACACAATTAGGGGCTTTCTTATTTAATATGGTCTTGTTATTTAAAATGGGTGCCTTTTTTTTAGTTGTGGTGGGTTTTTGTAAAGCCTGGTCGTCAGGTAGTGTGTCTAAATGTTCGAAATTTTTTGTAAATGGTAATTTAACAGCTGAAAAAGGAAAAGCCAACTTTTACTATTAATACTAATTGTAATTAAATGAATTCACATGGATATTATGTATGTATGGATATTATGTAAGGGCTAACGCTAAAACTGGCGCGGTCGCCCGCCGCAGGCCACAAATCCGCGCGCGGGCACCCGTCGCGTGCGCCCGTCTCAGTTAGCGCTGCTAGTATAATTTTATTCAATAAAATCAACAAATATTTACTTGACCGTAGCATCTAGCGGCACTCGACTGATTTGTAGAAACAAACCCGCTCGCGTGTGCCTGTCGCGGGCGCCCGCGCCGTGTACCCGCCGCCCGCCGCGCGGTTGAGAATCCGCCACCCGCGCCCGCTCTCCGTCGCGCTGTCCATACTATTTTTCATTATACACCCGCGAGCGTGCAACCGCGCCAGTTTTAGCGTTAGCCCTTAATGAATAAATATGTGCAAATGTGACAGATTGGCTATAAAGAATCTCCTAGTGATGGCATATCTACCAGGGAATTATTGTGCCTAGAATATTAAAGCAACCATACAACTCTTAGAGTGGAAGTTTGAACTGATATAGGAAGAGGTGAGGGCAGGGCGAGTACAAAAGATATAAAACAGTCAAAGTGCTTTCACTATGGCAAGCAATGATAATAATGTTTATGTGTCATTCAACTGGCTGAACCAATTGAAACATTTCTTGCTTGTAATTAAAGTGTAAAAGTATATTAAACAAATGAACCCACATTTGCATTTATAATATGAATGTAGAAGTGTGAGAGATATATCAGCAGAATCTCTAAAAGACTTGCTAAAAGACCTTGGTACTTGAATAGAATTACTATAAGTTCTATTTTACAATGGGTATTTAAAGCTACTTTATTACTATCCTGCCTAATTTGGGCGGGGAGAGTTAGCACCATCTCTCTGTAAGCATATATGTTGTAAGGGGCCCTTTTTAAATCTACACCCATGTCGCAAGTCCCGGGCTCAGTTCAGAACATTACTCTCTGCCACACAATGAACACAGTATGCAAATGAAGAATTCATAAGCCAAGATATGGTTCTCATAGGAAAAAATGAGAAACTTAGTCATTTGAGATAAAGCAAATGTGCTGATATAAAATAACCTTACCTTCATTTGCCATTAAAATTTTTAAATAGTTTTCGTTTAATGTTGGCGGATTATATTTTGTTGGATCCTCTATAACGGCATCTGTAAAGTTTGGATTTAGTTTGCTCATTAGAAAAAAAATCTGTCAAAAGACTATTTTAAGCAAACAGAATATTTTATATCATAGTCAAAAGCAACAAGCCAATTTAAAAGATTATTCTGAAATAGTCATCATCATCATTATCAATCTATTAACAGTCCACTATAGGCCTCCCTCCTTATAGGAGAAGGAATATTGAGCGTAGACCCACCACACTGCTCCAATGTGGATTGGTGGGCTTAGGGTGATAATGTTTCGTTTTTAATAACGATCACTATTGATGTTGATAACCAGGACCGATGGCTCAATGTGCTCTCCGAGGCACGGGGTGTATGAACTTCCTGATTCTGGGCTTGGGATGTACTGGGAATTTCATAGAAGAATAAAAAACTCTAAATTATTCCATGACCCGACCCAGGACCCAGGCCCAGATAGGCAAACCACTATACTAAAGCCGAACTCCATGAAGAATGTTTATCAATAAACAAATTAAAAATCAAGGTAGAAATCACTAGTCATTTTACACCAAATTTTTTAATTAACTTGTTAATGACGAATTAATGACAATATTTTATATAAATTTTTTAATATCTAAATTGAAAACAAAACATAATTTTAAAATAGGCATCAAACTATTTGTTTTTGCAGAATTATCACTTTTGACTGGTATTTCAGAGCTCTTGATATAAATTTTAGGATTTACTAGAATTGTACATCCTGATTTATATTGATTGCTTTTCCTCCATTCTTTGCACTTGTTTTCTTTTTGACAGCTGTGTTTTTTTCTCTTTGCTTTTTTGCAACTGTGTCAGTGTTTTTTTTTCTAGTGACACCCTTCTTATTGTTTTCTACGACATCTAAATAAAACAATTTTTTTAAATTTAGTAAATGAAATCTATACCTTGATTAAGGTCCATTAGTAATGAATTTAAAACTATATTTATATAATAATATAATAAATAATTCACATTCAAAATAACAAGAACCCTTTTTGGAATATTGACTAAATATAATTTGTTTATCAATTTTACTGTTTATTAATCTCAATCAAAAACTATATTGTAGCCCATATGCTTAAAATATTTCTAATTATTTACCACTCAACCCACAGTGCCTAAAAATAAACCTACCTACCTGTATTTATAACATCTTCATTTTGAAGCTTCTGTATATTTTTTGGACCTGAAAATATTAATTTTTAATAGGTATTTATAAGGAAAACGTGGGTTGTTTTGGTAATGATAAAAATACTATTACACTTTCTTACTTGGTAACTTAATTTTTAGTTTCACTAGAGATGGTATTTTTAAGTCTTCCTTTACTATCTTCTTACGACCTCGCGGCTTTTTCTCTACATTTTTTGTTAGTGAATTATCTTTTTTTCGTGGCGGCATACTTGTAAGTTATATTATTCTAAACAAAAATAAACGTTTCTACACATTTCATATGTAATCATATGAAATAAGAATTCTGTTGAATTCTCTCTTTGAATATAAATACAAAACTTCTAACTATATTTAGTTTCAATAAATCTTATTATCTTAGATTATGAAATAAATGATCGAACAATCCAGGTATTTATAAAAGGATTTCGCTACTCTGCGACAATTGAAAAGTTTATAGTTTCAGATTTTGCATGAAGTAAAAATTCAGCAAATATAAGGCACCACAGAAATCACAGAATTACAGATTAAACACCACTTCTTTGATGAAAACAGATGTATGAAAGAATATATTACTTGATTAGCATAGAGCCACAGACTAACATAATTAAAACTTAAAACTATAAAGTGATGTGGCATAAGGCCCCTTTTAAAAACGAAGAATAAATAAATAAGAAAAAGTAAAATGTAAAAAAAAAAATAAAGATAACGTAAGTAGCATCTTTCAAATACGTATATATCAATAAACATAACATCGAATCGGCAAAGAATTTTTGATGAAATAGTGATGAAATGCTCGCTCCACAGATTAGTAGGATACTATACGCTAGCTCTTTGCTTTTTTCTTATTAGAGGTCAATAAAGGTTACTTATGTCAAACTTGAACTATTTTATAATCAGAAAATCTGCATTCGCCGGCAATTTTAATTAGTCAATAAATTAAAAGTACATCGTTAAAATGCCTGCGAAGTACAAGATTGTTATGATCCGCCACGGCGAGAGCGAATGGAATCAGAAGAACCTCTTCTGTGGCTGGTTTGATGCTGACCTAAGCGACAAAGGTAATAAGGACATTCACTTTATATAGCTGAAAATAAACTAGTAGAACCATCAAAACGATAAAAAACAAATTAATCATTCTTGAAATCTGAGAACATTTTTTTTACGAGAGATAAGGACATAAATAATACTTACCGCATTGCATACCGGTCCCTTGTTTAAGTTTATTCTTTTAATGAAATGAGTAGACTATAGTATAATGTCCTAAATTTGATAAGGCAGTAGTTCTTATGTTATCTTCAACAATAAAATAAATGAAAAGTTTTTATTTTAAAGAACATTAACCATATCTTAAATATCACCAACAGTCCCTTCAATTACTTGTATTATAGATTGTGTTAACAGTGGGTACAACAAAAGTCATATATGTGTCTGTTTCAAATCTTTGACCTTGCATTGTTGAGTCCTGCCCCTGCACAGTTTAGCTATTAATGCTTAAAATTTTAACATAGATAATATCCTGTGTTATTTATGTTCAAATTGTGCATAAAAACAATACACAAGCACAATCTGTGATTGTGTACAATTCACGGAATATACATAAAATAAAAAATGTGATGAATTAATTTATTACCATGCTTTTTAGGGTTCCATTGCCAAATGACAAAAGGAACCCCAAAAAGCCTGGCGGGATATGTCACAGCCACTTTTTTCCGAAAGTATTATTCTGTGAACTGCATTAAGATTTTTACACAGAAATAGAAAAAAAAAAACAGTAAATTTTGGAGACTTAAAACTGAAACTCAAATTTTTTTATCAAACCCATATGTGTGGGATATCTATCGATAGGTCTTCAAAACTGATTTTGAGGCTTTGAATATCATTTTTTTTAAACTGAATAGTTTGCACAAAACTTGTAAAATAAGAGAATGATAAAACAAATAAAAATATATGATGTACATTATCATACAAACTTCCAATGGGAATTGGTTTTAACAAGATCTATATTTAAGCCAAACTCGATTGAGAATGCTTGTCAACAAACAAATTAAAAATGAAGGTAGAAATCTCTAGTTATTTTACACCTAATTTTTTTAGTTAACTTGTTAATGACGAATTCATGACAATAAATTAGATTAGTAAGCTTAAAACTAATTAATATATACAATATCTTTTAAATAAGATTTTATAAAAAAACAAAACATGATTTTTAATTTATTAGGCGTAAAATGTTTTTCATTTTCTACCTTCATTTTAAATTTGTTTATTGACAAGCATTCTCAATCGAGTTTGGCTTTAGTTTAGTAAGTAGCTTTTTAAATAATTATAATGTTACTTTCCTTTTCCTCAAAAAGGCATCGTAGATATATCAAGTTGAAACTCATATCAAAAACTTTTACCTACTGGTTTATATGGAACCCTCGTTGTGTGAGTCCGACTAGCACTTGGCTGGTTTTTATTGTTTTAGGAATTGATACAACAGAAAGCAAATAAATCATCTCATCTGCTTTCACATGTCAGTCTTTTGTTTATGTTTATTCTTTTAATAAAATAAATAAATTATTGATACATTTATTATTACAATATTCCTTTGGATAATTTTAATTTCATAGTGTTAATAATTTTTCTATTTAGGACGTGAAGAAGCAGTGTCAGCTGGAAAGGCGCTGAAGGCTGAAGGGTACCAGTTTGATGTAGCTCACACCTCAGTCCTTAAAAGAGCTCAAATTACTCTAAACTCTATCCTCCAAGAGTTGGGACAGACTGATATTCCTATCAATAAAACTTGGAGACTGAACGAGAGGCACTATGGTGGTCTTACTGGTCTCAATAAGGCAGAGACTGCTGCAAAATATGGTGAAGCACAGGTAGTTTTTTCAGTGCTTGGCACTTCTTGTTAATTCAATTATGATTTTATTTTGATTTTCTGCTTTTTTGTCAAGTGCTTGTATTATTTATGTTTGTTAGTGCTTAGACAAGGCCAGTCATTCCATTTTAAATCAAAAACAACTGAACAGATACAAAAGAGACTTTGTACATAGTTTGGAATTGAATGTCAACATTTTCTCACCTTCAGGAACATGCTCTATTTGGGTATTTCAATTCATATGTGTGTGGATTCCCTTTTACTAATAGGTACAGATTAAATTTGTATTTGAGTGGTACTGACCAAGCATGGTGTTGTACAGAGGCCCTGTGTGAGTTGGGATCACTATAATTATACATGGATTATCCACACAAATATCATAAATCATCTGAATCAATTGACAGAACAATTGAAAAGACAGTGAATATTTGATTGAAAGCCAGACAAATACATGGAGCCTAGCGGTGAAGGAGCTCAGATTTTTTTTTTCAAATTCAAATTCATTTATTTAGCGTTCATGTCAAATTATTGTACTAACATGCTTTACATGACATGGACCCTGGCAGGGCGTTCTGCAATTTTTAATATTATGTTTATTTTCAAATAGAAATTATAACCCAAAGTGTGGGTAAATAATTTCAATTAAAAAATAATATAAATACATGTAGCTTCTTTTAAGTCAAATATTTTTTTATGTCATAACAGCATTTTTCTAGAAGCCAGTTGGTGATTTTATTTAAAGTTACTAATCACCAAATCTTCTGGCAATTTATTATATAATTTTACAGCCATACATCTGCACTTTTCGTAAGAACAGTCTTTGTTGCAACTATCTAGTCAGTCGACTGACCGTACGAGCATAATACATAGATCAAAACAAAAAAAATCACACAAATAGCATTGCTTGCAAAGATAAGTTGAAGACCAATTTTGATAATTGTTTTTTATTATTCTAATCACAAATTTTCTATAACACCCTCATAGCCATCATGCTGGATCTAATGATGAATCAAAACAAAAAAAACACAAATAGCATTGCTGGAGAAAGTCGAAGAGGTATCTTTAAATTTGATAAGCAATAATGATGAAAACTAAGATGCAGGCAAGCTGACTGTTTAGGAGTAGGATGAAATCTACACCCCTTTTGATTTCTACACGACATCATCCTTGAATGCTAAACCGCTTGGCAGTACGTCTTTTTGGTAGGGTGGTAACTATCCATGGCCGAAGCCACCCACCAGCGAGATCTGGACCAATTCAGAAAATCTTAAGAGGCCCAACCAGGAATCGAACCCAAGACCTCTGATTTATAAATCTATTGCGCATACCACTGCGCTACGGAGGCCGTCTATACATCGTTATAGATAGTAATTGCAGCCTCTTCATGAAGTCTTTGTTATCATGCCTGTCACCTGGTACAAATATGGAATTATTGAATACATCGAGTTGGTTTGTCACATTAGGTGCAAATCTGGCGCCGCAGTTTCGACATCCCACCCCCTGCGATGGAGAAGGATCACCAGTATTACGACACCATTGTAAACGACCCTCGTTATGCTGGTGACCCGAAGCCTGAAGAATTCCCCATGTTTGAGAGCTTGAAGCTCACTATTGAACGCACTTTGCCATACTGGAACAATGTCATTGTGCCACAGGTAATTGTTTTATTATTTACTAGCAGATAAAATAATCAGTTCTTTTTAAACTATGCATATACAAATGACTTCATTTGTATGTTTAGGACAAGTAGAAAAATATTGTAAAACATTTTGATGATAAAGTTAGTAGGTAGTTAATATTCAACATTCACATGGATTTTTGCTAACATCTTAGCAGCTGTAACCACGTGGAGAATACACAAGTTTGATACTGGACTTCGGTGTCATACGTTTCTATTTCAGGACATGCATTTTAAATTGGTTTCCCGAGTGAATAGAACAATTATTACAAGAAAAAATGAATAAATCTTTATTCATTAACTAAGACAAATAAATAAAACATATTCTCTCTCCCTCACCTTCAAATTAAATTTATAAAAATATCATCATGTACAGAATTGGGTCTGTTACAGTTTTATTATAAGTATGTGTATATTAGTAGTTTTCAGCGCTGGCTGCACACTTTGGCGTGTTGCAATTTTAGACATGAACCGTTTTTGAACACTGCAAGTCAATTGCTTTATGTTGAGTTCATATTTGTGTTGTTACCACTATTTTGAACAACTGTAAATAAAATAAAATACATCAAGTATTTAATTTTATTTATTACTAGCGACCCGCCCCGGCTTCGCACGGGTGCGATGCTGGTACCGGCGGCGGCGCACGCACGCCCCGTACGCCCCTCCTACTGCTCGCTGCGCCAGCATTTTCAATCATATATCTTGGAAAATATTTACTTAAAGTACATGCAGTAAAGGGCAATAGTGATCTATATCAAATGCACAAAATATTTAAGATACTTTTAATTGGATAATATATTATTATTTTTATTTCAAAGATACAATGAAATACAAGTTTAAATAACGTATTCTTATAGCTAAAGATACATTATTATTGTATGGGACTTAAACATTTAGCAGGCTGACACGCCTTTACAAAATATTGAGTCATAATTATCCACGATATTTATGGTTGTAACTATTTCGTTTAATATATTAGGTATAATTAGGTTTCACGTCACAGTATTGTTACATCAAATATTTAAATGATAATAAGCTAGCACAAAACAGAACAGCCTTAACATTATAACAGTAGAAAACATATAGTTAAATAATAGTACTGATTACATATTAATGAATAATATTTAAGTTAATTTTAATTGGATAAGGATTAATGCAGTTTTGCTGAAATCACTTCGTAAATAAGCCATTAGTTTTGGTTGGAAGTAAAAGATAAAAAATGGTTATTGTGGGTTATACCAAGAGATAGATATATACCATCGCGGACTTTTTTAACCGACGAAAAAAGACGGAGGAGGTTCTCAATTCGACACATATATATATATTTTTTTATATGTATGACCACGCATAACTTTTTACAGAGTTGTCCGATTTTGATAATTCTTTTTTTATTAGAAAGGGCATACTTCCAAGGTGGTCCCATTGTCATCATTTTAGGATCGGATGATGATATCCTGGGGAAATTGAAGGAACTCTTCAAATTTTGGAGGCACGCTTACAGCGATTTCGGTTTTTGTCTCGATATCGGTAGCTTTTTGGCTACTAGTGCCGTTTAATATACTATGACAGTATAGTACGAGTACGTTACGTGGCAATAAATCACTAAAAAGTAAGAAATAAAAAATTTTAACAAAAAATAGAACCGACTCAAAACGCACTAAAAAGTAGTGCGTTTTGAGTCGGTTCTATTTTTTGTTAAAAAATTTTTGTTGACCTTTTTAAGGTGTGCAATACTGTAGTATATTATTTTGATATATCTCGTAGGGTTTAGCCAGCGATTGCAATATAAGCTCAAAAAATGCGTTAATTTACGACCTCACATCAGAAACCTCTAAAAATTATCGGTGTTTCTCTATATTATGCATGTATTATACACATAAACCTTCCTCTTGAATCACTCTATCTGACAAGAAAAGCCGCATGAAAATCAGCTGGGTAGTTTTAAAGATTTAGGCATACATAGGACAGACAGAAGAAAGTGACTTGGTTTTATACAAAGTAATGATAATAATATAGGGATTTATATGTTTCAGATCAAGGAAGGCAAGAAAATTATTATCGCTGCTCACGGTAACAGCCTTAGAGGGATTGTCAAGCATCTAGATGGTAAATTATTATTGTATATAAAATATTGACAATAATTTTGTTGTACTTTAACCTGTAAGATCGCCACTATAACCACATTTTTTTTTTATCGACTACAAGTTGGCCCTTGACTGCTATCACTCCTGATGTTAAGTGATGATGCAGTCTAAGATGGAAGCGGGCTAACTTGTTAGGAGTGGGACGAAAATCCACACCTCTTTCGGTTTCTACCCGACATCGTACCGGAACGCTAAATCGCTTGGCGATACGTCTTTGTCGCTAGGGTGGTAACTAGCCACGGCGAAAGCTTCCCACCAGCCAGACCAAGACAAATTAAGAAAAATCTCAATCTGCCCCGCCGGGAATCGAACCCAGGACCTCAGTCTTATAAATCCACCGCGCATTCCACTGCGCCACGGAGGTCGTCAAAATAAAACATTCTTACAAATAAGAGATAATTTATTTATTTCAGATTTGTCCGATGCTGCTATAATGGAACTGAATCTGCCCACTGGTATACCGTTTGTGTATGAACTTGACGAGAATATGAAACCAGTCGACTCCATGGTGTTCCTTGGTAACGAGGAAACGGTCAAGAAAGCTATGGCAGCCGTGGCCGCGCAGGGGAAAGCGAAGTAAACTTTGAGAAGAGTTACGGTTACCATATATTTGTTTTATTTATTTGTTTAAGATTGTTAAATGATATAAAAATGTTCGTATAGACTTACTGAATTTAGGGTTTATTTATAGTTTATACAAACTGTTTTCTCAGACTCATCACTGAGAGATCGTCGGTTCGGATCCTGCCTGTTGGATTATCCTTATTACGCCTGTCTTAAGTTTTATGAAATTTTTTACAACCATTGATCATTTCTAAAGGTATAACTAAACATCTTTTTTTTAAAGAGTGATTTTCTGGTCTCTTGGAGTTTATGTATTTTGATCTGTTTTTAACATTTAAGTGTTGTCACTCATTATAGAGGTAATTGATGACTTGTGACAAATTTTTGGTTTAAAAGAAAAGTCGAATATTTCGAGTCGAGTCGACATTATTAAATAAATATATGTACATTAAAAATACTTTAAAATATAACTAGTGAGTGTCAATGAAAGATTTTTAATACCTTTTTTAATTTTAATACCACTATATGTTATGCTTTCATTAAAAAGATTGCTTTTTACACTAAAAGTTGTTGTATGTTTGATAATTCGAATAATAAAATATAGCTGTTGTACGTGAATAAATGTGTAATTTATTATTCTTTAGTACTTTTATTTATTTTTATTAAACATAAAAATCATTAAATAATTTATTCCGTATATAATTTTTTATTAAAATATAACCTACTAATAGTTTACAAATCATTTATTGTTGAAATATTAATATTTCAAATGAATGCGGCTTTCTTCACTAATACATATTATATATGCGAAAGTAACTCTGCAGTACTCTAATAGTCAGTTTGTTCGTCAATCACGCCTTAACTGCCAAAAACATTTATTTATCTTTATTTATTAAGGTTAGCAACAGGTTACAATTTGCATAAATATTACAATAGTAAGATCTTAAAAACTAAATGTTTAATTTTAATTGTAAACCTACTTATTGGTAAACACAACATGCTAACTTAAAAATACTACTGTAGAAAGACATACAAAAAGCATACACAAACTAACCATAAACAAGCGAAAACAATTATAAATATAACTAAGACTGTTATTATAACTAAGATTATAATTTAAATGAAATATGGTACGGAGATTGTTTAGAGCCCGAGAATGGACCTTAGGCGATTTTTTTTCGATTTCTATTACAAATCAGAATTTATCGCGGACGGAGTCGCGAGCGACCGCTAGGAGTCAGAGCTGAGCCGCCCCTATGTGCGAAGTGTGCGGCGCACACAGGCGCCAAGACGATAGAGGCGCCGCCATCGAAATAATTTTTGTTACACTTACACAACAACATAATATTGTGGTAGACTATCGATGAGTAAGTATATACAATAGGCACAATATACTCCTTATCTCTATTATGAATATGTATATATGTATTATTTTATGTAGGTTTATATATCTGTATATATACATTACCTATATATTTTGTCTTATTATTATTTATGTATTATTAGTATGTAAGTGTATGTAGTCTATTTATTATTGTTTTGCACTATCCGCTTTCCCTTATTTTAATCCAACTGTGCGGGTTGTCTGGAGGAGATCGCTTTCAGCGATAAGACCGCCCTTGTACATATTTAATCATTGTTTTATATATTATTCTGTTTGTTATTCTTTATATGTGTGCAACAAAGATTTTATCTATCTATCTATCTATCCTTGTAAATAACAAAATAATTATAATGCGCTTATTACACAAGCCTTCTAAGATAATACTCAAGTGTATGGTTTAATTTTACAATTTGGGTTTTAGTGTACATTAGTTACAAGCTCAGTTAAAATCAAAAGAACCGCCGTGAGTTTGTTTGAATAAATTATGAATGTAACCCGATGCTATGCGTGCGACGCAAGCGGGGTAGGGTCATTTTTAATATAGCGGGAAATATCCAACATTTAGACAAGAGAGTGCAATAACTTAATCTTTTAAATAATTGAACAATGTGAAAAAAAATTATGAAAGAGTATGCAAGGTGAGGAATTAATAATATTTCAGCACACAGGCGCTAAAATTTAATAATAATAATAAATTTCTTAATTTCAGGCAAATTATAATCCCATACATTACAAACAAAAATATATATATATATATATATATATATATATATATATATATATATATATAAATATTTGGGATATTCGTTACAAAAAGATGTGTTACAAAGAGATATTTTAACAAAAAGCGACAAAATAACAAAAAAAAAATTAAATTATATAAAATATTAATTAATTAAATTAAACTACAAGTGCTTATTGTTCCCGCTATGGGGGGTTGGCACAATAAATAATAATACGTTTCAGTTTCAAAATGATTTTATTTGCATTAAAAATTTAATTATCTGTTCCACACTTTTACCTTTGGCCTGCCAGCACCAGCCACAATACTATGCGCCATTTGACGTGATTAAGTAGGGTACTTTAATTAAAAAAGTACCCATGTTGAATTATGCAGTTGCTTCAGATTGAAAATTTGTTTGAAGCAGCCTGTTTGATCAAATTACTTGAATATCAATGGCCAGTATTGGAACGTATACCAAAACTTTTTTGTTTGTAAAATTATTTAGGTAAATTTTCCTTTAAATCAACCATTATTGCATCCATATCTACAGAGGCAGAGGTAATTTGTTCTTTAGTAAATTTCTTGCCAGTATAATTAAATCCTTTTTGTCTGCTATTAGTAAAATTGAATGTTTGATTCTTGCTCGTTTGGTCGACTTGCATCTCGTGGGGATTTTTCTTTTTTGATTTTTGCTTTGGCTTATAATCAAATCTGTAGTCTTTGGGCAGTTTATGTATCTTTACGCAATGGTTTAATCTTTCTTCTGGGTTTATAAACTTTTCTTTGCATTCTTCTATGTAGCATGAATACTGTGACAAAAACTGAAATTGTAACATGTATATTTCTACCACTAAAAACTATTATACCGGGTCACAGTTGTATTTAGGCATTTTAGGGCTGGTACCCTCTCGACAAAGACGTAATTACCACTTTGATTTCTGCAACGATATCGTACGGAAACCGAAAGGGGTGTTGATTGCATCATCACTTACCATCGGGTGGTATTGCGTCGGAGGCTAACTTGTATTAACCCTCTACCATCAAAGTTCGGAGTGAAATCATAACCTAACTTGTTGCATAAATCAATAACAAGTTGACGGTCGAGTGTACCTACGCTTACTTTGGGCCTATATAGCGATGTGTGTAATTGTTCTATAATATTTATTTTATTTTAAATCAAAATCTGTATCATTTTAGAAATTAGTAAAATCTACTGCTTACTTTTTATTTTGGTTACACAGGCGGCTCAAGATAGTTGTCCCTAAATAAAAAGCGTGTAAAAAAATTAAAACTTTAATAACTTTTTAATTATTATTTTTATTGAATTATTAAATTATTAATTAATTAAATTATTATTTTTATTAAATTAAATTAAATTTTCAGTAAGTAATTTTTTTTTTTTGGAACTTACGCATCAGCCTATTTTGGCCTAGACACGTGGGATTATTGAATCCCTCCTTATTTTGACCGACTTACAATCTGTACCCTCATTTGCCTGTGCCCCAACCTTAGCACAGTGACCAAGGAAACCACAGAAACCTGGCCAGAGTACAGTCAGCACGGGAGCGAGCCTTGGAAGTCGCAGAAAAACTGAGACTGCCAGGGCTCGAACCCACGCCTGAGCGACTGTTGTACGGGCAGTTTAGCACTTAAACCGCTCGGCCACACAGTCGCTAGTAATTTATTTATTAGTGAGAATAAAATAATTATTTATAAATATTATAAATACGGGGAATCAGAGTTCAATTTCGGAGAGGGAGCCTGAGAAACGGCTACCAGAACCAAGGAAGGCCGCAGGCGCGCAGATTACCCACAGAGAGTTACATACTGACATATTGACAAACTGACATACAAGTGAAGCTAATAAAAAGCGTGTAAAAAGGCCTATGTCTAGCAGTGAACGTTCACCAGCTGCTAATAATGATAGTGATGATTTCTGTACCATCTTCTCTTATTCCGAATTGTGAATTAAATCTTTAACATGTTCATATCAGGTTCACCTATCAGTCACTACAGGGCCAAGCCTCCCTGCTTTAGAAGAGGGGATATCCGATATGGAGGGGATACCACGCTGCTCCATGCAGGTTGGCAGGCTAACATTTTACATTAACGGAACTTACAGAAGGTTTCCTTTCAGCCATAACAGCAAAGAAGGAATCATGTTGCTCCTGAACATGCAAGTCCAGTAGATGCGGCGACAGCAATACCTTCTTGCACTGGCTACATGAATATCTGTGCATGGAGTTATAATGGTTCTCAAAGTTGAGTATGGAGTCCGCTGTGAAATTGCACCCTGGGACTGTGCATTGTGTTACAGTACTGAAAATAATAAAAATTATGCTTTTTTTAAACGACTTCAAAAAAGGGGGTATCAATTCGACCCATATTTATGTATGTAATGTGATTGTAAGAGTTACAGTTTTTGCGTATAAGCCTAGAATCGCTTCAAAACAGGTGTATAGATTGTTCAATTTACGAAGGCTCATCGTTTTTTGTTTTTCAAATGCTTACAATGCAAGTGTGCAATAAAAACTGCAAGAATGTGAGTTCTATATCTATTACATATTGCTAGTAGCAATGTGTAATAGAACTCACATTCTTGCAGTTTTTATTGCACACTTGCATTGTAAGCGTTTGAAAAACAAAAAACGACGAGCCTTCGTGGATTGAACGATCTATATCTTTCATGATATGTTTGTATATTTGTTTGACCACGCATATCCCAAATATGAAGTATAAATCTCGTTACAAAAATCTTTTTAGTAAAACTAGAAACTCCAACTTAGGAAATAGCCCAAGATTCATCAAAATTGGTTTAGTAGTTTTCGAGATATAAAGTTCAGAGTATATCGAGCCCTACGAAAATTATCTTTAGTCATATTTCATTGTAATCAGTGTCAATACGTAGATATATCTATATATTTAATACCTTCAAACAAGCTATTCTTATATACCTGAATTTTGGAAACGGTTTCAACGATTTTCATGTAATTTTGAAATGAAGGGGTTTCGGGGGCAATTAATGAAGATAGCTAGGTTTTATTTTTAGAAAACCTATAATTTCAAAAAAAAATGCAAAGCTAGGTCAGGTCAGCTAGGTCAACCAGGAACTGATAATATTATGAGGAAGTTATTAATAGGAAGTCGGTTGAATTTCTTTCTTCTGAATAAAAAAACTATCTATACCTACCTAAATACCTAGTTAATTATAAAAACAAAAAACCTAACTGCTTAGAAGTTATGAACTGAAAAGAGAAAAATAAGGATCACTATTCACTATATCTTTATAAAATTATAAATACTTTATGGTGCTGCAGATGTGGACAAAATAGTTTACTACCTGGGAAAACCAAAACTACGTTTGTCCCCGCCTACAGTACCATAAAGTATTTAGAATTTTATATAGATATAGTGATCCTTGTTTTTCTCTTTTCATAACTTCTAAGCAGTTGGGTTTTTTGTTTTTATAATAATAATTTTATTTGAGACTTTTTAGTTTTAATTTGTGGTATAGAAATGAGACGGTACACTTTTTGACATTGCTTGTTAAAACAGTAATATAAACATGATATGATATTTATATTTTTGAAATCGTCTTTTTACGACCTTTCATTTGATACCCATATTGCTAGGATAAAAGAAAAAAATGCACACGTCCCCCCTTTTTCCCCCCACTTACAGCCGCCATTTTGAAAATTCATATAGCCTATGTTACTTCCACAATTTAGCCGAATTCAACGACACCTCACATATCAAAATCCGTTCAGTCGTTTAGGCTGTAGCGCGTGCCGAAGAAATGGACGTACATACATACGTACATACATACATACATACGCTCGAAAAACATTACCCTCCCTCTGACGCAGTCGGGTAAAAATCTGATGTACCTACGTACTTAACTATAATCAAGAAGAAAGAGTTTACTTACACTTGGTGGCATTGATTTACTTCATCTTCGTCGTACATACCAAGTCTGGCTGGTGGTTTGTCGCCAGAGAATAAATCGTCGTCTAGTTTACGACGACCGATGCCATATTTCCTGAGTAAACTAAGTATATCTATTTCTTCCATTATCTACAAATTGAATAAATAGGTAGGTAGGTAGAATTTAAATAAAACCTATGTACCTAATACCATATAGTTGATCATCCATTAATTATTGAGCTGTAAGTGAAAAAATCGAAAGTTGTTCAGGATCGACCTATCAATCAATCTATACTTACTTAATATTATAAAGGCGAAATTAATTTTGTGTTTGTTATTAAGCCTAAATTACTGAATCGATTAAAATGAAATTTGGTACAGAGATAGTCTGGAGGGTGGAGCCTGAGAAAGGACATAGGCTACTTTTAGTCGAACTATAACAAAACAAAATTTGTTGTAGACGGAGTCGCGGGCGTTCGCTACATACGTACATACGTTACATAAAATATTAAAGTAAGTAGGCGCCTACTATTTTAAGTATAGTTCGTACCAATCATCGTCCCATCAGAAGTTGCAAGACGCCGAACTGCGTAGCTATCATAGCGGCGATGCTATTTCTATTTCGTACTCCAAAATCAAATTGTATAGTGCGCAAGAAAACACCTCATGTTCAGAGCGGACTTGATAGGTACCTATATTAATATTTAAGCAACGTCCTTTTAATATTTATAGATATGACCTATCAAGACAATTGCTTAAAGCAACTACCAACTATTTGATGCTTTTTATCAAGTCTTCTAGATAAATAGGTAATAGTTTAGGGAAAGATACTTGCGAGTAGGTACCTAAGCATTTAATTCATTAAAATAGTG
Organism: Mycalesis mineus; assembly: GCA_034621355.1. Lineage (NCBI taxonomy): Eukaryota > Metazoa > Arthropoda > Insecta > Lepidoptera > Nymphalidae > Mycalesis > Mycalesis mineus. Next base: position 13,181,680 of record CM067888.1, read on the forward strand.
ATAAGTACGTAGGTATAATTTACCTACTTATTGAATCTTTAATCAATTACTCATGATGACATTTTAATTTCTATATTTAGAAATATAAAAAGACAGGCATCACATATAATATATTTGTTGGTAGGTACCTAGGTACATATATTATTATTATATAATAATAATAATAGGTACATATAACAATTTTAATTAAAAAAAGAAATTGTTAACTATACCTAGTACGAATTACAATATCCATCAGTCTTGTTGCTACATGTACCTACTTCCTGATAGACTTTCAAGGTCAGTCAATTCTCGAAGATGTTGCCTAGTGTCGTGCTGATAGTGTCGACAAATAATGTGGTGTCGATATTTAAAAAAATATAGCGATCTTTTTGATATTTATATTATTTATATTAGTAAACCAAAGATATAAAATAGTAGGTATCAAAGTTCGGATGTTTGTAACACTTAATTAACAGTAACAGTAATTAACAAATTTGGATGATTTAAGATCTGATTTAGTACTTAATCTGTTTAATCTTAGTCTTTACACCAATCTATATCTACGTTGAATTCCAAAATAATGAATTTATACTAAGATTAAAAAATAAAAATTTTAAAAAAGCGACAGAATGGTTTTTCTTTAGTTAAAATAAATTGCATAGGTTCTATCACTGTGTTGGTATCACTGTCAATGGCCATTTTGAGTCAGGTAATGAGTTAAGTAGACCGAGTTATAGATATTGCTCAAACTTGGAGCAATATTAATTCGTATTAATGAGTTACTCGTAAAAGCTTCTATGTGCAAAACATAATTTCACACAAAATCGCGGATACCTATTAGTTTTTTTTTATTTTTTTTTAAATAGAATTGTATTAAGTTTGTACCAAACATATAATATAATAAATACATTACAGCGAACAATGTTCTTTTCTTAAGTTCCTTATTTCTTTCTCGCTCTTCACGTTACATTTGTTGCTACCGAATAATATCCGCCAAAAGTATAAATAAAATAAAAAGTAATATAATGTCGATAAACAAATCATAAATACATCACTAATAATTAGGTACTCCTCGTATATAATCTTGCAGTGTCATTATTTCTACATAGTACCTTTGCGATAATATTTACCTATATTATAACCTTATCACATAACATTAGTAATATTATAAAACAGATTGTCCATTTTTTGCCGTAACCAGTTATACTAATATGTTACTTTAATAAACAGCGATTATAACGTGTACCTACTTACCTAAATGAAATATTGAACTAGGAGTGTAAAAGTGTTTTGAATTTTGACTTATTATTATTATTGTGTGAGGTCACACCAAGTTGATGCGTAAACTGTACTTTGCTTTGTGTGTGTCTGTCATAAAAGTTAACCTCGTGAATTTATAGGTGGACTGTATTTTATTTTTGAAAGTAGAACTTCAGATACTAGACTGAGAAGCAAAAGATGAGTGAATTACGTCAAAGAAAGGTAACTTAAACACACCCACTTAAATAAATAAATGAAATGGTGCCTAACATCGTGTGCATGTACATGTTAGTGATAATGATTATATCATTAGGTTTGCATTTTGCAATATATACCTTTTTTGTAAATACATAATTTATTATCCATTCCATATTATAGGAAAAGAGGACTTAGGACTTAGGTACATAATACAAAAACAATTCACACAGACTAACCTCAAATTTTTTCGACAGCTTCCTTTTCGTGCGTTTAATCTATGGCAATCATTGGGTTAAAACTTCCAATATCAACACGACATTGTTTGAAAAGTTTACTTAAAAATATAATGAGAATTAACAAGTAGGCACAACTAGACAAAAAACTGCAAGATTTCATTCCACAGATTATTTCATAACATATGAATATATATTGCACCTACACAATAAACGCAACATTGTACTTAGTATACGTCTTTCTAGAACAGCTTTCTCTTCAATACACTTATCAATATATAGTTATTATCGCTTATATTATGTATTTAAATATATGTAAATGATTGCATAAACGCGTCAAGCCACTCTGGAGCAGCGTAGTGGATCTTAGATCCAAAACGCCCTCTCCTTAACGAATACATAATTATAGGATTAAGTCTGAGATTTTGTGATAATATTTTATTGAGTACACGTTAGGAAGAAGTCAAATTATTATACCAAAGGCGGGTCAAGGTCATTATCGCTATCAGTTACTCTACATGAATAATGAGTTTGTAGTCCGATAATTTACAATTTCGCGATAATTCTTTATTTAGTTACAAATAAGTAAATGTTCTTTTCAAGATTCAGGTTTACCATCATCTAAATTTACTCGATTACATCTTTGTGTCGTCGAGTAAATATCGACTGTCAAACTGGTCAATCACTACAGTGCAGTAGTGCCAACAGAATAGAACAACAAAAACGCATCTGTCAATGTCAATTGTCAACTAAATTCTCTTTTTGGTTTTGGCACAGAAAATAAAATGCAACATTAAAAACCGCTGTCACTGGGTTGTACAAAATACATAAAAATTTCGCTCAGTTTTTCAATATTTTGGGTATTTTTTGCCTTTAGCTATTGCGATCTGAAAAATGAATTTTAAATGCACAAACTATATTTATAACTGTTAAGGTTGTGATGTACATTTTAGCCCGATATGGGAAAATTCAGCACCTACAGATATTTAGAGGTAAGGTTTATTGAAATATTATGTGGTTATGTTTTATTTAATAAAACCCGTAGGCTTCCGTAAAGATGTTGCTGATAAGGCCTTGCATAAAAGTTTTAGTTGTACTAAATAATTATTTTATTGGTAAGATTTGAATAAATTATAAATAGCCATGAAATCGATTTTATTGCCGGTCCGTAATGTATATTTAATGACAAATGAAAAAAATGCAGTAAAAAAATTGCAAGTATTTGCGAAAAAATTGTTTTGATAAGTGATCCACCTACTCTACCTTTTTTCAACCTTAATCACCCTTAACTACCTTTAAGCAGTCTTAAAGACCACTCATAGAAATTACTTTTAATTTGGGATTGTTTTTTTATATATTGTTTATTATAGATTCTATAACAAAATGACATAGTTCTGTTTAAAATTATATTATACAGAATAATCATTTAGTGAATATGCAATCATTATGATATACTTTATTTAAAATGATCATATTAATTATTTTTAAATTTGTACAAAAAGCACATAAATATAAGTGATATTAACTCACCTGTTTCTATGGTCTATTAGTAAACATTCTTCATAAATGTCTGACAACACCCTGAGTCTGCCAACCCACATTCAAGGAGCATGGCGAGTCTTGAGTTCCGTTTTCCCTTTAATACTAAGACCTGGGCATGGTGTGGGCTGTTCATAGGCTGATAGTAATGACTGATTAAAGCAATCATATTTTTTTATTAATTACAAGTCTTTATTGGTAGGGTGGTAATTAGCAACATTCATACTCTCCCACCAACTTGACCTGGGCCAATTTAGAAAGTCTAAAATCTACTCACCCGGGAATTGAACCCAGCACCACCTATTTATAAAACCACTGCACCATGGAGGCCATTAAAAAGTCACAAATACTCCCACAGACTTATTACAGTTTGATGTATAGAAAAGGCCAGATATATAGGTTTTGCTTCAAAAAATTGAATTAGAAAATTTGTAATGGTCTCGAGATACCGTTAGTAAGTGGTAACAGATTAATTGTTGATTTTGAGTGGTTAGACATATATTTGTTTGATAAGATTGTAGCCCATCAATGTATCAATCAGAATTTATAAATGATTCAAGTAAATGTAATATGTATGTCATTATCATCAACAGCATTAAGAGCGGATAGACATCCAGTACGGGACATAGGCCTTTACAAAAGATAAACAAATATAAAAGAAAATGTGATTGTAATAAAATATTACTCATTAATATTAGAATTATAAACTAGCTATTCAAAAATTAATATTGTGTTTTATACATTGCATACTCTTTTACATCTTACAATTTTTTTTTTATTTTTTTTTATCGTCTACAAGTTGGCCCTTGACTACTATCACACCTGATGTTAAGTGATGATGCAGTCTAAGATGGATGTGGGTTAACTTGTTATGTGTAGGATGAAAATCCACACCCCTTTCGGTTTCTACAAAACATCGTACCGGAATGCTGAATCGCTTGGTGTTGGAGGTCGTCAAACCTTTAGTGTTCTAAAGCCAGATTATAAATTTTTTTATTGTAGTCTATTAAACAATAAAATGAAGCATTTGACGAAAGTACTCAAGGGGACGTGGGTCATCAGTTCTAAATTTTTAAAAATTATGTGGCATGGTGATAACAATAACCTAGGCTGGTTCTCAGACTGGGACTAAGAGAATCATTTGCTTCAGTTATAGTAAGAGGATGATCATGGGATAATTATCTAACATTTTTTTTATTTAATACAAGTTGGCCCTTGACTGCTATCACACCTGATGTTAAGTGATGATGCAATCTAAGATGGAAGCGGGCTAACTTCTTAGAGTTGGATGAAATCCACACCCCTTTCGGGTTGCTACATCGTACCGGAATGCTCGCTCGACAACCTTACAAAGTAACTACCTTGTATCAATATGATGCATGAAAGGCTTAAAGTTGTATGACAATATGTTTTATCTTTCCAGTTAAAAGATGATACCTCAAGTTCACATATCAGCGTAAGGGCCAGATCCCTGAAGCAACCGCGAAGACTAAAGAAAATATTTATTTTGCTGCTTGTACTTGCGCTATGTGCTACATATTTTTTGGGTAAGAATTTCTTTTTTTTAAACACATCTTGTGATTTTGACCTTCACGCACCAGGCATGGGTGAAAAGGAACTAAAAATTAAAACTGAATTTTTTGGATATTTTACTTAGTTTTCTGAAAAGGCTTTGACCATACACAGTATGCAGGGTTTTTTCTCAATTTCATTATAATAGTGTTTACCCATTGACATATTAATACTATGGACTTCGGGTCTAATGCAAAATTTACGTCAAAAGTGTCCCAAGATATTTTATACACACTAGGATGTATTTATGTTTTTATACACAAAATAACATTGTAATGTATGTCTTATCGTATTGTTATACAGTCTAATTTGCAGAGGCAATAAGTAATCAGCTTCGATTGACGGTTACCATGGCAGCCTTTTTTTGACATGACAGCTTCTCGTGAAAATAGGACAACATAAATGGTGTGGAGTCGGTAGCTTTCAAAGTTTTTTGGCATCTTATATTTATATATTATATTTACAGCAAATTTTAATTTATATTTACATATCCCTGACCTCTATATGCTGGGATAAATCTTGTACCAAATAATAATTGTTGTAATTATCTTGTATAAAATAATAATTAGTTATAATAATAATTAATTACAAACCAAATCCACTAATGTACAAAATGATATGCCACTCGAAATAGTTCTTTACTTTGACATTTTAAGTTCTCGATATTTTCCTCTTTTTAATTAAACTGAAAATATATTTTTTTACTTCAATGACGTTAGATCACTTTTTTAAATAACTGTTCCTAATTTCATGTAGATTAATCTTATAGTTATCAAATTAATATACCATTATGGTAAAAGTCATTTAATTAATATTCATGACATAAAAAATAAAAGTTGACATAAAAAATAAAAATTTTTGAATTGAAAATAATCAAATTATTTTCATTCAAAAATTAAGTAATTAAATAATTCAAATGTTAAACAACAAAATAACTCTATGCAGTCGTTGTTCTAAAACATTCTATTGCTCACGGCAGATCCGAACTAAATGTGGTTAATTAGCTAAACATATTGCACTCCTTCTATCCTATACGTGGATAGCGTATGGGAAAAGGACAGATAGATACTTTTGTTCATTTTGGTTGGTTATGCAATTCGTTTCTATAGTTCATTAAAATTTTAATAAAATAGCCTGTTTTTAAGCAAAATAATACTTTAAAATCATCAGTAAATATTTACTTACTGAAAATATGGTACACCGTCTTCTTTTCTCACCTTACTCAGGTAGTTCTTACAAGTTTTTTATAACACATTACGGCATTATTGACGTGTATTCTGTCAGTCAGCTAATATGAGACTGAATTGCGATTGGAATACATTTCGCGTTTTGGCTTACTTTTGGTTCGGACACTTTTTATCGCTGACCCGAAGTCCATAGTATTAATATGTCAATGTGTTTACCACACTCTTCAAAATTTTCAGTTTTTGGCAATTTATGTTAGTGAAAGCTTTATTTATATACAAATGGATTCATCTAATTATAAGTAGCTTTTTGTAAATGGTAGCTAAATATTCAAGACTAAAATTGTATAAACTCACCTTTGTGCGCAGCTTGTTACATTGTTACACTGTTGAGTAAAAAGGCGATAAATTCGTAATCAAATTAAAGCAAGCGAACATTCTATACTTTACATTTTTAAATTTTTTTTTTTTTTTTTTTTTTTTTCTTGTACGTCGAATCTGCGATCAGTCCCAGGACTTTAAGCAAGTCTGTTGCGAGAGTCATTGTCTTGTGGAGGTCGAACCTCATTAGGAATCGGCCTTCATTTGGATACACCTGGCTTCAGCTGTCCAGGTCGAGTATGCGTTTACGTTTCAGACGCCTCAGAGAAATGTCTGTCAACAGTCTTTTAGCCAAAGTGTTAGGGTGATTGCGGAGTCTTTTCTTGTATTTTTGCGATAACTCCCGCACTTCATCCTTTATTGTACTAATTTGAAGATTGCGATGAATTTCTTCATTGGTTATGAACCACGGCGAGTTGGCGATAGTACGCAGAATGATATTTTGCATTCTCTGTAGGATTTCAAGACTAGAGTTGCATGCACTACCCCACAGTTGTGCGCCGTAGGCCCAGGCTGGCTTCAAGATGCTTGTGTATATCAGGAGCTTGTTGTCGACTGACAGTTTAGAGTTTCTGCCCAGTAGCCAGTGGAAGGTTTTAAATCTGATATTCAGCTCTTCTCTCTTGCTTTGTATATGCTTTTTCCAAGTAAGTCTTCGGTCTAGATGTAGGCCTAGGTATCTGACGTGGTCATTGTGTGGTAATGCGTTGTCACCCAGATATACTGTCGGGCAGTTACCTTTTCTTAATGCAAAAATCACCTGTACAGATTTATTAGCACTTGTCTTAATCCTCCAGTTCTGAAGCCATGTGGTAATCTGATTGACCCCTTGTTGTAATAGTTCTGAGGCTGAAGCAGCATTTTTATGGCTTGCTAATATAGCTGTATCATCTGCAAATGTAGCTGTTGTAATATTTGGCGTTGTAGGCAAGTCAGCTGTATATATTGTGTACAAGGTAGGCCCGAGGACAGATCCTTGGGGTACACCAGCTCCAATGCTGAAGAACGAAGATGTTGCGACTTTGTCTTTCACTTGAAATATTCTATCAGATAGATATGAAGCAAGGAGTGGTAAGTAACTATGCGGTAACACTGTTTTAAGCTTGCACAGGAGCCCTTTGTGCCAGACCTTATCAAATGCTTGCTGGATGTCCAAGAAAACGGAGGCGCAGTATTCTCTTTGTTCTAGGGATGTTCGAATCCTGTCACATACTCTATGAACTTGCTCCACTGTTGAATGGTTCTGCCTAAAACCAAACTGGTGAGGTGGAATCGGGTTATTCTTATTTAAAATCGGAGTTAATCTTGCCAGTAGGGCTTTCTCGAATAATTTAGACAAGGTCGGCAATAAGCTAATGGGCCGATAGGATTTAATTTCCTGAGGCGGTTTTCCGACTTTGTGGACCATCAGTATTTGAGACACCTTCCATAATGTGGGAAAATACTGAGTTCTCAAGATACCATTAAATAAATACGAGAGAAAGACTAAAGCCTTTTTGGGTAGTTCTTTTAGGACTTCTTTTGTAATTAGATCAAACCCAGGTGCTTTCTTGTTATCTAGTTCCCCGATCAATCTTTTAAGTTCACGAGGAGATATTGGTTTAGGAGGAAGATCTAATTGGTAGCTAGCGTTGACGATTGCTTCTATTGACTCGTTGAAGTCACTGTTATCCCCTGGTTCGTTTGGGGTAAATACTATTGCCAGATGTTCAGCAAAGGCATTTACTTTTTCTTGGCAACTCCTAGCCCAGGTTCCATTTTCCAATTTTAGAGGGGGTTTCGCTTGTAAGGGTCTGTTTACCGAGTTCGTCAGTTTCCATAGGGAGTAATCAGACCTAGCAGATGGTGAAGCAGACAATAGTTTATGCTCTACAGTGCTATTTTCAATCATTTGAAGCATGTCCTTCAACTTTTTACAGGCTTGATTAAAAGCTGTTTTGTCTGATGAATGTCTACTAGTATGCCATACGCGTCTCAAGCGTCGTTTTTCTAGGATTTGAATTCTGACCTGCATAGGTATATTTCCAGATTCTGGATTGATTTTTTGACTAGGTGTGCTAACCCAACAAGCTTCCTGTAAAAGGTTGGTTATATAGAGAGTCGCATTTTCCACGTCTTCTGGAGTTTTTAAAGCAGTGTCTAGTTTTATTCTTAACTCCAAAAAATCCCGAAATGCGTACCAGTCCGTATGTTTGTTGTAGAGGCTTTCAGGTTTTTCGTTATATATGATGGTTGAGCTTACAGTTAGCAATACTGGAGTGTGGTCAGAGGAGCTGTCATAGCAGGACTCTGCTTTAAAGTAATGTTGGGAGAGTCCTTTTACAAGAAAGAAATCCAGGAGATCAGGTATTTTGTTCCTATCTGTTGGCCAGTATGTTGGTTCAGCAGTGGAAACAGGTCTTAGTTTGTTAGAAATCATAGCTTGGTTCAGTTGTCTGCCTCTTGTTGTTGTCAGTCTTGAGCCCCAATATGTATGCTTTGCATTCCAGTCACCACCGACCACAAAGCGGTCACCAAGCTTCAAAAACAGCTCTGAGAACATGGATGCACTGATGTTATGTCTTGGTGGGCAGTAGACTGAAACCAAGTTGAAGAACCCGCATTTATCTTGAACAGCTACAATAGTGCTTTGAATATGGTTTGTTTGGAAGTTGGGAAGGCAATGATGCTTTATGGAGCTTCTGATTATAATACATGTTCCACCATGAGCCTTGCCATCAGGGTGATTTGTAAGGTAAGTATCAAATCCATCCAATTTGAAACAACTAATGCTCGTACAGTGTGTTTCAGTAATAAGTAATGCATCAATTTTATGTTGTTTGATTAGTAACTCGGCTTCCTCTTTGTTAGGGCTTAAGCCATTGATGTTCCATGTAGCAACTCTTAGACCTATTTTTGTGATAATTTATCAACAAGAGTTGTGATGAGACTCATTAGAGTGCTCATTTGTTGTAGGATGAAATCGAATTTTTCACTTTGTTTGATCAAAATTTGTTCAAAGATTGAGCGATCATTATTTGTTGGTTGAGGATCAACTTGAGACTCTTGTTTATTAGCTTTGAGAGCTTTTGCATAATCCATCCTTAGCTTTGAGGTGTTAGGTTGTTCAATATTAAGATTCTGTTGAGTTTTATCTGTGGAATGTGTTGGTTTTCTATATGGTAGTTTGGCTGATCTCCTTGCTAAGATTTCTTTATACACCTCGCAGCCTTTATAGTTGGCAGGATGTGATCCAAGACACAAAGCACATTTTGCAGGCGTGTTTCTATCGCGTTTTGGGCATTCCGATGTTTTATGCGATTGGGCACACTTGACACAGCGGAAGGGTCGCATACAGTAGTTCTTAGAATGGCCGTATTGCTGACAACGTTGGCACTGCACAATAGTTTTCTTTTTCCTAGGTTCCTCGATTTTAATAGACTGATGGTAGATAAACTTGATTTCTTTAGCCAGTCTATTGTTCGTATGGGGAAGGAGATTCACAAAGAATGTTGATGTGGGTTTTTTCTCTGGACCATATCTGGCATTAACTATTTCACCAGATACAGTATTTCCAGTTTTTTCTATTTCCGCTTTTATGGCATCAATCGGTGTGGTGTGATGTAAATTTCTTATTACAAGTCTGCAACATCTGTTGTCTTTTCTGTTAAATGTATGTCCAATTAGACCTTGCTCTCTAATTATGGTAATAAGATTTTTATATATGTCTACATCATCAGAATTAACCCTTAGCTGGTTTTTGTTGACAATTTTAAGGTGAAATTTGCTTTTGTCAACTACGCTGCTCAGGAGTTCCGTTAGTTTAAATACATCTTCTATGCCATACAAAATAATTGGTGGAGGTTTTGCTGGTTTAGGTGAGAGGTTTCTACTCTGTTCTTCAACTTCATCGACAGGGAGATGGCTGTACCTATTAGTCGCATGTATTCTTTCTGGAGAAGGGCTGAGTGTGGCTTTTTTCCTCTTGGGATTTCTCAGAGTTGGTATTCTTTGCCATTCTGGAGGAACCACTTTAGTTGTGGTTGCATCAGTGGTATCCATCTCTTCTCTAATGTTTTTTTTTAAATATTAAAAATTTAAATTTTTAAATATTAAAAAAATGTGTGCGTGTACTAGCGTACACTCGTAAGAAGTGAAACTTACTTATCAACATTCAAGTATTAGAAAAAGAGATGTAATTACTTACTTTTTTTAGAAATTCACTGAAATCAGAATTAAAATAAACCCTTTGATTTTGCTGATCACTTCAATATCTAATATATAAAATTCTCGTGTCACAGTTTTCGTTGCCATACTCCTCCGAAACGGCTTGACCGATTTTGATGAAATTTTGTATGCGTATTCAGCAGGTCTGAGAATCGGCTACTATCTAATTTTCATCTAAATTTTTTTAAATTTTTTAAGCAAAACAACGTTTGCCGGGTCAGCTAGTAACATATATATATATATATATATTTATCACGTTACTTCCATAAGTCAAAGATGGAGCGTAACGGAAAAATGTGACGCGTAACGAAAAAATGTTACACTATATTTTTTTCCAACCACGATAAAGAAGTTTCACTTCAATAATATATCTTCTAATATATAAAATTTCCCTGTCACAATGTTAGTTACCATACTCCTCCAAAACGGCTTTACCGATTTTTCCCAAATTTTGTATGAATATTCAGCAGGTCTGAGAATCGGCTGCTATCTAATTTTTATCTAAATTTTTTTTTTAATTTTTAATGCAAAACAACATTTGCCGGGTCTGCTAGTAAGATATATATCAAATTAAATACCATCAGACAGATCTAATATAATATTAAGTGTTTTTGTACTTATCTAATAATCTTCAAGGATATATTCAAATCAATGGGAGATACTCGTAAAGTTATAGAATAGATCAGAACTAGCTTTGTTTGGCAAGTATAGGTAACGCAGATCACAAAAGATCTGTTACGCTTAATATATTAATAGTCTACACTATACCACGGTAAGTTAGTAAAGAGCCACAGGTAAAGGTTGATATTTAAATTGAATTTGTTTAAAGACAATTTAATTATATGTAAATTTTATTCAGAGAGAAAATTTATTAGCTACTATACTTTAATTCAAATATAAAATTCGGAATGTATTAAAATTTTACATAAATTAATACATAATATTATGTATGTATAATGATAATTTTGAACCCATCATATTTGTCTGTTTAAAACAGCTTTTTTAAGCGACGAAGAAAAACGGAGGAGGTCCTCAATTCGACACGTATATTCCTACTTTAAGGACGTTACCTAGAACCAAAAACTGCTTTACTACGTAAAATAAATGCTCCTTAAACTTGGCTGGCACCGACTTCATAGATATGCTTAAGTAAATTAAAGCAACTAAATGACGCAGTTATTTTTTACTTTTTAGTGCGTTTTGAGTCGGTTCTATTTTATTTTAAAATCTTTTTTTCTTTAATTTTCATTCACGCATACTGACTGAGTATGGTATAATACTTCAAATAAATATGTTAGGGACGTTGCGCACATGCAATATTATTGACAATTTGACAATTTGCGCAGGGTAAATTTGCCATAATAGTATTTGACAATATTATTTAGTGTTATTTAGTACTAGTGTAGTTTTCAGCTAAGCTTGTTAGGTTCTAATTTATTCTGAATGAAGCTTATACTGTTTAACAATATATTGGGAATGTAACAATGCTGTAACTTATAATGTTACCTACAGTGAGTTTTTTTTAACTTAAATGATATTTTTTTCTGAAATAGGGTTTCTATACAATGAATTAGTTCTTTTATTTTTTTGCATTTAAAATATTTATTCTAATTTCAGAATTATTATGTTTAAAAATTCTTCTCGATGTAGAAACGAGTATTGTTTGCTTTCTTTGTGTTACATACTCGTACATGACAATGTTACAACTTACTCACATCCTGTATACTCAGTAGTTGGTCCCTTTTGTGAAGTTTTCAGTCCATACATCTGGCAAAAGTTGACAAAGTTGTGATCTATTGTTATAAAATTAAACATAGATTGTTTGAACAATGTTGTATTTAGGTCAGTTCCGAACGTGCTACCTACGAAATAGTTTTATGGATACATGTTTCGAGTTCGGTGAACATGACTAATTTCCATGCATTTTATACCTATGTGTATCTTCGTATAGTACGAAGGCCAGAAGTAGTCAACATTTTGATACAAAATTTTTATGAAATATCGTCCAACGCGGGTTCTGAGGGACCCCACTTGTGTTTTACCTATCTATCATGTTCAGAGGGATCGGAAAATTAACAACATATTAGACAACGACACATATGAAGAGTGATTTAAAAAAAATTTAAATATGCTTTAATATCATTTTATAATTATCTTTTTTAGCAGTATTTTCCTCACTGAAAGATAATTTATAAAGACAATTTTTAGAAAACAAACAATTAATTTTAGTTAATAAAAACAACGATCGAACTCAAAAATAAAAAAGTATTATTTTTAATCTTATTATTTTTGGTAGACTTTTTTTAATTTTCTTGGGCCCAATTAAATAGGATTGCCACAAAAAAGCGGTAGGTACATAGCGCAGCGTGACGACTGAGCCTCTTTCAATACCCACAAAATAATACTAAAAAAATCACTTCAATATATATTGCATTTTGTAACTAGCAATAAATGCGCAGACAAAGTCGCATCAACAAGGTTTTACTGAGAACTTTGCGTTGCTTGCCAATTATTTCGCCGCACGCCAAAGGTTCACCATCCTTGATCTAGACGAGTTTACGAAACGTCATGTCAGTTCAGTGTGAACGTTACATACCCCGAGTGCGAAGTGTACGAGTATCATTGTATATTGCGATTGCAGAGATCCACGTGTCCACCTATACGCAAGATTTGAAAAATGACAAACGGGACTATTGTGCGTACTTTGCCGATTTTACTTACAGGTAGTTACGTGTAGTTTTTTGACTAGTTCGACGAGTATGTCGTTAAATGTGTATAAAAGTTTGTTATCGTGTTGGAGTTTTATTGGATTTCGAAGATCGATTGGTTTTATTGATTTTTTGCGTAGCATAAGAGTAATGTTGTCGGCGATCTTTATTTATAAAGATCTTTATAATTTTTCTAACGTCTGATTTCTGACTAAAAATATTAGGTAAGTATATGAATTTAATATATTTAATGGTTTCGTAAAAAGTAGAGATACCTACTTAAAAGTATAGTTATATTAGTTTATCTATCGTTCATTTGTGTATTTGTGTATTTGATCATTAATTGTTACAATTAGCTACATGATCAGAAATTAGTAGAGAACATCTCGGTATCAATATAGATTGGCCGGCCGTGATAGCAAGACCTTCGTTGTTTTACAAAAACTAATTTTGATAACTAATGCTGCTACTCAGGTTAATTTGATTGCAAGAATATATGTAAAAAAATTAAAATACGAGCATAAAACATCGTGTTGAAACAGCCTATACTAAAATCAAACTCCACTGAGAATGCTTGTCAACAAACAAATTAAAAATGAAGGTAGAAATCACTAGTCATTTTACACCTATTTTTTTTAATTAACTTGTTAATGACGAATTCATGACAATAAATTAGATAAGTAAGCTTAAAACTGATTAATATATTCAATATCTTTTAAATAAGATTTTATAAAATAACAAAACATAATTTTAAATTTATTAGGCATGAAATGTGTTGCATTTTCTACCTTCATTTTAATTTGTTTGTTGACAAGCATTCTCAATCGAGTTTGGCTTTAGTATAGATACCCTTTTTTTCCTCAGTAGGAGAAAATCCTCATGGACACCCTTTACCCCTCCAGCCTCCGCGGCGCTGGTGGTCTATTCTAACCTGCTCTGGTTCTTTCATCTTTCTCCTTTATTTTCATTATAATTTCAAATTTTTGACGGCCGAGTGGCGCAGTGGGTAGTGACCCTGCTTCTGCGTCCTAGGCTGTGGGTTCGATTCCCACATCTGGAAACTGTTTGTGTGATGAGCATGGAGGGGTGTTTATCTATATATTATAAGTATTTATGTATATTATATATAAAAATATTCATCAGTTATCATAGTACCCATAACACAAGCTACTTACGAGTACGCTTACTTTGGGGCTATATAGCGATGTGTGTAATTGTCCTATAATATTTATATTTATTTATTTATTTATTTATAAAGTATTTTTATAGACTCCCACTTCTCCTTCGTCTCCAGCTTTCGAAATGAGAACAATGAAAGATTGTATGCTCTACTTCATCATCGTCAGGACAATACACATACTTGGCGGAGTATCTTTTATTAATACGCTTAACCCTCATGCCCTGTTAGACACTGAGTTATCCAGAAAGCGTAGATATATACATGCAATTATATCGTAAATATAGTAGAGCATCATTGTATTGTCAATATAATTGTGTCTATGCGGGGGTCTTCGGGTAACAATACGGTGTAAGCTTGATTGGTAAGACGGAAACAACTTGAACGCATACGCAATTGATATGCTCTACCTCTCTAAAATTGCAACCGTTTTAAGTTTAGCCTAACACAACCAGCGCGCGGATATTGTTATAGAAATCAAATTTTAACCCCCTGTCTGTAGCATCATACTTTCTATGTGAATGGGCCAATTTAGATGCGGTATTTTTAAGTCGAAAGCTGATGTAATCGAGTTGACTCTTAACTATAATTTATGAATCATCTCGAACAAAAGAGTAGCTAATACCTGATCTCATTTATCTCAAAATGTAATGAAAATAATACATTTTTTTAAATCGGTAATGCTTTAAAACTGTTATCGATTAAATTATGTTAATTAATTACTATCTATTCATGTGTGGGTTACTTCTCTCGTGAACTAGACACAACATTAATTTCGTCATTTATTTATGGTATAAATATTGTTATTAATTACGTATTGCCAATGTTTTCCATTAACGTTATCATCGTCGTCCGATTTCATGGAAATAATGCCTATTAATTACTATCCTACTTATACTAGTCAATCCGTTTAAAAACGTGAAAAATAGGGATAACGGTCCTAAAAATATCTGCGATGGCTCATTCGATTCGGAATTACCTCTAAAAAAATGTTTTTGAAGCATTTTGGTGCAGGATAAAAATTGCAATTGTTATTAACAAAATAAGATGAAAAAAAATAATATTTCGTTTTTTGTTAATAACTTAAAAAATATTAACATTTAAGAAATTTTGAAAAAAGCTCGTTAAAGAGGAGGAAATTTCCAAACAAAAAATTCCTATCTCCCGGAACCCTCTCTCCATTATTTATAATTTTAATTAGACGTTGAAAATAGCGCTCCGCGCGGCTGTTACGGCATTCGCGCGCCGCCGCTAAATAGATTTCAGCAATAAAAATAATTTTTTTATAACATAAAATGTGGTTTTAAAAGTTTGAAAAAAATTAAGTATCTTCTTAACCTTTAAAAGAATCGAGCCCTGAAGAAAAAAGTTTAATCATCATTTTTCAAAAAGTTATTCAATTGTTAACTAACAAATATTTTGCCAAATTTCATTGGCATAAACAATGGAATGAAAGGTATAAATAATTGGCCTAAAAAATTAAAGATTCTTAATTTTTCAATAGTTTTAAAAAATTATAATTAACAAAATTAATTAACTTTTATGAAAATTTACCACAGGATCTTATAAAGTACATATATCAAAAGTGCTCCACGAAGTTTAAAATTTTTTGTTCTTGGAATAAAGAAAATTATTATTTCACAGCGCGTCGTAGGCCTTAGGACCTCGCGATCCGAACCAACATTCGTCTAAGTTTAGTCGTATCATATAAAACATGGCAGATTTTGTAAGCTGATTCATGTTTTAGTTCATTCTTTATTTGTACAGTACAAAGAACAGAAACATAAAATAGATTAAATAGATCAGGTACAAAAGGCGGCCTTATCGTTTACTAGCGATCTAGCAAGCTTATCTTTAGGAAAACATTAGGACACTACAATGCAGGTTGTAAATGAGTATCAAATACATATATTCAAGTATATACACACTAATAGGTACATACTCCAAATCGGTAAAAAGTAGTGTCAGACTGAAAGTTCGGTTTCGGTTTAGGTTTCGGCCAAAAATCAAGTTTCGGCGGCAGTTTCGGTTTCGGCCTAAATTGGCCGAAACTTTTGCCGAAACCGAAACTGATTTCGGAAGTAGTCGTGCACGCTCGCCTTACTTCGTTTCTCGCGGCAACACTATGGCGGACGCTGGCGGCCCTGTTCGGGAATTGTCGTGCGTGTCGTTCAGCTACGTAACAACAAAACTTAGTCATTAATGTAAAACTTAGTCAGTTAATGCAGCATAATGTGTAAAATGCATCAAATTTTAGTATTTTAAGGAATTTTATACTTGACCACATGAGTTTCGGTTTCAGTTTCGGCCGAAACTGAAGCCAGGGCCGAATATTCAGTTTCGGTTTCGGTTTCGGCCGGAAAACCAGTTTCGGTCGGACTCTAGTAAAAAGTAACTTAACAATTTTTCACGCAGTCTTGATTTATTATTCCTTTTTCTTACGTTAAGCTGAAAGGCGATCCAATTGTCTCTAAGCATTGTTAATCTGTTGTTTATAGTGTAATGACATTGTAGATAACAAATTTAATTTGATTGATTATAGATGAATATTCTATAATGTTGATCATTGGTGTGGAAGACGAAAAACTAAGGAAATAAAAAAAATGGGTAAATAAAAAACCTCGTTCATGGAACGCTGATCACTTGCGGTTTGGATATATTTTTTTCAGCTTCACTGAAATACATTAAATCGGATCAACGAAAGTGATTTAAGTAGAAAATGAAATTATTAAAGTAACGTCTAAATAGATTCTAAGCCCAATAAAGAATTTTTTTAATTAATCTGTACAAATAGGTAAATAAAATTGAAGTGTCTGTTTATAATTTCAAATTAATTTTTTTTTAGCACTTCCACTATACTAAAGCCAAACTCGATTGAGAATATGCTTGTCAAACAAATATAAAATGATGGTAGAAAATGCAACACATTTTATGCCTAATAAATTTAAAATTATGTTTTGTTTTTTTATAAAATCTTATTTAAAAGATATTTAATATGTTAATTAGTTTTAAACTTACTTATCCAATTTATTTTCATGAATTCGTCACTAACTAGTTAATTAAAAAAAAATAGGTGTAAAATGACTAGTGATTTCAACCTTCATTTTTAATTTGTTTGTTGACAAGTAGTCTCAATCGAGTTTGGCTTTAGTATAGATTCTTATGTTGATGTAATGTTTGCGGTACTTACATAGAAAAATAATTTAATATTTTTGTCCATTTACTTAGGATTTACGAAGCTACAGACAGCTAATCATATTTAAGTTTCATCTCGATCGCAGCTTTTCCATTCGTTTAGAGGTTATAATGCCACAGACACACGTAAAACTTTTTCAATATTACATAACTTTTTACGTCTAGTAAAAAGACGACCTCCGTGGCGCAGTGGTATGCGCGGTGGATTTATAACACGGAGGTCCTGGGTTTGATTCCCGGCGGGGCAGATTGAGATTTTTCTTAATTTGTCTTGGTCTGGCTGGCGGGAGGCTTTCGTCGAGGCTAGTTACCCTACCGACAAAGGCGTATCGCCAAGCGATTCAGCGTTCCGGTACGATGTCGTGTAGAAACCGAAACGGGTGTGGATTTTCGTCCCACTCCTAACAAGTTATCCCGCTTCCATCTTAGATTGCATCATCACTTAACATCAGGTATGATAGCAGTCGAGGGCCAACTTGTAGTCGATAAAAAAAAGGTCTCTATTATTTCATAACCGTTTTGTCTAAATTATTTTCTAAGTAAAGTTGTGACGTCAGTCTGTAACTAAGAGCTTTTAATAATAATATGATGAAATAAATTTTGTTAATGTTTGACATTTACATGAACACTATATCCTAACTAATATTATAAATGCGAAAGTAACTCTGTCTGTCTGTCTTGCTTTCACTCTATAACTACTGAACCGATTTAAATGAAATTTGGTACACAGTAAGTCTAGAGCCTGAAAAAGGACATAGGCTACTTTTAATTGCGAAAAAAGGGTTGTAAGGGGTTAAAGGGGGGATGAAATGTTGTATGAAAGTATCGTCATTTTGAAAGCTTAAGTCCTATTTCTTCGACAGTTGATAAGATATTAATAAATATGACATTCAAAGCTTAGAAAAATTAGGCTGCCGTAATAACTAATTCCACGCGGACGAAGTCGCGGGCAAAAGCTAGTATTATATATACATAATTACATGTACAATAAACAGTAGGTCTGTGCGTGATATATCTACCACCATACCTACCTATCTACCATATATTATCGACTCATAGGCGCCGAATAATCGTCACTGACAAAAATCAAGTTATACAAAAGACGGGTTTTTTACGTTAGCTAATTATATCGTTATGTTGAATATGAAAAATTGTTGTATTCACGATAAACCAAGCAGTGGCATAACTTCATAAATAGGGGGGTTTGAAGGAAATGTGGATATGGGTAGATCCTTTACCGTTCGAAAATGCTTCTAGTAATAAAATTGCAGCTTGTAACGCAATAAAAAATGCACGCATTCCACAGACAAAAATTTTTTTTTTAAATTAATTTTTTTTATCAAACGTATGATTGATGATTCTGTTTACAAATAAAACCTTTTTCGTTTTGTATAGGACATGATTTTAGTAATTATTATTCTATTTATGAATGACACTTTCGTTTTATATAGGTTGGTACTCGTAACAGACAAAAATTTAATAATAAATATACTTTTGCCCATAGAGCTTGAAATTCTACTTAAGTTCCACTGTGGAACAATAAAATTGCACAGTTTTTGAAATATTTATTATTATAGTTATTACGGTCCGCTTATAGAGCCCACAGTAAATGTACAATCAGAATAAAAAAATAATAATATACCAAAATTTCTTCAAAATAAACATAATCGCATAGCCACGAGTTTTTAAAACATCTAAACTTTTTAAGCTAAGTTATATGAGGTTGAAGTTATTCCTCTATAGAAAATATGTGAAAAATTGTAGTATGTAATGTTATTTTAATGTGCAAAATACCTACAATTCAATAAATTTTAACAAGAATTCGATTTAACTGCTCCTCCACACTAGCATTTAACTAATTCATTTAGAACATTTATGTAAATAAAAAATAACAGCATTTAAGAAGAAGTTACATTTATGTAAATAAGAAATAACAGCATTTAAGAAGAAGTTACATTTATGTAAATAAAAAATAACAGCATTTAAGAAGAAGTTACATTTATGTAAATAAAAAATAACAGCATTTAAGAAGAAGTTACATTTATGTAAATAAAAAATAACAGCATTTAAGAAGAAGTTACATTTATGTAAATAAAAAATAACAGCATTTAAGAAGAAGTTACATTTATGTAAATAAAACATAACAGCATTTAAGAAGAAGTTACATTTATGTAAATTAAAAATAACAGCATTTAAGAAGAAGTTACATTTATGTAAATAAAAAATAACAGCATTTAAGAAGAAGTTACATTTATGTAAATAAAAAATAACAGCATTTAAGAAAAAGTTAACAACATTTGCGTAAATAAAAAATATACAAATGACGTCTTAAGAACAACCTTCAGTGTTCCCTTATTCTTGAACGTAAAATAACACCAATACAGAAACTTGCATGATTTTGGGTGCAATAGTAAGGTGTACATGAAGTACTGTGTAGCAAATTAGCAGAATTCTAGGTCTAGACTAGAAAAATAAGAAACCTGGAATGAGGTTGCCAAAGGTACTTATCATTATGTGCCTAGTATCTTTAAGAATATTTAGATCAATTTTCCCGCAAAAAGGTGAGGTTTTTATTATTATGGTCACGCTATGATATCAATGACTTTTTTCTGTACTGTTCGAAGTCTTCCGAACGTAGATTATTTTTTATCTAATTCAATTTTTAATCTTTTTAACCGACGAAAAAAAACGGAGGAGGTTCTGAATTCGACACGTATATTTTTTTTTTTAAAGTAAAAAATAACTGTGTTATTTAGTTGCTTTAATTTATTTAAGCATATCTAGGAGTCAGTGCCAGACGAGGTTTGTACTTTAAGTACGTTACGTACGTTAAATAAATGTTCCTTGAACTTGCTGGCACCAACTTCATAGATATGCTTAAGTAAATTAAAGCAACTAAATGACACCGTTTAGTTTTTACTTTTTAGTGCGTTTTGAGTCGGTTCTATTTTTTGTTAAAAATTTTGCTCATTGCAGTGTGTATAGGCTGTTATGTATAAACACGTGTAACCATTGCCGTATAAAACAATGAAGAACGTTAAACATTCAAACCTAACGTAATATAACTTGTATGACAAATGTGGTTGATGTCATTCGTCACTTCGCTATTGTAAGGATTCAACGCAAGATGTATTTATCACACATTTATAATTTATTTTGTACGTGTTTTCATAATAGTTCATTATTTCAATGTCCATTGTTATAAGTATTAAGTCATTTATTGCAATAATATTAAGTGTTTATATGCTTTAAAACGCGAAATATTTAGTGTCTATAGAGAAAGTTTTTGATTTAAAAAACGCAGTCTTGCTTTAAAACAGTAATATTTTTTTGAAACGAAACTTTCTTCATATAAATTTTTTTATACAAATCAAACCTATGTAAATTAATTATGCATAATAATTTGGCACCCACGGAATAGTGGAAATAATGTGTTTGTTAATGGTGTCAGTTCAAAAGTTATTTAATATTTTCAAATTTTTTTCATTATTATGTCGGGTTTTATTTAAATTAACTGAACTAAATTAACTGTAGAGTTGTGTGTCATACACACAAGTTCTGTGAAATATCATTAAATAGTAAAATATCATTAAATCTAAATTTAACCAGTATATGCAGCTCTGCAGCCACCCATAGCAAGATGAGAACAATCCCGAAATATATGCCGTTATATACCCTTAAATATCATTTTGCGCCTAACAGTTGTATTTTATCATACCATAATCACAGTCTCGAATTATAGAGATTTAAAGATTAGATTCACGACGTATTAAACATACTATATATGTACATATTAGTAATATTGTATCATTGGCGTAGACTTTTGTATGGGCGATCGCCCAAAAGAAACAAAAGTGTCGCTGAGACCTTTATAAATTCATAGAGGATAATTGATATCATTTGTATCGCCAAATATAATTTGTCATTTTGTGTTTAAACTTCCAGAGTAATAGGGGGTCCAAATTCGGCTAGTAGGCCAACATATATGACTCTCTTTCGCTCGAACGCAACAAGAGAGGGAGAGAGCGATATACCTATTTGTTTGCGCCGCTGCTTGGCGTCGTTTTTTTTTCTATATGAAAAATTCCTTTGGGCGTATGTTAGGCCTACTGGAGGTTTTTGACGACCTCCGTGACGCAGTGGTATGCGCGGTGGATTTATAAGGCGGAGATCCTGGGTTCGATTCCCGGCGGGGCAGATTGTGATTTTTCTTAATTTGTTTTGGTCTTGCTGGTGGGAGGCTTTCGCCGTGTTTAGTTACCACCCTACCGACAAAAACGTACCGCCAAGCGATTTAGCGTTCCGATACGATATCGTGTAGAAACCGATAGGAATGTGGATTTCATCCTACTCCTAACAAGTTAGCCCGCTTCCAACTTAGATTGCATCAACACTTAACATCAGGTGTGATGGCAGTCAAGGGCCAACTTGTAGTCATTAAAAAAAAGTTTCTTCATCATCAGCCACCATGCATCCACTGTTGGACATAGGCCTCCTTCAAGCAGCGCCAACCCAGTCTATTATAGGCTTTCTGCATCCAGTCGGTGCCAACCACCCTCCGGATATCGTCGCTCCATCTAGTTGGGGGACGCCCTACACTCCGCTTGCCGAGACGCGGTCTCCACTCCAGGACCTTTCGACTCCAACGACTGGGTGTAGGATGAAATCATAATCATGAAATCAACCTATACCACATTAATAAAACGTGGCGTGTAGCAAGTAATTGTTTTCTTTTCTCCAGGGCTTTTCGCAGGCCAGACACAGTGGTTCGATGGGCTGGCCAAGAGCCTGGGGTACGAGAGTGTATACCACCATGCGGTCATCATCGACGCTGGCTCGTCGGGGACGAGAGTGTTGGCATACAAGTTCAGAGTGCCGTTCACAGGTTGGTACATTCATCATTATAATGATCAGCTTATCAACAGGCCAGGCCACCCTTCTTATATGGAAATATGGAGCGTCCTTCCGCCACGCTGCTCCAAGGCAATTAAATATTATAAATCCATTTTTTGCTAACGTATTGAATGAGTGAATGAAATATTCTTTATTGTACACCAAAGAAAAGAGCTTACAAAATAGAAAATATATTAGGAATAAAAACAAGCGATCTCTTCCAGACAACCAATATTGGAGAGGAAAGTGCGTTCATTAGAGAAGGTTCGGCTGTACGTACACACAAATAAAAGAACTATAGTATCAAATTATCAAATAAAAATATACTTACATAAAATACTTATGCCCTACAAAAAATAGTGAATGCAAACATAATTATATACATACATACATACATACATAACATCATTGACATATTAATACTATGGACTTCGGGTCTAATGCAAAATTTACGTCAAAAGTGTCCCAAGATATTTTATACATACTAGGATGTATTTATGTTTTTATACACAAAATAACATTGTAATGTATGTCTTATCGTATTGTTATACAGTCTAATTTGCAACGGTCTAATTGCATGCAATAAGTAATCAGTTTCGATTGACGGTTACCATGGCAGCCTTTTTTTGACAGCTTCCCGTGAAAATAGGACAACATAAATGGTGTGGAGTCGGTAGCTTTTAAATTTTTTTGGC
This sequence comes from Mycalesis mineus, assembly GCA_034621355.1. Taxonomy (NCBI): domain Eukaryota; kingdom Metazoa; phylum Arthropoda; class Insecta; order Lepidoptera; family Nymphalidae; genus Mycalesis; species Mycalesis mineus. Next base: position 13,204,903 of record CM067888.1, read on the forward strand.
ATCTTATATTTATATATTATATTTACAGCAAATTTTAACTTATATTTACATATCCCTGACCTCTATATGCTGGGATAAATCTTGTACCAAATAATAATTGTTGTAATTATCTTGTATAAAATAATAATTAGTTATAATAATAATTAATTACAAACCAAATCCACTAATGTACAAAATGATATGCCACTCAACATAGTTCTTTACTTTGAAATTTTAAGTTCTCGATATTTTCCTCTTTTTAATTAAACTGAAAATATATTTTTTTACTTCAATGACGTTAGATCACTTTTTTAAATAACTGTTCCTAATTTCATGTAGATAATTCTTATAGTTATCAAATTAATATACCATTATGGTAAAAGTCATTTGATTAATATTCATGACATAAAAAATAAAAGTTGACATAAAAAATAAAAATTTTTGAATTGAAAATAATCAAATTATTTTCATTCAAAAATTAAGTAATTAAATAATTCAAATATTAAACAACAAAATAACTCTATGCAGTCGTTGTTCTAAAACATTCTATTGCTCACGGCAGATCTGATCTAAATGTGGTTAATTAGATAAACATATTGCACTCCTTCTATCCTATACGCGGGTAGCGTATGGGAAAAGGACAGATAGATACTTTTGTTCATTTTGGTTGATTATGCAATTCGTTTCTACAGTTTATTAAAATTTTAATAAAATAGCTTGTTTCTAAGCAAAATAATACTTTAAAATCATCAGTAAATATTTACTTACTGAAAATATGGTACACCGTCTTCTTTTCTCACCTTACTCGGGTAGTTCTTACAAGTTTTTTATAACACATTACGGCATTATTGACGTGTATTCTGTCAGTCAGCTAATATGAGACTGAATTGCGATTGGAACTCATTTCGCGTTTTGGCTTACTTTTGGTTCGGACACTTTTTATCGCTGACCCGAAGTCCATAGTATTAATATGTCAATGCATAACATACATACATACATACATATAAAAGTACCTATACGAATTCACAAAAAAATATAAATTAATAAATAAAGGAAAATTATAGACAGAGAACAAATAATATCTATACTAAAGCCAAATTCGATTGAGAATGCTTGTTAACAAACAAATGAAAAATGAAGGTAGAACTCACTAGTCATTTTACACCTTATTTTTTTACTTAACTTGTTAATGACGAATTCATGAAAATAAATTAGATTAGTAAGCTTAAAACTAATTAATATATTCAATGTCTTTTAAATAAGATTTTTAAAATAACTAAACATAATTTTAAATTAATTAGGCATAAAATGTGTTGCATTTTCTACCTCCATTTTAAATTTGTTTGTTGACAAGCATTATCAATCGAATTTTGCTTTAGTATAGACGATATTCAAGGGAGACGGTAACCAAATAGTTAAAATTTAGTATAAATAGATAAATAAATGCGTAGCGTAATAATATAGTGGTGTCATAACGAGGTTATGGGGGATAGAAGTGCACATTCACCAGCCGTTTAAATGAAGCTAACGATTGTGCACCCCGAATTTCGAGAGGCAAGGAGTTCCATAGCCAAGCAGCTTTCACAGAGAAGTATTAAGAGTAGAAGGAAGTGTTGTGAGAAGGAATTTTTAGGACTAGGTTATCTTCGGATCTAAGAGAGCGACAATGAGTGGAATGGAGAAAGTGAAAAAGTATTATTCACTTATCTGTTCCGGAAAGTGATTTTGCCATCTATCTGTAAATCACTATGAACTCTTAAAAACATAGTTGTTTTTATTTTTTTACATATTTAATTTTAATATCATAAATAAATAACTATTGGCTTAATAAATAAATCAATATTCGTTGATATATTACGTACACATATTACGTTAAAAGTATTATAATCGTCTCATTGATTCGTTATTGAGTTGAGGAGCAAAGCCTTGTCCAATTCTCTAAATAAGTAGTTTCTTTCTTGTAGTTTTCTTTTTTGCTACTTCGAGTAAACAACCAAGGTTATATACAGAATACTAGGTAGGAAGAAAAAATATTGTACCTTGAAATTAAATTTTTCGACGACGATAAACAAAAATGTATAAATTGTCTTATAAATGATGCATTAATTAAGACAACTTTTTTTTTCATTGACTACAAGTTGGCTCTTGATTGCTATCACACCTGATGTTAAGTGATGATGCAGTCCAAGATGGAAGCGGGCTGACTTGTTAGGAGTGGGGCGAAAATCCACACCCCTTTCGGTTTCTACACGACATCGTACCGGAACGCTAAATCGCTTGGCGATATGTCTCTGTCGGCAGGGTGGTAACTAGCCACGGCGAATGCCTCCCACCAGCTAGACCAAGACAAATTAAGAAAAATCTCAATTTGCTCCGCCGGGAATCGAACCCAGGACCTCCTTCTTATGAATCCACCGCGCATACCACTGCGTCACGGAGGTCGTCAAATTATAATAAAATTTTGAAAATATGTTTGCATTCCACTTGTAACACATATGAAGCGTCCTGCTTGAGCGACAAATGCAACGCGGCACAGGTGCCCATTACGTCGCGTCTCGACTAAACTACTACAGAGGCCGCAACTAGGGAATGCCGTTGTTTTGTTCGTGTTCGTCGCGTTGGCAGCTTTGCGTCGCTTTGCATTTGTCGTTTACGTAGGTACACCCCCTTAGGTAATTGTAAATACAGAATTTCTACATTTTATTCGGGAAAATTAATATAATGCGTTTCAAAAGTGCTTGAATAACAGCCTACTTGAAATAAATGATTTTGAATTTGAATTTGAATAATATTTTTATAGCATCCTGGAGGATAGTGAAAATTCTAAATTTAGACAAAGTCGTGGGCATTAGCCAGTACAAACATAATCATTAGTCAAGATTATTTTCTTAGAAATAATAGCAGCGTATTGCATTTGCCTTCATTTCGCGTTATGAATCACTTATTTACCTTTTCGCATTTAACATAATGTGCTACAAGTTTACTCTTAAATGATAATTACATATTGATAAGGCTAGATGTTATTTGTTTATGCATTAGACATCACCATTTCTGTTTGATTTCATTAATAGAATAAACGTAAACAATGGACCGATATGTAAAAGCGACCGAGTATTATCTTTGTCCTTATCTCTCGTAAGTAAAAATGTTGTCAGTTTTTCAAGAATGATTCATTTGTTTCGATGGCTCAACTATACAAAAATTTTATTTTTTGAATTTTGTACAAAGTTTGAAATATGATATGAAACGATAGATTTATCGACAAATTGGACAAAAAAATATGTACAGTGTGAAAAGTTTACTTTATCAGTATTACAGTGTGTCCAGAGGAACGGGTGATAATTTTAAAAACCCATTATTGTATCCCATTATATATAAAAGGATTTGCTAAAATACTCCATAAACACAATCAGGTACTTTTCTTTATTTCAAGCAGAAGAAAAAAAAATTTATGAAATAATTTTTCATTTTTGTAGAGTTGTGTAATGTGTCTGAATTTTGAACTTATCTTCTTTCAGTATTTGGTCAGGCAAGTCTGGACTTAGTGGATGAATATTTTGAAGAGACCAAACCGGGCCTATCTTCATATGTGGATGATCCAGAGAAGGTGCGTATTTATCTACCTACATAACTATGATAGCGATATCATTCTATGATTTTTATATAAGTGCGGGTATTCTTTTTTGTGGTTCTATATTTTTAATAGATCAAAAATCCATATACCATGTACATTTACCATTTAATGATGTACATTTTCTTAAAATTACGGACTCAAAAATAACAAAATGATGGACATATTATTATGTTTAGACAGCTAAGCGTTAGATATTTCCACGCGAGTTCGATACGTTCCGATGGCGCCGTGGCTGGCGGTCTGAGTATATCTAACGATACCGAGATCGCATCCTAGTCCCGAAACACTTTTTCGTTTTTTGTATTGTTTTATAAATTGGTTAATCCTAACGAATTGCGGGGAGTGGGGCTACGTGCGGGCAGGCAGCCATTAGCAATAGATTCGCCAATAAAACGGCAGTAAGGCCGTGCATGAGTTGACTCTTTTAAGAAATATTTTAGTGGAGTTATTTTGATTATGAATAACTAAGTAATACGAGTGAATAATAACTAATAACTCAGTGAATCCTTGACATTGTTCACCCTGGCCATATAATTCATGTTTACTGCGAGCATAGGGGTAAGTTGCACACATATTATGCTTTAATGTTATGGATATGTATCTACAAGCTGTGCAGTTCTAAGGTAGTCTTTTCCTTTGTTGTAGCTTATCGGAATGCCCTTTTAAGATTACGCGATTAGTGCATCGCTCAAATAAAATATACTGTTTAACCCTGAGAGAACTAGCCGTGGTTGTTGGTGTGGCAGAGAACCAAAGAAATCTCTCCTGGCGCCTAACATTAGAATTAATTAGTAACTATAAGTAACAATAATATATAAGTTAGTGTACCTTTAGTACCGTTAGTGTACCGTTAGTCCTTAGATAATTTAAGTTAGTTTTCTTTGTTACCTTATTGTTAGGCTTAAGATGCTACTTGCGATAAAATAAACATTTACAGAAAAGTACCTACAAGACTTTAAATTAACCCGTAACAATATTAAACATCAAACAACTGCGCGTCAGCTCACTAAACGGGCGACACGTTTGTACGGCGCACTGTGTATTGCGTGATAGGGTAACCGTCATATTCTGTTTAAAAGAACGATAATTGTTATTTTTGAGTTACAAAAAAAAGAAAAAAAAAACGATATTCTTAAACTTCGTTGTGGATATAACATGAAAATTTTTAACAAAAATAGAACCGACTCAAAACGCACTAAAAAGTAAAAAATAACTGTGTCATTTAGTTGCTTTAATTTACTTAAGCATATCTATGAAGTCGGTGCAAGCAAGTTTAAGGAACATTTATTTAACGTAGTAAAGCAGTTTATGGGTTCTAGGTAATGTCCTTAAAGTAGAAACCTTGGCTGGCACCAACTCCTAGATATGCTTAAGTAAATTAAAGTAACTAAATGGCACAGTTATTTTTTACTTTTTAGTGATTTATCGCCACGTAACGTACTCGTACTATACGGCACTTGTAGCCAAAAAGCTACCGATACTTACACAAAAACCGAAATCGCTGCAAGTGTGCCTATAAAATTTGAAGAGTTCCTTCAATTTTTCCAGGATATCATCATCCGTTTTTTTTAGTCGGTTAAAAATATGAAAAATTGTACACTAAAAATACGTTCCTGTATATCGATACATCATTATAATCATTAGTCTATTAACGGACAACTTCAGGGCCAGGCCTCCCTCTTTCTAAGAGAGGGGGTAAAAATGCATCCACTGATGATGATGATCAAACTTTATTCTTTTGGTCGTTTCAGGGTGCGGAAACAATATTGCATTTAGTGAGAAGATCGGAGGAGCACATTCCTATCGACGCCAAGAAGAAACGCGCGACGCCGCTGATCGTGCGCGCGACAGCCGGCCTGCGCCTGCTGCCCGCTGACAAAGCGGACATGCTCATCGACACTGTCTCTAAGGCGATCACACAGTAAGTAGTCACTACTATAGTTAAATGAAACCTTGTATTTAGTGAGGAGATCGGAGGAGTATACATATAAAGGAAATGCGCAATGTCGCTGATCGTGCGCGCGACTGCCGGCCTGCGCCTGCTGCCCGCTGACAAAGCGGACATGCTCATCGAAACTGTCTCTAAGGCGATCAAGTAGTCACTACTATAGTTAAATGAAACCTTGTATTTAGTGAGGAGATCGGAGGAGTATACATATAAAGGAAATGCGCGATGTCGCTGATCGTGCGCGCGACAGCCGGCCTGCGCCTGCTGCCCGCTGACAAAGCGGACATGCTCATCGACACTGTCTCTAAGGCGATCACACAGTAAGTAGTCACTACTATAGTTAAATGAAACCTTGTATTTAGTGAGGAGATCGGAGGAGTATACATATAAAGGAAATGCGCAATGTCGCTGATCGTGCGCGCGACTGCCGGCCTGCGCCTGCTGCCCGCTGACAAAGCGGACATGCTCATCGAAACTGTCTCTAAGGCGATCAAGTAGTCACTACTATAGTTAAATGAAACCTTGTATTTAGTGAGGAGATCGGAGGAGTATACATATAAAGGTAATGCGCGATGTCGCTGATCGTGCGCGCGACAGCCGGCCTGCGCCTGCTGCCCGCTGACAAAGCGGACATGCTCATCGACACTGTCTCTAAGGCGATCACACAGTAAGTAGTCAGTACTACAGTTAAATGAAACCTTGTATTTAGTGAGGAGATCGGAGGAGTATACATATAAAGGTAATGCGCGATGTCGCTGATCGTGCGCGCGACAGCCGGCCTGCGCCTGCTGCCCGCTGACAAAGCGGACATGCTCATCGACACTGTCTCTAAGGCGATCACACAGTAAGTAGTCAGTACTACAGTTAAATGAAACCTTGTATTTAGTGAGGAGATCGGAGGAGTATACATATAAAGGAAATGCGCGATGTCGCTGATCGTGCGCGCGACAGCCGGCCTGCGCCTGCTGCCCGCTGACAAAGCGGACATGCTCATCGACACTGTCTCTAAGGCGATCACACAGTAAGTAGTCACTACTATAGTTAAATGAAACCTTGTATTTAGTGAGGAGATCGGAGGAGTATACATATAAAGGAAATGCGCGATGTCGCTGATCGTGCGCGCGACAGCCGGCCTGCGCCTGCTGCCCGCTGACAAAGCGGACATGCTCATCGACACTGTCTCTAAGGCGATCACACAGTAAGTAGTCACTACTATAGTTAAATGAAACCTTGTATTTAGTGAGGAGATCGGAGGAGTATACATATAAAGGAAATGCGCGATGTCGCTGATCGTGCGCGCGACAGCCGGCCTGCGCCTGCTGCCCGCTGACAAAGCGGACATGCTCATCGACACTGTCTCTAAGGCGATCACACAGTAAGTAGTCACTACTATAGTTAAATGAAACCTTGTATTTAGTGAGGAGATCGGAGGAGTATACATATAAAGGAAATGCGCGATGTCGCTGATCGTGCGCGCGACAGCCGGCCTGCGCCTGCTGCCCGCTGACAAAGCGGACATGCTCATCGACACTGTCTCTAAGGCGATCACACAGTAAGTAGTCACTACTATAGTTAAATGAAACCTTGTATTTAGTGAGGAGATCGGAGGAGTATACATATAAAGGAAATGCGCGATGTCGCTGATCGTGCGCGCGACAGCCGGCCTGCGCCTGCTGCCCGCTGACAAAGCGGACATGCTCATCGACACTGTCTCTAAGGCGATCACACAGTAAGTAGTCACTACTATAGTTAAATGAAACCTTGTATTTAGTGAGGAGATCGGAGGAGTATACATATAAAGGAAATGCGCGATGTCGCTGATCGTGCGCGCGACAGCCGGCCTGCGCCTGCTGCCCGCTGACAAAGCGGACATGCTCATCGACACTGTCTCTAAGGCGATCACACAGTAAGTAGTCACTACTATAGTTAAATGAAACCTTGTATTTAGTGAGGAGATCGGAGGAGTATACATATAAAGGAAATGCGCGATGTCGCTGATCGTGCGCGCGACAGCCGGCCTGCGCCTGCTGCCCGCTGACAAAGCGGACATGCTCATCGACACTGTCTCTAAGGCGATCACACAGTAAGTAGTCACTACTATAGTTAAATGAAACCTTGTATTTAGTGAGGAGATCGGAGGAGTATACATATAAAGGAAATGCGCGATGTCGCTGATCGTGCGCGCGACTGTTTCGGTGGCAATAAGACATTGGGTAGTTACTATTATACATAGTAGATGACTATTATACATTATAGATGAAATTGTATTTAGTGAGGAGATCGTAAGAAAACATTCCGACGCTTGACAATTGATGTATGTTATGTACTATTTTCTGCAAAAAAACATGAAAAAAATCAAAGCGATCATTGTGAGTTCACATCTCCTGAGAATTCTCTGATTCTTTGTTTCCATGGTCTAATGTTTAACCCAAATGCCTTCAGATCACGCGACTCTGGGTCCGAATTTTGGGTCTATATTAAAATATAGACTATAAAATGCTCAGCTTATCTTTCTAAAGGTAGAAAGTTGGTGGTGTCATACCGCATTGCCTCGAAGAGCAATTTAAGCCGTTTCCGGTCATCATCAACATTTGACAGTGATTGTTAGGCCTGTATGCACCAAGATTTCGGATATCATAACCAACAGTTAACATTTTTTTTTTTTTTTTTAATTATCGACTACAAGTTGGCCCTTGACTGCTATCACACATGATGTTAAGTGATAATGCAATCTAAGATGAAAGCGGGCTAACTTGTTAGGAGTAGGATGAAATCCGAACCCCTATCGGTTTCTTTAAACTTTAACATAACTTTACTATAAATTAAACTGTTATAATACACCCGTACGCCGGTTAAGGACGTAAACCGGGCGGTTATCTTAACCGAGCTTACGTCCTTAACCGGCGTACGGGTTGTCGTGAACAGTATATAACGTTTAGCTTATGTTAACCGTTGGTTATGATAACCGAAATCTTGGTGCACACAAGTCTTAATGATTTAAACATTATCATTTGTTAACCTGCATGGAGCAGCGAGAGGCTTGGCCCTGTAGTCATTATTAGCCTGATTGTGACGATAACAATTGTTTGTTTTCCAGACTGGGCTATGATGTGGGTGCCAACAGTGTTGAAATTATGAAAGGTTCCGACGAGGGCATCTTCATTTGGTACACAGTGAACTTGTTGCACAGTGAGTACTTGCTTTTCTTTTTCTTGTTGATTACATTTGCCGACCTCCATGGCGCAGTGGTATGCGCGGTGGATTTATAAGACGGAGGTTCTGGGTTCGATCCCCAGCGGGGCAGATTGAGATTTTTCTTAATTTGTCTTGGTCTGGCTGGTGGGAGGCTTTCGCCGTGGCTAGTTACCACCCTACCGACAAAGACGTACCGCCAAGCGATTTAGCGTTACGGTACGATGTCGTGTAGAAACCGAAAGGGGTGTAGATTAACAAGTTAGCCCGCTTCCATCTTAGATTGCATCGTTACTTAACATCAGGTGTGGTAGCAGTCAAGGGCTAACTTGTAGTCAATAAAAAAAAAACTTTAGTCCCTAAGTCGAAGATTCTGCACTCTCTTAAATCAACTTGACGGCAGGCATAGAGTATACAGACGCAAAGGAGAACGATACATTCAGACAAATTTTGAAACTACAGTTGCATACGGTGGTAGATCAATAATGGTTAGGGTGGGCATTTGTTTGGGAGCTCGCACAGACTTGGTGGTGATTGACAGAGGGAGTCCGACTGCAGATCGCTATATCAGAGAAGTTTTAGAAGAAAATGTACCGTTTGCCCCATATATCGGTGACGATTTTGTTGTTATGCAGGATAATGCTCGGCCGCATACCGCTCGGGTAACTCAAGCTTATCTTAATGATATGAATAACACTGTTATGGAGTGGCCGGCGAGATCACCGGAGATTTTTTCATATCGACTACAAGTTAGCTCTTGACTGCTATCACACCTGATTTTAAGTGATGATGCAGTCTATGATGGAAGCGGGCTAACTTTTTAGGAGTAGGATGAAATCCACACCCCTTTCGGTTTCTACACGACATCGTACCGGAACGCTAAATCGCTTGGCGGTACGTCTTTGTCGGTAGGGTGGTAACTAGCCACGGCGAAAGCCTCCCACCAGCCAGACCAAGACAAATTAAGAAAAATCTTATCTGCCCCGCCGGGAATCGAACCCAGGACCTCCGTCTTATAAATCCACCGCGCATACCACTGCGCTACGGAGGTTGTCAAAAAAAAATATGAACCCAATAGAGCACGTTTGGGACTTGCGAAAAGAAAAGCTAAGTCCAAAGTTCCGGCTGCGTAGTTGAGGAATGGCGGAGATTATCCCAGGAGACCATCGATAACATCATTCTCAGTATGCCTAGACGGGTAGAAACTTCAATAAGAGCACGTGGAGGAAATACGCGATATTAATCACCATTTTTCTGGTTTTAATTTTTTCATTCACCAGCCTTCTACTTCAAGGACGTTACCTAGAACCCACAAACTGCTTTACTACATAAAATAAATGTTCCTTAAACTTGCTGGCACCGACTTCATAGATATGCTTAAGTAAATTAAAGCAACTAAATGACACAGTTATTTTTTACTTTTTAGTGCGTTTTGAGTCGGTTCTATTTTAAGTAAAACAAATGAAACTTTAAATAACAAAAGAAGTGTAGCAAGTAGATTTTAAAATAAAACCATATTTTTTTAATTATGGACCTTTTTTATGTTCCGCTAAATATGCCGGTGTGTGTAGTTACAGCGTAAGTTTTTTCCAATATGAATTGACATTTTTTCCATACATTGTTTCGTTATAAATCCTAAATAATATTATAAATGCGAAAGTAACTCTGTCTGTCTGTCTGTCTTGCTTTCACTCTACAACTACTGAACCGATTTAAATGAAATTTGGTACACAGTAAGTCTAGAGCCTGAAAAAGGACATAGGCTACTTTTAATTGCGAAAAAAGGGTTGTAAGGGGTTAAAGGGGGGATGAAATGTTGTATGAAAGTATCGTCATTTTGAAAGCTTAAGACCTATTTCTTAGGCAGTTGCTTAGATATTAATAAATATGACATTCAAAGCTTAGAAAAAATAGGCTGCCGTAATAACTAATTCCACGCGGACGAAGTCGCGGGCAAAAGCTAGTTATAAATAAATTTCATCCAATTTACATAAGATATTATATACTATATGTTATATACTATATATACTATATGGACGCTGCTTCTGCGTCCTAGGCTGTGGGTTCGATTCCCACATCTGGAAAATGTTTGTGTGATGAGCATGAATGTTTTTCAGTGTCTGGGTGTTTATCTATATATTATAAGTATTTATGTATAGTATATATAAAAATATTCATCAGTTATCATAGCACCCATAACACAAGCTACTAATGAGTACGCTTACTTTGGGGCTATATAGCGATGTGTGTAATTGTCCTATAATATTTATTTATTTATTTATTTATTTATTTATACTAAAACCCTCCTCAGGAACCAACCACTACGTGTTGGTGAAAACGCACGACAGTCCGTTCAGTAGACATACGAGGGACTTCGTCTTATAATATGTAACGATAACTTCAGATCTGATGGGCGAAGAGACCATGGCGGCGTTGGACCTGGGCGGAGGCTCCACGCAGATCACGTACCAGCTGGCGGAGGAGGACGCCAAGCTGTTCCCGCCCGTAGACCAGTTCATAGTGCCGGCCGGGGAAAACATCACCATATACACGCACAGGTGATTATATATACTAGCCTAGTACACGCTAGGCTTCGATCACGAGGTTTTGGGTTCGATTCCTGGGTTGGATTTGTGGAATAATTCTGAACTTTATCATTCTTCTATGAAATATTCAGTACATTCCAAGCCCGAAGTTTGAAAGTTGGTGGTGTTATACCCCCGTGCCTCGGAGAGCACGTTAAGCCGTCGGTCCCGGTCACTGTCATCAACATCTGATAGTGATCGTTAATAAATGAAACATTATCACCCTAAGCCCACCAACCCGCATTGGAGCAGCGTGGTGGGTGTACGCTCCATATCCCGTCTCCTATAAGGAGGGAGGCCTGGGCCTGTAGTGGACCGTAAATAGGATGATAATGATGATGATGATGAAGAGTACACGCATAGGTGATGTTCCGTATAGATGTTCTATTTTGGGAAGATGGTTTTGACGGCCAAACAGATTTCAAATTCTAACGAAAATAAATCAGACTATACTAAGGCCAAACTCGATTGAGAATGCTTGTCAACAAACAAATTAAAAATGAAGGTAGAAATCACAAGTCATTTTATACCTATTTTTGACGTGACAACGTCTTATAATTCGATAGAGCCGGCTGCACGCCCAAAAAACATGACGTCATGCGTCGTTACCTCGCTTTGAGGCGTTCCATGTAAGGCTTGAAGTGCAAGCGAGAGTGCGGAACGAGTGACAAAGAAGCACAATCGGCCTTTGCGTTCGGCAGCGTTCGACATCCGTCTATTAAATATAATTATTAAATATATTAATTTTAAATTAAAAATTAATATATTTATTATAAATTTAAAATATAAATTTAGAAAATCAAAATCAATTATTTTATTAATTTAAATTAATATTTATAAAAATATACTTAAATTAAAAATTTTAATAACCAATTAAATGCTACCATTCCATCAGTATTTTCTTCAGACGTTGTCACGTTCAACTATCGTCAGTAAACCGACTTTACAGACAACCACTTTTTTTAATTAACTTGTTGATGACGAATTCATTACAATAAATTAGATTAGTAAGCTTAAAACTAATTAATATATTCAATATCTTTTAAATAAGATTATAAAAAACAAAACATAATTTTAAATTTATTAGGCATAAAATGTGTTGCATTTTCTACCTTCATTTTAAATTTGTTTGTTGACAAGCATTCTCAATCGAGTTTGGCTTTAGTATAGTTAGAGTGCTTTGTTGTCGTGTAAATATTCACAAATCCGCTCAAAAGTCACAGACAACTTTACGGATTAAGTAACTATGCCATTTAAGTCAATCGGGTGTTTTAGAGATTTCGTGATGAGTCAGTTGAATTTTACTCATACATATCACCTACGTAAAAGATATTATATATAATTATGACATATATAAACATATTGACAGCTGAGTGGCGCAGTGGGTAGTGGCCCTGCTTTTGCGTGTTAGACCGTGGGTACGATCTCAAACCTGGGAAATGTTTGTTTGATGAACAAGGATGTTTTTCAGTGTCTGGGTGTTTATTTATAGGTTTATTATAAGTATTTATGTATAATTTATGTAAATAAAATCAGTTATCGTAGTACCCATAACATTACGGAACTAGGATGGCGATTTATTGTCCTATAATATTTATTTATTTGTTTTCCAGCTATCTAAAGTTGGGTCTATTAGCAGCGCGCTACGGCACATTCAGCCTGGAAGCCAACGATAACACCACGAGCGTGTTCAAGTCAGTGTGCGTAGACCCTATCGTACAGAATGAGAAGTGGACGTATGGCAACAAGCAATATGTTATTAGGTAAGTTGTTCTACCTTCAGCCTGGAAGCCAACGATAACACCACGAGCGTGTTCAAGTCAGTGTGCGTAGACCCTATCGTACAGAATGAGAAGTGGACGTATGGCAACAAGCAATATGTTATTAGGTAAGTTGTTCTACCTTCAGCCTGGAAGCCAACGATAACACCACGAGCGTGTTCAAGTCAGTGTGCGTAGACCCTATCGTACAGAATGAGAAGTGGACGTATGGCAACAAGCAATATGTTATTAGGTAAGTTGTTCTACCTTCAGCCTGGAAGCCAACGATAACACCACGAGCGTGTTCAAGTCAGTGTGCGTAGACCCTATCGTACAGAATGAGAAGTGGACGTATGGCAACAAGCAATATGTTATTAGGTAAGTTGTTCTACCTTCAGCCTGGAAACCAACGATAACACCACGAGCGTGTTCAAGTCAGTGTGCGTAGACCCTATCGTACAGAATGAGAAGTGGACGTATGGCAACAAGCAATATGTTATTAGGTAAGTTGTTCTACCTTCAGCCTGGAAGCCAACGATAACACCACGAGCGTGTTCAAGTCAGTGTGCGTAGACCCTATCGTACAGAATGAGAAGTGGACGTATGGCAACAAGCAATATGTTATTAGGTAAGTTGTTCTACCTTCAGCCTGGAAGCCAACGATAACACCACGAGCGTGTTCAAGTCAGTGTGCGTAGACCCTATCGTACAGAATGAGAAGTGGACGTATGGCAACAAGCAATATGTTATTAGGTAAGTTGTTCTACCTTCAGCCTGGAAGCCAACGATAACACCACGAGCGTGTTCAAGTCAGTGTGCGTAGACCCTATCGTACAGAATGAGAAGTGGACGTATGGCAACAAGCAATATGTTATTAGGTAAGTTGTTCTACCTTCAGCCTGGAAGCCAACGATAACACCACGAGCGTGTTCAAGTCAGTGTGCGTAGACCCTATCGTACAGAATGAGAAGTGGACGTATGGCAACAAGCAATATGTTATTAGGTAAGTTGTTCTACCTTCAGCCTGGAAGCCAACGATAACACCACGAGCGTGTTCAAGTCAGTGTGCGTAGACCCTATCGTACAGAATGAGAAGTGGACGTATTGGCCCAAGAGCCTGCGACGGCCAGACCTTCCTTATTTTATAAAAGTTGAAATTTTCTCTGTACATGCCTCCTATACAGGTAAGAACGACCAGCGACTATAGAGTTTGGGTTGTGGTTACTTGGGCAGGTAACAGGTAGTAAAGGTGTATAAAATAGTACTTGAAATTTGTTAGAGTATAAAGCTCAATTTTTTAATATTTTCTTCGGGATAACTGTAGAAATCTCGTCACCCATTGCCGGACACTTATGTCAGTTGCTACCCCTTGCCAGACACCCCTAAACTTTGATAAATTACAATTATACTTTCGTTATAGTATAAAAGCTAAATTTTATATATGTTACTTGGGGACCTATAAAAAGATGTTACCTCAATAGCCGGACAGTTTTCGTGGTTTTTACATCTTGCCAGACACATTGAAAGTCCACTGAAGGTGCGAGCACGAATGCTTAGTCGATTACTATTTTTTAAGATATCTAATAAAAAATAATTTTATTACGTTCATAGCCATGTTGTATAAAGTAAAAAATATTAGTTTAATGTCATAAAAATATAATAAAAAGTATGATTACAGGTTACAATTTAAACTTGTTTATTAATTTAAGCATTGTCGTCGATGTTTTCATTTTCTTCATCACTACTACTCCAGTCGATGGCATGATCGTCCTCAACATCACCTTCTTCGTCAGTTTCTGAAAGAAAAATAAGCAAGTTTATACAGTTAAAAAATTTTGTATCATAATTTGTCATAATAATTATATACCTGATTGAATTTTGAGTGAATCACTAACATAACTCGGTAGTTGATCCCGTTCAAACCATTTAAACTGGTATTTGTCATCTTTTAATACCCAGCCGTTATTGTCTGCTTGATGTGTGGTTGGATTTTTCAAATGAGCATTATTCCAAATGGTACATATATAATTTGCTGTCATAAATTGCTGCAGTAGCTCGCTTTTGCAACGTGGTAGATTACTAGCGTCAAAATTTCGCAACTTCTTTTTTTAAAATATTTTGAATGGTTTTAATTTTCCTTTTCTGAAGAGCGCAGGATTGAAATCACAACCTGTGATGGCATGTAATCCAGGTAAACTCTGACAAATTAACAGTGCCAACTCTGCATGTATATTGGTTAGGTCCACATACCTTAAATTATTGCCAGTGTCTGTAAGCATCCAAACAACCGAATCACTTTTAAGGTGATGCATGTTACCAAGCATTATAGCCGCAATATCGGTATCAGCACTTCTTATTCCTATTTCTGCTGAAAAGTTGATGTTACATGCATGATATACTATCTTGGTATCTGCTTCCTCGTGTGCTGGGCATGACAACTCATCATTAATCCTTGAGACAACTTTATTGGAATTATCAACAGTGAAAGAATGACACTTTCTGAAATTGATTGTTTTGTTGCCAATAAATGGCACCACTTTATGAGTAGCCCAATGTGAAATAAAAAAATTAACTAAAGCTTCTTTGAAATTAAAATTTTTCAACTCTTTCGCGAAATCACTTGGTCGAATTTGTTCGGGCCCAGTTATAGAGTATTCCAATTGCGCGGAATCTAACCGTTGAGAATGCTGATAATCTTTGATCGATGGAGTAATTTATTGATCAAAGATCACATCAATTCTCGAAGCTTGAAATTGAGTAGCCATTTGCAACAATTTTTTTGAAGATGTTACCTCGCGGTCGCACCTACAGTGGACTTTCAATATGTCTGGCAAGATGTAAAAACCACGAAAACTGTCCGGCTATTGAGGTAACATCTTTTTATAGGCCCCCAAGTAACATATATAAAATTTAGCTTTTATACTATAACGAAAGTATAATTGTAATTTATCAAAGTTTAGGGGTGTCTGGCAAGGGGTAGCAACTAACATAAGTGTCCGGCATTGGGTGACGAGAATTCTACAGTTATCCCGAAGAAAATATAAAAAAATTGAGCTTTATACTCTAACAAATTTTAAGTACTATTTTATACACCTTTACTACCTGTTACCTGCCCAAGTAACCACAACCCAAACTCTATAGTCGCTGGTCGTTCTTACCTGTACAGGAGGCATGTACAGAGAAAATTTCAACTTTTATAAAATAAGGAAGGTCTGGCCATCGCAGGCTCTTGCTCTATATGGCAACAAGCAATATGTTATTAGGTAAGTTGTTCTACCTTCAGCCTGGAAGCCAACGATAACACCACGAGCGTGTTCAAGTCAGTGTGCGTAGACCCTATCGTACAGAATGAGAAGTGGACGTATGGCAACAAGCAATATGTTATTAGGTAAGTTGTTCTACCTTCAGCCTGGAAGCCAACGATAACACCACGAGCGTGTTCAAGTCAGTGTGCGTAGACCCTATCGTACAGAATGAGAAGTGGACGTATGGCAACAAGCAATATGTTATTAGGTAAGTTGTTCTACCTTCAGCCTGGAAGCCAACGATAACACCACGAGCGTGTTCAAGTCAGTGTGCGTAGACCCTATCGTACAGAATGAGAAGTGGACGTATGGCAACAAGCAATATGTTATTAGGTAAGTTGTTCTACCTTCAGCCTGGAAGCCAACGATAACACCACGAGCGTGTTCAAGTCAGTGTGCGTAGACCCTATCGTACAGAATGAGAAGTGGACGTATGGCAACAAGCAATATGTTATTAGGTAAGTTGTTCTACCTTCAGCCTGGAAGCCAACGATAACACCACGAGCGTGTTCAAGTCAGTGTGCGTAGACCCTATCGTACAGAATGAGAAGTGGACGTATGGCAACAAGCAATATGTTATTAGGTAAGTTGTTCTACCTTCAGCCTGGAAGCCAACGATAACACCACGAGCGTGTTCAAGTCAGTGTGCGTAGACCCTATCGTACAGAATGAGAAGTGGACGTATGGCAACAAGCAATATGTTATTAGGTAAGTTGTTCTACCTATATCAATAGAATAATATGCACCCAGTAATAAAATGTGGTTATCAAAAATTAAGAAAGGAAATATTATCGTTACGTCACTACTGTAGGATACGAGGCAGTGCCGTAACTAGGGCGGTGCCAGCAGTGCCCAGGCACAGGGCGCAGACCCTGGAGGGGCGCAGAAATGACCAGACCATATACAAACAATATATTATTAGTTACAAGTCTGTAGAGCGCAGTTACGTGCGCTGGCACAGCTAGATAACACATTAACTAGTCTTATTTAACGACTTTAAAAAAAGGAATAACTTAATGTGTCTTTAATCGACGAAAAAAGAAATTATTTTGCTGGCCTTGGTCAGGGCAGGCAGTGTTTTTTTGCACTATGGACGGCACGTCTCTGTCTTCACTTGCACGTGCTTACTGCAGATCTAGACAGGCCAAGGTCTCAGCAGGTTGTAGAGACTCATTACTGGTATACCTCCCGCACACACTTCTTCTTCTTCTTCTTCTTCCCGGGCTTTTTCCGCACTTGGCCACGATGTTCTCCCGCACACACTTCTACTGCATGTAAATAATATAAGGTAATAATATTGTAAATAATAGAGAGACGAATATCTTAGCATTCCATGGATTCACCGTGCAGGTGCCGGGTCCATCGCGTGGCTGAGAGAAAAACTCCGAACAGAGCCCGAGACTTGTGACTCGGGTGTAGGTTTAAGGGTACCCTTAGTGACGCGCGTCAACACTCACCTCCTCTGTTCAGGTTATTCTCCCTGCCCAACCAAATTCGGAAGGACCCTACTAGAGCAGCTTTGGATACTCGTTCCAATATGGAGCTTATTGCACTTCTAGTAAAGCCAAAGTCTTTTAGCAGGTTGTAGAGAGACTTCGCTGGTATACCCCTCGCACCCACTTCTACCGCGTATAAACTAACCACATAGCCATTTTTGGTTAGTTCATTAGTAAGGTCATAATATTTATTCACTTTGAATACATGGTCTTTAGGGATGTTTGTTTCCCACGGCACTGTAAGCTCAACAAGTACTATACGTTTGATTTGTTTGGAAAAAAGAAATATGTCCGGTCTAGATGTCGTAATAGCTAAGTCTTCCGGGATTTTATAGTGCTTTTCATACGTGTCCATTAATATAGTCCAATCAGGAGCAGAGCCCAGAATTGAATAAGGCTTGCTGGTGGAATTTGTACTTGAGCCTGCTTTAACGAAGTTAGTTTGTCTTTTATTCGTCGTCAACCCTTTTCGAGCCCTAGCTACTGAAAGGCTTATAGCTTCACGTATGATTTCTAGTACTCTGTCGTGGCGGCGTGAGTAGAGACCCCTGTCCAGGAGCACCTTGCATCCTACCAATAAGTGCCTTGCAGTGCCCACTGCCTCACCACAGGTATAGCAAGATTTTTCCGAGGCTTTTCCCCATCTTACTAGGTTACTCTGATCTGGGAGAGTCAGTTGAAAGGCATTAAGATAAAATTTCAATAAGGCAGGAGACCATTCGTACAGCAAGGCGCGCCACTTCAGAGCCAGAGGGATGCAGAACTCGCCTAAGTTTAACCACTCGTTTTGCATTTCTAGGTTCATGGCATGCACTTTGTAGTTGTTGTCCTCATCTTGTTTAAGAAAAGATTTTATTATGTCTTGGTCTTCCTTTTTACGTCTTGCACCCAACCCGGTTCTATTTACCTGAGCCCCTGCCATAAATTGTTTGTAAAATTGAAGCCTAGAGTCAAGTTTTCCGGCACCCTCGTCTTTAGGGAGTGATGCAACTAGTTCGTCCTGGGACTTAACTAGAATGTGCGTTCTGGTAACCCTGAGGTGTTTATAGAGTTCCGATGGCCTTTTTAGTTTCAACCCAAAATTATTGTAATCTCTGAATAGAGTTGAAGGGTCAGCCGAGAGTGCTAGACCAAACCAAGACTTCAATGTTTTTATGACATTTGCATCTAGTTTTACCAATAATAATATTTGTTTATTAATGGTAATAATATTTGTTTGTTGTATTATCCGCATGTTCCAGCGGAGCGCCTCGGCCGGACAGCATGAAGCGCGACGCGGTGTACTCGCGCTGCCACGAGCTGGTGAAGCGCTACGTGCTCAAGACCCTGGACTGGGAGCCCAAGACCGCCCCCCGGGGTGCTGTGGCCGCCATGAGCTACTTCTACGACGTGGCTGCTGATGCCGGGATTATTGGTATACATGTATTTATTTGTAGTTGATGGTATTACACCCGCGTGCCTCGGAGAGCAAGTTAAGCCGTCGGTCCCGGTCACTATTATCAAAATTTTCCGTCAACCCGCATTGGAACACCGTGGTGGGTCTACGCTACATATATCTCCTATAAGGAGGGAGCCCTGGCCCTCTAGTGGGCTGTTAATAGACATGATGATGATGATGATTATGATTATGATTATGATGATGATGATGGTGACGATGACGATGACGATGATGATGATGATGATGACGATGATGATGATGATGATGATGGTATATTTATTTCTTCTGCCAAACTTTTTAAGCCTTGATCATCGGCGGAAGGTAGTTAATTTGTCGGTATTAAAGAGGTAAACAATGCTCAGGAATTATTAGTTGTATCTCTAAGATTTGTACGTTGAGTGAGACTCCTAATTACCTCTTAACCGAAATTAAATTTATGTCCAGGAGACTTAAGTAATAAGCACTAAGATAAATAGTAGATTTAAAGATCAAAAACGTCCGTCTTACATGTCTTGGAGATTTCCCCCCCACATCACACGACAGCTGCAGGTATCTCACCAAGCAGAACAAGTACAGGCAAGCGACACGTTGTTTCCATATAAATGTGTATAAATGAGTTGCTGCGACGTTGTCGTCTTCGCTGGAGTACGAACTCGGACTACAAATAATAAAAGTAAAAAATCTTCAAGATTATTCCGAATCATCAATATGTAATTTTTACATTGTTTAAAATTATGGTGATAATTCAAGGTCCTTTATAATGTCAAGATATTCTTCTCATTGACTTCGTTATGTTACAGACGTAATGAAAGGCGGCACCGTGTCCGTGGCGCAGTACCGGATGAGCGCTATAAAAGCGTGCTCCGCGTCCAACGTTGACCAGCCGTGGGCGTGCGTCGACCTCGTCTACGTCGTCACGCTGTTACAGGACGCGTACAAGATACGCGACAACGAGCGCATATCGGTTAGTAGATACTACTCGCACTGCGTCCAACGTTGACCAGCCGTGGGCGTGCGTCGACCTCGTCTACGTCGTCACGCTGTTGCAGGACGCGTACAAGATACGCGACAACGAGCGCATATCGGTTAGTAGATACTACTCGCACTGCGTCCAACGTTGACCAGCCGTGGGCGTGCGTCGACCTCGTCTACGTCGTCACGCTGTTGCAGGACGCGTACAAGATACGCGACAACGAGCGCATATCGGTTAGTAGATACTACTCGCACTGCGTCCAACGTTGACCAGCCGTGGGCGTGCGTCGACCTCGTCTACGTCGTCACGCTGTTGCAGGACGCGTACAAGATACGCGACAACGAGCGCATATCGGTTAGTAGATACTACTCGCACTGCGTCCAACGTTGACCAGCCGTGGGCGTGCGTCGACCTCGTCTACGTCGTCACGCTGTTGCAGGACGCGTACAAGATACGCGACAACGAGCGCATATCGGTTAGTAGATACTACTCGCACTGCGTCCAACGTTGACCAGCCGTGGGCGTGCGTCGACCTCGTCTACGTCGTCACGCTGTTGCAAGACGCGTACAAGATACGCGACAACGAGCGCATATCGGTTAGTAGATACTACTCGCACTGCGTCTAACGTTGACCAGCCGTGGGCGTGCGTCGACCTCGTCTACGTCGTCACGCTGTTGCAAGACGCGTACAAGATACGCGACAACGAGCGCATATCGGTTAGTAGATACTACTCGCACTGCGTCCAACGTTGACCAGCCGTGGGCGTGCGTCGACCTCGTCTACGTCGTCACGCTGTTGCAAGACGCGTACAAGATACGCGACAACGAGCGCATATCGGTTAGTAGATACTACTCGCACTGCGTCCAACGTTGACCAGCCGTGGGCGTGCGTCGACCTCGTCTACGTCGTCACGCTGTTGCAGGACGCGTACAAGATACGCGACAACGAGCGCATATCGGTTAGTAGATATTATTCACTATGGTTAGTAGTTATATTATCCATTATATTGTATGGATTATTGATATGCCCATAAATCCAACGGGATCTCATCTAATCGGCTGCCAAATTAGACCAGCTTGGCGACTGGTTTACCTCGAGGGAGATGATCCCAACCTAACGCGCATTGAAGCAGAGTGGTGGGTGTACGCTCCATATCCCCTCTCTTATAAGGAGGGAGGCCTGGCCCTGTAGTGGGCCGTCAATAGGCTGATAATGATGATGATGTTGATTATCCATTATATACTTAAGAAAAATTGTTTTTTTTCAGCTTTTCAAAAAGGTGAATGGTCACGAAGTGTCGTGGGCCCTGGGCCTCGCTTACACAACAGTAATGAACCGCATCGCGACCGCGCCGGCGGCCTAGCGCTGGCACAAGTATTTATATTACTATCATAATCATTTATGATCCTGATTTATTTCATTCTTATTATTATTATTAATTCATAAATTGATAACCAGAGATTATAATTTATTTTAGTTTCTATTATCGAATAATGTTCCTTGATTGGTTTTAATTATTTTATGAAATGACATTCAGATTAATTTATGTTACTATTATATATATTTCATTATTACAATTGACAGAAATAAATTGAACTGAAAACTGTTTAGACAAATTAACTATAGACATAGGAAATGTATTTTTCGGGCGTCAACGTGGATTAAGGATTTTATATTAACGATTAAGATTTTTCAAATTTTTACACTGAATTTTGTAATAATATCGACTCAAATTTTATACTGAACGTTGTTTTAAAAGACTTTTTGTCGACGCAATTGATTTTCTACTTTTAATATGCTCGTGTACTCAAATGATTGTAAAAAAAATAACTGTACTCCGCAGACACGTTTTGTATGTATTTATAGTTCGCACTACATTGTAAATACGCAGATGATCTGCGTATTGACCATTCTGCGCCGTTGGCTTAAAGTCCATGCCACATTTGAAATATTTTTGAAACACTAGCAATGTGTAATAATAAGTTACGTTGAATAACCATGCGCAGTTCGCATGTGAACAGCGTAATTATCTATCACTGTAACTGGAGGTTGATGCCATTACTAGTGCTTAAATTATTGTAAAAGCGACGTAATAGCGTATTAACGTTGATGTTACTATACTAGTGCTTTAAGTATTATTTAAGGCATTGTAAAGCTATATGCGTAACACGCATACGTACCCATGCTACGTATCCATCCACCACAAACAAATTTACATCGATATACCACTGAACATCAATTATTGTCAAGGCCAAATTAAAGGTTTATGGTACGTAATACGTATACGTATTGCTTATTGATTCACAGGCGATGTATTCACATTAATGCCACTTTCATAGTGCTTCATTATTTCAAGTATTGTCTCGATGAAGTCGGACGATGCGTAATACGCATGTCCATTGGTGCGAGTTATAAAAAATGATTTCGTTACTATATTCATGAGATTTCTACAACTTTATAGTGCTAATTGATTACTAATGTGCCTGAATTTGAAAACAGTGAGAACTATGCTTAAAATTTAACGTACATAAAAGCGTTAGTTCTTGTTTTACTATCTTCGTACGTAAATGTTTACCGAATTTATTTTATACTTTCTTACACTCTACGACTCGTAACTATATTAAACATAATTTGACAAATAATAACTTCTAATTTCTCACGCTCACGGTTGTATAATTATAATTATTTATTACTGTAAATCCATCAATATAATTATTCTTATTGCTTTAGTAAATTAATATAATATTACCATTGTGCTGTGTTAATTTTATGGTAACCATGTGATTTTCTATGAATTTTACATTTCATTGTGAATAATAATAGAATTTAAATGACATAATTATTCAAATAGATCTTATTGTGTATTTTGTGATAGTGAAAATTAAAGCGTCTATTTATATTTATATCTTCCAACTAGATGAATGGGTTTGTAAAGATGTTACAGAAATAATCACTCGGTTTCGTGTTAGAGTTTTTGTGCGTTTGTATGTAAACGCGCACTGCGGTGTGACGACGTCTCGTGTATTGCGTATTACGTTGATTGCACGTCAGATGTACTGCGTATTGCATTATTTTACGTCAGATACACTGCGTATTACGTTTATTGCAGGTCAGATTTATTGCGTATTATAGATTTGCACGTCAGATATATTGCGTATTATGTTGGTCGGATGCCAGATAAATTGTTTTTTTTTAATTTTTAATTTAACTTAATGATTTTTGTAATGATGGGAAACCAGTAGATATTATTTTATATAATGGAATCTCGTCAGAAATAAATATTTATTAAAAAATATAAAACTAATAAATATTATTTTATAATATTAATAATAATAAATTTTGTTTAGTTTAATCATTTTAATGAAAAATAAGCATAATATAATAGTAAAAAATAAATTCCTTACCTTAAGGTTTTTATTAATATTTTTGCCTTGTGTTTGATGCCTGAACATACGCACACAAAACGAATGCACATATACGGGTCGACTTAAGTTCTGTACTCGAATATTTTAACTAATAAATATTGTATAGGGGACAGAAAACATTTTCAGTTTAATATAAATAGTGATATAAAATGTTTTTAAAATTAGTTACACATTTATGGGACTCTGGTCGTGTTAGGGCAGTCACACACGTCGCGGTTCTTATTGCAAGCCAGTTCCAGCACATGCTTATCAGACGTGATTAAAGTTTTGCTCTGGTTTTTTAGTTAGAAAAATTATCTACCCACTAATTAATTAATTAATGAATTTTTAATTAATAAAAAGTTGAGAAAAAATAGGGTGTTCGTTAGAACATTCTATTTTATTTATGAACATTCTATTTTCTGAAACTACCTTCTGAATTAGAAAAATAATTTCATGTTATCTATAATGACAGCTGTCATTATAGCTCCGTCGCTACCGGATGTCAGGCCCACAGGTGTTAATATACCAACCTTGGGCTCATATGATTTAAGTTCCACGTTGCTTACTTGCACTGCACAAATATGAAATACTTTTATATTATCTTTTTTCTATACGACGTAAATGTGAGCATATTATTGACTCTTAGGAATTTCCTCTGGAGGCTCGATCTTCACTTGTGATTTAGTGAATGTTGTTTTTGACTTAGTATAATCTATAGCCCTGCCCAGAGATTGCTTGTTTAGTTACCTTTCACTACAGGCCCGGCGCCTTGCATTTGATGCATTTACCATTGCGATACAAGGTGACGTGTGCAGCTGCCATTACAGATGTCTTTTCATTAGCTTTCATCGCACTGTTTATCTATTGTAAGTAACTAGCGGATCGGTGTTTAAGTAAATTGTACAAAATTTAATAAATGTTATATTTTACATTGCTGTTTTATTTATTTACATCATAACTTTCCTCCTGTCGTCCTGATATGTAAGCGCACGTTTTTTTGTTTGTTTCGTTTTTAAAACTTTATTGCACACAATAAAAAAAATTCATACATTTTGTGATGTGAACCTTTTAAAGGTGAGTAAGACTAGAAATGTTTATTAATTTTAATATTTGTGGCAATATATGTTTCGGATGTATAGCTTGACGAAGAAAAATTAAAAACCTGTTGTGGATATGAAGAGAACTGATTACATCCATTTAACATAATATTATGCACAGAGTGCTAGAAGGGCGACACCCTCGAACTAGATTTTTTATTTTTAGTCAGGTTATATACTCTAGTCAATCAGTTCAAAAACGTGAAAAATAGGGATAAAGGTACTAAAAATATGAGCGATGGCTCATTCGATTCGAAATCACCTCTAAAAAAATGTTTTTGATGATGAATTTGTTAATTACGATTTTTTTCTTTAAAATCTTTAATTTTTCAAAAGTTTCTATTAAAACTATAGAATTAACAAATTATTAACGCAATTTTCAACGTCTAATTAAAAGTAAAAATAATGGAGATAGAGTTCCGGGAGTTAGGACTTTTTTTATTGGAAATTTCCTCCTCTTTAATGAGCTTTTTTCAAAATTGCTTAAATGTTGAAATTTTTTAAGAGAGACGAATATCTTAGCATTCCATGGATTCACCGTGCGGGTGCCGGGTCCATCGCGTGGCTGAGAGAAAAACTCCGAACAGAGCCCGAGACTTGTGACTCGGGTGTAGGTTTAAGGGTACCCTTTGTGACGCGCGTCAACACTCACCTCCTCTGTTCAAGTTATTCTCCCTGCCCAACCATATTCGGAAGGACCCTACTAGTGCAGCTTTGGACACTCGTTCCAATATGGAGCTTACTGCGCTTCTAGTAAGGCCAAGGTCTTTTAGCAGGTTGTAGAGAGACTTCGCTGGTATACCCCTCGCACCCACTTCTACCGCGTATAAACTAACCACATAGCCATTTTTGGTTAGTTCATTAGTAAGGTCGTAGTATTTATTCACTTTGAATACATGGTCTTTAGGGATGTTTGTTTCCCACGGCACTGTAAGCTCGACAAGTACTGTACGTTTAATTTGTTTGGAAAAAAGAAATATGTCCGGTCTAGATGTCGTAATAGCTAAGTCTTCCGGGATTTTATAGTGCTTATCATACGTGTCCATTAATATAGTCCAATCAGGAGCAGAGCCCAGAATTGAATAAGGCTTGCTGGTGGAATTTGTACTTGAGCCTGCTTTAACGAAGTTAGTTTGTCTTTTATTCGTCGTCAACCCTTTTTGAGCCCTAGCTACTGAAAGGCTTATAGCTTCACGTATGATTTCTAGTACTCTGTCGTGGCGGCGTGAGTAGAGACCCCTGTCCAGGAGCACCTTGCATCCTACCAATAAGTGCCTTGCAGTGCCCACTGCCTCACCACAGGTATAGCAAGATTTTTCCGAGGCTTTTCCCCATCTTACTAGGTTACTCTGATCTGGGAGAGTCAGTTGAAAGGCATTAAGATAAAATTTCAATAAGGCAGGAGACCAATCATACAGCAAGGCGCGCCACTTCAGAGCCAGAGGGATGCAGAACTCGCCTAAGTTTAACCACTCGTTTTGCATTTCTAGGTTCATGGCATGCACTTTGTAGTTGTCGTCCTCATCTTGTTTAAGAAAAGATTTTATTATGTCTTGGTCTTCCTTTTTACGTCTTGCACCCAACCCGGTTCTATTTACCTGAGCCCCTGCCATAAATTGTTTGTAAAATTGAAGCCTAGAGTCAAGTTTTCCGCACCCTCGTCTTTAGGAAGTGATGCAACTAGTTCATCCTGGGACTTAACTAGAATGTGCGTTCTGGTAACCCTGAGGTGTTTATAGAGTTCCGATGGCCTTTTTAGTTTTAACCCAAAATTATTGTAATCTCTGAATAGAGTTGAAGGGTCAGCCGAGAGTGCTAGACCAAACCAAGACTTCAATGTTTTTATGACATTTGCATCTAGTTTTGCCAGATGGGTTCTGCCAATATCATAAACGAGGAATGGCCAAGTCAGACGTGAAGTGAGATAGTTGTCATAGACCCACGCTTTTTTTATATTGTTAATGGGCTGTTGGTCTACCTTATTGAGGTCATTTATGAAGTTATCGACGACTACCTCAAGGGATGGTGTGCGTCCTTTGTAATCAATCTTTCTACCGAGGAACTTAAAAGGCAATGCTTCAGCAATGGTGGTTACACTTTGGCCACTAATAGAGAGACCCGGATCGTAAGATGTAAATTTAGTATTTCGTCTCCCCAGACATAGACAGTGACATTTGCTTGGCTTTACCCTCAGCCCACCAGTCCATGAGCAGAACTCATCCACTACATTCAATAGCTCCTGACAGTGTTTTGGGTTTCGTGTCAGTAAAGCAAGGTCATCTGCAAAAGCTAAAATGGACTCTGTATATTTATTGTTGATTTTAAACCGATAGCCCCATTTCTTTTCTTGAACAATTAATTTATCTATTAGAATATTGATGACTACATTAAAAGCTATTGGGGATAAGCAGCAACCTTGAAACAGCCCCACATTGTAATGTAGGGGTTTTGAGTACTCATTGTTTACTGCTATGGTGAATTTCAATTTTGAATAGTAAGAAGTGATTAAATCAATAACTAGATCAGGAAAATTGTACCACCTCAAGGCGAAAGTCAATAGATCATGCTGGACAGAACCAAACGCATTTTCTAGGTCTATCCAGCAGATCGTAATTTGCCTTTCATATTTTCTAGCATCCTTGAGACTTTCGCCTAGAAGTGAATTGTGTTCCAGGCAACCGGTATTTATTAACAAAAAACGAAATATCATTTTTTTCATCTTATTTTGTTAATAACAATTGCAATTTTTAACCTGCACCAAAATCCTTCAAAAACATTTTTCCAGAGGTGATTCCGAATCGAATGAGCCATCGCTCATATTTTTAGGACCTTTATCTCTATTTTTCACGTTTTTGAACTGATTGACTAGAGTATATACAGATGTCAAAAAATTTAAAATATATCAGCTGCCTTCGGAAACGGCGGTACCTTTAAATACGCACTGACAGACTTATTGTTTCAAAAGTTCTTGTAAAATAATCTACTTGAAATATATGATTTTCAGATAACAAAAATAGTTTTTACTTCCAGTTTTGAATGCACAGCGCCAGTCACTGCGCTGTTTATTTGTTCTGTACTTAAAAGTAACAAATAATAATATGGTATTCAAAAGATTTTTTGTTTATTTAATTTGAATTGAAAACTTGAATTGAGTGCACCAAGGGAATTTTTTGAAGGCTATGCTTAGTATGTTAAATTGAAGAAATCCGTTCCTTTTTTTAAGCAACATGGCGTCGTTTTTATTTTTCTGGTCGGGCTATAATTACTGATTTAGGTAGATAAAAACAAGAATATATTTTTAATATTTATTGAGAACCATATTTTATCAGTAGGTACAATAAAAATGTAAACACTAACATTTTACGTTCGTGAGTTCAGTCTCTAACAGATTACAAACAATAATCTAATTTTATTTAATGGATTACAATATATTACTTGACTAAATATAGATGCTATTTTTACAAAGCTAATTATAGTGCTAATTTAGTACACAACTATGTTTTTATTCACTAAAAGTGAACCTGCGACTGCTATCTCATTAGTAAGCAGAAATTCACACACCTCGTTTTCTACACGATATCGTACCGGTACGCTAATTCGCTTGGAGGTACGTCTTTGCTGGTACACTACTATGTAAACGTAAATTGTTAAATGTGGTTTATTAGTATGATCCATATATTGAAAAACTAACCTAATAAAAAATAAATAAAAAAGACGTGTGGCACTAGGAGGCTGCCGCGGTAAAGCTGTTGCATAGCATTTTTTATCAACTTATGTTTACCTACCGACGTCATCGGGACCGTGGCCTAGCGGTAAGGCGCTTAAAGTGCCCGGATTGCCAGAGAGACGCGGTTTTAAATTCCGTCGGTTGCGCAATTTTATTTTTTCAAGCGTGATATTTCAAAAAGTCATTTTTTTTACAAGCGTGATATTTCAAAAAGTCATTAAAAGTTCTGGTATTTATCGATAGATGAAAAACGAAACGGTTACTTTTTAACCCGTGTCTCTCTGGCAATCCGGGCACTTAGAGCGCCTTACCGCTAGGCCACGGTCCCGATGACGTCGGTGCCGAAATTGTGCTTTTCATATTATATTTTTGATATTCAGGGGGTGTTAGATTTTTTTCGTTACAGAATTTCTGGATTCGGTCTATAGCTATGCAATAGCTTTGCTGATATAAATTTAAGATAAGTTGTGTACAGAATTAGCACCGATTACAATAAAAGAATACTTAAACGGAATAAATAAGTATGTATTATGTTAATTTATGATATCATTAAGAATTAATCCATACATCCTGAAAGAAGTGATACACAGTGAAAAGCATTGAGGGGCCACATTGCGTTTTGCGATCATTTGGTTTGAAATATAACAAAATTATATCTAGCAATTTGTTATTTAAGTCAACTTTTTCAGTCATAGGGAGCCCATACATGCATTTATAGTCAATATTGTTGACAATATGGAAGGTTTTAAAATTTGGTCACGACATGGGACGACTTAAGGCAACCTTACTCCATATATTGTTTATAATATTGGCAATATTTAGGGTATTTATAAAAAAATGCGTGAGAGCAGCCAATGTGATTATGTTCTCTATTAGCATTTCGTGATTCCTGATCGAACTAGTATTATTTTGGTTGTTAATTCTACTGAAAGAACGTCTTTCCTAAGCACAGATTAAAAGGATTTATCTATGGTCTTAAGATAAACTTACGTGTCTTTAATATAAATACATAGTTATTGAAAGAGCGAGTTGTAATTCTATATCAAAAGTAAGGGTTGTTACAAAAATCCCGTCAAATGAAAATATTATGAAATAAGAATAATGAAATATCAATAATATTCTCAATATCATTGACAATATTGTTGCCTTGATAAAGTTTATATATACCTATATGGCACCACGGGGTTTTTGTTACATACTGTATGATTGTGAAAGGATAAAAATAAACAGTAGATTTCTTTTGATTTAAAAGTCTATATGCCCTACTTCCTACCGGTTAGACTAGTTACTTTAAAAATGGGTAGGTATTTATTGAAGGTGAGTGTAGGTTTTCGAAGAATGAGTAATTTCTACGTAATGAAGAGATAGTTACTTAAATTGTTTTAAAGTTTCGCCGCACAGCGAATGCGACGTGAATGATTCGAACTAAGTAGTTGTAATAATATAATTGTTATTGTTGTTGGGTGTCCCATAATTAATGGATCAAACGAAAATGGGTTACGTGACATAATTATTGCCAAATTTTATACCAATTTACAAATGTTCTATCAATTATCTGACACTATAGAATATGTCACATAGACTTGTCGCGCTCAGTGTTAAGTGTACTTAAAATTATACATTCCTCTCACGTCGCGCCAACGTCGTACCACCGTCTGCCCCAACCGCTGTGCGGTGAAACCATTACTGTTTTTACTTAGATAATATAATGCACTATATATCAATCTAATACATAAACAATTTAACCCTTAATTATTTATAAATAAAACTTGTTGCGTTTAAGAACAAGACAATCTTACAGTATTATAAATATTATTATAAAATGTCACATTTGCTTGTGAAGCATCAACCACGTCAGACATTTTGCATTCATCCGGGAAAAAATAAAAAAAAAAGTGTGGCACTCGAAGACTGCCGCGGTAAAGCTATTGCATAGCATTTTTTATCAACTTATATTTACCTTCCGATGTCGTCGGGACCGTGGCCGAGCGCTAAGGCGCTCTAAGTGCCCGGATTGCCAGAGAGACGCGGGTTCGAATCCCGTCGGTACCGCAATTTTTTTTAAGCGTGATATTTCATTACTAAAAAGCATATTATAGTTACTAAAAAATAACCGTTTAGTTTTTCCATCTATCTATAAATACCAGAACTTTTAATGACTTTTTGAAATATCCCGCTTGTAAAAAAAATTGACTTTTTGAAATATCACGCTTGAAAAAAAAAAATTGCGGAACCGACGGGATTCGAACCCGCGTTTCTCTGACAATTCGGGCACTTAGAGCGCCTTACCGCTAGGCCACGCTCCCAATGACGTCAACGCCGAAATTATGCTTTTTATATTATGTTTTTGATATCCAGCGGGTGTTAGGTATTTTCGTTACGGAATTTCTGAATTTTGTCTCCACGCTCAAGGCCCGCGATAGAAGCTATACAATAGCTTAACAACAAATGTCTGACATGCTTGATCTACGTAACCTGCACTTTGATTTCGGTTGTATTATAGCAAAGGTTTGGAATGGTATTAGACTAGGATGTTATTTATTTATATTAATATATCGAATACTTAATTGTAAGAGTTTACATGTTGTTCGAACTGTATTGATTATACCTAAGTTACCTACCTAATATTTTTAAATTGTTACGTTTTTTAAAACATAAAATATTTAGTAAACTTTTATGTAAGTATAAGTGAAAGTATCTATTTGCTATTTATTGAGTATTTTTGAGAGTTTCAATAATATTAAATACTTCTACATCTACACACAAGTTAAAATGTAATGTAAAAGTAAAATAAAATAATGGTTATGTAAACAAAAATCAAAAATCTCAATAAATTTAATGTTATACAAAGTCTTGAATCGTCAAATACTAATCAATATTTTATTTTGTATTATAAAAGATTAAGGTAAGGTTTAACTAACGGATAATGTATAAGTAAATTAGGTTCCTTAGTTTAGTAAAATTAAGAAGTATCTAAACTATATCAAAACTTCGTTAAATTGTTGGTAGGTATTTAATTAATAACGTTGTTATTATTATTAATTTTAAAAAACGTTATAAGATTCAATTATTAGTTGCACGGTACTAAAAAGTATAAGTCGGGATATGTATAAGATCAAGGTCAATAATGATGAAGTTTTAGCGTAAGAAGTCTGTTTGAATAGTGTTTGAAATCGAAGTAAAGTCTACTTATCAAAATCACGCAGTAGATTTTCAAAATAATTTACAATTTTTTGTACCAAAATAGATAATGTTCACCATCTTCTACTAGTAGGTCATCCACACCTGAAAAAAAAAAATACTAATAAAGTTTAAATGTGTTGCATACTAGTCCTACTATGTTGACGACAACGAGGTCTTTTTTATTATAATTAATTAAAGTAAAATAAAGTAATACATAATATTATTATAAGTTGAGAATTCCTTATATATATATTTTTTATTATTGAAACATCTTTATTGCAAATAATAAAAGAAATAATGGTACAAAAGGCGACCTATCACAAGTGACAGGAAATTAAACGAACCTTTACACTTGAGAGACGGGGATTTGCAATAAAAACAAGATAAATGAATGTACAATCGAAAAGGTACACTAATAGATAATAATTATTTATATAAATAAAAATACAAATACATACATGTATAAATATGATATGTAATATATAATACTAATAAATACATACAAAAATAAATATATACATAAATATACAATATAAATATATATTTGTACACGAAATAAATAAATTACAATAATAGATGCTGTCTAACTCTGTTTATATTTTTTTTTTAGAAAAATAGTTTTTAGGGACAAAATCGGAATAGCACTGCACACATGTTAATTAGCCTTTCGGCAGGACTTTCTCTTTATTTGTCCATGTGACTACAGGGGCAGGACGGGACGACGTCGTGACTTTGGCGTAAGTAATTAACTCTTAACAAACTCCGTTCAGTACCTATCGATATTATAGTGCCCACTAATAAAAAATTTAAAATTATTTTCAGTTTACAGAATGGGACTGTTACAGTTTTATAAATATAGCAAACATCACACCGAGTTGTCACGTAATTGTGTCGTGATCTCTATTAACCAGTATAAAATTACATCACGCCAACGTCACGTCGCCGTTTCACCTTGCCGCTGTGTGATGTTAAAGATGTATGTAAAAATATGTCGTTGAAAAAAGTTAATGATGTTGATAATGAAATCATTATAGAAGGATGTAGACCTTCTACAGGACTTATGCTGTAGTGCGTCATTAAAATGCTAATGATGGCGGTGACATACCAACAGGAGCAACTAGCTGGTTTCCGGGCGGGCTAGCGGGGTCTGGGATCTCGGGCAGCCGATAGAGCAGCCAGTAGTGATAGCCCATCGGCTCCTCCTTGTGTCCAGCGAGTGTGTGCACGTAGTGACCGTTGGGCCATTCGCTCGCTTCGAACTTGAACTTCGGCTCTTGTTCGGCTGCCATTTGCATCACGTGGTAGAATGAGATGTTTCTGGAATAACGATAGATATATTTAAGAATAAACATTATATCAAAAATTTTGTAAACTTGAAATACAGATTATGTTGGTTCGTAGCTTGATCAATTGATGGGGACCATGAATTTATATTTGGATTTGTCTATTAAATTAACCATCACACATTGTATTTGCTGTGTCATAATTGTTTTATTATTTTAAATCATGCTGCGAAAGTTTGTGAGTGTGTATGTTTGTTACTTCTTCACGAATAAACGGCTGCTGCAAAGCAAAAGCAAATTATATTTTAATATTTATCACATATGTCACTTTACTATACGCTGATGTGTTTACCACGAGAGAATGTATAACTTCTTATCTGTGTCTCTTACTCTCAACTTTTTTTTTAAATCATGTTTCTATTATAAAGGCGAAAGTTTGTGCGTGTGTATGTTTATTACTTCTTCGCGAATAAACAGCTGGAGTGATTTTAATAAAATTTGATATGGAGTTAGCTGAGACTCGGTATTAACACATTGGTCACTGTTATCCCAAAATTTCAACGGGAAAGAGAACTAGTTCTCTAGTACTAAATAGTAAAAAATTTGCCTGCTTACACTCGATAATAATAGGGGTTAAACTTTCAGTTGTTTTTTTTAATCAGCTTAGACAATAAAGATGAATACTTCGAAAATTCGTGTGATTTTTGAATACGAGTTTCGATGCGAAACTAACGCGGCAGAAACAGCTCGCAATATTAATGTTGCGTTTGGAGAGGGGACTACTAATGAACGCACTGTGCGATTTTCGTTTAAACGCTTTCGTGATGGAAACTTCGATTTGAAGAACGAACCACGTGGAAGACCGCCCACACAGGTGAATAACAATGATTTGAAAGAGATGATAGAAGCCGATCCGAGGTAAACTACACAGGAATTAGCGGCATGGTTTAACGTTACTTTACCAACAATATTGACTCATTTGCGTCAAATCAATAAAATAAAAAAATATGAAAAATGGGTGCCTTATGATTTGACTTATCTGCGGAAAGAAACGCGTGTTGAAACTTCCGTTGCCTTGTTGAATCGATAGAGAAATGAAGGAATATTCTTTACGATAATCGTAAGCGGAAAATGCAATGGCTGACCCCAGGTCAAACGCCACAACAGTGTCCTAAAGCAAAGCTTACCAATAAAAAGGTAATGGTAACTGATAGGTGGTCTCAGCGTGGTGTTATTCACTATAGCTTTCTCCGATCTGGTCAAGCAATAACGGCAGATGTTTACTGCGCCGAACTCTGAATAATGATAGCCAAACTTGTAGTGAAACAGCCCTGACTTATGAATCGATCTTCACCATTATTGCTCCATGATAACGTGAGACCTCATACAGCACGAGAAACCGTTTTAACTCTACAGGAACTGCAATTAGAAACCATTCGTCACCCTCTATATTCGCCAGACCTTACTCCAACGCACTACCATTTTTTTCGTGATTTGGAAAATTATATTAGTAGTATTCTTCTCAGGAGGCACTGCAAAATGCTTTCACACAGTTTGTCGAATCTAGATCACTAGAGTTCTATCGCAAAGGCATAAATAAATGAGCTTCCTATTAGATGGCAGCAATGTATAGATAATAATAGTAATTATTTTGATTAAATAAATATGTAATAAAGCAATACTGTGTAAGGTAATGTTGCGTAAAGTCGTACCACGGCGAAATACCCCTGAATTATGACACTTATTTACTTACTATTGTATTGTCAATAATATTGACAAGTAATTGCGTGTGTGTAAGCTCCTGCATCTAGCAGAGAAACACTAATATTTCACATTTGTCTAGTCAAATGTGTTTAGTTACCTGGGAGCTACCATGTAGAGCGTATAGTTTTCGGTGACGTTGGTGCCGAGCCACAGCGTGTAGGTGAAGGACACGTTGCGCGCGTCGGAGTCGTTGCTGGAGTGGCCGGTCTGATACGCCATCTTGAGGCTGCCGTCTCCGCCGTTGCTGTCTGCAATAACGAACTCCTATCAGCTTTGTGAATGTTTCTGTACTATCAGCTGTCTTAGTCTAAATATTTATTGTGGTCATGTAAGAAATGGCTGCTTTTTTAATTTTTTTTATTTATTACAAGTTAGTCCTTGACTGCAATTGCACCTGATGGTAAGTGTAAGATTCTAAGATGGAAGCGGGCTAACTTGTTAGGAGTAGGATAATAATATTATAAATATTATAGGACAATTACACACATCGCTATATATCCCCAAAGTAAGCGTACTCGTAGGTAGCTTGTGTTGTGGGTACTATGAAAACTGATGAATATTTTTATATATATTATACATAAATACTTATAATATATAGATAAACACCCAGACACTGGAAAATATCCATGCTCATCACACAAATATTTTCCAGATGTGGGAATCGAACCCACGGCCTAGGACGCAGAAGCAGGGTCACTACCCACTGCGCCACTCGGCCGTCGTGATAATATCGACGACATCGTACCGAAACGCTAAATCGCTTGGCGGTACGTCTTTGCCGGTAGGGTGATAACTATCCACGGCCGAAACGAGCCAGATTCGGACCAATTCAGAAAATCTCAATCAGCCCTGCCGGGAATCGCACCCAGCACTTCCGTCTTATAAATCCACCGCGCATACCACTGCGCCACCGAGTAAGTAGAAGTAATAATCCCTTTATTGACAGCTTGTGCAAAAATTGTTTGCTTACAGTTGCTAATGTTTTATGACGGCTACATCTACGTTTATTTCTTTAGCCTAAATGGACAGTGTTATACAGGGCCGAGCCGCCCCTATGTGCGAAGTGTGCGGCGCACACAGGCGACAAGACGATAGAGGCACCGCTATCAAAATTTATTTTGTTACACTTATCATATATAGCATAAATATTTTCAAAAAAAGATTAAAAAAATACGTTATAAAGAATGTCTGAGTACGGTCCTGGATATGCATCGGCATTGCCAGGCGCGCTAAGTCCATACGTTTTACAAATCTACCTACATACTTTTACGATCGGTTTGTTGCTCGCCGCTGCGCATTTTATTTTGTAAAATTTATAATTAATTTCTCATTAAGTGAAATTTTGTAATTTCTTTTGAGAATAAAGATTTCTTTAACCACAAGCAGGTACAACAGGTGCAACATATGCCTTGTAAATAACAAAATAATTATAATGCGCTTATTATACATGGCTTCTAAGATAATACTATAATTACTAGGATAATTAAACTTCTAAGATAATAATGTGTGGTTTAATTTGGGTTTTATTGTACATTAGTTACAAGCTCAGTTAAAATCAAAAGAACTCGTGCGAGGCAAGCGGGGCAGGGTCACGGGGATTTCCCGACTTTAAGACACGAGAGTGCCAACTCGTTAAACAATTGAACAATCAGTAAATTAAAAGGGTGTGCAAGGTGAGGCGCTTCATAGGTTTCGCACACAGGCGCTATGGGGGGTTAGCGCGGCCCTGGTGTTATATGAAAAATAGCTGAGTGAAAGGTGTACTTGTCTTAAGAACAACAGATGATCTTCCCATAGAGATGGGGTTTATAGATATTTGAAAGAGTGAATAGACAATTTTAGGCCGGCGTGCTTTAATTGTAATGAATTGAATTGACTGTAATGAAGCGCAAACATATCTTTTTTTTATAGAACAATTACACACATCGCTATATAGCCCCACAGTAAGCGTACTCGTAAGTAGCTTGTGTTATGGGTGCTATGATAACTGATTAATATTTTTATATATACTATACATAAATACTTATAATATATAGATAAACACCCAGACACTGGAAAACATCCAAGCTCATCACATAAACATTCTCCAGATGTGGGAATCGAACCCACAGCCTAGGACGTACAAGCAGGGTCACTTCCCACTGCGCCACACGGCCGTCAGATCATACCATATTGTCATAAAAACAGCTTTATTACTACGTTCTATCTTCTTGACTGATTAGCAAGACAAGACTAGATGATGTTGAGACGTAGTTAATTCGCAAATAACTACCTAGTGGTTCATGTCGGCTATCCAGCAGTTTGTCGCTGCAGTGCGGCGGTCGTACAGCGGCTAGAGAGGCCGGGGTCAGCGCTGCAACCGCTGCAGCCGTCTTAGCCACGTCGCCCCACCCGCCGTCGGGCTCCTGTCGCTCCAGCAGCCACTTCCTGGCTGCGGGGAGGCTCCAGTGCTGGTGCGCGCCGGGACCGTTGTCGGAGTCTTCGAGAGCCTGTTTCACGCATTTTTAATTAGCTTAAATGTCAATATATCTTTATAACATAAACCTTTTTTAAATTTCTTCTCAAAATGAAATCTGTTAACGACTAATCAACCTTAGACTTTAATTTTATATTCTCAGTTAAAAAGGAGACCGCACACGCATTAATTAAATTTGGCCCTAAAGTAATAAATAGGTACTATTGTGGCACAAGTTTAGGCAACCTTTACCCTATGTATTGTCAGCAGTAATTATTGAGTGCGTACATACACGCCTATAACACGTCGTATTCTTTACCTGTATGGCGAGGGCAGTAGTGGTCAGGGATCCGAAGCTCCCGTCAGGATGCTGCTGCCTCGCCAGGCCTGCCATGGGGCGGCGCACGAAGTGTATGAGGCTGCGGTGACGGTGGTCCTGAACCACGCAGCGCAGCGCGAGGATTACCATTGAAATCGCATCTAGAAGATATAGCCATTAAGGCAGTAAGGGTCAATGTAGTAAGCAGGAGGAGTATTACTAATGACAAGAAGTTAACATGTAAATATACGGTATGTAAATCAAGTAATGAGACTTTTCGACGACCTCCGTAGCGCAGTGGTATGCGCGGTGGATTTATAAGACGGAGGTCCTGGGTTCGATTCCCGGCGGGGCAGATTGAGATTTTTCTTAATTTATTGTGGTCTGGCTGGTGGGAGGCTTTCGCCGTGGCTAGTTACCACCCTACCGACAAAGACGTACTGCCAAGCGATTTAGCGTTCCGGTACGATGTCGTGTAGAAACCGAAAGGCGTATGGATTTCATCCAACTCCTAACAAGTTAGCCCGCTTCCATCTTAGATTGCATCATCACTTAACATCAGGTGTGATAGCAGTCAAGGGTTAATTTGTAGTCGAATAAAAAAAATAAAAAAATGAGACTGAGATTTTTTTTTTGTATTTGACATGTAGAGAGAATGGATGAAAGAAGATTAACAAAAGAGATTTACAAGGCGAGGGTGAGTGGAAATGTTGGAAGGGGAAGGCCTAGGCGAATGTTCCTGGACCAAATTCAGGACATTTTAAATAAAGGCCAGGTCAAGAGTACCCTAAACCGACGAACTTGTATGAAAGGATGAATGAGAGTAGAAGAAGCTAAGGAGGTACGCAAGGACCGTAGCAAATGGAGGGATGTGGTCTCTGCCTACCCCTATGGGAACAAGGCGTGATGTTTATGTATGTATGTTTGAAATAGAGCTACAATTTTATATTGTCATCTTCAAAATAGCTACACCCTGACGGGAATCTATCTACAGTTACAAAGTGATACCCAAATCTGTAAAACGCGATTCAATCTGTGACGTCGGCTAGTAATGAAAAGTTCATAGTACTTGGGTATTTTTGGTATGAACAAAATAGTGGCCTGCTAAAAACTGACTTATGGCTTAAACCTTGGTATTTCGTGGTTGTTGCACATCACTATTTATTTTAATAGCGATTCACTAATCTCGCAGTGAGGGTAGCCATAACATTTTTAATTAAATAATTAACTGATACTCACCAAGACTGTGATCAGCAGCTGCATTAGCAATGTCCAACAATCGTCTAATATGACGCCGACGGACATGAGCCGCCGAAGAACACGCGGCGAGAGTGGCGTACGCGAACTCCAGATCGTGGGGCGGCTCGCGATGGAGTAGCGTGGCGACCAGGTCCCGACCGTGGAAGGATCGCGGGTCTTTGCATAGAGCTCCTAGTGCGAGAGTGTACGCGGCGAGACGACCGAGAGGCGGCGGAGATTCGTGGTGCCTTCAAATAGAATAAAATTATTATTATCGGTCCTATCAGTTATTAATTCGTGTCTTTTTCTTTATTTATAGTGTCGTGTTAGACAGCGAGAGATAGAGACGACTTTGAAAATCATACTGTTGATTAAAACTTAGGTTTCTGCGTTTCAATCTAACCGTTTCGCGTAAAACAGGATATTTATGGCAGAATGTATAAAGCTTTTCTGACTTAACGTTTTTTTAAAATGGAACATCCGATAAATAAATAAAATCTGGGGCTGACACCCGACAAGTGGAATGAGGGGTTAGTTACTAAATACCAAGACAGCTATGTTAATGACAATTTCCTTACTTTGACATCATGAGCAATATTTCAATATCCATTTGTTTAGCAGACAGTTGCATTTCTAGTCCTTGCTGTTCTATTTCCTTGCCAGTATTATTCGCTAACTGAAACAAAAAAGTATATTTATATACTGTTCCATATTTGTCACTGATATCAGTGTTGCCTATTGTAAAGAAAATACCTGTAAAGTAAGCATGACATGATGAGTGTCGTTGCCCCACCCCCAGTCCGGCTGGCGGTTCTGCAGGAGGTACTGCAAGGCTTTCTGGATAGCCTGCCCTTCGTTCAGCGTCTCCGTCTCCCAGGCCACCGTGGTGGGGGCCACTGTGGTAGTGGGGGGTCTGGTTGTTAGAGTACTTGGCGGTTCCGTTTCTGGAACAGTTGATAAGAGGTTGAAACAATATCGAGAAAATAAATTGACGAGTGAAAAAATCAAGTTAAGATAACTCGAATCAAGAGAAAGCTGCAGTAAAGCGTTCGTTAGGATTAAAAACCTAACTCAAACAATATTGCAATAAATTCTGTATGTAAAAAATGTTACAGACATTTGCGTATTCTTTGCCCTTAAGTTACACGTTTTCAACGATTTCAATCCCTGCGGAAATATAGAGTTAAGATGTAGCTTATATTATTCTAGATAATAAAGTATACCATATTTTATACTAACCAGTTTGGCCGTAGACCAGCCCGAATAGCAACACGAAAGCGCCGACCATAGACACGCGATTTTTCATCATCGTGACTGAAAAAGAAAACATTTGATTTAAAAAATAACAAATACTCCCTATTATTCTCGTGTTGTCGTTTCAGACGAAATATTTAATGGCAGAATATTTTTTGTGTTTCATTTTTAACCCCCAACACTAAAAGAGGAGTGTCATGTATAAGTTTGATGTCGTTGTCTGCCTGTTTCTCTGTTCCGATACGGATTTTTAAATATAAAAGCTAGTTTCCTTGCAGTGGTTCTTAATTTGGTTTAGTCCTGCAGTGTAAAATTACAATAAGGCTCAGATGCGCCTGAAAATTGATGTACTTTCCAATATCGAAAGAGGTATAGAGTTAACATCATTGGAGGATGTTACGGTTTCATTTGTTACCTACTCGTTTTCATCGGCTTATATTGTGCACATATTATTCACTGATCATAATAAAGTTCCGTAAATTAAACTTCAGTAAAAGAAAGATCAGTAACAATATTTTTAGACCCCCTACGCAAAATATTGTTTAGATTATTAATTAATTTTAACTTAAAAAATAAATAACTCATAACAATTTATTTGTTCCTATATTTTTTGCAATAAGGAGCTTAATTTAAATATCTGAGAGTCGTTTCTTTTTCTAGGAAAATAGCAATGCAATCAAATTCTAGACAATTACGAAAGCGCTTGTGAATTAAGGTACTTGAAATTAACAAATAGTGAATTTCTATTTCAATGTTGTTGTTGTTAAAAATTATATATAACGCGTAAGTACCTGGTACGGTAACGTATTGATACGCGAAAGCTCTCACCGCAATAAATCGTCGTTTTTCATACGTATATATCTCTTACGCTGAAAGTACCCGTGGCACCACGTGAAACATTGGCTGTACGGGAAGGTGAGACGTGTCGCCTATTTAATATTTATACCGCGTGAATATGTATGAGCACGACTATCGTTTGTTCTTGTTCTCACGTGGGGCTGTGGAATGGGCGTTTACTACCTATTTAATATTCTAATGATGTAAAAGGTGCTTAAATCTGCTAAATTGCATGGAATTTGGTAATTTTGCTTACTCGGTATCTACAGTTTTGATTTTAAGTATTTAATGGTTTCGCCATACAGCGGACGTGTCGGGACGGCAACGCGACGCTGGCATGACGAGAGCCGTTGCAATACTGGTCAATAACGAACACGTCACACATAATCAGCACATAATGTTACGTTGAGCACGACGTACCGTATGTTGTCTATTTAAAATGTATAACTTAATAACTCGCGCTAGCGATGTTTCGCCATCCCATCCAACCGCTGTATGGCAAAGGACTACAGGTGAACACTAGTGAAAAGCGTAGTCTTAAAATCATTGAGC
Organism: Mycalesis mineus; assembly: GCA_034621355.1. Taxonomy (NCBI): domain Eukaryota; kingdom Metazoa; phylum Arthropoda; class Insecta; order Lepidoptera; family Nymphalidae; genus Mycalesis; species Mycalesis mineus. The sequence goes on from CM067888.1 coordinate 13,246,331, forward strand.
ACAAAAATATGGACAGAAACTGTTATACTAGGATAGCTATAGTTTTGTAGATAACTACTTTACTTCCCTCATTAAAAGGGGAGTCTGTTCACCGGCGCATTACAAGTACGTTTCGTTAGAGGAAAAATTGTAACATCATTAGTTTTAAGGGCGGATCGAGGTAAACTTTGATATTATCGTAATTGCTTAATAGTTGTCTTCGTTAGGCATGTTCAAGGAAAAAGGCAAACTTATTACAGTAGTTTGACTAGCATTTTGACGATAGTTTTGTGTTTTTTTTCTAATTGTTACGAGCAGACATTAAAATATCAATAAGAAATGATTAATTAAGATATCGACTAAACATAAAACAATGTAACAACAACAAAACATTTTCGTTTTGGATTAAAGCATATTTGTTAAATTTCATTTTTTTTTATTTTGCTATTGTCCGCAAAAACCGATGATATAGTTTTGAGAATAGGAGTCTGAGATACAGATGAAACTTCAAAAGATCAAAGTCTCAAGCAAGTTTTGCTTTTTGTAATAGTATTTTGTTCAACAACAGTAGAATTCTTTTTGTTGCAAGAACCTAATTAGAATCTCGAGCAAGCGTAAGATATTCTAAATAAACGAGCATAGCGAAAGAGAGAGAGAGAAGAATGGCACAATATACAGCACGAGTGTTATAATGGCGGTATCTACGGCTGCGTAGGTCAGTGCGATTTTTTCATATAAGGTAGCCTGAATTAAATTTATGTAGCCAATGAAACAAAATAATTTAAATATTAATAACAAGTCTGACATTATTTGTATTTTGAGGTTTTATTTTAAGTAGATTACGAAATATTTTAAGATTTTAAATATATTAGTATGATTTTCTCACATTTATTTGTTTACCTTTTTTTTTTAATTATTAAGTAGCACCTATTTGAATTGTCGGTTAAGTTTTGTATTATTTAAGTTAACTTTATTATCTACTATATTGGGCATGCTGTGTTTGCTTGTAAGTAATTACTACACTTAGTATAAATTAAGGAATAAGTTTAAGATATCATGTTTTAGTGTAAGTAATTGTAAGCGAACCTAATAAATAAATAAATAAATAAATAAATGGGAGTTGAAATAATACTTTGCGCCCGTATGACACAAAAATTTTGCATTTCAATGTGTAAAAGTAGAATCTGTAGATTTCTATTTTATTGTTTTATACGTGCGTTGTAAAAGTTTGACGTAAAAGTATTAATTTACGCTATTTTAAGAGCTCGATTCGCATCTCAATGTTCTCTCGTGTTACAAAGACAATTTATCTTTTCGAACGCTGATGGGTGTTGTATGAGACTTGATTGATGAACTTCTTTTAGGGACTGTCGTCCTGGTATATTTTATAAATGGCATAATAGATCTTATTAGTGTTACATAAGAATTTTTGGTAAAACCTACAGGCATTGCTTTTTTAGTTCTGCTGAAAATGTATCAAAATTATACAAGTGATTTCATGCTTCTTGTCTGCCTTGTTTGTCCAATGGTCCATTGTCTGGGATGAAATGCTGTTAGTGGATGTGTGTGTGCAAGGCGAGTCCTGGGGGGCTAATATATACTTCGATATTTTTCTTATAATGTTTAATATTATCAATAATATTTCTCAGCTGAGAAGTTGCTGGTGTTACATCCCCGTGTCTCAGTTTATAATAAGCATAAAACTTTATATTAAATAACTTTTCTAAAACAAACACTCCGTATTCGATTTTCTTCTATCTATCTATTAGTGCAGCGATCCACGTAGTGCGACACCTGATTGATAAATCACTGTTGTCCAAGAGCTAAGTATCTTCCTACACTGAGATGTATGTAAGAGTCTCTCAATTGAAAATATTTAATGGATTTCTTATCTACCCATACGACAAAAACAAAACTAATGAATCGATTGGCGCATTAAAAGTAAGATAAGTAATAAGTAGTAACTTTGGTTTTAACCTTTCTGTCACTTACATGTACCCAATTACCTTCAAAGTTTTTAACTAATCTACTTTTTGCTATTCAATAGAATAAATATCTAACATATAAAAATCTCGTATCAGTGTTTTGTTTTGCTTGCCATTTTTATGAAATTTTTCGCATATTTTTGGTAAGTCTGAAAACACCACCAGGTCATAAATTCAATGTTCACGCAAACAAAATCGCGGGCATTAGCCAGTGCTTTGTATAAAATATTAAATACGTATTATATATACATACCTCACAAATTTTATAAATATTAATTAAGTAATTTTAAGTTTTTCATTAACGTTGATTTTATCTGTAGTGACAGTAGCGATACTCGCTGATTGCGACAGTGAAAGGCAATGTTTTCGCCTCTCAATGACGAAAACTCCGAAGCTCATTAACGTCGACATAATTTATGTAGATTCCAGGTGACAATTTTCCGTCTGGTGCACTAATTGAAAATCCCGTCGATGCAAAAAACAGATACGTAAGTATACAAAGGTATGTACTGGCAACATGCCAATAGATCTATGCTATGCTAGGCGTGTTTAGTATTAATGTATTTAATCGAGCAATGCTTGTATGTTTTATATTCTACCTTCTTTTTCTTGCTTTCTATATAAACACGACAAATGAGAAAAAGAAATTTTCTTTATAAACGACTTACGACATCCATATGTCGTATGGTTTGGTAAGTTGTCATATCTATACTAAAGCCAAACACGATTGAGAATGCTTGTCAACGAACAAATTAAAAATGAAGGTAGAAATCACTAGTCATTTTACTCCTAATTTTTTTTAATTAACTTGTCAATGACGAATTCATGACAATAAATTATATTAGTAAGCTTAACACTAATTAATATATTCAATATCTTTTAAATAAGATTTTTTAAAATAACAAAATATAATTTTAAATTTATTAAGCACAAAATGTGTTGTATTTTCTCCTCTATATCTAAACAGGTATTAACTCAAAAAGCTCATTTTACAGGAGAAGCAAAAAACTGATTGCCGAGTCCCTGTGCATTGCAGAAGTTTTCTGTGTAGATGTTTGAACTTTATTTTACAGCTGAATGTGATAAATATTAAGAATCTTGGGTTTTAATAAAAGGCTGGGTCTTAATTATGCATTTTGATAGATGCTTCCTTATAGCTTATCAATTTGTGTATATATTTTTGTATTATTTTGAGTTGAACCCATTTTGGTGATTTTCGTTTTAAGTTGGCCCTCTTTTGTGGCCCCATCCTGCCAGTAATACTAATACTGGTTCAACTCAAAATGTTTCATTAATTAACTCAGCACTAACTATCATAATGGCGACAACTCCATCAAATTTCAACAAGATGTGTGTAAACCAAAATAACTTCAATTTGTTTAAGCCCGGTACGTGCATTCCACTTGTAAATTTGGTCCTAAATGGCGTTGTCGCTGTTTTGGTTGCGAGGGGGGTGGGGTCGCTCGTTCAACAATATAATATACAAAGACATCTAGCGGCGAATATTGGTAATAGTTTTGAATCTGATTTATTGGTCGATAGATATTGAAATGACAAATTCAAAAATCAAAAATTTTGAGTTAGTTCCCTTTTGATCTAGGGGTGCGATATGTTGACTATTTCCGAACAAATATGATAATAATAAATAAATAGTTGACATTGGACATTAGTCCAACGCTAACTATTAATTTTTGATTTAATTAATTGAATTGTTATTTGTACACACTACTTAAGAAACTTTTATCGTCTATTATGACTGTAAATAAATCATAAATCAGTTTGAAGGGTGTCGGTTATTTGTATTCCTGTTTGATCGGTGAGTAGTTAAAATAAATAAACATAAAAAAAAACAATCAAACTCAGTTTCGCAATTATAAGTAAGGTAGACAATTTTCTGAAAATGAAAGTTCGTAAGATAGGAAGCGGATCCAATTTTCCGTCTGCCGAGCGAGTCTAATCGACACGTCTGCAAAACATCGTTACTTTGTTAGCTTGTTAGCAGTTAGCAGCTTGTGTGCAGAAATTAAAATGTATAGTATAAACTCGTTCAAATTAACAAGCTGATATTGCTAGTAGGGCTGCCAACATTTCTTGAGCAAATTAAATGGCAAATAATATTTTTTTTTATAATAATCAATAATTACTCTATTCTGCTTTTACAACACACAGACCGACTAAATTAGAAAAACATTAACATATATTTCACTCCAATAACAGATCATCCTTAGGAGCTTTTGACTCTACAATGTCAAACATAATATTATTTGAATAGAAAGCGGCTAAAACTCACGTATATTCCGTAAATACTTTACATATACTAATAATAATACGCGCAAACATACATTTAAATTTTAAACGTGAGTCGTGAGTTCTATATATATTTAGTCGTTTGGATTTATCACGGGAAATAGTAAATATATGATTAATTATTATTTATAATGTGAATATATAAATATTCAAGTATAATAGAGCTACCAGAGCAGGAATACAGTAAAATCTATAGATCCATATATGAGTGAAATGTTGACAGATCTAATGACATATCATGTATAGAAAATTAAACCAGAGTTATTAATTTTCTTATGTAAACGCTCACTAGGAACGGATTTCTCGATGCTCCAAGGGAACGGTACCTACGAGGGTGGAAACTGGGCACAGCTAGTCTCATAAATATTATAGTATGGTTCGCAACCCTAATTACAAGTGGGATGCGGTGTGTAGCAAAAACAATTCGACGACCTGATTTCAACCGTGGTTGGATTTTAATTGTGTTTTTTAGATTTTATTTTTTTTTATAATAATTGAAACCTGAAGTGGAATCACTTGTCACTCTACATTTTTTTAACGGAGGTATAATATATTGCATTCGAGTGTAGCATTCAATATTTATTGAAGATGATGATGGATCGTGCGTTGACATCATAGAAATATTAATTAAAATGTTTTAAGTGCGCTAGGCTAGCGCAGAGACGGAGAGAAGCGTCGCGTCTGGATTCATGCCTGTGTTTTTATCACTTAAGTAGGTATAAAGTTGTGTTGTTATACGAAAATGGAAACTAGAGTTGATAAGTGTCGCCCCTTTTCAAAATTTTCCATATTTGAATAATACAATTTTATACCATAACAATTTAGAATAAAAATAAATATTGTTTAAAAGGCTAGAGTCTAGAGACGAAAGTCATAAAAAAAAAAGAATGTACTCTGCGGCGTTTTTGGCTCATATAAAGGACGGTTTATCAAATTGCGGGCATTATCAATTCCAGTTCTAGCATAGGCAGTTTTGCGGCCTTACTATTGTAACTGTAACTAAATTCAAATAATGTTTAATGTAAGATTGTTTCATTTTGATTTTTTTTTATTATTTTGAGACGTCTCAGAGGTGAAGCCTGTAAGATTGAGTATTTTTTTTTATCGCTATTAACGCTACAGACGAGCATGCGGGTCACCTGATGTTGAGTGATTACCGCCGCCCATATACATTTGCAACACCAGAGGCACTGCTAATGTGTTGCCGGCCAAATTTTAGATGACTTGTGTTGTGTGATGTATGAATTGATTGAGAGAGTTCTTATAAAAGGAGGATGGTCGAGCCGTGTGGTGTCAACGTCTAGTTCTCTAAATAAATAAGTGTCATTTAATAAGTACCTAGCTAAGTCTAAAGTAATATCGTAAGTATCTCAAGTTTCTAAATTGTTGCCCCGCTAAAAGCGTTTCGAAATCCAAATGAGCTTAAGCATATTAAAATGAAGGGCTTGATATAATTCACGTAGCGAGCTGGTGACGATTTCCCGTCTAGCGCACTAATTGAAAAGCCCGCCAGCCGCAACGACCCGTGAAATGCTTGGTTACGAGCTAAACGTAACGTGATTTTGATGGCGATGAGCGCGCGGCGAAATTCGCAACATTTACACCTCCGCAACTACGTTACATCAACACGTATCACTTATTTTGATGTCATGCAAGAATCTGTTTTTGAGTTTTTTTGGAAAAGTACTACCGCCAAGCATTGTAGTGTTCTGGTCTGTTGGGTATGATTGTCGGTGCGTGTTAGTGTGTGTTTTATATGAAAGCCACCTAAGCTTTGAGTTGATGGATACCGAACAGCGTACTATGAGAAGTACTGTAGCTTGCATGTACAACTGTGTTGTAGGTGATGGCTTAGGACTTAACATAGCTCAATAATATTTTATTTCGTCAACTAATTATATCACTGAATAACTTTTTAATAGCAATACTATTAAAAAATTATTCATTAAAGGCACGGATATCCAAAAATTTGTCTAAAGTTTTAGATGATTAACAATTTTTCGACTTCTGTTTCAGCAAAAATCAACCATGCTCCCTTTCCATAATGTCTGCTTAGTTCTTATCAAGAATTTGGATTAGGTATTCGAGTGTTTTGGAAAACGGAAATTAAGGAATTCACAATTAACAAAAAAATCACATATTTGAAAAAGTCAAACAATTTTAAAACGAACACTTTTTAAATTTGTTTTTTGAGTAATTTTATCAACTCATATGAAGTAAGAAAAAAATAATGTTCATTCTTATATCTCGTAATTTGTAATCTTCTTATTATGACTGCTTGCTGTTACTGCACTGCGGCGAGGGTATTCACGAAAACAGTAGGTATTACTAAAATAAACAGTATCGTAATATTCCTTTCAAGTTAAACATTGTGTAGGATTATCTACTCGTAAAGTAGGTAAATATGAAAAGAGGACGTTAATATCGGCGGTTTCATTTTGCAACGGGAGAAAATTGAAAGAAATTGCCAACAATTTTGTTCCACCACTCGGAAAATTCCCATTTCACTCGTAACGTATGCAAATGTGTTTATCGACACGTGTATTATGTAAAATATGCATTAGAACATCACTCGCCCAGCTTTGAAATGAAAGGACAATTTACATTTTTACCAGAAACTTTACCCGTGGAACTCATGTTTTTCTCGCAATATTTTTCTTTTGAGTAAAACGTTCTAAAGTTTAAGAAGTGCTGAAATGGAAATATTAGATTATTAAAAATTGTCGAAATTTTCAAATGACTCGTTTTAATTAGGACAACGCAGGTCAAAAGTTAAACCTGGTTATATCTACCTCTTACTTGAAACTCAACACTAAAATGTCTTGACAACTCTATTAGTGCGCGTTCTTTATAGAATCAGGGTGCACGGCAGTGCCCCTGCTAAGTCGAGCGCGAAACAAGCACTGCCAATATACCGTTACAGGAACCAATTGGCCGCATTTTCAGGCCCTATTTTGAGAACCTTTGGAAAAGACTAGAATGCTGAAATTTTCTTCATCTAGTAAGCTATAATCATATACTTAAAATCCAAAATTTCAAGTCTGTAGGTCATTCAGTTCCGAAGTTAAACGAAAGCAAAGTTTCGCATTTTCGACACTCACTCATGATCATCAAAATAGAACTAGTACTTCCCATAAATTAAGAGAGCTGAAATTTGGTACAGAGTTAGAGTTTAATGACCAAATAAAGGAAAAACTATAAAAACTAGGACAATCGAAGATCTGAAGTGAACCTGATTAGAACACACAAGAGCCCAACCAAACTATTAGAGATCGACATATACAGCCTTAACAAAAAATGTTCAATTTAGTGGGCCGCTTCATTTGATGTCAAAAATCGAAAGTCTGAAGTATCTGATGAAGAACCCTCAGCTGGTCTCAGCTGTATTAGAGATTTGGTAATGCCTCCTTCTACTATTGGTGTATAAAAATTCGACTGTCATTGCAAAAATCCAGCATAGTGGGAGATACATCCCATCCTTGGCGCAGTGGTATGCGAGGTAGATTTATAAGACCGAGGACCTGGTTCGATTCCTGATTGAGATTTTTCTTAATTTGTCTTGGTGTAGTTGGTGGGAGGCTTTTGCCGTAGCTAGTTACTACCCTACTGACAAAGACGTACCGCTACACGATTTAGCGTTGCGGTACAATGTCATATAGAAACCGAAAGAGGTGTGGATTTCATCCTACGCCCAACAAGTTAGCCCGCTTCCATCGTAGATTGCATCATCACTTACTATCAGATGTGATAGCAGTCAATGGAAAACTTGTAGTAGATTAAAAAAATCTTCCAATTTAATCTTGCCTATAGCGTGCTACTGCTGGGCTAATGCCTCCCCTTCTGCGCACGCATATAAATAAAATTAAAGGAAAACTATGGATAAGCCTAGACTGGCTTTTATACTTATACTTATTATAAAGACGACCTCTAGGGTTCGATTCCTGGCAGGACAGATTTTTGATTTTTCTTAATTTGGCTAGTGGGAGGCTTTCGCCGTGGCTAGTTACCACCCTACCGTCAAAGACGTACCATCAAGCTATTTAGCGTTCCGGTACGATGTCGTAGAAACCGAAAGGGGTGTTTCATCCAACTCCTAACAAGTTAGCCCGCTTCCATCTTAGATTGCATCATCACTTGACATCAGGTGTGATAGCAGTCAAGGGCCAACTTGTAGTCGTTAAAATTTTCGACAAAAAATAGAACCGACTCAAAACGCACTAAAAAATTAAAAATAATTGTGTCATTTAGTTGCTTTAGTTTACTTATGCATATCTATGAAGTTGCTGCCAGCCAAGTTTAAGGAACATTTATTTTACATAGTAAAGCAATTTGTGGTTTCTAGGTAACGTCTTTAAAGTAGAAACCTTGGCTGGCACGGACTCCTAGATATGCTTAAGTAAATTAAAGCAACTAAATGATACAATTATTTTTTACTTTTTAGTGATTTATCGCCACGTAACGTACTCGTACTATACTGTCATAGTATATTATACGGCACTAGTAGCCAAAAAGCTACTAATACCGAGACAAACCCGAAATCGCTGTAAGCGTGCTTCCAAAATTTGAAGAGTTCCTTCAACTTCCCCAGGATATCATCATCAGATCCTAACATGATGACAATAGGATCACTTTGGATGTATGCCCTTTCTAATAAAAAATCGGACAACACTGTAAAAAGTTATGCGTGGTCATACATAAAAAAAAAATATTTACGTGTCGAATTGAGAACCTCTTCCGTTTTTTTTCGTAGGTTAAAAACAAAACTTACAAGTTTACAAGAAGGAATAGTCGAACGATTGAAGGGAATAAAGTAACGTATAAAGAATGTTCAACGGCCAAGTCACACAACATTAACTATATAATAGAGAAATCGCAGTAAGGAACTTTAGGCTTGGCACGACTTTGTCTAGATTTCATTACCTTTTAGAGATAAACAAGCTGCTCCATCGAGACTTAGCTTTTTTACAGAATGTTTTTAATGTGATTGTCTTTTACTGAAATGATTGTTTGATATAATTAGTAACAGTTGGGTATGAGGCGGCGGACTAAAAATGTCGAAGACTTAATAAACTTTGAATAGAAAATTAATACGACACTTCGTTTTCAGCTTAATTTGTGAGAAAACCGCCGTTTTGCTCAAAGATATCGTTAATGGTGCCAATAGCGTTGTAAATAGGTCTATAGACTACCCGTAAAATGCCAAGACTTACCTAAATAGTTCTATTCTATTTGACAAAGCATCGTTGTAATTAAAAAAGACTAATTCAATTACGGTTCCATAGATTAAAGACTAATAGATGGAGTCATAACGCGGCTGTAGCTTCAAGAGCGTGACAGACTTATTTCATTCAGCCTTGATTAGAAAGTGACACAAGATTATTTTTTGTCCCTTTCAGCGTGTTCGTTTTCATTATTTGTCAAGAATGAAGTTGGTGACAAGCAAAGGACATATCTGAGTAATTAGTAGCTTTTTATTAAATTTGCTGATAAATAATACAACTTTGCGGTTACTATATTAATTTAAACGTTATCGTGCTATGGTGGGTTGTAATATTTTCGGCTGCAACAGTCGCAGCGAACAGAAAATCGAAGGAATTACGTTTCATACGTAAGTAGGCATAAACTTCATTGATTGATGATTTAAAGCTTAGATATGTTATTTTTTAGCAAATTTCATGTTTTATGCGTTTACTAAACTATATTATATAAAGTAATATTTCGTATTTTACGATATTTTAAAACATAACGTTCTATGATGTAATTTAAATGTTGACATGTCATGTCAATAAGACTGATTTGCTGTCTCACGAGTGGACACGCTATGGGCTCTATCTATTAGTCTTTAATCTATGTACGGTTCATTTATAATTATCATGACAACTAAATGATGCTTTGTCCCTATCCACATTTTTGGTTTCGCTCGCTCGTTAGTCGAATGACGCAGTACATTTTGAAAAATAACTTCGTATAAAAATATAAAACAAAACTATAAACAGATATCTCCAGACTCCATACTTGTAAATGGTTTATAAAGTTTAACGAGCTTGCGTTTGCCAGTGGCAGTAGATTTGATATTTTGCAGGAAATATCGCGAACCCTCAGGGAAATGTATACCGCTAGATATGGCGTTCGACGGATGACCTTTCCGTTCAATCGGCCCGCCATATTTCTTTTTTCAGGCACGTTCCGAATCCTCGATTCTTATCATTTCGGTATTACGCGATAGGTTTTTAATAAATATGTTAGGTTGAATATAGCTTAAGAAAAGGTACTAGGATATTTCTTATTCTTTTTATATTAAGACATATTCAAGTCAAATCGAAGTTAGATATAAAGAAGACAGACGATAAGGACCGTTGAGCTCTTCGAGGACGAGGACATCATAGCACAAACTTATCTTCGGATTGATATTGAGAATTGCTTGGCAAGCAGAAGTAAGTATCTATGTACGTATTCGTACATACCGAATCCCATGATTCTGGATAATAGCTGAACATTGAACTGAACCCACATAATATATTGAGCATGTTATTTGGACGTAGATTTCAATCAATAGAAAATTAATAGGACGTAGTTACAGGGGCGGCTGATCTCGTCAACTCAAAATCCACATAACAATAGTTATTAGGATAAGTTTTAATAAAAAGTTCTAATACGAGTTCCGAATTTCACAGGAGACATCTGTCTAAACGAGCTTATTATTTAGTAATATTAGATATTGGCAGACCTCGTCCGAGGAAGTAATAACTACACGTTTATTTCGCCAAGCCGTATTGCTGTGTTTTAAACTGATTTTTTGTAATTATAGGCACATTAGGCTTTACGTTAGGATTATAACACGGAGGTCCAGAGGTGGGAGGCTTTAGCCGTGGCTAATTACCGCCCTGCTGACAAAGCTGTGTCGCCAAGCGATTTAGCCGGTACGCACCGGCTAAATCGCTTGGGGTGTGGAAACCGATAGCGGTGTGGATTTCAACCTACTCCTAAAAAGTTAGCCCGCTTCCATCTTAGATTGCATCATCACATAACATCAGGTGTGATTGCAGTCAAGAGCTAACTTGTAGGTAATGAATAAAATAAAAAACACCTGAGGTTGATAGACATATGGCGGCAGTTTGTAGGACGTGTTCCTTGCATGATGTATTCTTTTGTTTATCAACGGAGCATTTACAATTGCCATCAGCGGACCATCTGCTGGCTTAAAAATTATTAATTACTCAAAAAGATTATTTACCAGGAAGCCAGGGTTGGTCGCTAATATTATTATGATTCCGTCATGTTTCCACCCTCTTGTATGTCCCTTCCCCTGTATAAACTGCGTCTTACGTATGATGTAGGCTGATGGATGGATTATTTTGCAAAGCAAGGTTTGTACTCGCATTAGACAAATTACGTTTGGGATTTAAGTGTGTTTCTTCATCATCCGATCCGATGTCCATAAGTTTTTGTGATATTTTTTCACCTTTTTTTTTGTTACGTATTTTATAATTTTTTTTAAGACTGGTATTAAAATTATATTGACGATAAAAGTATCAGAGAACAAAAACAAAAATTTTGTTCTCGCTAGTTTCTGAATTCAGCTCCTTTATAGTAGAGCTAGAGTCATGTATTTGGTCTGAAACATCTTCTTCAAATAAGCCGTGTAGGTTGCATGCCTAATAAATATGCATTTCGAGTGTACTCGTATATATGTGTTAAAAATGTATGACGCCGCAGACAGGTGATAACTGAACCATACACAAATTAAAAATTTAGTTGTAAATTAATTTCAATTTAAAATATAAAGATTTGTTTCAAATAAATAAAACGATTAAGTGTCTTTCTAAGCATCGTAATAAAAGTAATAACTCAATTATTATAATCAAACGCAGGTGACGACGATAGGAAAGGTCTCAAAATTAAAAAAATACACGCTAAAGTCATCCAGACGACGTTGCGAGTAAATTCTAGTTTATTACAAAGTCATACAGGCGCCGACGTAAATTGAGTTTCTCGAAAATTGCTGTGAATAAATTGTGAGGGGATGCTGTCGCCCTCAATCTTATACGTCCATTATATTAAACGGGCCATGTTTGTATGTACCTGTATCTATGCGATTACATGGAATAATCTTGGCATCGTCACCATTATCAGCCTATTTTAGCGGTCCACTAAGGGGGCATGCCTCCCTCCTTATAGCAGAGGAGATAAGGAGTTTAGACCACACTACTCAACTGTGATAATGTTTGATTCTTCTGGGTGTAACACACCCAACTTCTCACTTCACTCTTCACAACTCTGCTTCGGAATTAGAATGTAAATGAAAATTTCTTAAGAGTAGTTATTAGGTATACTGTATATCGACCCAGGACTTGAATCCGAGACCTCATCGATCCGAAACTACACAGGCTAACAATATTTGAAGCTACTCTTAATCTTGGTATTGTAATCGTTATCAGCCTATTCTGTATTATATTTTATTATAGTGACCATGTTATTTTTGAATGGAACAGACATCCCTCCTTCTAGGAGAAAGGATCTGGAGCTTAGAGTTATGCTGCTTCTGCTGCCTGCTCGTATGGCGAGCCTAGTGTGTTAATATTTGATTCTGTAACGATCACAACCAGAAGTTGATGCTAATGACTGGGATTGTTAGCTTACTGTACTCTTAGAGAAAAGGGGAGTGTAACCTAAATTTCGTATTATATTACAGGTTGTCTCAGGAGTAGAATACATGATCGTGTTGATTCGAAACCACTTAATGAGGAATTAACGAGGCACCTTATCTTTTTTAATAAAAAACATCCATTTAATTAATCTGGCAATGTTTATTCTTACCTGTATCTAGGCGACCACATGCAGTCATCTTGCTATTGTAGATAGGTAGATAATTTTTGGGGTTCGAACGTGAGGCAATTCAGAAAATGGATGATAACAAAATTGGAGGATGCAATTTGGTGTTGCTACAATATATTTATATCTATCTATCATACCATCCTCGTTGATCCAGTGATTTGTTTGTTCTGCTTCGGATTGTGAGGTCCTCGATTCAAACCTTGGGTGAAATTATACGCTATAACACCGGAAATAGAGCAGCTTAGAGGCTTTACAGCTAAGCACATCCCTCTCTTATAGGATAGTGAAGAAACAAAACTTCTGTTTGCCTGCCATGTCAAATAGTCACATCAAAATCATTTGGGATGAATTATTATACAATTTTGATGAGACTTAACAATATTGCTTATGTAAAGGAAAAAGTATCAAAATACTTGGACCTTTCTCATGAGATTACCGTCATGTGGAATGTTGATTCAACAATGATTGTTCCTATAGTCGTTTCAGTCAACGGTCTTATAGCGAAAAGCTTTTGGGAACATCTTAAAAAGCTTTCGCTTAGATGTTGGATCAAGGGTCGGATACAGAAGGCAGTCATTTTTGAAACGGCGCGTATTGTGAGGAGGTTACTCACTCTAGAGCCCTGACCACCAATTGCTTGGACAGCAGCAGGCGGAATGGATTTTTGTATAAATTTTTAACAGTGTTTTTTTATAATTTTATAAGCATTGTTAAAAATTTAAAAATTGTAAATAAATAAATGAGACAAAAAAAATATAGCTTATACATAACATATAGGTTACTTGTTATTCCGAAATGTTTACGAGCGCTGTACTTAAAAATATTACGTGAGAAATGAATAAGGAACAAGAGTTATAAGGCTTTTGTAAATATCTGGAACCTTCGTACATTACATAAACAAAAAGAACGTATAATATGGCGTAAAAACTGATAGACTTTAGGCACGCGCGCGAAAAATACACTTTTCGTTTATTATTTATACTAAGCCCCCAAGAGTTACAAATTTATGTCTGCGTGTCGCAAGTTTCTTTGAGTTTTATTAGATAGGTATTTCTTTGTACATAAACTTATAAAAACTTTCAATATAAAGAAGTTTTAGTTTTTTTACGCAAATTCTTTCACAAAAGTTTCTAGTGAGTAATATCTATTTATTTATAGACTTGAATATTGTATCCGTTAGTATTAGATTTCATTTAAGTTAACAGCCGTCGTAAAACATCAGTCAATTGACTCGAAAGTAACATGTATGTATGAAACAGTAAAAATAACGCTTTAGTTTTCCAGAGATCTGAATATAGGTCGAAAACGGCTACTGCCTCCTTCGGTCAGTGGTTCGAAATCGGGTACTGCCTCCTACGCCCTGCGGTTCGAAAACGGGTACTGCCTCCTACGGCCTGCGGTTCGAAAACGGGTACTGCCTCCTACGACCAGCAGTTCGAAAACGGGTACTACCACCTACGGCCAGCGGTTCGAAAACGGGTACTACCACCTACGGCCAGCGGTTCGAAAACGGGTACTGCCTCCTACGGCCAGCTTAGATTGCATCATCACTTAACATCAGGTGTGATAGCAGTCAAGGGCCTACTTGTAGTTGATAAAAAAAATGCAAATTTTCAGCTCAACGTAACATTTTTAGTAATTGTTGCGCTAAACTGTTCCGATATTATAATTATAATTGTCTGATATTATAATCATCTGATAGTGATCGTGATCGTTCTGATTGTGATCGTTAACGAGTCAAACCTAATCCCTAAGCCCGCCACTCCGGATTAAAGCAGAGTGGTTGGCCTAAATTCCATATTTCCTCTCTCATACGCCTCTGCCTCAAATAGGTTGACAAGGATAAGGAATCAATATACACTTAATTAATCACTATTAATCACATGTGAGTAATCAAACAGACGTTAATATTAGCTCTCAAATCACTGTCGACACTCGTATCTATTGTTCATCGCTTATCAGAAGACATGCAGTTTGTGCATCCAATGTTGACAACACAAACACAATCTCGGAGACGCTTTGTCATTTGTGAGCGACATAGCACGCGTCGATAAGCATGCCAACTTGAACGTGACATCTTGAGACTGTCTGTGTATATAGATTGAGAGCTTGTGATTGCCAGACCGTCGTCATTTTATGACATGCCAACTTGAACGTGACATCTTGGGAATGTCTGTGTATATAAATATATTGGGAGCTTGTGATGGCTAGACCTGCTTTATCTTATAGAAGTGTATCAACTCATGATTCTAATAGGTAAATAGGCAACTATGGAGTTCAGACTAAGGTGGTTTTGAAGAATAGTAGGCTTTAAGTCTAGACCCTCTGAAATAACCTAATAATTGTAGTGAAACTCTCATTACATGTTCTCAAGTAACTTTACTGTCCACCTACCTACATGTTACAACACAAAGCATACCTTATTATACAACATTTATATTAATGAATCAATATCAAGTAGGTACATAATTATACACTTAATTAATCAGAAAGCACATAAATATTAGCTCTCAAATCACTGTAGACACTCGTATCTTTTATCGCTATTGTTCATCGCTTATCAGAAGACATGCATTTTGTGCATCCAATGTTGACAACACAAACACAATCTCAGAGACGCTTTGTCATTTGTGAACGACATAGTACGCGTCGATAAGCATGCCAACTTGAACGTGACATCTTGAGACTGTCTGTGTATATAGATTGAGAGCTTGTGATTGCCAAACCGTCGTCATTTCATGACAGCAGAAAGTTCGTCAGTTAATGATACTACCTACCGTACTTACTATCTATGGTAGGGACTAGGGATCATTGGTAGTAAATACGGTAGAGAACTGTGGCGATGGGACAGTGGGTTCGAGAGCTAGAAGATTTTGAAGTTCAAGGTCTTCAATTGCCCATGAAACATTAATTTAATATTTTCTACAGAGTTTAACAAGAAATCATATCTTTAATTCGCCAGACACTTGACATATTATATGATTTTTATACTACACTGGGAAGATATAAATAAACAGATAATACGTGGACTTTTGACAATTGGACCCCTGAAACCTTCTTTAAGCCAAGTGCTCAAATATCACTGCCCAAACTCTACAGTTATCCGCCATGCTTACGTAGTAAGAGCACATAGGCTGGCAGACTTTCAACTTTTTATAAGAAGTAGAAGATCCTCGTTATTATAGGCTTCAAATTCAAAAGTCGTTTATTTCAAGGATGGTTATGGGATAGTTGTAGGATTTGCATAGTTTGCAACCGATTCCGAAACGTCAACATCATCTATTTATAGTAACTCTACCACCTGTTCAGAAGGCAGTAATTTGAGAGAAGCCAGTAGATTATTTAGTTTTACTTGTTATTAGAGCAATAAGTCAAATCGGGAACAATAGCGTAACTTGTTGGAGTAGTAGTAAACTTTGAAGGTATTATAAGTAAGTAATACAAGTCGTGCGCCAGGTTAATCTCGATGTTGCTAAGTTTGAGATTCAAACTTTGTAAACCAATAATTGGACGTATTTGAGAAAGCTTTGGAAGTTAGCGGCTGATTAGGAGGTTATAGGTAGAACGCACACGCGCAATAGTATTGTCAATATTATTGACTGCATGCATGTGTAAGTTGTCATGAGTGTCAAAAACCATGTACGTATTTTGACCAATCGGAACGAAAATGTATTGGGATTTATCTAATTTAATTAAATATCAAAACACCTTATCACACCAATCTTAGTGCTACATATATGGGCATATTATAAGGTATTGGCTACTTGCTGTTTCGTTCGCAAGTTGGCGCTAGTACCTCTGACTGTAAATGTCATCTTTTGTTTTCCTGCCAGTTATTGACCGTTTGGACTTTTAATTATTGTAACTGTTTAATTGTAATTATTTAATTTATTAATTGTAATGTGTTTTGACGAGTGAATATCACAGTGTTTAATAAATTTTCAATGTTGACGAGTGTTATAACGAATAATGATGAATGTTGTTTTAACGGACTTCGGTATGCATCTAACTGTTTCTTAATTTATAAATTCTTAATTTAATTTTTAATTTATTTGTTTCGTTGAAAATTTGTAAGCAAGTTTGAGGAATGATTTCTTTTCTTTGTTTAAGGCTTGAAAATTACCTCGCAAAAATTAAAAAAATGTCACCTCTATGAGTGTTTTGATATTTAATTAAATTAGATAAATCCTAATACATTTTAGTTCCGATTGGTCAAAATACCTAGATGGTTTTTGATACTTTGAAATTAGTATCGAGGAACGCTTGGGTAACCCTTCATATATAATAGTTGTCATGAGAAGAATAATGCTGACATATTGCACGACTAGGACTTATTGCACGACTAGAACTTATATATTGGAGCGATTTTAGGCAATTTTATTCTACACATATATACAAAAAAAAGTTTAAGCCTTTGTTTGTAATTTGAAAGCTTAGTTGTGTATGAAATGTTATAGGAAACAAGAAAAACCAATTATAAATTTTTTATCAGTCTGTTGTTCCGGCTAATCTCTGAAACTACAAACCTGATTGTATTCTTTATTATCATATTATAACCTCTAGAGTTAGACAGGCTAATTTGTATCCCGGTTTCACTCAGGAAGGAGATCTAAGCGGGTGAAACCGTTGGGCACGGCTAGTTGTTAATGATATTGACAATATTATTGCGTGTGTGCGGTACATCTAAGAAATATTTTTATTTTGTGTTTCGAATCCTTCGTCCAAAACGTTACAATACAGATGCGAAGATAACCGAAAAGATTCCAGCCTATCTAAAGTTTTTTGTTTTTCTTTCCCCTACGAAAACATTCCCTTTGTTTTGGCAAATAACAAAACCGACTATTACGAATAATATGATTGTAGTTTACACATTCCGGAGAAACACGTTCGGGTTACGCAACCGCTTTGTGGATAAATACTATTATTTTTAACTGTATATATTTTTTTATATATGACCACGCATAACTTCTTAGAGAGTTGTCCGATTTTAATAATTCTTTTTTTATTAGAAAGGGCACACTTCCAAGGTGGTCCCATTGTCATCATATTAGGATCTGATGATGATATCCTGGGAAAATTGAAGGATCTTAAGCTTCCGACTTCATAGATATGTTTAAGTAAATTAAAGCAACTAAATGACACAGTTATTTTATACTTTTCAGTGCGTTTTGAGTCGGTTCTATTTTTTGTTAAATATTTTTATCATAAACAAAGATGTCGAGTGAACTCCGCTTATAAATTCATTATTTTTTCAAAGGTATTCGTAATTCAAGATTTGGAATGAATTCAGCTAAGCGTCATAATCTTAATAGCATCAAATCTTTTCATAACAAAAATATTTTGCATATTAAAAGAGCGATGTTCCCATTATTCGATTTTGAATAGGACTTCTGAGCGATTACGTCTGATCGACAAAATATTACGTCTAAAGATGATCGATTTACAAAATCAATTCTATAGCAGCATCAATCAGTGTCGCGAATAATAAGACGTGGTGATAATACAAGCATACTAGGAAAGAATAATTGTTATTGAGCAAGAGCTTGCGATTTTTTCAGCCCTTGACTGTAATTAGGTGCACCTGATGGTAAGTGATGATGCAATTTAAGATGAAAGCAGGCTAACTTGTTAGGGATAGGATGAAATCCACACACCTTTCGGTTTCTACGAACGGTATGCTAAATCGCTTGGAGGTACGTTTTTGTCGGTAGGGTGGTAACTAGCCACGACAGAAGCCTCCCACCTGCCTGAAAACCATTTAAAAAATCTTAATCGGCCCAACCAGGCATTGAACCTAGGACCTACGTTTTATGAATCCATTGCGCATACTACTCCACCTCGGAGGCCATCAACAAACGTCGTCAACAAACGTCGTCATTTTATAACAGCTGAAAGTCATCCCATACTCCTAACTTATCCAGTTTCTTACTTATGGTTCAAGTAAGAAAGGTAAGTTTTTGCGTAAAAGAGTAACAAAAATTTATCCATCTATACATACAAACTGTCGCATTTGTAGTATAGTCCCGAAGTGCTAATTTTCTGTTAATAAAACATCACTTGAAATCATGGGACAGCAGCCAAGTTGCTGTTAAATAAAACAAATTAAATCAAAGATGTTATCTTTCTCATTATAACTTTCAATAACCGTTAACATCGAAAATAATTAAGAATTTTTGCTTAAAGCAACAAGTTAACAGAATTTAATTAAAGCACCCTAAAACCGCATTCTTGACGAGGGTAGTCCTATAAATACATTATACAGCAGCAGTTGAATTCTTTTGAACATCCTTAAGATAGCGTGTTGATTTTTTGTGACATTTAAATTGTGTTTGATATAAACTTGTAATGGAACCTATCGATCCTGTAACTATGTACTTGCTTAGTAGACATTGTAACCATCGAAGTCTCTATGACTATACATTCACATAGATTTATATAGATAAATTACATATAGATTCATATAAATTCTGACGACCTCTATGGCGCAGTGGTACGCGCAGTGGATTTACATGACGGAGGTCCTGGGTTCGATTCCCGGCGGGGCAGATTGAGATTTCTCTAAATTTGTCTTGGTCTGGCTGGTGGGAGGTTATCGCCATGGCTAGTTACCACCCTACCGACAAAGACGTATCGCCAAGCGATTTAGCGTTCCGGTACAATGTCGTATTGAAACGGAAAGGGGTGTGTTCGTCGTAGCCCGCTTTCATCTTAGACTGCATCATCACTTAACATCAGGTGTGATAGCAGTCAAGGGCTAACTTTTAGTCGATAAAAAAAAATAGATTCAAGTAGATAAATTCGATAGTAGCAATACAAACTAATAAACATACTCGTATATTAGTTACGGAATAGGTCTACAGAACACAGCATTGTTGCTTGGCAGAAATAAGCATGGCGGTAATCATTGACATATTAATAGTTAGCGATAGACGGTAGTATTCCCTCTGAAAAGTTCAATCACGTAAAGTTCTACTGCTACTAACTCTACTACTTCTTCATTTCCACTCCCTTTCATCACTTCATCACTTATATAAGTATCATTATTCTATTTACGAATAATAAACCTTTTTCGCCCATGTTGGTCTGGTAACATACGAGTACTAAAATTAAAAAAAAAAGAAAAATATATTTTAGCTCCAAGCGCTTGACATGCTATTTTAGTTTCGTTGTGTAACGATAGCGTGATAATAGTAACGCAATAGTAGTAAAAAAATATTATGGCAAATATTTTGTTCTGATGAGTGAACCTAGTGGAAGACCTTCGTAAAAAGCTTGAAGCATGAGATGTGGACATACCGTAGGATGCTCCGCATAAGCTGGACAGCTAAAGTGTCTAACACTGTGGTTCTTGCTAGAATGCAGAAAAAGACGGAGATAATCAAGACCATCAAGCAGCGGAAGATCTCGTACCTAGGACATATTTTACGACATGATAGGTACCGCTTGCTGCAGACTATCATGGTGGAAGAGTCAAACTCTGTCACAAAAAAATTGGTTGTCTGTAAAGTCGGTTTACTGACGATAGTTGAACGTGACAATGTCTTAAGAAAATACTGATGGAATGGTAGCATTTAATTGGTTATTAAAATTTTTAATTTAACTATATTTTTATAAATATTAATAATTGATTTTGATTTTATAAATTTATATTTTAAATTTATAATAAATATATTAATTTTTAGTTTAAAATTAATATATTTAATAATTATATTTAATAGATGGATGTCGAACGCTGCCGAACGCAAAGGCCGATTGTGCTTCTCTGTCGCTCTTTCCGCGCTCTCACTTGCAGTTCAAGCCTTACATGGAACGCCTCAAAGCGAGGTAACGACGCATGACGTCATGTTTTTTCGTGCGTGCAGCCGGGTCTATCGAATTATAAGACGTTGTCACGTCAAAAGAGGTGTGGAAAGGAGGAAGATGTCCTGGCTAAGAAACATTAGGGAGTGGACAGGCATAAAGTCTGTTGAACAACTATTCCGCCTAGCCATGGACAAGGAGAGGTTCAAAGAGCTGACCGCCGACCTTAGTAATGGAGAGGCACTCGAAGAAGAAGATGAGTGACCTTTAAATAAAGTAGAAAAAAGCTCGCCAACAATATAATTTATTATCATTCGCTATCAAAACAAACTTTAGGGGTATTCAGCTATCGATCGGTTCCGCAGCTGCGCCTACTTCCTGTTTCCGCGGTATTCATTAAGGGCCGGCCGTCGAGCACGGCGTAGAGATGTTTTAATTAAATTTTGACTCTACTTGTTGCTTTTTACTTCACTGTAGGGTGAGTGAGATTTTATAAGGAATGCATCAAAATATGTGTAATTAAAAACGCTTTAGTTATATAAGATAGAACTAGCTTTGCCCAGTCGTTTTAGTCGTGTAGATCGTGTTCCCGCGGTAATATTGACCAATTCTTTCTCAGATAAATGCATGCTACGTATGCCCAAAATATGTGACATTTCAATGGATTTATTAAGTACGAACGGTATGTCCTTAAATAATGTAAACTTAATAATATTTTAATTGTTTCAGCATTTTTAATAATGTACATCTATGCCTGCGACAGTACCTTCTTTTTTGAACAAACTTTTGAACAAAATGAAATAATAACGTACACTTGTATAAGTTTATAAGCAAACACTACACAGATGCTATATATTGTTAATCTACATGCTCGTAAGTTTAAAGGATGTCCTCCGGATAAACCTCAGGAGATTGACTTCGTATCACACAGCTAAATATGAAGGTTGGAAATGAAGGAAGTTGCTGTTAACCTTTTATAAATATGAAGGTTATTTAGAAATATTATTTAAGAGAACTACATAATAGAGTTTGCAATGTATTTATTGAAAAAAATAATAATTTAAATATGGACCATTTCTGTATAGATTGCCATTTTTGCAAATCTGTTACAAATATTCATTATCTATTTTCTCCGTATAAACTTTTTTTTTTCTTTTTAGATGGTGAATTTTGAAACATGCTTTCTTAGTGGATACCTACAGCCTTATGTGTGCCAAAACACCCGTTTAGTAGTTTGAATTGTATCACAGAATATAATAGGTTGCGTGCTGATAGATCGATAAGTCGAGTTTTCTCTTCTTTCAAATTAAACACTTTATATTTTTCTCTGGTTCTTCTACTAGTTCTACTTCCCCGAAAGACTCAAACCTTTACAAGCGGGCGGTATCGCGTTATCGTATACTAGAGGACGCCCACGGTTTTGCCTGTGTAATTCTCGTCCCCGTGAGAATTTCAGGACAAAATGTAGGTTATGTGTTACTAAAAGGTGTCAGCTAACTCTATACAATATTTTGTTAAAATCGCTCCAGCAGTTTGGTCGTGAAGAAATAACAAACATACACACTCACACACTTTCGCCTTTACGAGTATGATAGTAGTATGATTCGCGTTGAAAATGTGAGAGATGTTCTAAAATGTAATTTGATTTCAAATCCCATAATGTGAGTGCATCACAGTTCTACTTCGCTTCTAGATCCTGAGCGCGAAGTGCGAACGATACAAAACAAAGGATTACATAATTTATAGCGCCGCTGTTATGTACTTGTGCGGCCTCATCTAGCGTACATAACGACCTGACGTCCCGTACTGTTGGCTCGCAACATTAACGTAATGTCACTGTGAAATAATATCATAATGACAGATTATTACATGATAATTTATAAAAAAATGATTATTAACCTACAATGTGATGAAATAAAAAATTAGGCACACTTAATGTTAATTATTTGGTGGTGAAAGAATTCGAGTTAATAAAATGTTTTGAGACTATTTTGACTATTTGCACTCAAAATGTTTTATTTTTAAATTACTATTCATGTAAACATGCAAACGAAAGATTTTTGAAAATACACAAATACCGCGGAATACCTATTTGTATGAATGAGCGAGATTATGTTTACTACATGTACAGCCGATGGAAGCCATGAGTACCGTCATAATAGCTTTGGCTGCTCTGCCAAGCGCCTTTCAAGTCACACGTCACCCGCGATCAGATAGAATGTGACATGCGATAGATGAACGAAAAAATTAAGGCGTTACAAAAAATAGTCCTTTAAAAAACTGGTAAAGATATTTCAAAATCAAGGCAATATACATATAAAACTTTATAACAGGCATTTTTTATAAAACTCATACACAAGAATCGAAAATCGGGTTGCATTTTCTCGCCATTTTTCGGATCGAGTTGCGCTAGTACTCATTTTGAATCTATGTCGAGTGGGCATCCACTTCGGTTTACGTTCTCAACCCGCGATACTACACGAATGGCCGGGCAAAGAGCCGCCAGCTTTGTTCCGCGCTTTCGTGCCGCTTTATTATATAGATCCGGTTCATACCGCCTTTGTGGCTCAGGAGTTATGTTCACGGGAAAAATACGTCAGCGGCTCCATTCTTCTCTGTTGTTCTTGCTATGTTATTTGAATAGAACCGGCAATGTCAATGACCCTTGGCGCTTGCAGAATGATCACATTAATATCAAAAATGTCGTGTAAGGTTTCAAAGTCGTAGCCGACCACGTTGCCAGCTGCTGTCTTCTTTAGTTGGCTAAGACCTGGTGCCTTCAGGGAAAAATGTTTTATTTCTGTATTTATAAATAAGTTCTTAATCATAATGATGACTGATAGTTTAACATGCTGTTCAAGTTGTGTCGCCAACTTCAGGCGGATAAATAAAAATTTTTTAACAAAAAATAGAATCGACTCAAAACGCACCAAAAAGTAACTTTAACTAAGCATATCTATAAAGTCGGTGCCAGCCAAGTTAAGGGACCTTTATTTTACGTAGTAAAGCAGTTTGTGGGTTCTAGGTAATGTCCTTAAATTAAGTAAATTAAAGCAACTAAATGACACAGTTATTTATTAAACTTCTGTTAAAAAAAATTATTTCTTACTTTTTAGTGGATAAATAAAAATAATAAACAAATAATTGATATCTACAGAAAATATAGTAAATATTATGATAGTGTCAGAATATTAGTTGTTTTATTAGCAAGTATATTAATTGTATATACAAGTGCGAATATACAATATAAAGAGCATCATAGTACTTGTACAAATTATTAACTTAAGTGACTGATAAGATAAAAACATCAGTCACTAGATGCAAATTACATTGAGAAAAATTGCTCTTAAAAATTCACTTTAGTTTATAAGTTTACAATAGCAGACGTTGGAATAATAATATCAAGTACTATCCTAGCATCTGCATTCTGAAGCTGTAATATTTCTTTGTAACTCGTTGAAATATTTGTATTTTGTTTCTAACAGTATCTATATGATGTCTACTAAGAACTTTCTATTATTCTTGTACTGTTAAGTATCTGTGATTATACGTATGAAAGGATTTGGGTTTAATAGCAATACAAGATGGTATTGTTGTTGAAAATGCCCATCATTAATTTCAGCGCTGGTGGAGCTTTTCTCTGAAACAGTGGCACGGACTAAAGCATTCGGATTTGTTACGAACAAAAGCTCGAGCCTTTCGGACCTCACGTAAGAATTGTTCATCTTATTGTCCTATTTGTCATTGCAGCCTTCACTTTGTCCGGCCCGACGTGGAATAATGCGGTGGTAAAATTGCACTTTTATTATAAGGCCAAGAAATCTGAATATTTGAATAAGTTTTAAAAGATTTATGAGCCAACTTTTTTAATAAGAAAATTGTATTCTTTATTAAAATGCTTTCTTTTGAACAAATGAATTCATATTGTTTCCTTGAAGTACGCTAAGGAGCCTTAAAATTAGAAATTTTGCACGAACCTATTCAACTTACTGAGAAATGTAAAAGTTTCATGGAGCTAGTTTCATTTATTCTTTTAAAGGATAAATATTATTATTAAAATATTAATGAGTGGTAAACTTTAAGTTCAGATTTTTCTCTTGTTTTTGATTTTAAACCCGCTTAAATTTTTTAACCCCCAAAAACGAGGTGTTATAAGTTTGACGTCGGTCGGTCTATGTTTGGTTAATTTTAGTCCAAAATATCCACCACTACAAAATAGCGGATTACATATTTTTTTACAACTCCCTCAATATGGGTGTCAAATGCTTAAGTAGTAAAATACAAAATGAAAAATTTCAAATCCAAGATGCCAGGAAAAAATGGCGGAATTACAATTTTGTCGGGGTTTTTTAAATTTTCAATTAAATCTTGTTTGTTGAGTTGTGTTCAGGTTGTTTTCTTATAGATGTTTAGGCATACTTGAACGAAGATGTATGTTTTAAAATATCTATCCGTAAAAAAATAAGTCTGTTACGTGTAGGAATTTGTATCATTGACGGTATATCAGATATATAAAAATATGTTAGGAAACTGAACAAGTTCCCTAGAAATTAATTACTGAGGAAACTTAGATGTTGGTAACTTTTTCTTTCCGCGTAACTTTCGTCTATCAATAGTTTGTTAGTGTTTCTTTATTTCTTCTTGTTTGTTGGTATATTTCCTAACAACTATCATTATACGCGTAGCTATGCAAATATACTCGTGTATTCAGTAAGTACTGATTTCTTTTGCACACAAGGCAGGGTGACAGAATTATAACCATTGTATTTTTATTTCTTCCAGTCAGTAACGTTATATTGACCAAGTTTATGAAAAAGTTAATAAGTGTAATGTGGGAATCAAAAATTTTAATTTCATTAATTAAAAATTCGTGCCCCGCATGAGAGTACCTATGTTATCTTTTATGCTCTACTGACTGTCTTCCTAATGTCTTGATTTGCCTGAAATTCAGTTTTATCTGTACTACTTTTAATGCTTAATTGAATTATCTACGTGAAATTAAAAAAACCACAATTTTCTGATTTACGCCAACCAGTGACAATGTGTTAGATCAGAGGCCAGAGAAATGTACAACAGGTGATATCATATAGAAAATGTTTGATCAGCATTTCCAAACAAAGAAAAATCAAAATTAGTAGTACTTCCTCTGAAAAGTTCAGTCACAATAAGGTCAACTACTACTAATACATTTCACCATGTCACCATAGAGTGCTCCAGTTCCGATATAATAGGCCCTGAGACCCTGGCTCAGGCTACAAAATTAAGATTATCAGGTTTCCTTCCTTTCAGAAACTAGCAGAACAATTGGTGAGTACCGTATTTTTATCGAATTTCTTATAGATATACGTGTATTGTTAAGTAAATATCGATATGAAAAATGTAAAACTGACAGCGAGATATCGCTCGGCAGAAGCATCGGTGCGGAAACATGGATAAATGTGATCAATCGAATATATTGTTGTACAAATAATGCCTTTTGCATGTCTGAAAGAACATTTTCATTTCGTGATTTAATATTGGCGATTATTAAAAAATACTGGCATTTTCACATGCTGTGTAGCATTCCAATTTTTAATGAAATGGCTGATAAAATAAATATGTATGTACTGGTATCTATCAGAGAAGTATTAAAAATATTTTTATTGTATGATGTAACTAAAAATTTACAGATTTCGTAATTTTTCCATTATCTGCGCTTTTTTTTCAAAGAATTGTTTATTTCATAATAAGGAATAACTTAAATATATGTACAGATAAATAAAATAATTTAAAACTAAATAAAAAAGGAAATACTGAGTGTTTGTTTTGTTTTTTTAAATTGTTTGTAAATATTGTAATTTGTTAGGACTCAATGACACAAATATAATATAATTTTAATTACATTATATTCCATCGGTTAAGGTCGAAAATGCTTTGTTTTTATTTTAGAAT
This sequence comes from Mycalesis mineus, assembly GCA_034621355.1. Classification (NCBI taxonomy): domain Eukaryota; kingdom Metazoa; phylum Arthropoda; class Insecta; order Lepidoptera; family Nymphalidae; genus Mycalesis; species Mycalesis mineus. The sequence continues at coordinate 13,273,168 of CM067888.1, forward strand.
TTTTTTATTCATTTATTTTTGCTCTATATTTGCAATAGTAGTCCTTTATTATTAACTATGTATTTCGCAAAATAAAATATGAAAATGTCTTTATTTATACATTATGCCACATATCACAATTGCTTTTAGTACAATACCCTGCGGCGTGTGGCATAACCTAGAAAAAGGACCCAGCTCAGCATTCATGCTACACAATGTAAGAGATCATGCAGCGCTGATTTTCAGCTGGATTCATGTCTAGGTGCCGCCACGGACGCAGCATGAAACGACCTTATGAACTATAAAAAAATCTACGTTTTGTTTTATTTTTTGACTGCCTCCGTGTCGCAGTGGTATGCGCAGTGGATTTATATGACCTTATAAAGTTAAGAAGTATAAACTAAGAAGATCCTGGTCTCGGTCTTCGGCTGGATGATTAAGATTTTTTAAATTAGTCCAGGTCCGGCTGGTGGGAGGTTTCGGCTGTGGCTAGTTACAACTCTACCGATAAAGTCGTACGCCAAGCGATTAATGTTCTAGCAGATGTCGGGCTAGAAACCGAAAAGTATTTTTACTCTAGTTAACAAGTTCAAAAACGTGAAAAATAGAGATAAAATTATAAAAAATCATAATTAACAAATTAATAAACTTTTATGAAAATTTACCACAGGATCTTATAAAGTACATATACCAAAAGGGCTTCACGAAGTTTAAAATTTTTAGGCCAATTATTCATCTTAGATTGCATCATCACATACTGTGATATGATTTATTAAAGGACTAACTTGTCACGTATAAAAAAAAACTATTGTCACAACAGTAAAACAGCTTTTATTTTAATTGTTGTAACTAAACAGTTAAGAAAAAGAACTGCCATGTTCTTTTCAGGTCAATTAAAATTTTTAAAGTACAGGTAGGTTAAAATAATTGTTTTACATTTACACAAAAGTTAACACACCCATAAAGAAAGGAAATGACGCAATACACAGAGTAAATCTACTCCTACGGCGATAAATTATGAAAACAAGCAGTAAAGGTCCGAGTACATCAAAAAACGGCTTGCTCGTGTAAGCATGTAGCACGCATGGACGGGCAATGTTTGATCAGCACTCATGCGTGCAAATTGTGATACCCCTGAGTTATTTTTGTATGTAGAATCCTTATGACGGAGCACACAATTTGAAAGAGATTTATTATTTATGCCTTATAGCGGCGCGTGTACAAATTAAATACTCTTTCATTATTACTGTATTATAACGGACCACTAACCGGCCAGGCTCATCTCCGTACAGAAGTAGGGGTATGGAGGATAGACTCATAAAATTAAATAATCGAGCCCGCCAGCTTAGGTTGATTATATTTGTCTCTTCTAACGATCACTATTAGTTTCAATTAAAAATCTATTAAAGATATATCTACTCGATAAGCAGATTTAATTTCAGCATCACGTGGTGGATTCTTCTTTCTTATAGGCAGTAATAATTTGTATATATTTATGTAGAAATGTGTGTGTTTTTATTTTTATTTTAATAATATTTTAGGTCATAGTTAATTTAGCTTTTTTTTTATAGTTATTAATTTATTATAGATTTATTTTTGTTTTTTTTTCTAAAATTATTAAATTTAAGACGGCAAGGTATTCTAGGCTATTGTGCGTGGTGTCACCTTGACTTGACGAGACTGAAAATCAGTGTTACATGTCTTTTTTAAGAGCATGCAGCTAACTGCTGAGCTGGGTCCTTTTTCTGGGTTGTGCCACACATCGCAGGGTATTGTCCTGGCGACTAATAAACCAGTTGTGACGTGTGGCTTAATTGCATTAATAAAGATGTTTCATCACGCCTTGCTTCCGTACTAGTACTGTATACTGGTATACAGTGACCACACCCTTCCACTTGCCACGATTCGTGCATATCTCTCTCGCTTCTTCCAATTCCATTAATCTTTTTATACAAATTCGATTGGATTAGAATACTCCCAATCCTATAATCCCTGGCATTTTACTAGAATGTCTAGATTTGATTCATGACAATGACCTAAATTGAAAGCTTCACGTGTTTTACATGATACACCAGTGTAATTTCAGAAATCCGGGCTGAGATTTAGAAGATCTTAGAAATAAGAACACAATATTTAATAGCCCGACACAGAACTCGAACCATATGATTCAGAGCTACATACACAAACCACTGGACTAACGGGGCCATTATGGAAATTACAAATTTAGCAGTTACTTTCGAGTCCAAAAAGAAGAAGAAGAAGAAGAAACACTTTATTGCACATAAAAATAAATATAACAGAAACATGAAAAAAGGATTAAAATAAATATGCAAAGGCGGCCTTATTGCTAGTAGCAATCTCTTACAGGCAACCTATTGAAAAGACATTTGAGTATCGTAAGCGGGGTGGTGAAATGAGAAAATTTATTATTTTAAAAAAATTTACTTAAATTTATTATTAATATAATATTTAAAAATAAATAAATAAACTACATAAAAAGGTAAAACATAATATATAAGTGTATATAAACAATATCAATATACATAAAAAAAATACATATAATTATTTTCTATTTAACGACAAATAGTAGCTTTTCAAGCGAGACTTAAAAATGGGCAGCGAATTACTCGCGCGGACCTCGGATGGCAGATTGTTCCACAGCTTAATAGATTTGGAAGTGAAAGAGTTACTGTAAAATTCGAATTAGAGAAAGGAGTTGGACATCTCCAAGTTATTGAAGATGTCTTAAGAGAGACGCAAAACACATTAAAAGATGGCCTTGCAGAGAATCTTTCCAAATATTATAAAGGCGAAAGTTTGTATGTATGTATGGACGGATGTTTGTTACACTTTCACACAAAGCCTACTGAATGGATTTTGATAAAATTTCACAATAATACAGGTTGCTTATCAGAATAACAATATTCTGGGCTCTGCTCCTGATTGGACTATATTAATGGACACGTATGAAAAGCACTATAAAATCCCGGAAAACTTAGCTATTACGACATCTAGACCGGACATATTTCTTTTTTTCAAACAAATCAAACGTATAGTACTTGTTGAGCTTACAGTGCCGTGGGAAACAAACATCCCTAAAGATCATGTATTCAAAGTGAACAAATATTATGACCTTACTAATGAACTAACCAAAAATGGCTATGTGGTTAGTTTATACGCGGTAGAAGTGGGTGCAAGGGGTATACCAGCGAAGTTTCTCTACAACCTACTAAAAGACCTTGGCCTTACTAGAAGTGCAGTAAGCTCCATATTGGAACGAGTGTCCAAAGCTGCTCTAGTAGCGTCCTACTGGAATGCCGGAATTTGGCTGGGCAGGGAGAACAACTTGAACAGAGGAGGTGAGTGTTGACGCGCGTCACTAAGGGTACCCTTAAACCTACACCCGTGTCACAAGTCTCGGGCTCTGTTCGGAGTTTTTCTCTCAGCCACGCGATGGATCCGGCACCCGCACGGTGAATCCATGGAATGCTAAGATATTCGTCTCTAGGCCACGTCTTATCTCAAAAATCCCACGGGAATGAGATCTGCGCGGCTGAAACTGTAAGCATCAGCTAGTACAATTTTTTTTAATTTCACAAGCAGTCAGCTTAAGCTTTTAGACTCACGTATGTGTACAAACTACATGTTATTACGTTAACAAAATAAAATAAATGCAATTAATATATCCTACGTACTAAGAAAGCTTAAACGAATTTTTTTTAATTTTATTTAACGCTTAATTAATTGAGAAAACACTCGGTAGAGGTGCGCGCACATCAAAAAGCGGCTTGCTTGCGCGAGCACGTACGGCTCGCTGGCTAAATACGTTTGATCAGCAGCCATGCGTGCAAATTGTGATGCCTCGCAGCTATTTTTATAGCGCCATGTTGAAGTTAAATTATGGTTTGATAGAGTGAAGTTACTTACTGCTCGTAGCTAGCTTTTTTAATATTTTGTAATGACGTTGCAGGAATTCCCGGGATATGGAACGGAGTCAGTTTGTATATAACTGGAGTTGTTGTTATTAGTTCATTCACGTGACTCATTAAATAGCTTTAGTAGTGTATTAACTATATTTTTATATGTAAGACTTAATAATTAATCTACTGAGCTTAAGATTTTTTTATAGAGAGATATTAGCTAAAGCACAAGACTTTGCTGTTGTATTGGCAATTACCTTAACTAAACTACCTATTAAATTATTTCGATTTTTCTTTTATTGAGAATTTATTAATTTAAGCTAGGAGTAGTATTCGAACCATCAATATATGTTTATTTAAATCAGTCAACCAAATCTATGAAACTAAGGAACAGTTAAACAGTAAAAAGAAATTTAGAGAGATATTATTGTAAAGAAAAGAAAACAATGCATCTACTGTCACAAAGCAGAACCAACATAGCACTAGTAGTAGGCATGACAACTGGGCACTGTCTACTCAATAGGCATCTCAAGATAATGGGAATAAAGGATGATCCTTCGTGTCCAGAGTGTGGCGAAGAGGAGACCAGTTATCACTTCTTAGCTGAGTGTCCCATGTACGCGCTGGTAAGACGGGAGATACTAGGTAAGGATAGAATTAGTGAAGCAGACCTGACGAACCTCAACATAGGGGGAATTGTTAGGTTCACGAAGGCTACAAGTAGGCTTGAGGGGGGGGGACACCAGTGAACCTGTGTCTCAATCACGGGAATTGGGTGGAATGGTTCTAATGAGGACTGACCACCCGTCTGGCCTTGACAGACGTCCCCTCTAGAAATAATAATTGTAAAGCGTTGTAACAGTATCATCGAATATTCACTAATTTAGTCCATTTATTTAATAAGATACTCTATATCTTATGTTTTACAATAAAACGAAGTAACATAGTGATTGAATAAAACATAATATTATAAAAGTCTTTCACTTTAAGACACGATGCAGGATACAGAAAGCTTTCAACATTAAAAAGCGATGCAAGTCTTAAAAGTCTTTCAACACTAAGATACTCGTATAATCCCAAAAGGGTCTTCACTCATTTTATTCAAATCCATTTTATATTAGGTTACGTGCTAAATTTAAAATCCACCACCATTTTAGACTGCCAGTTTCACTGTTTTAGTTTTAAAAGGAAAAATGAAATGGGCAGCTCGCCCTGTGTACTTATGATAATAACGGGGATATAATGAAAGTTTTCTGGGTCGCTAGGAAGCAGCCATGGGGGCTAGAACAGTGAATAAATAAAATATATTAAAACGGGGTGAATTTTGCACGCAGAATACTGCATTTTCACTGTGTACTTCCGTTTTTGTTTTGCACTGATTATGTTGAAAAGTTTTGAGTTTGTATTTTTAGTGTTGGGATTTTTAAATATTTACTTACCTTTAACGTTTGCGTGCTTGTTCAAATAACGAATTTTTAGAAACATTTTTGAAGATATATTGCAAAGTTCAATTATAATTGTTATTTTTTATATTATGTTAAAGTAAATTAAAAATTTTACATAGCCTAGTGTTGTTAAGTGTACGTAAATTATTTTTACGATAATTAATTATTTTACGTAAAAGAGTAACAAATATACTTACATATATTCTCACAAACTTTTGCGTTTATATTATTAGTAGGACGAATATACGCGTACTAAAAACACACAGACTAATATAGGCCTACAGTTAAAATATACGTAAATCCTTATTATTATATTGTGTTCGATTATATAATCGAACACAATATAATCTCTTACTTTTTGAAAGTCGATTAAAGTATAGTGCAGTTCAAAATTGTCACCGTTAAAAATGATAGTCTATAATAAAAATTTGTACAATATTTTTTGGCGCGACCTCGCACGCTAGCAACCTCACTGTATGCCAGTGATATAGTGACCACAGCGTAGATTAATGGACCACTTTAAATTTTGATTCATATGAAAAACCGTTGTTTATCAAACAGGTGTTACATTGCGGGCCACCTCATGTGGTGAGGTGATTGTTTTGATATACGAGTTAGTTACGTATTTGATGACCACTTAAATGAAAATTAATTTGCCTCATAGAAAATGTTTTGCGTTTTTTTTGTTCATTAAGTGTTACCCCTCGACTGCAGTACACCTGATGGTAAATGATGATGCAATCTAAGATGAAAGCAGGTTAACTTGGCACGGCTAGAATCAAACCCAAGACTCCGTCTTATAACCGCCACCGCACATACCACTGCGCCACGGGGGCCGTCACAAGTATTTATTTATTGTAGTATTTATATACATATACATACACATGAGGCCCTATTAGGGCGCCGCTAACATTGAATGAAACATTATTTACTTATTATTAGTTAAGATATACATCACCACCATACACAATACATTTATCATATTTTATTTGTAAATTTTCAACAATTACAGTAAATTAAATTAAATGTTTAATATTAAATAATTAATATGTCCCTGAATTGAATTATTATTAGTAATATACAAGTATTTACGAAAAATACATTGATGTTTTTTAGCGTATAAAAATAACGTTCTTAGCATATCGGTGAAGTAATCGGGTGCATCCCATTAGTACCCCATACCGTAGTTCTATAGAACTGTTGGGATATTTTCCCGGGCTGTCAAATTATATCCCAATAGTTCTATATAGTACTCTAGTATAGTTTTTGCTCTTGACTTTACTTATTGCATATAAGTTATAGACTTTATATTATTTAATTTCATATTTCATTTTGTTTTTAACAAAAAAATGTCCCTTGCGACAAAAGCTAAGTTGTTAAAACCAAGTAGTAGTCGTGTCTAAAAAATATTCTCTTATTTTAGAAGTTACAGGGGGGGGGGGACATTTTACCACTTTGGAAGTATATTTTATACTTCCAAATACTTTATAGAACTATTCAGTTTAGAAAAAAATTATATTACAAACCTCATTATCATTTTTAAAGACCTATCCATAAATACTCCACACGTATGGGTTTAATGAAAAAAAAAAATTGTGTTCCAGTTCTAAGTACGGGAAACCCCTAAAACTTATTGTTTTTTTCTATTTTTGTATGAAATGTTGTGTGAAGGAATAAATCTATTTAGTAAATTTCAATAGTATAGTAGTAGTTCTTATAGTTTCGGAAAAAGTGGCTGTTACATACAGACGGACAGAAAGACTTTACAAATCTATAAGGATTCCGTTTTTTGTCTGTGATTTCAAATTATACTTATAAAAACTAGGTAATTTATATGTAACGTACAAACAAGATGTTGACATCGACATTTCTTTAATTTTGTCCCATTAGTTCTATATAGAACTAAACTCTAATATGGTGTATCAACAGTTCTATAGAACTAAAATTAGGTGGTACTACTGGGATGTACCCAAGTCACGGATGGAGCCTTATCTTAGTAACACATTTTGTTTCCCAATAACACGTTCCGGTTATTTTCAGCAACTCGACCGCTCACCAACAAACTCAGTTCATCAATCATTGCATTACTCGCATTTCGTTGCACATTATTCTGGTCAAAACGCTTACACTGTTTTGGCAGAACCTTTAATGTGAATATAATAAAATTACATTTAAATTTAAAATTACTTTGTTCTTTAATTTAGTACTATAGTTTTGTTTACTATATTAAGTTACCTTATTAAATTTAGTACTGTATTTTTTGTTAATTATATAAAGTTATATTATTGAATATAATAAATGGTTGTCAATATCAATTCACAAACTTTTTCCGGTCTAAGTCTATAACATTATTTAGAAACCAAACCTGTGACGTGCACAAGATTTATAACTAGGGTAGTCACTATAGGTATGTACTAGCTACACGAAATGGAAAATTCCTTCTGCAATACTGGTTTGTGACGTGACCTCAGGGTTTTTAAGCATTTATGAAGTGCACGCCACTGTACCACTTTGTCCATAATATCTTTTTCAGCCTAACCTGAGTATAGAATCCTGGACTACATGGTCTTTAGCTACAAAAGCTACAAGACCAAAGGTGATTTAACCTATAAATGGTGACTATCGATTTCTAAACACCGTGTGCCGTACGTGAGTTATGATGCATTTCGAGCCAAGTTTAAAAGGCAATCATTGCCTTATGTGCCTCATGGTTTATATGACTTATATATTATATTACATAATATATTATTCATACTTTTATTGGCTTCAATAATATGATGACAATAATTGTTTGTTAATACTATCATTGATAGTTATATTGTAGCCAATAGATCTGATATAGTACACTGTTGAACTTAGTATTGTACATGACTATAATTTGATGAAAGTTAAAACGATATCAAAATACTGGGAACTCACTGAAGAGATTTTTCCATGTGGAATGTGGATCAACTGTCGTTATTCCGATAGTTGATACAGTCAACGGTCTTATTGTAATTTAAAGCTTTGACCAATACGTTACGAGCTTTCGCTGGGCTTTTGGATTAAGAGTCGGATATTGAAGGCAGTAGTACTTAAATGGCGCGTCTTGGGTTTCTCACTGCGGGGCTCTGATTGTCGGTTGCTTGAGCACTCAAAAGTTCCACAAACGGAGAAACGAATGTTTGTTTAATAATCATTATTCATATTGTTAAAAAAATATAAAAAAATTGGTTGTCTGTAAAGTCGGTTTACTGACGTTAGTTGAACGTGACAACTTATGAAAATACTGATGGAATGGTAGCATTTAACTGGTTATTAAAATTTTTAATTTAAGTATATTTTTATAAATATTAATTTAAATTAATAAAATAATTGATTTTGATTTTATAAATTTATATTGTAAATTTATAATAAATATATTAATTTTTAATTTAAAATTAATATATTTAATAATTATATTTAATAGACGGATGTCGAACGCTGCCGAACGCAAAGGCCGATTGTGCTTCTTTGTCGCTCGTTCCGCGTTCTCGCTTGCACTTCAAGCCTTACATGGAACGCCTCAAAGCGAGGTAACGCCGTATGAGTCATGTTTTTTCGTGCGTGCAGCCGGCTCTATCGAATTATAAGACGTTGTCACGTCGAAAGGAATACGAAATATTACATGAAATACACACTAAAAATTCATCGTATAAAGAGGTGGCAGTAAAATAAGAAAGATATCTAGAAAATGTACCCAGATCTTAATACCCGATATGCATTAGAAAGGGAGAATTGCTTTACAATAAAGACGGCGTGAACAGTAAATAGCGAAGCATCTGGCGCGGACGGCTGCCAGTATTCACCGGGCAAAAGGAAAATTGCTTAGATCGTGAATTCCCGTGAACTCCCTGAGGGTACGTACATTTTGATTCCTTATTATTAGGAGGGAAATGAATCTAAATATATCCTTTGAGTATAATGGTATATATAACAAAGTCGGGCTAGTTATGCCTTTGTAGTTCGAGAATGATCCTAATCCAACAATGAGATGTCGGATATATGGTTATTTTTATTTTTTTTTATCGACTACAAGTTGACTGCTATAACACCTGATGTTAAGTGATGATGCAGTAGGAGTAGGATGAAAATCCACACCCCTTTCGGTTTCTACACGACATCGTACCGGAACGCTTAATCGCTTGGCGGTACGTCTTTGTCGGTAGGGTGGTAACTAGCCACGGCGAACCCCTTCCACCAGCAAAACCAAGACAAATTAAGAAAAATCTTAATCTGCCCTGCCGGGAATCGAACCCAGGACCTCCGTCTTATAAATCCACTGCGCATACCACTGCGCCACGGAGGTCGTCAAAATATATATAAAAATATAAATTCTCACGGGTTTTATATAAAAAATATATTCTCACGGCACTATATAATATACGGCACTATTTTATCGTTTGTGTAGCCTATACGCATTTATGATGTTCTAGTATCGAGTCCCGGCTGAGTCTATTGAGATTTTGTTAATTGGTCCATGTCTTGCTGGTGGGAGGTTTCGGTTGTGGCTCGTTTCCACCCAGCCGACAAAGACATCTTTAAGCGATTCAGCATTCCGGTACGATGTCGTGTAGAAAACAAATTTTCATTTCATTTCATACTCCCAACAAGTTACCCTGCTTCCATCTTTGGTGAAAACCGCGTGACAGTTCGATCAGTTGTCTTTGAGTTGACTAGACAGACAGACACGCAGCGGGGGACTTTGTTTTCTCTTATATATAAAATTCTCGGGTCACAGTGTTAGTTACCTCTATATAATCCTCCGAAACGGCTTGAACGAATTTTATGAAATTTTATATGCAAATTCAGTAAGTCTGAGAATCGGCTAATATATATTTTTTATACCCCTAAGTGATAAGAGTTGTCCACCCCTAACATTGTATTTAAATTTTTTGGAATTTTTTTTATTTTTTAAATTTAGAGTTGTGTGTATTTTTGAATGCCACACATTCAAAAATACACACAACTCTAAATTTTCACCCCTTCACGATGAACCCCTATATAAAAATATGTTTCTTAGAAATAATATACATGGCAAAACAACGTTTGCCGGGTACAGCTAGTAATATGTAAAGATTACAATTCAGAATTTGATATAAAACCATTAATATAAAATCTTATTAGATTTGAGCCTTTTACAATTCGTCAAGGGTTAATTTTATCATTATTTTAACCACCATCAGCCCTAAAACCGATATCAATAATCCATATAATTCACCGAACAAAAAACAGAACACAAAATGGTAAACAAAGCCCACAATGCTATTTAATTAGGCCGGCCGTTGATTACCGCGTCCATCGGGGGCCAATTGATTAGGTCATATTTTAATTTGCTCTACCCTCTATTTGCATTTTCTGTTTGCCTTCCACACAGCCTGTTATTACCAATCACTTAAATGCCACATATATTTGTAGGTATACGTGTATGGAGAGCTCGTATACACGATAAATTCAAAATTCGCTTATTCCATGTAGGCTTAATATGTACTTTTAAACGTCAAACCTTTTTGTCAGTGTCGGTGGATTTATAAGACGAAGGTCCTAGGTTCAATTCTTTTAATTCATCCAGGTCTGTCTGGTGAAAGGCTTTGGCCGAGACTAGTTGCCACTCTATCAGCGAAGACGTGTGGTCAAGCGATTTAGCGTTTCGGTACGATGTCATAAAACCGAAAGTAGTGTGCATTTCAACTTAGCTAGCTAAGAGATTAGCCCGTTTAATGATCACTTACCATGACATATGATTGCGGTTACGGTTTATATTGTAGTAAATAAAAAAAAGTTCATCTGTTTTCACTTTGTAGTGATTCTAACACCTTAGTTAATACAATACGTCACTATATCTATACTTATAATAAAGTTATAACAGATCCAATTCTGTGAATTGAAGATATTTTAAAAATTTCAATGGAGTAACCCAACCCAAAAACGTATTTTTTGTCTGTCTTTTTTTTGTTCTTTTTTTGTCAATATTACATATTGGTGTTTTATAAAAAATATAATGTAAACCTTATATTATATAACCTACATTACATTATATATTATAAATCAGTAATAGCACTATCGTGTTTTACTTATTCATATTCTGACCTACAATATTCCATTCCGTTTCATATAATAATTCAACTGCATAATATTGCTACTAAGTACACTATTACACTTTGAAAATATTCTGAAACGTTTTTCTTTAATAAAATAGCGTGCATTATTGTTAGTAAAATACGGTATGGCGATGCTTTAAAATATAGCTTAAAGTATCATGAAGAGCGTAATACCATAATAGCAGTTATAAAGTATGCACAAAGCATAAATTTGCGTCGCCATCTTGTTGCACTTCCAACGTAGATAATTTTCTCTTTACGGGATATATTTATCATCATTTCGCTGACAGCACTTATGTGTATCACATTGTGATTTTTATCGTAGTTTTTATAATGTTATCAAAATTTCTTGTTAGTTTTTCTTGTAAAAAGTAAAAAGCTCGGCCATGTTTTACCTGTACATGTACCACAGAAGAAAAGAAAAGTTCACAAGTTCCAGATGTAAGTGTTTCTGTGAGCTACAGCTGCTATAGTCTATGATTACGATGGATGTTTTGTTTGAAAGCTAATGTGATCGAAACAGATCCTATCTCTCCATTAAAAAAATGTAGAGGATGATATTTGCTTCATGTTTTAGTTACGTAATAAACCGTAGAATTTTGTAGGTAAGTATAGTTTTTAGTTTACGTATATTACTTTACTAAAACGTAGCGAAATACCCCAGAAGCGAAATAACACAGACTCATCACGAAGTCTTTAAAACTTGATTCAAATTCATTTATTAGTAGAATGTGGTAATCAGAGTTTTTGCATATAACAGTGTAGCTTATACACATTCTGTCCAATAATCATGCAAATATATTAATATCGTGTAATATTATCACCATAAAGAAAGAGAAAGGAAATGAAGAAAAAATACATTTTTATAAATAGGACTGTCAAAAAATGTCTAATTACATTTTGACGAGGTGCGCAGTGGTATGCGCGGTGGATTTATAAGACGGAGGTCCTGGGTTCGATTCCCGGCGGGTCAGATTGAGATTTTTCTTAATTTGTCTTGGTCTGGCTGGCGGGAGGCTTTCGCTGTGGCTAGTTACCACCCTACCGACAAAGACGTATCGCCAAGCGATTTAGCGTTCCGGTACCATGTCGTGTAGATACTTTAAGGGGTGTGGATTTTCGTCCCACACCTAACAAGTTAGCCCGCTTCCATCTTAGACAGCATCATCATTTAACATCAGGTGTGATAGCAGTCAAGGGCCAACTTGTAGTCGATAAAAAAAATGTCAATAATAAAATATAATGTTTGTTCTAAGAAACTCGCCAACAGCATAATAGGCATAATCCAAAAGTATTTTGAAGATTATTCCTATGAATTTCCTTTCACGGGACACAGTTAAAAATAAAATATGACTTTATGCTACACAAAGTTATCCTGTCATATTAATTTTTATTTGTATAATAAACCTGCCTAGTCTAGTGTAGATCCAAGTCAAAGAGGCTGATTTAGGCATGCCCGAGTACAGGCAACAATTAATATGAATGACACGTCCATTGGAGGTGAGGCACGAGGCTGCCTCTCTTCGTTACGTTCGTTAACGTCAGATGGAAATCGTTTAAGCGGATGGCTTTACGCTGAGTGCGGAAGCTAGAGGCATCCAATCTATGATCATTTTGTACTATATTTTACTTGTAAGCCTGTCTAGTTTTTGTATTCCTATGTATGCCTACTACTAATAATAAATTATTCTTTATTTTCATTTATAACAAAAAAGAAAACATTAAACAAAGAAATGAAAAATATTCAAGTTTGCAAAGGCGGCCTTATTGCTAAAGTAATCTCTACAAGAGAGTCTTCGTGATAATGGATTTGGAAACAGGAAAACTTTTCTAAAATTTTTAAAACGTAAAAAAGATGGGTTTTAGGTTTAACGTGTTTGTCGATGTATTTATGTGTCTTTGGGCCGTTACATCAAAACAAATGAACTGATTTTGATGCACACGTGATTATCTGACGTGATTGGTCGTTTCTTTTAACTACTCCAAAGACATCTTTTTTTTTAATGACTACAAGTTGGCCCTTGACTACTATCACACCTGATGTTAAGTGATGATGCAATCTGAGATGGAAGCGGGCTTACTTGTTAGGAGTAGGATGAAAATCCACATCCTTATCGGTTTCTATACGACATTGTACCGGAACGCTAAATCGCTTGGCGGTACGTCTTTGTCGGTAGGGTGGTAACACTGAAGATGCGACTGAAGAGCGAAACGTACGTACACTATGTAAGTAAAGGGCGTATCAGGTTGATTTTGTTACATGAATTCATGGGTTATTTGTGGATAATAGCAAAATAAATAAACTGCCCGCTACTATTTATTAGTATCCAAAGCTTAAATGGTTTATGTTGTATCGATGGCAGGCGTGATAAAAATTACGTTATAAAATACGACAATACGTGGATCACGTGACGTAACGTAACAAATAAATAATGAGTCGCACGCTACGGAAAATCAGAACTAAATAACTGTTAATCATTTGACATATTTACCTTCTAACACCACAGGTACAAAGTATTTATAGCGTTGTAACTTTTAAAAGGGCTTAGAACTTTCTTTTTATGTAAAACTATGTGTATCTATAGTATATAGTGTGTATACATAATGTATTCTATTCTGAACTATATTCTTTTTGTGCATATTTTATCCCCAATCGACGTCTTTCGGGAGTTAAATCGTTTAAGTTTTTTTATCGACTACAATTTGGCCCTTGACTGCTATCACACCTGATGTTAAGTGATGATGTAGTCTAAGACGGAAGCGGTCAAACTTGTTAGGAGTGGGACGAAAATCCACACCCCTTTCGGTTTCTACACGACATCGTACCGGAACGCTAAATCGCTTGGCGATACGTCTTTGTCGGTAGGGTGGCAACTAGCCACGGCGATAGCCTCCCACCAGCCAGACCAAGACAAATTAAGAAAAATCTCAATCTGCCCCGCCGGGAATCGAACCCTGGACCTCAGGTCTTATAATTCCACCGCGCATGCCACTGCGCCACGGAGGTCGTCAAACTAACACATTTGCTTTATACAATTAGACAAGGGGACTTACGGGACATTGTTCGCGTGGCATAGGGTTTCCACCACTACAATATTTATTAAACTACAGGTATATATACATACATATAAATCTTTCTCATTTATCACTCATCTATTGATAGCATTAAAATCCATTGGGTACTTGAAAAGAACTACTCTTAGTCCTTTTCACAAAGAGCAGGAAAAGAATATTTTATGTACTCGAAGATGAACGCAAATTCGTTAAATTATTTTAGACAATCTTAGTACCTATAGCACAAGCTACTTTTAACTTTAGAGATATTATAGGATCATTCATTTTATTTACGAAAATTACCTGTGGGGCAAGTGCGAGGTTTTCACCGAGCGACTGCGTAAAAACCTACTCACTCGTAACGTCAAATTATATAGAAAAAAAGCTTTTACTCTCACTATAACTAGATGGCGCTACTCCAATTCCATATAAAATTTGCGTTTACTGTTTTCGATATTGACGCGGTAAAATCTTACACTAGGCACACTGATTTTTACGTAAAATTGTATGATTTTTCCATACAACTTCAAAACCATACATTAGCTTTACCGACTCTCTATAAATCTCTCTTTAACATAAATAATATTTTAAAAATTAATATCTCCAGCATGTCAGCGCCCTTGTTGAGTGAACTTTGTGTGGGGGAGATAGAAACATTATACGAGTAAGGGCACTTGTATACGATAACAATAATTTACGAAAAAAGGGAGGTTATTTGACGGCGTAAGAATAAGCTGTTTCCAGTTTGAGGACTTCGGAAAGGGCAAAATAAACGATTAATCTCACATACACCGACAAAAATAATACAGTAATAATAACTAACTAGTAACTTATAGATCCAGTTGTCGAGTTATAAAATATTGAACTTTTCTGTCTGTTATAAAATCAGTAAGCATTTAAGCTTGAAGTTGCTGATTTTACACCTTGCCCTGAGAGCACGTTAAATCTATGTTTAGGTAGTTATCATAACATAACAGTAATTGTTAAAGTCAAGCGCTAATTCCGCCAACCCATATTGGAGCAACGTGATTGACTTAAACTAAACATGTCCAAGAGATAAGGATGACTTTATAGTGAGTGTTTTAGGGGTTAAAGTAAAAAAAAAAGGTTTGATACATAAATTAAGTTTCTATATATAAACTTTACAGTGTCCTCTTCCACTTTCACCAATATGTATGGAGCTTTATAGTTAGATAAGGGTTTTCACGAACCTTTATTTTGACAGCCGATGTATAAAAACCTCGCCGGCTATCTGAAAAAACAAAGACGAGACATTTAGATTTGTATCGATAAAACAGAGAGATACTATGTATTTATGATATAAACTAGTTTAGGTTGTAAAAATATTGTGGTTATATTATATTATGCAAAGGGAAAAAAAGAAAATATGAATGAATATGATTCAGGACTAAAGTTGAGGTAATATCACAAGCAGCATATCTGTATTTCATAAAAATGTAGATATTATTAAACTCAAATTTTGTATGAATAAATAAATGTATATCGCGTGAAAATACAATGTTATCATGACATGAGCTGATCTGATGCTGGAAGCGGAAGGTGGCCATAGGAACTTCGCTATGCAACGATAAAACATAAACGAGGTTGGGATCATTTGATTCGTCTTGAATATTTTAGCTTTAATTATAAAGATTGTGTTGGAAAAGTTTTTTTTGTTAAATTATAAGCTGTTTGACTTTTTAACATAGTCTGTACAGTTAAAGAGTCCAGTAACTTGATAAAAAGGTGCTTTTTGGTGGCAACCGTAAACGTTCACTCGTATTACACTCGGTGCCAATTCTATTACTGGAAAGTGTTTCGCGACGGCGCCATTTGCTGCCATTTTAAAATGCTGAATATTTTAAAATAAACTTGCTTTATGGATTTGGATTGGGCCTTTTGAGTTACTAAATAGACCGATTAGAATATTCACAGACATCTATTACTTACCTTATCACCGATAGTATCATCAAACATATTTCGTACATTTAAGAGTCTCATAAGTTTTGGACGTGATAATGTCATATTAATCGATGAAAGCCTACTGCACATAGAAAAAGCATGACTTATTGTAATTTTCCATCTGTGGGTTCATCATTGTCCATTTTCCATCTGTGGGTCAATCATTTTTCATCACCTTAAAACGTAACCACTCGTAATGTTTAATTGTATAGAAAAAAAAGCGATTACTCTTGCTATAACTAGATGGCGCTGCTTCTATCTCCTAATATATAAAATTTCCCTGTCACAATGTTAGTTACCGTACTCCTCCGGAACGGCTTTACCGATTTGTATGCGTATTCAGCGGGTCTGAAAATCAGCTACTATCTAATTTTCACGTAATTTTTTTTTTTTTAATTTAATTTTTAATGCATAACAACGTTTGCCGGGTAAGCTAGTTTTATACAAACTTGCGTGACGTTTTTAAGCAGCGACCCGGTAACAAACTGACACTAGACACTATGAGCAACGTGCAAGCGAGAGCTTAATCGATCGGTTGTCACGTAAAATTATCGTCCACAAACCGATTTTACAGCGCAACCATTTTTTAAGAGGAGCATTTTGTTTGCAACTCCTAAACGTTCCCTCGTATTACACTCGGTGCCAATTCTATTACAGGAAAGTGTTTCGCGACGGCGCCGTTTGCTGCCATTTTAAAATGCTGAATATTTCAAAATACCTGATTTTGCAATATTCGGTATTTTTATCGAACACTGCCATTTTCCTTTGGATTTGATTGTGTGAAATTGATTTTATTTTTGGAGTTGAATTTTATATCTTCTACTTCGATAGAAAGGATTTGAATAAAACTGATCTTTTCCATAATATTGACAGACGAGAAAATGAAGAATGCTTATAATAATATCAGACTGTAAGCGTGTATGTTTCTTATTCCAACGCACCGAAATTACTTGTTAAAGGCGGGCTTGCAACCACCATCGAAGGTGCTTATTTATTAGTCGTCTCTTATAAATTATTATTCGACACACAAATAAATTCTCGTCAACATGCGATATTTTATACTCCGTGAGTATATTTCGATATAAATTACCCTTTGTCAATTCTGAGCTGGCTATCATATACAAAAGTTGTTTTTACAGTCCCACTAGTAGTTTCAGAGATTAGCCGGAACAAACAAACAGACAGACAGAAAGACAAAATTATAATATTTTGGTGTATGTACAGTATATATTTTCATATGCATGTAGTAAAAACGGTTATTACAATATTACAAACAGATATTCAAATTTTATTTATATGTATAGATTCTTAAGGGTACTGGCTCTGCACTGGGAAAGCCGTAGAGCATAGCTAGTTTATTATAATATCAATAGATAGATACTACACGACAGGTACGCAACTTCGTTTGCATGAATAGTAATCATTCTGGTTTACCATTTTCTTGCTTTCAAAGGAGAATGCCAGCCAATGTATTATGCACCTTTATCCCATTATTTAAAATCATTTTGTACAAAATGTATTATGCAACATCTATTGCATAATTTTTATTTAATTTATATTGCTTTAAAAGCTTAATAATTAGTATTCGACCCGAGCCTAACGTTGGTTATCGTCCACTCCCATAACGTTGTTCCGTATAGTCACATTGACATTACAGTTGCAAAGCTTTATTAAATACATTTTTAAACAGGCTTAACGACTCTGAATACTAGCCTTTTAAAGCCCACTTTTGATGAATATACAATAAAAACGATTTAAAAGGCTAGAACCCAGTGAAACAATAAAGATTTAAAAATGAGTAAAGAGTGTAAATTAAAAGGAAATAGTTAATTTACTTTTTTTTAACAGAATTTTATTCCGATGTCAAACAGTAAAAATGGCTTATTGTAAATCATTTATTTAATAATAGGATATTTTTAGTATATTTACAATTTGTGTTCTTTCTGGGGTAGGATCTGGCATTCTCCTTTAATCCGTGATCTACATGAACTGTTTTTTTTAAATTATATTTTCCATCTACTCCATTATCCCTTAAATTGCGAATCTAAATAATAATCTATAAAATTAATTATCCATTATCAAGTTATCCTTGTCTACAAAAAGTCTAGCAGTTCCCGCCGCTATAAGAAAGGTAAGCGAATTCACCACAGCCGCCCTGGACATTGGTCGGCACGTACAGTTCGGGTTGAATGCACTGCGATTATCTATTAGCGAATCTCAGATACGGAACCCTGGCGCGCAGCCAACAAACTTTTACCTTGTACGACAGACTTAAGATTTCTTAAGATTATCCTATACCACCTACTTGTACATTTATCAGCTACATTAGCCTTACAGCTGTACAATTTATTTTCAACCGACTCCAAAAAAGGAGGAGGATCTCAATTCAACTGTATGTTTTTTATGTATGTATGGCTAGTCCGATTTGGAAACTTTTGAAGTGAAAATTTTTTATGGGTAGCTACGCTTTATCACTTAATGCTGTAGTCTGTCTGGCTTCCCTTTCTCTCATGTATTGGCAGTGGTAGGCAGGCTTAAATCTTACTCTATTCCAATGCCCTAGCCGCCTATCGGGCGTACCGAGACTCTTTGTTTGTAATTGGTAGAGTCGGTGCCATCTATTATAATATATTGGTAAAACTAAATATTTAGTCTATGGGAACGTTTGAGCAAATAAGCAAATTCAAGTAATACGCAAATATTTTTGACATTTTGAGCGAAATGAGGAACATGCCCTATAATTAGAAGCAAGCGTGTGACGCCGAGTGTCGGTAATTTCATTAGCAACCGTGTCCTTTATACTGGATTAGTTAGCAGAGTGACTGTACTTTATCCTTCTATACTGGTCAAGCTCTATGGCAAAGATTCCATTATTTATATTTCTAAGTATTTATTCAGAAATTAGATTTCTAGTAAAGGTCACGGGGAAAGGAAAATTCTCGGACTGGAAAATTATAGTATACATGCGGATGCCCGCAGTTAAAGTAACAGGTGGCAGACAGTAAAAGAAAAATAAAAATTGAATTTCTGATGTAAGTATATAATCATATCAACATCATCATTATTAGCCGGCCCACTAAAAGGCCCGACGTCCCTCCTTATAGGAGAGGGGATATGGAGCGTACACCCACCACGCTGCTCCAATGCGGGTTGGCGAGCTTAAAGCGATAATGTTTCATTTATTAACGATTAATATCTTATGTTAATGATAGAGACCGGGAACGACAGCACCAACTTATATGTATATGCATTCAGATAATTGCAGGATATATACATTATATTTATATATTTTATTATTACTTCATTAGATATATTAATATTTATTTATTTACCACATTCATTCACACTTATATTACATACCAACATAATTCCACACTCACTAATTATTATATTTACATTTCGCATAACAAACATAATTCACACGCATACTTGAGTGCAATCTGTAGTATGCCGCGCCGACCAAGTTCACCGGCGCGCGCGCCTGCTGAAGTCACACGCTCACTACAGCCGACAGTCGCTCTCTTGTAGGTACTCGACGCGTCCAGCTAGCGGTACCTACTTTATATTCGTATACCGCCCTCTCGAAATTTGTCAAACTAAATTATATAATATCACAATTAAAATCTTTAATCAGTTACTTGGTGTTTAGTACTATTCTCCACTATTCATTCACTTTATAATAGTGCCCATAAGGCCTATAATAATTATATTTATTTGTAGCTTAAAGAATATTCTAGTCTCTGTATATAACATTAACATTTCTATACTAACGCCAAACTCAATTGAGAATGCTTGTCAACAAACAAAATAAAAATGAAGGTAGAAATCACTAGTCATTTTACACCTATTTTTTTAAATTAACTAGTTAATGACGAATTCATGGCAATAAATTAGATTAGTAAGCTTAAAACTAATTAATATATTCAATATCTTTTAAATAAGATTTTTTAAAACAACAAAACATAATTTTAAATTTATTAGGCATAAAATGTGTTGCATTTTCTGCCTTCATTTTAAATTTGTTTGTTGACAAGCATTCTCAATCGAGTTTGGCTTTAGTAAAGAGTAAAACGTCTTTCTGCAAACTTCTAAAAATCAATCACAATTTTAATGAATCTTGTTAACAAAAACAACCCGTAGTTACAGTATGAATAAATATACGTAGAGGTACCGATTCACAATAGACACAACCATATTTATTTCACGTAGGAAAGCAAAAAAAAGCGAAATAATAACTTTGCCGACGTGAATCGTGTCGGTACCGTGTCGCCATTAACGAGTCTGGAATGGTTCATGCATTCATGGGGGCGACTACGGTACGGTCGGCAGGGCAATTTGCATTTTTCATGATTCATCATATCCGGTCGTGAAATTCTGACCCTTTTAATTTTAAACTTCTGAGTAAGGTTATGTGTTTGTGAAATTATTTACAGCCTTAAGTACGTATTTAATTTGGGTATATTTGGGTTTTTATAACACAGATTTGCTTTTTTTAAATCACAATATATTTTTCAGGTGATAACTTGTTATGGGACGGTGAGTATTGTACTCATGTCACACTTACGGAACCGGTAGGTAGGCTCCTCCTCTCTCTCTCTGACCCACAGCGCTAGCCGTATTTAAGGTATCATTTTTATCGGGTGTCCCGAGACGCACCCATTTTATTTGTATCTTATTTGCTTTATACATTATAATATAATTATGTTGAAATGGAATTTTTGTTAATCTTGTGTTTAATATAATTATAATAAAATATCTGCCATTTAAAAAGTTAAAACATATTTTGCAAGATTTTTAGGAAAATTTTTCAGGGAAAGATTTAGATTTAGAAAGTAATGTACTGCTCATTTTGGAATTTTGAATGAAGTTTACGCTCTATTTTTAGATTTTATTTAAATTTCTTATTTCGTTTGTATTAAAATTCAATCAACAATATATTTTTTTTATGTATTTCTTAAATGTATTGTCATTGTTAGAGTGTTTAAGTAAGTAATTGCTTGATTTTTTTTTGATTTTATTGATATTGATTTGATTAGATTGATCCTTTAATTTAGTGTTTTGGTTTTCGTGAATTTTTGCATGGACACAATATATATACCTAAATAATGATACATATTTTAGTTATATAGTCGTTTTTGAAACTTTTTTTCTATTTAACAGCATAGTAATAAAGCTAGCTTGCTAAGTGAGAGCGTAAAAAATGTATATGTGAACGCTACTCTCTTCCCTGTGTGCTGTAGCTATGTACACATGCATGTGTGCGAGTCTCAAGCGGTTAGACAATGGGCGGATTGCGAGCTGCCATTTTGAAATTCATTGCTCATATTTCTCGCACGTTTATTCCTTGTGTCGTTTTTATTCGACATCGAACCTATAGGGATTTATTTTTTTCATTATTTTTTTTGTAATCAATATTTAAGGATATAAACTTAATATTTAGTACAAATAGAAATGATTTTCATTACATTTAACTATTTAGTTATCCGCGATGTTACCCGCAAACTAAGAACACATAAAAGCAAAAAATACGTAACCATTGTTTTAAGTAAAGTATGGGTAGAGCAAGCTATTCTTAAAAGTTAGATATATGCCGTCGCGGACTATTTTGTAGGCCGAATACAGAGGAACAATCCTTCAGTACATTGTTTTCTTATATCTCAAACATTGACATATTAATAGTACTAACTATTGATATGTCAATGATCTCAAATAAAGTAGATTTTTATCAGAAGTCCCAGGCCGTGCCACTCTTCTATCATTTATGGTCATATTCGAGAATTTTCATACAAACCTTAACAAATTATATACTAAAATCTTTCTCAGAAATTATTCTATCTGTTAGTATAAACCGCTAGAAAATCCATTCCTTGTGGGGACTTTGTTTTATAATCTGTATTGTAATAAACATCCATACATACAACCTTGCCTTAATAATATTAGTAAAGATAGCACAGATTACAAATAATAATATAAATATATTAGCTGACCCGACAAACGTTGTTTTGCATTAAAAATTTAAAAAAAAATTAGATGAAAATTAGATGTTGGCCGATTCTCATAGATACCGGATAAGCACAAAAAATTTCATCAAAATCGGTCAAGCCGTTTCGGAAGAGTATGGCAACGAAAACTGTGACACGAGAATTTTATATATTAGATTTAGCTTGATTTATAATAATATCTAAGATTTATAATGACTCTTTAGCAAAAATATCAAAGACGGCCGAGTGACGCAGTGGGTAGTGACTCTGCTTCTGCGTCCTAGGCTGTTGGTTCGATTCCCATATCTGAAAAAATGTTTGTGTGATGAGCATGGATGTTTTCTAGTGTCTGGGTGTTTATCTATGTATTATAAGTATTTATGTATAAAATATATAAAACTATACATCAGTTATCATAGTACATATATTATATTCATCAGTTAATATAAGACAAGCTACTTACGCTTACTTTGGGGCTATATAGCGATGTGTGCAATTGTCCTATAATATTTATAATATTTATTTTTTTATTTATTTTACAGCATTGTTAATTTTAAATACTACGAGTAGCTTAGAATAGAAGTGAGAAAAATATCCTAACACCTAATATTTATTATGGATATGAATTTAGTTTCTGCCGAGAAAAACGGGTCATGACACCGGAAAGAGGTCGAGATATAAGTACAATGGGGTGAAAAAACTCTTTGCTCCTGTAGCTTTTATGCCTATAAAAATAAAGATTAAAATTCATTGGCATATAAATAGGAACGGTAAATTCTCACAATGAGATTATACAAACGATTTTAGTCTTTCACAGCTAAGAATTAAGGATGTTTATACTTTGAATTAGGTCATGTTATGATCTGTAGTGGTTGTTAGCACAATAATCTTTATAAGGCAAATACACCCGAAATCGGGTTTTATTTATATACACATAAAGGCGATAAAGGCGTAAATAGTGTAAAACGTGCAACTTGCAAGTATAGCTGGAGGCAATATCCGCTTTCCTTTGAGATGATATTTCGTCTGTCCGTATTTGTATCGCAAATTCTATTTCGACGTTGATGTCTTTTGCTAATACATTTACGAAATGACAAATTGTTGGGTCAGTTTTGGATTTACTGTTAAATGTTATTTTCTCGATTACAAATCTAAGATTGTATTATCAAAAAAAAAACTTGGTTGTCTGTAAAGTCGGTATACTGACGATAGTTGAACGTGACAATGTCTTAAGAAAATACTGATGGAATGGTAGCATTTAATTGGTTATTAACATTTTTAATTTAAGTATATTTTTATAAATATTAATTTAAATTAATAAAATAATTGATTTTGATTTTATAAATTTATAATAAATATATTAATTTTTAATTTAAAATTAATATATTTAATAATTATATTTAATAGACGGATGTCGAACGCTGCCGAACGCAAAGGCCGATTGTGTTTCTTTGTCGCTCGTTCCACGCTCTCACTTGCCTTACATGGAACGCCTCAAGGCGAGGTAACGACGCATGACGTCATGTTTTTTCGTGCGTGCAGCCGGCTCTATCGAATTATAAGACGTTGTCAAGTCAAAAAAAATGATACAGTGTAAAATTCTATAAAATTAATCAAAGACAACAACATAGCTGACGAGTGGCAAATCTGAAATCGCAAAAGGCGCGGTACATAGTTCGAAGAGCTGGGTGTGAGGTCCCAAGGTGCTGGAATCGCGACCTTGTATCGAAAAGCAGGTTACTGGAAGCAGCTGGATACAGTTGACTCAAGAAGAAGAAGAAGAACGTGGTTAGAAGTACTTGCAACAGTAGACGTTTTGGTGACGGAGTCGTAGTAAATGGTCTTTTATTATTGCATAAAAGAATGTCAATACGTAAGGTAGAGAACCAAGAACAAGCCCATGCTCTTCTCTCACACAAAAGAACGCTCTAAGCAACGCTTGGCATCCTTTACACCGTTTACATCAAGTGAACGAACATTCTTAGAATATTTCACAGAATCATCGCGAACGCAGTCAGAGCAAGGAATGCTCTATCTCTGTTTATATAAGAAGAGTTTGAGGGAGTGAAGACAGGATCAACATTTGCTCATTTAATGTAAATGCGCCTTTATGTTATCCAGGCTTAAACACTGCTTACAAATATCTTAAAAGAACTAATAAGTAAATAAAAACTGCTTCATTTAGTTGCTTTAATTTACTTAAGCATATCTTTAAATGCAGTGATATCCTCCTCCATCCAAGTTACTATGTTAACGTGACTTATCCAATAGCCCCATCAGCTTTGTCATTAAGGAATTCAACAATTGTGTAGTCAATTTAATCTCTTTTAAAAACATAATACTATGTAGAAGTTACTTAATAAATGTTTAGGGTTAATTTTATTTATCGACTACAAGTTGGCCCTTGACTGCTATCGCACCTGATGTTAAGTGATGATGCAGTCTAAGATGGAAGCGGGCTAACTTGTTAGGAGTGGGATGAAAATCCACACCCCTTTCGGTTTCTTCACGACATCGTACCGGAACGCTAAATCGCTTGGCGATACATCTTTGTCGGTAGGGTGGTAACTAGCCACGGCGAAAGGCTCCCACCAGCCAGACCAAATTAAGAAAAATCTTAATCTGCCTCGCCGGGAATCGAACCCAGGACCTCCGTCTTCGCCACGGAGGTCGTCAATCGTGTCTGTTTTAGTGGGATCTTATCGTAAAAAGTACATCAAACCAACGAAAGATCTTTGCATTTTATTAAAATACACAAACCTAAGCAAACATTTTATACGCAAACAAATTAAAGACTACAAAAGATTCAATTGTGGAACCGTCTCAACTCGATCAGACAAACAGATTCCGTAAGTTGAATTGAGTTTTAAGAATAAAGAACTATGCTCCGAGGCTCAAGCAGTCTGGAGATTAAAATCTTATTTTGTTGAATAATGACTCTGTTATTAAATTGTATTGTGTGATCTAGAAAAAGATTTGTATCTCACCAAGATTGTTAGGAAAAAAGTGTTGTAATTTAATTAAAATCTCTCTTTACAAGCAAAGAATGTTTTTAATTAAATCACTAATACTTTCTCTTGGTACTTTTATTCTGTAACATATTTTCATTTATAAACAGATGGATTTATTTTGTTGTTTAGTTATAAATCTGACGGTTTAACTTAGACTGGGAGCAAATCGCAGCGTCGCGTGTTGGTTTTAGCTATTAATTATATCACCATTTTGAAATCGCTAATAAGGTTGTTCGATTAATCAAATCTGGGAAATTAACGACATGTATTTTTGTGTATAATACTGATACGTGTAATTTCACTTTAGTTAAGAATTATGAAAATAGAGATGAATTTGCTATTGACAAAATTAAAGAAGTGTTGCTTCGATTTGCTTCGACGCCAGTTCAAACCTACTTAGATTTAAAAAAAAATCAGGCAATAAAATATTGTGGATGATTAGGTTTTATGCTATGGAATCTACTTCACGAGATTAGTCATATTTACCACTTATATTTTGACTTAATACCTATGCTTGTGTGAAACTTAAACGTGTAACTTTTCTTATTTCATTTCATTTAATTTCATTATCATTAAATAACACTAACACACAAGCATAAAAGTTTTGTGTAGTTAAAGTAAAGCTTATCAACTTGTAATTTTTCTTATTTCGTTTCATTTCATTATCATTAAATATCATTAATACTACAATGATGAAAGTTTGTGTGCTTAATTAAACTAGAAATACTCAACCGATTTGAATGAATTTTCTGATAGAGATAGATTATAATCTGGATTGTCAGATCATTTTTATCCTAGGAAACACAAGCGGTATAGCTAAATTTACGCAGATTAAGGTACGGGCAAAAGCTAGTCATAATTGATAAGGCAGTCATGTTAATAAGATAGAATTTTTTCTTAAAAGTTTGCTTCATCCCTAAAATGCTCAAAGAACCTCTCGAAATTCGTCGTCTCATTTAAACTACAAGTATTTAAATTCTGGATATTTCTGGAACTTCTCAACGTCCAGCTTCGAAATTATTAAAATTGAAACGCTCTCACCGTAGTTTACATTAATAATTAAATAGTGGTCCCGCTTTGAGGACCCACGAGGATTATTAATATTTCATGACGAACATTTCTTAAATACGAAACGCAATAAAAACTTCAATCTTTTTTGTGGTTTGTAGAGGTTCTTTTTTAAAAAACATACCTAATTAACATTGCGGTAGCAAATTATATAAAAGTATTATATAAGCGTGGGCATTTAAAACATTTTTTAATTTCGTAGAGGGTGCTACGATTTAATTGGGTGGCTACGCGACATTGCTACGGCTTGTAGCAATCTACGAGTACATGTCCTAAAGCACGTCCCACGTACGTTCGCTTCCTAATCAAATACTGAATTTTAACAAGTCCACAAGCGACCGCCCGTTAATGTATTTAACAGTTTACGCGACTATATATATTGTGGCAGCTTCAATGTGTAGCGGGCCTTATATTCAAACACATAGGCATACTCACGGCCGCTTCGCAATATATTTATAGTAATGTAGTCTTTCTTAAACAAAATATCAGCCATTATAAACAGAAAATTTATACTAACAAACAAATCTCTAGACAGATTCATAAATTAGTTTCTCTAGTACTGCGCTTGAGTAGAGTTCAAAAATCATTTGTGGACTTGCCTTTACAAAAGTTCAAAGAATGTGTTAAAACTCATTTACTCAGTAGAGGTTACTATAAAATTAATGACTTTATTAATTACAAAAATATTTGGAAGCAATCAGCTGTTCTTTCTACACACAAGACGAGATTACCAAAATTGTAATTTATGGAATACAAATTGTATCATTGATGATTTTTCAAAGAGTTACTTGGCGGCTCTTCACCGCAGGATCTGCCTTCCGAACCGGTGGTAGAGTCACTACGTACTGACAGACTTGACGTTTCAAAAGTGCTTGTACAACAGCCTACTTGAAATAAGTCATTTTGAATTTGAATTTGAATGATTCTAAATAGGGTGTACCTTTCGGGTATTTTACATAATAAGTCATATTGTGACTAATTGATAAATGTTAAGTAGATATGTTACATTATTTTTGAAAAATAATTATGTGTTACCGGGTACTTCTTGTAGCTTGTATAAAGAACATTTTTTTTTCAACTTTACTGTCTTATATCTCAATGGTAGCATTTTCAATGATAGGTGGAAGCGGCATGAAACATTCAGCAACTGTCGTAATATTTGAGCCAATTTACATAAAACCTTAATAAATTATATATACCTATACCTTTCTCAGGAATCCCTTTATCTATTAATGGAGACTGCATCAAAATCCGTCCAGGAGTTTAAGATAGACAGATAGATGAAGAAGGGACTTCATTTTACAAAAAGTAGTGATAGTAATAACCAGACTCAGGTTGCTGACATAGGCTATCTAAAGCTCAGTTAATATCTGTATAGTCAAACCACGAGGAATAGTTAGAAACTTTAAAGTTAAGAAGTTAAAAACAATGTTAACTTATAGAGTATGGTAATAAAGTATATGCCTTACAGTGATCTAAAGAAAACATATTTGATTTATTTTTAATATCAATTTTCGTAAAGGAAAACGAGTACAATTATAGTCTGTATTACCTCAACATATTATTTACTACTGTTACATAAAACGTACATTTCAGCTTTCCGCGCTGCACATAAATCTTAATAATACCAAATCTCTGACTCTGTGCTTGTTTTGTGCATAGAAATGGGTACAAAGTTATTAATACTGAAAACTAAACAATTTCAAAAGCTTAACAAGTATAAGTAATTTCAAACCAAACTTACTGATTACGAACCATTGGCTTGCTCTTTTATTTTCGGGAGATACGTATTGTTCATATATTTTTTTTCATTTTTTTTATACTACTATGAGTGAAGATGAAATCTAAGATTGTACCGGAACGCTACGTCGCTTAGTGGTACAACTTTGTCGGTAGGATGGTAACAAGCTGGGACCGAAGCCTCCCATCAGCCAGACGTGGACTAATTTAGAAAATCTTAATTAACCCAGCCGGGAATCGAACCCAGTACCTTCGTTTTATAAATCCACCGCGCGTAGCAATCGCCAATCAAATCTTCAAAGAAAAACAAGCTGTTCTCAAGTTATATTTTACTTTGCCAGAAAATATGTTTTTAAGTAACATAAAAGGCATCCAATAATTTTTGAGAAAATCGCCCAACAATACATTCTCGTATATAATCATAGCCACGGCCGTAGTTCCATCGGACTACACCTGAATTAAATTAGAAACTATAAAATCCTGAACTGACCCGTGTAAATAGAATCCAGGACCTTTCTGTTGTAAGCCAAGGCATTATCGACTGCGTCATTTATACTTAGTGATTTCAGCGACGAAGTTTCCAGTACGCATATCTATTGTTGAAGCTAAGCTGGAAGGTGTAACTACTATAGAAAACAAAGCGCTTACAATGGAGACTGGAATAATAAAGGTTATACAAAAGCGATCTTAATAATATTAGATTTTCTCCATTTGATAATTATTATGCTTCCTCGGTAATTTTGGACAAACTGTTTAAATGTTTCCGAACTTCAAAGGCTAGTTTGGTTATGAAATGATGTCCAAAGTTCGACTCTCTTGTCAGGATAGAAGAAAATCATTGGTTCATGTCATTCTTTAATCTATATCAATAGCAACACATATACACACGCAGTAGTATGCGCGGTGGATTTATAAGATGGAGGTTCTGGATTCGATCCCCAGCGGGGCAGATTGAGATTTTTCTTAATTTGTCGTGGTCTGGCTGGTCCGAGGGTTTCGCCCAGGCTAGTTACAACCCTACCGACAAAGACGTTCAAGCCAAGCGATTTAGCGTTCCAGTACGATTTCGTGTAGAAACCAAAAGGGGTGTGGATTTCATCCAATTCCTAACAAGTTAGCCAGCTTCCATCTTAGATTGCATCGTCACTTAACATCAGGTGTGATAGCAGTCAAGGGCCAACTTGTAGTCAATAAAAAAAATATATACACAATAGCAGCGCGTAGTAGCGAATATTATTTTTAAATTATAGTTTAGTTAACGACTAAACGTAAAAATTTAAACGTGTATATAAACGTTTTATTTGTGTTTGAATTATTTTTGGATGTTGTATAAGAACTATAGAAGGTTTTAAGCTACGTCCATGTGTTGTTGTCGTTTAAACATTTTGTAAATAGTATTTTTACTACCTTGTTCATAAAATAGAACACGGAGCGTTTCGGTGTTTTGCAGTTGACTGAAGTTGTTATGGAAAACTATTAGTAATTTTTCCGACAATTTTATACTAAGACTCTAGTACTTACTAGGGTTTAGTTCAGACTGGAAGCGAACTCAGAACTAAGTTCCTTATTGTGTTCTTTCTAAATAAAAAAACGAGTGGTTCCCAGTGATGTGTAGCCTCGCCATGACTGTTCAACTTGTTTATGGACAGTTGCCTGATAGATTTGAAAGAAAGTGTATGTGGTCTAAGAATGAACGAGTTACTCATTAAATGTCTTCTTTACGCAGATCATACTTGCATCGTCTGCTAATGAGTTACAAGAAATGGTAACTATTATGAATGTAGCTTTGAAAGGGAAAGGAATAAAAGTGAATGTCAGCAAAATGAAAGTAATGATTTTTGAAAGAGATGAACATGTGACAGATTGTAATATTTTGATAGATGGAGAGAAAGTGGAAGAAGTAAAAGAGTTTGTATACCTGGGTAGTAAATTTACGAAAGATGGAACGTGCGAGAGTGATATTGAAAGAAGAGTAAATGCTGGAAACATGGTGAATGGTGCTCTTCATGCATTTATGAATAGCCAGAAAGTGTCTCAGAAGGCAAGACTGGCTGTGCATAGAGGTGTGCTGGTGCCCACACTCATGTATGGTAGCGAAAGTTGGGTATGGCAGAAGAAGCATAAAAGTAAAATAAATGCAGTAGAGATGAGAGCGTTGAGGAGTATGAGCGGAATAAAACTGAGTGACAGAGTTAACAATAGTAAAATAAGAGAACAGTGTGGTGTAAAAGAAGATGTAGCGACTCAAATAGAGAAAGGGATGCTTAGATGGTTTGGGCATGCAGAGAGAATGGATGAAAGAAGATTAACAAAAGAGGTTTATGAGGCGAAGGTGAATGTAAATGTTGGAAGGGGAAGATCTAGGCGAATGTTCCTGGACCAAATTCAGGACATTTAAAAAAATGGCCAGGTCAAGAGTACCCTTAACCGACGAACTTGTATAAAAGGATTAATGAGAGTGGAAGAAGCTAAGGAAGTATGCAAGGACCGTGGCAAATGGAAGGATGTAGTCTCTGCCTACCCCTATGGGAACGAGGCGTGATGCTATGTATGTATGTATAAAAAAACGTGCATAGTAAAAAAAACTCAGATTTATTTAATTATCGTTATTAAAAAAAATAAAAAATAAAAATTTCTTTATTAGGCATTATTATAAGTATTTGAAGCTTCTTATTTAATCTAATTTGCTTACAGGCATTATTATGCCACAAACTGTACTCAGATTGTTTCCACCATGAATCCCGAAAGATTACAATCTATGTATAACTTTCATCATAGATACCTAGCCCATAAAAGCACATGTGGTCCTATAGATCCAAGTAGCACGAGAAGGGGTTGTACAAATGTAAAACCCAAGAACAGTAATTACTACTACTCTATATTTTGTAGCCATTGAATTATAATCTATGAAAAAGTGGTAAACAAGTTGTGTTTTTCTTATTAACGAAATTGCGTTGTTTACAGCAAAGTGAAATAAGAGTTATTAAAGGGAACGTCACGGAAAGTTGAGAAAATGTTTCTTTTAAGTGAAATAGCGGAAGTTAAATTGAGTTGTCAGAATTAAATATTAGGTGTGTTTATCTTCTTGCGACGCGTGAAATTTCATTTTAGTATTAGCGTAATTTATAAGCATGATTTAATTTTCTTGTTTATTTTTTTAATCACATTCTACGTCCTTTTGAGACCGTCTTTTGTGGTAGTTACGTTAGTAGCAAATTAAATTGAGCTTTGAGTATGTGACACCATTAGTGGTCTATTGGGTTAGTAACTCGTTTTTTGACGTGACAACGTCTTATAATTCGATAGAGCCGGCTGCACGCACCAAAAAACATGACGTCATGCATTGTTACCTCGCTTTTAGGCGTTCCATGTAAGGCTTGAAGTGCAAGCGAGAGCGCGGAACGAGCGACAAAGAAAGCACAATCGGCCTTTGCATTCGGCAGCGTTCGACATCCGTCTATTAAATATAATTATTAAATATATTAATTTTAAATTAAAAATTTATATATTTATAAATTAATATATTTATTATAAATTTAAAATATAAATTTATAAAATCAAAATCAATTATTTTATTAATTTAAATTAATATTTATAAAAATAAACTTAAATTAAAATTTTTAATAACCAATTAAATGCTACCATTCCATCAGTATTTTCTTAAGACGTTGTCACGTTCAACTATCGTCAGTAAACCGACTTTACAGACAACCAATTTTTTTTTAAAGTCTGGCTATTTAAATCCGTCCATATACAGCGGCTTACTTCTGTTCCAACCGCCTCGTTGGTTTAGTGGCAGGCCTCTGTGGCTTTGTTAACGAAGCCCTGGGTTCGAGTGGGTCGGGGTGTGGAATAATTCTGAGTTTTTCTTTCATCTCAGACATGTATGTATCTGACGGCGCCTGCGTCATCGTACGCGACTAGAAAGAAGTTTGTGAAATGTACGTGTACCAGCTACGCCCTCTTGCGGCTGCGCATCGTTCGATACCCCCATAGCCCATACACCCCACTACTTGAGTCATTCCAAGTTGTATAAAAGGAGCGGGTCTACAACTGGCGGGCAGTCTAGGCTCTGGCGTGGCGCGGTGCAGACCTTGTAATTTGCTTATCGCTTAACCTAGACAACTCTGATAATTAATTTGTGCAAACGAATTAATTATTACTCCCAGCTTGAGTTATAATTACTTGGAATGCAAAGGCCTAATTTATTCAAAATGTCCTACCCTCTTTCGACAAATTTGGCTGGGCCTGGAGAATAACTTGAACAGAGGAGGTGAGTGTTGACACGCGTCACTAAGAGATCTCTTTTAAACCTACACCCGTGTCACAAGTCTCGGGCTCTGTTCGGAGTTATTCTCTCAGCCACGTTCGGAGTTACTCTCTCAGTGTCTTTCAAATTCGAATATGATTCCAGTCTTTGTACCTGCATCGAAAAGATGTCGCCGCCATCCTACATATCTATTAGTACTTGGTTTCAAGAGATTTATTCTACATATTAAAGTGATAACTTCTTACGGGAAGATAAACCGCTTCGTTACGTAACGCTGTACGGCGCCAGTCTCTTTGCCTTTTCTTTCTCACGGGTACGGCAGCGGTAGGCAGGCTCCACTTCTCTCATCCTAACATACGGCGGTAGCTGAATTTAAGTTATCGCTTCTGTCAGATATCCCGAGACGCAGATTGGTACATTATTTGTAATTATTTTACTTTTGTAAAAATGTTGAAAATAAATATAATTAATATCAGCAAAATTCATTTTTAAGTGTTTTCACAATTTTTCAGTAGCAATCTGCTAGGCACAATATAAGAATAAGCTTAAAACTATAAGGCTGCAAAAGTGTAACTTCTACGTACGTCCCTTCTATATTTATTCATTGGATAACTTTACATATCTTTGTCTTGTTCAGTCGTATTACGCCACCGTAAGTGCTACGTCATTTGTTAAATGGCGTCCCTCGTCTTTCAGTCTTGGAGACTCAACGTGAATACGTGACTGGGGAACTGTTAGGCTTAACTCAGAGTGGAAGCGAAACGGAGCGCCAACTTCATCTTCACAAATTATAATACTGTTGGCAGCATTGCGAACCATAGACTATTGAGGTGCCATTTTCTGTGTTGTTGTGGTAGACTGTAGCAAAAAGTGGCGGTTACGGGCGGTTATATAAGCGAAGCCCTAATGGTGAAGTGATTATTATTTTGTGTGTTCTCTTTGTGTGCAGTTATGCTGCCAGTTAATTTTGTTAAAAGTTAAAGTGTAATAAAATGTAAATACTCGTTAAGTAAATTGTGATTACCGCCAGATTGTTTCATTTTGATTTGATTTAAGGAAGTTTTGTAATAAAAACGTGTTGATGTTATGATTAATGTTCTTTTTCTGTTTGTGCCTTTTGACCCCTTCTGATGATGTTTCTAAAAATACAATCTCTACTTTCATATTGTTAGGTTGTAAAGTTCTATTATTCAAATATAGAAAATTAAAAAATTCGCGCGGCGAACGTATCGCTTGATTTCAGTTTTGTATAGTTGGTACGACTTTGTGCTGTAGTAACGCGAAAATAGGGACTAATTTCAATTCACACTCCACGAAATTATGTTCGGCTTGTGCTCGGCTTTAAAGTGTAGACGCACCCTTAGAGTGCAAGAACCGTTCAGAGGTTACATCCCATTGTTTAACACTGGCTACTGTTGGGATTAGTTGACACATTACATCATTGCATCATTATCTCATTGCTGTGGTGAATTCGCTCAGCTGGAAAAGAATCTACCTACCCATTTGAAAGATACGAGTTCATGATTAGTGTATAGGGTACATTTATGTTTGAAAATAGTAAGGCAGGTTTTACTTTACGAAATACCTAGCAGTTATTTTGCTTACGAGAGAAAAGAAAATTATGATGCACTCTGCAGTGAATTCCTCTATTTCAAGTGTCCTTAACTCCGACTCAGTATTTTTTTTTTGAATTGCCCGCTGTGCTCCTGGTTTATTCTTAGAGTCCATTGCTTGTTCGGTATTCAGTGTGTACACGCAATAAAATAAATTTGACTGCCATATACCATATAAAATATAACTATTTTTATATCTTTATTGAAAAAGATTTATAAAAAAAAGACGTGAGGCACTCGGAGACTGCCGCGGTAAAGCTATTGCATAGCATTTTTTATCAACTTATGTTTACCTACCGACGTCATCGGGACCGTGGCCTAGCGGTAAGGTGCTTTAAGTGCCCGGATTGCCAGAGAGACGCGGTTTTGAATCCCGTCGGTTCTGCATTTTTTTTAACGTGATATTGCAAAAAGTCATTAATTTAAAAAAAAAAAGACACTTTGAAATATCACGCTTGAAAAAAATAAATAATTGCGGAACCGACGGGATTCGAACCTCTCTCTCTGGCAATCCGGGCACTTAGAGTGCCTTACCGCTAAGCCACGTTCCCCGATGACGTCGTTGCCGAAATTGTGCTTTTGATATTATGTTTTGACGTGACAACGTCTTATAATTCGATAGAGCCGGCTGCACGCACAAAAAAACATGACTCATGCGGCGTTACCTCGCTTTGAGGCGTTCCATGTAAGGCTTCAAGTGCAGGCGAGAGCGCGGAACGAGCGACAAAGAAGCACAATCGGCCTTTGCGTTCGGCAGCGTTCGACATCCGTCTATTAAATATATTAATTTTAAATTAAAAATTAATATATTTATTATAAATTTAAAATATAAATTTATAAAATAAAAATCAATTATTTTATTAATTTAAATTAATATTTATAAAAATATACTTCAATTAAAAATTTGAATAACCAATTAAATGCTACCATTCCATCAGTATTTTCTTAAGTTGTCACGTTCAACTATCGTCAGTAAACCGACTTTACAGACAACCAATTTTTTGATACTCAGGGGGTGCTAGGTTTTTTCGTTACGGAATTTCTGTATTTGGTCTCCACGCTCAAGGCCCGCGATAGAAACTATACAATAATATGACATGTCATGTCACAACAAGCATGTGTAAAACCATTGACTGCCCTTATCGTCAAGCATATTGCGGAGTGAGTATGATCTTTTTAAATGGTACGTAATAAATTATTCTCGTGTAAATATATTACCTAACTAGCTTTTGACTGCGACTTAGTTTGCGTGGAATTAGTTATTACGGCAGCCTATTTTGCCTAAACTTGGAATGTCATTTCTATTAATATCTGATCAACTGCCTAAAAATACGCTTTAAGCATTTTTCATGTAACATTTCATCTCCCCTTTTAACACCTTACAACTTTTTTTTCGAAATTAAAAGTAGCCTATGCGCTTTTTCAGACTCTATACTGTGTCTTGTGTACCAAATTTAATTAAAATCGGTTCAGTAGTTTTTTGCGTGAAAGCCAGACATTCAGACAGAGTTACTTTCGCATTTATAATATTAGTTAGGATAAGAAATATTTATTATTTGAAGTCGTTACTGAATAGTTAGTGACAGTACGTTCTACATGACAATCAAGCACAATCAATCATGGATACATTTGAAAGCGATGGATAACTGGATCGTACATGTAGTTGAAATGGTAAAGTGTTCAGACGAGGCTTGATTGCCAAAGCAATATAATAGGGGTTAAAGAATGAAATTGCCGTTTTATTGTAATAGGTACTTCGAATTGACATAGAACCTTCATGGTTTAAGATTTTAAAGTGAAACTTTTTTTATACGGTACCTGTGTAGTTCTCTATTTTCGCCAGACCTTGCTCCAACCGACTACCATTTTTTTCGTGATTTGGACAATTTTCTACGTGATAAAAAGTTTTCTTCTCAGAAGGCAGTGCAAAATGCTTTCACACAGTTTGTCGAATCTAGATCACCATCGTTCTATCGCAAAGGCATAAATGAGCTTCCTATTAGATGGCAGCAATTTATAGATAATAATGGTAATTATTTTTATTAAATAAATATGTTAAATTTAAAAAAAACGAATTTTTATTTTTCAGTACAAATCCGCAATTTCATACTTTAACCCCTGATACTACCATCAGATTCGGAATATTAAGTTGGAGTAATCTTTTATGCTTACAGAGAGTGCAAGCCTTGGATAAATATAAAATAATGTTACGAGTTGACTGCCTCGTTGGTCTAGTGGTTAGCCTATGTGGCTTCGATCACGAGGTCCTGGGTTCGATTCCTGGGTCAGGTCATGGAGTAATTCTGAGCTTTCATTCTTCTATGAAATGTTCAGTACGTTCCAAGCCCGAAGTTTGGAAGTTGGTGGTGTTGCAATCGTTAATAAATGAAACATTATCATCCAAAGCCCGCCAATCCGCATTAGTGCAACGTGGTGGATCTACGCGCTATATACCCTCTCCTATAAGGAGGGAGGCCTGGCCCTGTAGTGGGCCGTTAATAGGCCGATAATGATGATGATGATGAATGTTACGAGTTTATATTACATAGTTTAATTCATATTTGAGGTTAGATTTCATACAATTAATGAAAATATTTTACGAAAACCCTTTATAACGAAAGATATCAAAATAGCTTTAATCAATCCGTTATACAATAGCTAGCTTTCGTAAAGTGACTATTTTTAATCAAATAATAACAAATTTTACTTAATATCTTACGTATCTTATCGTATAGAAGAGGTGACTTGGAGCTTAGATCCACCTCACTGCTATAATACAGATTGGCGGGCTTAGAATATTCACTGTTGACTCTTTAGCAATCATTGTAAATGTAATTGTAATGACGGAGGACCACGACTGAGGGTGCTTTTTGAGGCACGCGAATGTGATATCATCCTGTCTTTACCACCTTTTTTACTCCTGGCTGTTGTTGAGAAAATATTCAGTTTTTTTAGAAACAAATATATCCTTTATTTCAACTCAAAACTAATCAACCATGCTACTGAGGATCTAATAAAAGAAAGAAAGGTCCAAAATATAATTTCATAATTTCAACCTAAATATAAGCATAGAGGCTTGTATACTGAAGTTATATCTATGTGAAGTGTACTAAATCAAGACAGGAATATCCAAATACCTCCTTTCATACAAACACATTGACAGAGCTTAAATAAACTTACCAAATTCCCAACCCACACATAGCACCTGCGTCGTATCGATTGCTTGCCGTACGTGTTTATGTAAGGTTAGTTAATATCGCCAATTTCAATGGTGCACAAATATTACGATTGTAATTCATTACTATGTTAATATTAATATTTATTGTTCATTACATTAAAAATGAGTGAATTGCGTAATTATTTACAGTTGCTTTTAATAGAAAAGTACAAATTATCGATGTAGCGAGATTAAATAAATATTTTTCACACGGTAGCAAATTTCGCGGTAAATACTTCAGTACGCTTTGGATTCCTTTGTTGAATCCCTTGCTATGTTCGTGGTTCGATTTTAGGATTCTTCGCTTGTTCCATATTCAGTACGAGTACTACCAGCAAAAATCTATATTGCTGCCTAGTAGCAGAACCAATAACTATTACATCTCGTGTGCTGAATCTCTCACAGCCTTTAAGATTCTTATTTCAAAGTTATCGTTCTGATGGTGGTTCAATGCTTCGCATTCATTATATACGCATCCGTATCAAAAAAGGTAAAAGTAACAATTTTTTATCTAGGAAAAAGTGCGGTTATTGTGTAATACACGAAAAATTCTACTTCAATAAAGTCGCGGGCGGAAACTCGTTATTA